>BTPG01000003.1:98833615-98953615 GCA_036245525.1 Semisulcospira habei | reverse complement strand
CATTGTGCTGCCTTACATCTGACAGAACGTGTATGTGTGTGTGTGTGCGCAAAATATTTGTTGTTGTTCTTTTTCTTCTTCTTATTATTATTATTATTATTATCTCTTCTTCTTATTTTATTTATTTGTCATGTTACATTTTCTGCTGTTGTATTTATTTAAAATGTCATTAAGATTCAAGAGATTCATGAATCAAGATTCAAGAAACTTTATTGTTGCTATATAGCAAAATTTGTCTGACCACCTCAAGTACTGCTCACATTCACTCACTCGCACATTCCACAAATTACAAAAACAGAGCTACAAAATGGACAATGACTCTGGACGGGTGAAGCCCGTCGCCAAGGCATCTCAATGGCCAACGCCAGTGGCCTCATCCCACTCCAAACCTCCATGACAAAAACATAAAGCTAAGACACTATTATATGTTCTTTTGTTAAGTTCCTACTTCATTAAAGCTAGTACATGAAAATACAAGTTAACAACACAAACAAAATACCGTCGATAGGGAAATTATCTCCGATCTATGCAACATAAAAACAACGGTCAACCGAGACGTCAGTCACCAGGGACCTAACGTGAGGTCATCTCTCCTCGGGTATTGAAGCGATCGGGACCGAGATACCCGAGTCACAGTGAGAACTGCGCTACAGTACGAGAAACGAGGACGGCCACGATACGACTCGAGGAGCGTATGTGAAAGGACTTGCACGCCTAGACGTGAGAAGGACTTGACAGTAACCAGGCGAGAACACCAAATAGGTTGGAGACTGTGAGAAGCTAATACCTAGCCTGGCATAGATATTGTGTATATGTGGTAGTGGTGTATATAGGTGTGATAGTTGTGAGCGTTCTTTTTTATATTTATCTTGTATAAAGGTTACTTTAGAAAGGGAGCCGGTGTGTTGAGTTTTACGGCATGAATGCGCCCTATATATATATATATATATATATGACCTATTGCCAAAAGGTGTTACTGAAAAGGAAACAAGGGTGCTTGAAAGTGAAAAGTGATAGAATTACATGAAAAATCCGCGTTGGACAGTTTATGGCATGTGCAAATAGTATGTGAAAGTGGAATATAGTCTGTTCCTTAGTTTCAGAGAAATCTCATTCAGAACGTTTTATATGACATTATGTCGGAGGTCAGGTATTACAACACACCGGTGTAAGTTTTGGTTTTCTTATTGATCCAATTTGGAAAATGTTTACTTGAACAGTTAAATGGATTAGTAAATGTGAATTTCTGTTGCAAAACTAAATCATTAAGGTTTTCTGGGTGTCACTGAGAAAGATGAATTGTTGTAACACCTGACATCCAACACAGGTGCTTCTTTCTTTTTGTTGTAAATTTGAAATGCAGCCACATTCTCTTTCAAACCACATTCTCAGGGATGTAAAAAGAATTAAGAGAGACAACAGCAACATTTCCTATGATCATTTTATTCCAAGTACAGGAAGAATAAATGCAAAGTCAGGAAAACAGATATGTCGAACGTCATAATTACAACAAACTAAACGGAGATTTAACAATTATCCATCCAAAACCACAAGTTCGCCCACAAGTGACTTTTCTTCCTCAACAAACACTGCATATACACATTTCCTCATTTACCTGAACTGCCGATCAATCCGCAATACTGCTAAATCACATATCGTTCTGCACTATTCTTCATGTATTTGAACTGCTCATCAATCTCTAAAACTGCAGATCACATCTTGTTTTACACTTATTTCTTCTCAAAAGTGTCTCACCACAATGAAGGTTAAAACAGTGTAAAAAAATCATACATTTATATGAATATATGTTATTTTGTTGTTTGTTTTTTTTTCACTGGGGCCAAAACACTTTCGTAGGTGTCTCGGTGCTCCGCTGAGAGAACTATTAATATAGTGACAGATGGTCAGTATGGGTCTTCAAGCAACTAGAAATTGCAGGAGAAACAGACAAATACAGTGATGTCACGTTTGTAAATATACTGAAATGTGTAGGAAAACACAAACACCTTGACATCAGTTATTTATATTTATACCCGTTTCTTCTGCAAATTCTATGCAGCATATGTCCTAAATAACTGTGAAAAACTGACGCCTGTGACTGGATGTGCTTTTATCGAGGTTGAGAGAGACCCTCCTCAAAATAAAATCAAATGGTTCCCACAAGTTGTCAGAGCGGGTAGGCCAAAAGTACAAGTGCCTGCGCTTTGACACGAAACTCACACAGACAACCTGCAGAAGTTCGTCAAGGTCTTTAACTTGCCCAACATATTCAGTTCCATTCCACTGAACAAGATGGAAGATGCCAACCACTGGAGCTTGAGTGTGTGTGCGGGGAACGATAGGCACAAAGTGGTTTGGCACCCAGTGATCAGCAACCATGTCACTGCGGATTGCGAACCACATGATGAACAATTTCTGACCATCCTCACAACCCCGAGCGCGAAAATTGCGGCTGCAGCGAAGCCTGTACATCTCCCAACCAAGATCTGGAAAAACCGAGTGGTTTGGACGCTTCAGCACAAAACTGGCTGCACAAAACTCCCACAACCCTGACAAGCTGCAGTTTTTAACCACTGACATCACTTCAGCTTCAAACGACAGACGCTCTGAAGCATCAGGTGAAATTTAGGTCAGCACAGCCATTTGAATAACTTCAGCTGGTGACACAGTCATGAGGAGCGCACCAATTAGAACCATTCAGAAAACTGTCTGGATGCAGTGCCATACAAATAACAATGCGACACCTGAACTCTTCATGGCACATTTCTGTGCCAAATATAAGAAGGCTCAGCGCTCTGAAAAAAACAGTTGCCATCTCCATTTACACTTTCATCTATCATGTACACTTTCAACACTTCATCTGCATGTTCTATTATCAAACATGACACTCTCCCTCTCAAGGCCTTTCATACGATTCCATGGGTGACTCTACGAGATGGAAAGTGTCAACAATGGCGCTCTGAGTGCGAACGGCGTTCTAACAACACCACCATTTAACAGGTGATTGCACATCAGGCTTACAACATCGGCCGTGTTGCAAATATGATGGTCGACACAACACGCCTTGAAAAGGGAGCTTGTCAACAACTACAAACACGTGTGACCGCATTTTGTCTGAACCGGTTTTACATTCTACAAATTTAGCTGTTTTCTCCAAACACGACGTTCCAGAGAGTGTTCTAGACAAAGATGCTGCACCAAATATCACCGCTTTGATCGAACGTCATGTTTACCACACACGCATTGTGGTAATGTAATGACGTACAACTCGCTAAATCATTTTCAACGCAAATGGCTGGCGACAACAAACTGCCCAATTCGTTTCAATATGCACAGCTTGTATATCCTATCGGTACAAATGCCATATCAATCCTTTGTCTAGGCAACTGTTATGCAAAAACTATACAGAAAGTATGTTGAACGTAGATTTTATGTCGAACGTCAGATAAAGGCGAATATTACAACATACGATTCTCGAGTTCCGTCGGTTTGAAGCTTGCCGCAATCATCGGTCCAGCATAGCGCGTATGCATCACGTGATACGACGAAACGATGGGTAAATTTTAAAAAATGAAATCGGCAGCAGTTGAGGAAGAAAAGACAACTATGTTGAACGTCGATTTTTATGGAGATAACTCAACATCAAAATAAGGGCAGACAAAAGGTAGAGACCCATGACAGCGAGGACAGCCTCATATATGAAGGGACTTTGTGGGTTATGGTTCATCCCATCTTGTGTAAAGACGTAGCGTTTGTTTTTACTGGAAAGCAAAGCATAACAATCTAAGTTCCAGTTCAGAAGTAGGCCTACTAGTTTACTTTTGTCGCATGTTGTATGGCCGTTTCAGTGAGAAAGCTTGCCTCTTGTTTTTCTCGAGTAACTTTTAAACAAGAAATATTTATTTCAAGACAACACTAAAAACAAAAAAGAGTTCACCAAACTTCGTTTTAATATCATAGCATCTTACAATTTAGTTGGTTTCATACCCAATGGCCGGTTTGGCTACTACCCACGGGTGATCGTGGACCGGATGACCCAAGTGAGCTAAATATATGTTATAAATTATCGGCGTTCAAAAGTTATTAAAAAAAAAACTAAAATAAACGCGACTGAGGTGTCAAGCTTTGAGCAAACGGATTATCTTCTATTGGACTCTCCGAGTGTTTCGCACTAATTTAATCTGACACTACTGGATACTTCTTCTTAAAATATTCCAACTTTCTTTACCATTGTGTTTTCTATGGGCCTAGTAAAGAATTTCGGAATATCTGCTACGAGTTTGACAGACCTTACTATAGTGGTCTTCTCATAGTATTCCGCTTCTTTATAATTGTATCTCTAGATTTAGCAGAGGTTTTTTGAATAAGCTGCTCTGTCTCTTTGGCTCACGAGGAGGGTCGTTTGGAGGCCTAGTAGAGGGTAGATATGTGTAGCGATCAGGTGCGGAGACAGAGAGAGAGAGAGAGAGAGAGAGAGAGAGAGAGAGAGAGAGAGAGAGAGAGAGAGAGAGAGAGAGAGAGAGAGAGAGAGAGAGAGAGAGAGAGAGAGAAAGAGAGAAAGAGGACGTCACATCTAGGAGTATTGCGCCAAGCTATCTTGATACCGCACTTGAACTGTCATGCTCGATGCATATCTTGCTATAGTGTGTCAGGGCAGAAGGAGTTAGCATAGCATAGAATGGCTGTAAGCGTTCCAGTATGGAAACTCAAGTGTTGTAATATTGAAACTAGGCTGTGTGGCTTATGAATATCTATAACTTTTGAAGGTAATGCATTTGTAGCAAAACGGAGGTCGTGAAAAAAAATGTAATGAAAAATGAAAGATCTGGGTGGAAGTCCACGAAACTGTCAACAGCCAGTAACGGTCTGTCGCGGTTTTGGCGGTTTTGTTGTGCAATTTTGAACCTCTCGCGCAAATCTCCCTGACATTCATCCGTACAGTTACTTTACAGTGACTAGCTTATAGATGTTTCCTGCACCGCTGATCTTCATTTATCGTAATGACACATTTGATTTATGGTGGCTCCAACTCGTTTTTCCAATGGAATTAAGAAAGTTTTATGATGCTATTTTATTTTATATGGTAGAAAATATGCAAACTTTTCTAGCTGTTGGGGAGTGTGCGTGCATAAGTGTGTGTGTGTGTGCGTGTGTGTGCGCGCGCTCACGCGTGTGTGTCTGTGTGTGTGTGTGTCTGCGTGTACGCGTACAAGCGTGGCTAATTCAGTAAACCCATAATTAAAATATTGTTAATTTATTTTCTCCCGTAAGTAATGGTGCGGCTGGTTTACAAATGAGATTTTGATAATCATACGAGGTCCATGACCACAGAACACACATAAAAGTCGTGAGGCCGTCAAAACATGTGTACGCCGGCTTGGACAGAACTTTTTGCCAATCATTTACCATGAGACGAACACTTTTACGACGTTCAGGTATCGCTGTTCTCGATCATGATAGTTCAAAGGTGGTGCTTACAATATCATAGCCGATCAACTTTTCGCAATACTGTGTCATCACTGAACGATATGTAGAAAGCGTACAAATGTGGGGGGGGGGGGGGGAGGAGGAGGCTCACCACACGACGTTATAGGCTGTCAACATCTCTTGCGTTCTTTTGTCGACGTAGTCGGTAAGTTTCGTTAAATATTCCACAGTGTTGACAGTTTCCGCTATGAGCCGGACAATTTTGATAGTTTTAGATCTATGTGTTATGCTCGTGCTTCCTGTTGATACTGGCGCTGACCTGGACATTTCTCTTGATCTCGGCCATCAGACGGCGCCTGAGTAAGGCCTCTTGCTGCTCTCTCCGCTTCTCCATGATGACGTTCATAGTGTAGAGGAAGGGGTTGAAGGCGGAGTTGAAGGGCAGCACGAAGACGGCAATGCCCACGTTGGCCTCGTCTGAAATCTGAAAGCCCGCAGACGCCATGATGCCCAGGCAGCAGACGGGAAACCAGCAGAGAAAGTCGGACATGACGACGGTGAAGAGTCGGCGGGCGATGGTCACGTCCCTGGCCACACTGCTGACTTCCTTCTCTCCGCTACTTGTTCCCGTGTGACGCGTGTTGTCTATGGCTGCCATCCTGTTGGAGCGGAAGGACCAGTAGATAAGGATCTGGCCCACGGCGATGAAGACAAAGAGCAAGAAGTTGAGCACGATCATCACGCCGAAGGAGTACGCGTGGCCGGAAGCGTCTGTACGGGTGATGGGCAGTGGCACACAGATACCTGTCTGTCCGTAGACGCGCCAGTGTGTGGTGGTGGAAGCGAGAGCGACAGAGGCGAGAGACAGACCAACTAACCACGCCATGCCGCTCACGCACTGGGCGAACTTCTGTGAGAAGCGAAGGTTGCGGAACGGGAAGCGAATGACCAGAAGTCTCTCAAGCGTGATGAGACAGACGATGAAGGCCGACACCTCGTTAGACAGCAGTGACAGGAAGCCGGCCACTTGACACGCCACGCTCTTCTTCCACGTTGTGTCTTTCCATAGGTAGGTGCCCTGATACAGCCGATCCGCCACGCCTATCACTGCCAGGTACACGCCCATCAGAAAATCAGACACACACAGGTGCGTCACGAAGACGTCGAATCCCATGTTGTTGGCCAGTTTCTTGACGACCACGCGGTAGAAAAAGCTGCCCACGTTGCCCACCAGGGCGAGACAGGCGAAGATGGCCAGACACACGCGGTACACGTCAGAGCGCAGCAGCGCCTCGCAGGACGACACGGAATCATCGGGAGCGTGACATCCAAAGCTCGGAAACCCCGGGGGCAGCGTCGCCTGGCAGCACAACTTGAAGTTGTCGGTGTACACCGTGTCCAGCTTGTGCATATCGTGGAAAACGAGTCTTGGAATTTCGTACATCGGGCACCCTCTTAGATCCAGCACGCGCAGTTTCGTCAGGGGATGAAATCCATCCCCCTTCACGCGCTGCAGGCCTGAGTAAGACAGTTTGAGCATCTGCAGCTCGGGGAAAATGGCCAGCGCGTTGACGCTGATGTCAGTCATGACCACTCCGGACAACTGTAGGTGGAGCAGGGAGATGAAAGACAAGACCTGACGCATGCCCTGTCCTTCCGATCCCTTCTCCACCAGCAGCTGTTGCGGGAAGAGCGCCGTCAGTGGGTTCCTGGCGAGGTTCAGGCTACGCAGTCTAGGCGCGTGCAGCGCGTGGATCTGGGAGCTCGTGATGCTGGTCAAGTGATTGTCGCTCAGGTCAAGAAAGTGCAGGTTGTGTAGTCGCTGAGGCCGGAAGTGACGCAGCCGACACCTGGCGAGAGAAAGGTGGATAAGCATGAAGTTGTTGGCGACTTCCATCTCTGTCATATTGCTCCCCATGGCGTCCAGATAACGAAGCTCCGGGTACAAACCCGCCCTGATCGGTCGCCTGCACACAAAGGCCAGCCCAAAACACACGCACTCGGGTGGACACTTAAAATCACACAGCAGCTCATCGTCGCGCTCAGGACACTGGGAAATCCCGTCACACACATGGTCCTGGTGCAGGCACTCGCTGGACTTGCGGCAGCGGTAGAACCCAGGACACGTGTAGCTGTCACACCCCGCCTCGTCCTCGTGACCTTGACAGTCGTACACGCCGTTACAACGCACGTACACCGGCAGGCAGTAGCCGTCGCCCGGACACAGGAAGTGAGTCTCTGGGCAGGTGGCGTTGGGAGACAAGGCGGTCATGAAGAAGGTGCCTTTGCCATCGAGGGTAATGACAGCAGGAGGGGGGAGGACGCACTCCTTACAACCCAAGCCATGAGAGCAGTATCTCTCGTCGCTCCCATCCACACAGTCGTAAACCTTGTCACAATGACGACTTTGGTGCATACACTGTAAAAAACAAACATGGAGACTGATTCTTATTTCTCAGTCTGTAGCGCTAAGCTCATGCTTGTAGCGCGAATGTTCTGTGTTCTTTCCGCCGATCGGCCAGAACGGGTACTGGATCATTCCCAATGAGCCTTCTTGTGTACAGTTCAGTTTATAACCTAGGATGAATGTCCAAATTGTCTTTCCACCGTTTGCAAAACTCAACAAACGTCCATTAAGGCAAGTGGATTTGACGACAGACAAGCAACATGAAATCTATATATACTAATGGTCAAAACAAAAGGGCCACTTTGTATCGCAGACGCATAAACAAACACCACACAAATAATTTAACAATACTTGGAGTCTGTACTTTGCTCATTTTGTCAGTAACAATTTCATTTAAGTTTTTAGTAAATCAAGCAATTATAACAACAGCAGTACGTTAAAATGTTCACCCACCCTTCATTTGAAAAGTCACACAAAACTGGTCCAGTCATTAGAGAGTGTACCCACCGTTTGCAGCCAAACATTCAATGCAGCTTTGACGCATGGGGTTTACCAGGGTTTGGAGAGCATGTTGTGCGATCGCTTCCCACTCTTGATGCAGAAACTAAGTCAGCTGGGGTAAAGGAGAGGTGGGGGCGGTTAATGACTACACGTTGCTCCAGCACGTCCCAGAGGTGCTCGATGGAAGCCAGATCAGGTGAACGAGCTGGCCACTCCATCCGCATGATGCCCCGTTGCTGAAGGCCCTCATCCACCACACGGGCGCGATGAGGTCGAGATTTGTCGTCCTGCTGAACAGCATTGTCGCCTATGGCTTGGAGAGCTGGCTAGATGACGGGCTGCACAATCTCGTCCCGATAGCGCAGTCCAGTCAGGTGCCTAGCAGGACGTGGAGGGGGGAGGGTGTCCTGATTTCCTGCTGAAGCCTGGCCAGAAGATGATTGAGCCTACTCTGTAGAGATTTCACATTTTAGACGCATCCATCCGTGAATCGCTCGCCCTGGCGTCTCTAGACCATCACTCTTCCGTCGTTGAAGACAGAGTGAACGGTTACTCATCAGTAAACAGAACCTGAGACCATTGGAGTTTGTTTACCACACCTTTTGACGACACCTGGCAACACGGGCTCTGCGATGAGCTGGAGCGAGGGGTATCCTCACTCCTGCTCCGCATTAAGCCAGGCCAGTTTTGCGTAAACGTCGGCATACTGTGCTTCTGCTGACGTTAACGTTTGCAGCTTGCATCAGATGACGTCGTAGAGTGGTTGATGTGGCAGTTCGATCACGCAGAGCCGCCACATATAGGTAACTGTCCTCCTTCTACTGGTGCAGCGCGGGCGTCCTGAGCACGGTCGTGGTTCTGCCCTTCCAGTTTCTTGGAATCGTGCCAGTAGCTTCTGGAGCACTGAATGGGACACACCAAGACGTCTCCCCACTTCTCGTTCAGAAATTCCATCCTGCAGCCATGCTAGTGCCCGACCTTGATCTACTGGCTTAAGGGTTCGTCGTGGTTGCATGGTTAGGAATGTGAAAATTACGCCCCTACTGTACCGATATGTGTAGCGAAACAGAAGTGCTCAGTGTTCACGACTGACCCCGTTAGCACGTTGATCACGACTTTACCGAGCTTTTCCAGCTGCCCGCCTTTTGTACATTTGCCAATATCGCACTGCTTTTCACAGAAATTGACGATGTTTCACGTGCATTTGACACGTTCGTGGAAATTGAATGAATGAATGAATGAATGAATGAATGAAACTTTATTTTCCAAGGATAAAAGAATAGGTGCGCAGACCTGTTTTCATTCTTGTCCTTGCTACACACTACAAAACTAAATAACGAACATAAAATCACTCCCTTACACACACACACGCGCGCGCGCCGGTGTGCAATTGCCACGTGCACAGATTTGTGCCAGATTAGCTTGTAGCCTACAGGAGCCAAGCCTAGCCTGCACAACCCTCCACACACACACGCACACACACACACACACACACACACACACACACACACACACACACTCACACACACACACATACACACACACATCAGTATATCATGTACACATACATTCTATCACTTACTACAAAAAATATTAAAAGTATAAAGGGTTGTGTACATAAAACCGCTATTGTTCTCATCATAAAAATCAACCCGGCTCACTCTGACAAACATAAACAGGCATACACACACACACACACACACACACACACACACACACACACACACACACACACACACACACTGGCACACACACACACACGCGCGCGTGCACAGACATACTCTTGCACACACACAGATAAACACACACCCGCACACACACGCGATAGCGGTCTCCCTGCGCCACTAAACCGCGCACAGCTAGATGCTATAGTCTGCCATGGAATTGTGAATAACCCAGATATTCAGTGTGCCTAGACTTGTATAGCGATCCCGCAACCACCGCGCGCGCGGGTCGACACGAAGAAAGCACAGCACTGCCACGCGGCGCGTGCGCCAAATGCTGTGTCTATCGACGGCGTCCCGTCTGGCCAGCCGAGTCCATGGGATCACGGATATTACATAATGCGGCTTCCTGGAATGCCAGCGTTATATTACATGCGTTCATAAATGTTAGAAGAGAATGCAGACTATGCGGGAAATGCCGCATAAGGCATGGAGTGCTACATGTAAAAATAAAAATAGAAATAAAAAATAAAAGGAAAAATTAAGTTTTGTCTAGATGTTTGAGCAGCTTGGTCTTGTAAGTTTTAAGCGATGGCGCGGCTCTAACATCCGCAGGAATGGAGTTCCATAACTTTGCACCAGAATAGGACAATGACGACCTATAAATGTTCAGTCGAGGCATCGGTACAAGAAGATTGTTCCCTGTTGTTCGACTGGACCTCATATGAGCAAAGTAGAACAAACTATTGAGATACCCTGGTGTTTCTGAGAGGGTGATTTTGCGCATGAGCACCGACTTATTATACATAAACTGTTTTTCAAGTGGCAAAATGTCTAACAGCTTAAACTTATTGTCAGTACTAATGACTTCTGGGGGTCTGTCAACAATGAGTTTAATGGCTCTTATGTGGAGCGAGTTCAGACTTTTTAAATTAGCATCGCTACTACCGTCCCAAATAGATGAGGCATAATCCAAGTGTGACTGAATATGGGCATAGTAGAAGAGTTTCCTTGTTGGCTCATCAGTGAAATGTCTCAATTTTGACAGGCAGGTTACAGTTGAATGACGGAAAAACTGAGGCCATGATGGTTGCTTCCCCGGGGTTGGCGGGGACGCTGACACTCCCCCAGTCGTTGCAAATCTGTGGTGCCGCTGTCCCCTTCTCCCCCCGTGTGGAGAGTCTGGGTGTTGCACTTGATGGTGGCCTGTCCGTGCGCCTTCATGTGAACAGCGTTTGCGGGTCCGCCTGTGCTGAACTGCGACGTGTTGCTTCGGTCCGCCACTGTCTGACACCTGGGGCAGCTGAAGTACTTGTCTGCGCTTTTGTTTTGTCTGGATTAGACTGTTGCGGTGCTCTTTTGGCTGCCTGTTCCCCGTGTCTGATTGGCAGGCTCCAGAGAATTCAAAACTCAGCTGCCAGGTTGATTCTTAGAGTCCCTGGGTCGGATCATGTCACGCCCCATCTGTCTGCCCTGCACTGGTTGCCAGTTACGGCTGGGATTCGGTGCAGGATTTCATGCATGACTCGCGGTTGTGTTGCCTGTTCCTGCCCACACTGCCTTGCCTCTCTTCTCCAGCTGTGTACGCCCTTGAGACAGAGTTTGCGCTCTGCTGCCGACTCTCGAGTTGTACGTATCCCTCTTGTCAAAACAAAGTCGTTTGGTGAGAGGTCATTCAGATGCCAGAGCCCAGTTGTTTGGAATGATCTCCCACGCGAACTGAGATACGTGGATTCGAGAGAGGCATTCAGGCGTGCCCTGAAGACCCATGTGTTTCTGTCGGCTACAAATGACTTTGTCGCACACCTGTCATGTTGGAGTCATCTCTGTCTGTTTGTGGAAGTGGTGTGTGTGTGGGTGTGTGTATGTGAATGCCAGTGTGGGTCCATGGGCGTAGCACTTTTGGATGGTGACTTTGTAGCTTGTTTGCAGAGTGCGTTTTATTTTGTTTTTGTGCTTTTTGTAAATTCCATTTTTTGTAGTTAGTTGTTTTTTGTACATTAGTTTTTGTTAAGCGCCTAGAGCTCTAATCTGAGGTTAGGCGCTATACAAGTACTCATTATTATTATTATTAGGAGGAATACATTTTTAGATATTATTTTACACAGTTTAGTAATGTGGCCTTGCCAGCACAACTTGTCGTCTAAGTTGATTCCAAGCACGTGTTGTTCTCTGACTTGCTCCACAGGCTGGCCGTTAAGTGTTAGTTGAAGGGGAGGGTGGTTCAGCTGATGCTTTTGCTGTGTGGTAATCAGCATGCATTTGGTTTTAGTGGGATTATGTATCATGGCGTTATTTCTGCACCATTCAGATACCTCATTTAAACTGTCTTGGAGAATCTTCACCATACATGTTACGTCTGATGACGAAACTTCCAGTGTTCCATCGTCTGCAAAAAAGACTGCAAATTACACTGGAGTTAGATATATGTAATGGAAGGTCGTTTATGAAGACAGAGAACAATAATTGATCAAAAATCGATCCCTGTGGTACTCCGTGCTCTATCATCCCTTCAGGTGAGTTTTTACCATTCACGTAGACATACTGCGTACGTCCATGCAGATATGACGTAAGGAAGGCAAGTGTGTCTGCTCTTTGTTGATAGACATTAAGTTTTTGAACTAAGGGTTTATGATTGACGAGGTCAGATGCTTTTGAAAGGTTAAAAAATACTGCTCCAGTCATTTGACTGCAATTTATGGCAGTAAGCCATCTGTCAACTAGGTGTACCAGTGCTGTGTGACAGGAGTGTTTTCGCCGAAATTGGTCTATAAGGGTGGAGGAAGTTGGACTAACACGAGTTGCTCTTTTAACTAGCTGCTTTAAACCAAACATAGACATGGTGCACTCCCAAGCAGGGTTATTCAGAAACATGTTAATATTGAAATCGCCTAGGATCAAAATTTCAGAGCTGGACTGTCTGACCTTATCCATCATGTTGATAAAGTCGTCGATCCATTGAAATGTTGATGCTGGCTTCCTGTAAATGTACCCGACCAGCACGGGGCTTGATTTGTTTGCCCTTAACTCAACCCAAATGCATTCTACGGTTTTTGACTCCAGGTCCCCACGCCTGCGAGTAATACCGCTAACTGAATTATGAATGTATACTGCAATACCCGTATGTCCCGGGTATTCAGCATCGCGGCGCAGTACAGTGAAGTCCTGGATAGAAACGGCCTCATTGCTGATGTTAGGATTGAGACGCAATTCCCTTACACCAAACAAGTGAAATGGACTGGGTTGACTCAAGAGCTCACACAGATCGGGAACTTTGTTAGTTAAATGATAAACATTTAAATGGCCAATATGTAACTGGCGATCATACACCATGATTGCTAATGTATGTCAATACCAAAGAGTACTAATAAAAAAGCTTATAAATGATACAAAGGCAAATACGAGCTGAAATAATTAAACAAAGCAAAAGAATATCAGTCCGCTCTAACACACAGAATGTGGGAGGCAAGTGAAAAAAGAGTATCTTCTACACATTCACTGATATAGACCACACTACCGGTCACTAACGGTCCACTAACAGGGTCTAATCCCTTTAGCACACTTCAACAGTCAAAGCTAAACGACCCCGCTGCGCGATAGGGGAAATAAAGTCAGCGCTGCGAAAGGACACAGATATGATCGTAGTGTGAATATACGTAGAGCACTAGTAGAGAAAGTGTCACGGTGCACAAGTACTAGTGCTATAAGCGTCACAAATTGCACAGAGTGAGAAGATCGGTATTCAGGAGTACTGTCGGCAGAAGTCAAAAGGATGGCAATGATAATATTGGACCACGTGCAGTGGTTGAAGTTAAAAACAAATGAATACGTCTCTGCGCAAACACAATAATTATGAGCAATCGTACACAAGAAAATCAATTCGATATTGTTCAGTGTTAGCCTGGAAAGTAAAGCACAAAGTTATGTAAGGAGGAGTAACTGAATGTTCTGGAAATGAGTCTAATACACACGCACGGGGTGGCTGTACTGTGCCCACAGTTCCTGCTGTGCGTATGGCGTGTATGTGAGGGGGGGGGGGGGGACGCTGAAAGGATATGTTGGTTGCGTCATGCTGAAGTATCCCCATGGACCAACCTCGCGATACTGTGGAAATGCGGCACTGTATGGTGGTAGTGATGAAATTGATGAATTATTGCCTATTGTTACCTGTACATTCAATTGTTTAAGGTCGACTTTAATCCATTTGGATCAAAAGAACACTGTATTTTATTAGCGTACTTGCGACGATAAACAATGACACAAAAAAATTTGGATGCCCTTACGTTTTGACCATTAGTATATTATGTTTTGAGTAATCTTCAGTGTTTGGAATAAAAAGTAGGTCAGTACTGTACGAGTATCGTCGCCGGAAAAAGTGGATTAATCACCCGTATGTATACAGTAAGCAAAATGTCCTCAAGCCCACGACGGCCGTAGTGGACTTGTTCACGTCTGTGTGTGAAAACTAATGCGGCCGTATTGGACTTGTTCACGTCTGTGTGTGAAAACTAATGCGGCCGTAGTGGACTTGTTCACGTCTGTGCGTGAAAACTAATGCGGCCGTAGTGGACTTGTTCACGTCTGTGTGTGAAAACTAATGCGGCCGTAGTGGACTTGTTCACGTCTGTGTGTGAAAACTAATGCGGCCGTATTGGACTTGTTCACGTCTGTGTGTGAAAACTAATGCGGCCGTATTGGACTTGTTCACGTCTGTGCGTGAAAACTAATGCGGCCGTAGTGGACTTGTTCATGTCTGTGTGTGAAAACTAATGCGGCCGTAGTGGACTTGTTCACTTCTGTGTGTGAAAACTAATGCGGCCGTAGTGGACATGTTCACGTCTGTGTGTGAAAACTAATGCGTCCGAAGTGGACTTGTTCACGTCTGTGCGTGAAAACTAATGCGGCCGTAGTGGACTTGTTCACGTCTGTGCGTGAAAACTAATGCGGCCGTAGTGGACTTGTTCACGTCTGTGAGTGAAAACTAATGCGGCCGTAGTGGACTTGTTCACATCTGTGCGTGAAAACTAATGCGGCCGTAGTGGACTTGTTCACGTCTGTGCGTGAAAACTAATGCGGCCGTAGTGGACTTGTTCACGTCTGTGCGTGAAAACTAATGCGGCCGTAGTGGACTTGTTCACGTCTGTGTGTGAAAACTAATGCTGCCATAGTGGACTTGTTCACGTCTGTGTGTGAAAACTAATGCGGCCGTAGTGGACTTGTTCACGTCTGTGCGTGAAAACTAATGCGGCCGTAGTGGACTTGTTCACGTCTGTGCGTGAAAACTAATGCGGCCGTAGTGGACTTGTTCACGTCTGTGCGTGAAAACTAATGCAGCCGTAGTGGACTTGTTCACGTCTGTGCGTGAAAACTAATGCGGCCGTAGTGGACTTGTTCACGTCTGTGCGTGAAAACTAATGCGGCCGTAGTGGACTTGTTCACGTCTGTGCGTGAAAACTAATGCGGCCGTAGTGGACTTGTTCACGTCTGTGCGTGAAAACTAATGCGGCCGTAGTGGACTTGTTCACGTCTGTGCGTGAAAACTAATGCGGCCGTAGTGGACTTGTTCACGTCTGTGCGTGAAAACTAATGCGGCCGTAGTGGACTTGTTCACGTCTGTGTGTGAAAACTAATGCGGCCGTAGTGGACTTGTTCACGTCTGTGCGTGAAAACTAATGCGGCCGTAGTGGACTTGTTCACGTCTGTGCGTGAAAACTAATGCGGCCGTAGTGGACTTGTTCACGTCTGTGCGTGAAAACTAACGCGGCCGTAGTGGACTTGTTCACGTCTGTGCGTGAAAACTAACGCGGCCATAGTGGACTTGTTCACGTCTGTGCGTGAAAACTAATGCGGCCGTAGTGGACTTGTTCACGTCTGTGCGTGAAAACTAATGCGGCCGTAGTGCGTGAAAACTAACGCGGCCATAGTGGACTTGTTCACGTCTGTGCGTGAAAACTAATGCGGCCGTAGTGGACTTGTTCACGTCTGTGCGTGAAAACTAATGCGGCCGTAGTGGACTTGTTCATGTCTGTGCGTGAAAACTAATGCGGCCGTAGTGGACTTGTTCACGTCTGTGCGTGAAAATTAATGCGGCCGTCGCAGTCCCGAAGAGGTTTGTTGTGCTGGGGTGCACGTTGGGATGAAATGCTCATCTCGTTTCACCTGACCTGTTCCTTGACCTCTAATGATCGATAAGACTTTGAAATATGCGACAAAAAGAGCCACGTTCAGCCAGAGGGTTAACCTCTCTCTGCACAGTACCGGAGTCAACCATTAGTGTAGCGGTAGAGGGTTTTATACAGTAAGCAAATGTTTATACCGCTACCGACAACTAAAGGGTATAATATGTCTTGTGTCACGACTGAAAGGTCCAGCCCGTCACTACCGACAACTAAAGGGTATATTATGTCTTGTGTCACGACTGAAAGGACCAACCCGTTACTGCCGACAAACGTGAACGCGAGCCACCTGACTTAGACATAGACCCTGATCAGCCGCCACAGCGCAGTAGCTGGGCTTCCTGACGATCTAAACCTCTTGTTGACACCACTTCGTATTCCTTGGAAGGATTGAGTTTTGGGCGCCACATTAACAATGATTTAAGTAACACTATCTGCAAACGCTTCCAAAGAAAATGGGCGCATCTTACCTGATGGTTGTCACAAATGTTACGGCTGCTATTCACGCACGGCTGGAACTGACAGAAATCTTCGTCACTCCCGTCGGCACAGTCCTCGCGATTATCACACACCAGAGTGTAGGGCACACGACCAACATGGCTTCTGCACGTGAATGACGGCGGAAGTGGCGTCACGGGCGCGTCACACTCAACATCATCCACCTGCCAACACTTGGTGTTTAGATCACAGGCCAGGAACGTATGCGTCCTGTGATTGGCCGGACAGCGAATGACGTCAACGGAAAAATTGGAATTGGTTGGCTGCTGGAGACTTGCAGTGCCTGTCTGGATCGACCGTTCATGTGTCTCGCACAGAATGTTGACATTGTGAAACTCCCGGCAGTTGACAACACGTGCAGTGTTCTTTAAACCGTAAGTGAATTCGAACGATAAACAGAGTGGAGGCAGGACGTTCCTTTGTCTCACATCTAATTTCTCGTATATGTAGGTGTAGGCGATACTACTCGACGCTAGTTGCCATGACAGGCCATACCTGCAACGACTGCTGTTCACAAGCTCAGACGGTATACACCGATAATCCTAACAACGACAAACACAAACAAACAAACAAACAAACGTGAAGCCACACTTACAAACGACAATAACAATATAATTAAATGCTGAGTTTTGTACGTGTCCTTTCGAAGCCTGTTTCTTTTTTTGAAAAAAAATAATTTGTCATTTTACACTCTTGGCAGTCACCGATTTGGTCTGGACCTTGATGTTGTATGCATGAAACAGACATTGATCGGGAAGTACGTCAAAACTGAAAATCTTTTGCCAAATATTAGAATAAAACCCCAAGGAAGCGATACCGCATGTTTAGGGGATATGACCCATGTATGAAACACTTAAGGAAAAACGTCTCGCGCGACCGTCCAAAGAAAGGTAGAATCAATCTAAAACCAGGATTTGACAGAGAGTATATTGATGCATTTTAAGACAAAGCCAAATTTCAAAACTCGAATCGATGCAGGAGCAGTTCCAGTTCGAAAAAAAGTAACACATTGTTTCCTATTAGGCACCATTTTTGCATAATATGAGAAACTAGCTCTCTTATTATGAAACAGTGTGTGTCTCGACACGGATATTGTATTACTTACGTGCTGTGATAGACTCTCCGCGGAAGCAAAGGCGTGGGTACAACTGGCGTTAGCGCTTGACGCTTGTGCTTTCGGCGGGGTCTAGTGGCGTATGGTTTAAGCCTTCCAGTCTGTTTTCTTTCATATTATTAGTAAGGAGAAGTTTATTTATATATTGTTCGTTTTTATTTTATTAGCGATATTTACTGTATTATATCTTTGGTGTTATTTTGTATTGTGTATTAAGGGTATTTAGTTCGGAGCGTTTGGGTGTGTGTGAGTGTGAATGTGAGGTGTGAATGTATGGTTAGGACTGGGTGAGAATAGTTAGTTTTTGTTAGGGTATTATTTTTAAAATGTCGACGTCATTGTTTCTCTGGTGTTTGTGTTAGGTCTATGTTAGTGTGGGTTGGGTGAGTCTCGAGTGGCATCACTCATAGTTCGCACCCCGGAACGGGGTCGTGACATTTTGGTGGCAGCGGTGGGATCGAAATTGTTAGAGGGGGGGTTAGTTAGTTGGTAGATCACTAGGTTAAGTTAGGTTAGTACCCATAGGTCAGTGTTGTGTTTTTTTTCGTTGTCAGTGTCGAGTGACTGACTAGGCGGTTGGTTGGTCGGGAGCGAGGGAGTACTTCTCTAGGGCTCATACCCCGAGTAGTGCGAAACGGGGGGGGGGGGGGGGGGGTTGTTGCGTGTAACTCTGCTGCCAAGGCCTGGGCAACAGAGGACCCTCCGGCTCCGTCTTCCGTTTGTTTTTGTTGCTCATTTGATTGTCTAGTCTTGAGTGTTAAGTGTTGCGTGTTGGGTGTTCTGTGGTTCGGCTTTCGTTTTCTCCTTGAGTGCCAGGACATCGTCTCCGGGCACCATGCTGAACAGAGCCGGCGATCGTGGGGCCGCGAAGGACCGGGCACAGCTGGCTGAGGCATCGGCCGACTCCTTGACTGCTGGGATCACCCCGTCGCGTCAGACTAGGGCAGCGGTAACTGTGAGTACGCCTTCCTTTCCAAACCCTCGCATGGCGTCATTTTTTCCCCAGTGGAGGCCAAAGGTTCTCTAGAGCTAGGCGTTTCTGACCCGTATGTCAGATACAGGAAGTTGGGGTGAGCATGGGATTGACGGAAGTAGGGTTAGCCAACTTCGTGTTTTCGTC
Source organism: Semisulcospira habei (assembly GCA_036245525.1). Lineage (NCBI taxonomy): Eukaryota > Metazoa > Mollusca > Gastropoda > Semisulcospiridae > Semisulcospira > Semisulcospira habei. The sequence continues at coordinate 98,934,708 of BTPG01000003.1, read as the reverse complement.
CGTTAGCAAAGACCCGGAGATGAGATTACTAGAGAGGAAATTCGAAGCTGAACGGGAACAAAGGGAGACAGGTCGTAGGGCAGAACAGGAACAGAGAGATCGTAGGGAAAGGGTTGAACAGGAACAGAGAGATCGTAGGGAAAGGGTTGAACAGGAACAGAGAGATCGTAGAGAAAGTGTAGAACAAGAACAGAGAGAGTTAGATCGTAGAGAAAGCTCAGATGACAGAGACAGATTTCAAGCCCAGCTAGAAGAAGAAAGGAGGGTTAGACAACAGGCATTAGCACAGCAAAGTCAGCGTAGCCAGTCAGATGGGTATCGGGTCAGACTTTTACTTATTGATGGGAAGGACATAGAAAGTTACCTTCAGCACTTCGAGCAGATAGCCGGTACTCAAGGGTGGAAAAGGGAAATCTGGTCGGCTAGATTATCACCCTTACTATCAGGGGATGCCAGAGAGACGTACTTAAAGCTGAGGCCGGAGCAAGCCCAGGACTTCAGTTCTGTTAGGGATGCGCTACTGAAACGTTTCCGCAGAGACGGTGAGTACTACCGGAAGCAGATCAGGAAAGTACGTAAGGAAGATGCCAAAACGTTTCCACAGTTTTTGAGTAGGTACTAAAGAGATGTTTTTTGTTAGCCAAGAAGGACGTGGAGAGTGTAGTTGACGTGTTGGACGCTTTCATCACGGAGCAACTATACTCCATCATGAGTCCAGAGTTAGAGCTGTTCGTGAGGGAACGTCTTCCCGAGAACGGTGCGAAGGCGGCGGAGTTAGCGCAGCTTCACATAGACGCTAAGAGGGCCGTGACTAAGAGACCTGTATTTGGGGGTTTACCAGTTAGGAAGGGACCTAGATCCAGCGATACGATCAGTAAGGTAGATAAACCGTCTAGTGGAGGTAAGAAGGAAGAGGCTAAACCAAAGGAGAGTCAGGGAGGAGGTAGTCGGATCGAGTGTTACAGATGTGGGAAGAAGGGGCACGTAGCGAGGCAGTGTAGGCAGCCTAACCCGTTGAATCAAGTGACGGTCAGTCCGAACGCCAGTTTGATTCAGGGAGAGCCCATTAACACCGTCAGTAGTATCCAGCCGTACAAACCTTGGAGCACGGGACAGCTTAGAAGTAGTCCTGTTAGAGTCATGAGGGATACGGGGGCTGAGATGGGAAGCAGTGTGCCGTAACTGCTGCGATAGAAACCCGGTCTCAGGTGCGGACAGAAGAACCAGAATCTCCTAAGTTAGCTGTCGACTTCGCGAGTGGTCGGTTGTTGGAAGGAGTGTGCGTAGCTACCGCCGTAGTGATAGAAGAAGGCGAAGACTGAGAAGAGGTATCCGTTGTTGACAACTTGCCGACAGTGACGTCGACGGCCGTTGAAACACCCAGGGACGTTCATTTAGATTCTGAGTGCCCTGACGTACACCAGGGCATTAGAGACTTAGTTGAGCAGTACGCGGACATTTTTACCGACTTGCCACTGCGCACTACGTTAGACGAGTGCGAGGTAAGGCTCGAAGACGACAGACCCGTACGTACCAGACAGTACCCTCTACCACATTTTCAGGTAGCAGTGATCAGACAAGAGGTAGAGACAATGCCAGACATGGGAGTGATAGAAAGGGCCTCCTCGCCATTCACTTCACCCATAGTTCTTGTAAAGAAAAAAGACGGTTCGGTCAGGTTTTGCGTTGATTTTCGGAAGCTAAACAAGCAATTAGTGTTCGACGCTGAACCTATGCCAGATATCGAGTACCTGCTAAACATGTTGTCCAAGGCCAAGAACTTGAGCAAGCTGGATTTGTCCAAAGGGTATTGGCAAATACCTATGAAGCGTGAAGACAAGTGTAAGACCGCTTTCACTACTCCAGAAGGAAACTTTCAGTGGTGCGTTATGCACTTTGTGCGTTTTGGTCTCAAAACCGCGGGGGCCGTATTTTCTAGAATGATGCGCAAGATGTTGTTGCCACTAGGGTTGAGTGAAGTAGACAACTTTATGGATGATCTCATTGTAGCCACTGAGACCAAGGAGAGACACCTCGAGTGTTTGGTGATTTTGCCCGATAGACTTAGGGAGGTGCAGTTAGCAGCTCGTCCATCTAAGTGCTATTTGGGGTTTCACAAACTAGAGTACCTGGGCCATGTAGTGGGACAAGGTAGAATACTCCCAGCAGCGCTCGAATGGAAAAGATCCAGAACACGCCGCGTCCCAGTACTAAGAGGCAAGTGCGATGCTTATTAGACAGGAAATTCGTTCCACATTTTGCAGCCATAGCCGTACCGTTGACCAACTTGACCAAAGGAGGGAAGTCAGGTCCTATTGTGTGGACAGATTCTTGTGAAGCGGCGTTTCGGACACTGAAGGATAGATTTTGCGCCAGTCCAGTCTGCTGTATGCCAGACTTGGATATACCTCTAGTGTTGCAGACTGACGCTTCAGATGTAGGAATAGGTGCGGTGCTTTGTCAAGATCAGGGTCAAGGACTCCAACCGATCGCGGAAGCAAAAGCGTTGGTACAACTGGCGTTAGCGCTTGACGCTTGTGCTTCCGGCGGGGTCTAGTGGCGTATAGTTTAAGCCTTCGAGCCTGTTTTCTTTTATATTATTAGTAAGGAGTAGTTTATTTATATATTGTTCGTTTGTACTTTATTAGAGATATTTAGTTTATTATATCTTTGGTGTTATTTTGTATTTTGTATTAAGGGTATTTAGTTCGGAGAGTTTGGGCGTGTGTGAGTGTGAATGTGAGGTGTGAATGTATGGTTAGGACTGCGAGAGAATAGTTAGTTTTTCTTAGGGTATTTTTTAATAAATGTCGTCGTCATTGCTCCTCTGGTGTTTGTGTTAGGTCTGTGTTAGTGTGGGTTTGGTGAGTCTCGAGTGGCAGCACTCATTGTTCGCACCCCGGAAGCGGGGTCGTGACAGTGTGATTATGTCCTTTTTACAAGTTCCACTAACATTTTGTTTAAAAATTAAGGCACGAGAGATGGTTAGCACACATTATACGTTCAATTAATATTAAAAGTGAGTTAAATACATTGAGTCATCTGCCACTGGTCTACTATTGGTCCATCTATCCAACATCCTGTGTATATCCAATTGTGACAGATGTTATCATTTTGAATTATGAGAGACCATCAGAGCCACATATTTCTAATTTGGCACGTTGATCATATTTGACAATAGCTTTGATTGTCACTTGCGCTGACCTCCATGAAAGGTCAAGGTTACACAGGTCATTAAACGGGTGATTTTTAAAGAAAATAGTTATAATCTTATTTTAAAACGTGCCAAAAAGAAAACTGATGACACAACTTTTGTTTGCAGCTCTACTAAGTTAACCTCTCGTTAAGGTCAAAGGTCACGAGAAGTAAGAAGGATTTTATTTTAGGTTGTTGTTATTACAGATAGTTCGTATGTGAACTTTGCAATAAGACCCCAGTGGAAATGTTTTGCTAGGGGTTAAACTGTCTGTGCATATTCATTTTATTGGCGCCTTCCAAAGGTCAAAGGGCAGGCATGTAAGCAAATGTGTTGAAAATGTTTTATATATGAAGGAATAAAAGCTACTGTATTTAGTTTTTCCAGCTCAGAAGTAAAACTTGATACAAGCTAGCATTATCGACACAGGTTTATGTAATATTCAGAAGCAAATTCAGAAGGAGAGGGGTGTTTCAAGATGTACGGCTCCCAGGATAATTTTTAATGTGTAATTTTCCATTTTGGGGAGTTTGAAACCCAAACTCCCCCCCCCCCCACCCACCCACCCTACCCCCCCCCCCCACACACACACACACACCCTGCAGCGTCTCTTCTTGGAAATTGTAAACGACCCGTCGTGTGATTTTTCGCCCATGGGTGAAAACGTCTCCAGACCTCTCTCTCCCTTCCTGCAACCTCCCACCTGCAAGAACACCAGCACCACCCGCCCCTCTTTTGATAGTAACAAGTGGCGCACTTGTAGGCCCTCACCCTCTTCACATTCTCAGCAACTGTGACTTCACCGACAGGAAGAGTTCCCGCGGAAAGTTCTACGGAATCTCCCGCACGTTCTTCTTTTTTTCTTTTTAAACTGCCATATACCTTATAGAGGGGTCATTAGCAATAGTATTCGTGGTATAAGACGCATATTTCGGTATTTTCAAACTTTTGCTCCAAACGTTCAATTATAAAAATGTGTGTGCGACAAATGACTAATCTTTACAAACTCATCGACCTGACATGACCGTGACCTTTTCTACAGGTGAAATATGTAGGTAAAGTTGTTCTTGTAAAATACAGTTGTGTCGAGTTTAAAGTCTGTGAATGTTATAGCCCCTAAGAATTTGCTTTATACAAATCGCACGCATACACACACGACGGCTAAAGAACGGCTGCATTGACGATTGGTGATTACATTTATACTGTTTCACATTTGATGTCACACCTAAGCCAACAAGGTTTGCTCTTGGAAAAAAAACATTTTAGCCCCATCCCCTCCCGGCGGACAGTAATGAGCCATTTTGTCTGTCTGAAAACATTCCCGACAACTGTGCGCGTCATCTTGAAGTGATGTAGCGCCATAAACCTGGTTTTTGACATATGTTTAATCTTCTTCACTACCACTAGGCGCAAATATTGCTCTGGAAATCTTTCCTAATTCAGTTCCAATGAACCCTAAACGTCAAATAAATATGTCAGTTTTGTCAGCAAGATCCAAAATCGCTATGGGACCCCGCAATCGCACGAGGCTCATGAGGATCTATGTGTCTTGCACATGAATTCTATTTAAAGTTTCTCGGATGTGAAGGGGTTAAGTGCAAATATCATGAAACAAAAGTTGGGAAAAAATCGGGCCTGTGGTTTCAGGGATATTGTCTGCTCAAAGCCTCACACAAATATGACCTCTGCGACCTTTACGTTACAGGTCGTGAATTCATTATTTTAAACACATCACATAATATGAGGGTAAGGCATCTTTTCCTAAAAATTAAGAGCAAATCAGCACAGCTATTTCAGAGGTATCGTCCTCTCATTTATCTGCAAGAAAGATATGGCATCTATAACAGTGACCTTGAGGTAGAGCCACAGTTAAGATTGCTGGCAATGCATGAAAGGGTAAAATACTATTATCTAAAATTTGGATTCAATATGCCCAATGGTTATTGAGATATTGCCTAGCACACAATTCTGCACAAAACAAATATGGCCGTTGTGACCTTGGCCTTTACGGCGGTGAATAGATTCTGGTATGCAACACTTTGTGTCGTCACATAATATCACAATTTGCCATTCGGATCACATCGTGTCGGTGTTTACAGTAACATTGCCTGGAAAATGGCATACATAATAAATGTAGCCATTGTGACTTTGACCTTTGACCTTGACCAAAGTGACTTGATGCTGGTGTGGGATTCTCTGTATTGAGAAAAAGTATTAACATCTGAAATTTGGAACTAACTGGCTGGATGGTCTCCGATACATAGGCTAGACAAACACTGCTCCTTATAAGAAACACTGTTCTAATTATGAAACACGTTTCATATTAGGTGCTCTTTGTGTTTCATAATAGGAACAAGATAGCTCTCCAGGAAAATGCGTGCCTCCAAAACAAAAAAGGAGAACCAAAAGGATTGCCGCTGATTATCCGAAGATTGCTCTTCATGACAAGACTGGCTATTGTTTTAAAATAAAATCACAAAACTGTATGCTGATGTAGGTGTTGCAAAATGGCAACAAATTAGATGCAGAAGGGTCAAAAATCACATTTACTTGGCGTGTTTTCGTTTTCATCACGCCTGACATTCTTGTACCGGAAATAAGGCTCACTGAAGTAGCTCTATATTACTGCACAGACTGAATTTGGAGAAGTTATTCCATTTCGCCGCGAGCAAGGTGTTTCATAATATGCACTGTTTCATAATAGGGGCTTCTCCCCTACGCCTGTACATTTCAGTGCCTAGAAAAAGTGCACACAATCGAAATGCAAGAGACATAGAACCTTATAAGCAACCGCGACTGCGGGGGCTCACAAGGATCTATGTCTCTTGCTGAGACCAATTTGTATCCATGTTCCTTGCATGATTATGGCTTTTGGTCGTTGAATGAACGAAAATTGAGAAAGAAAATGGCACGTACAGTGCCAGGAAAGAGGTTAAATCTGTTAAATTCCAAGCAATGGCATGCCAAAACCCTATCACAGAAGGACTTCCGGTCTCTATTTCATCACGTGACCAGTGGGAATACTTGTGGTGACATGACGTGCAGACTTACAGTGGCCGACAGCGAAACGAAGCTGACCGTCTGATGAAACTGACAATACTGATAATCATCAAGTCTACACGTGTTCTCGTATTAATTGATCGAAACAGTGAATGGTATTATCTTTATTTATTCCGATTATTTGTGTTTTTCCTAGTCTCTTTTGTTTATTTAAGCTTTCAAACAAAATGAGAATGGAGCAGTTTATGTCACACTTTTTCCTTTTGCTTATAAACAATTAGCGTGAGTTAACACATTAACTTTAGCACAGTAGCACAGAAAAACTTCACAGCTGTTACCGTGACAAAATTAGCAGCAATTTCCTGTACGTTTTGCTTTCGCAAATATACGGCGCCGTCACAACAGATCAACAAATCTCCATGGAGACTATTCGAGTCCGGAAATGTTCTTGTGTATTGGTTGGGGCACGACTGGGGTACAACAAAATCCGCTGAGTTCGTCGAAACACGTGCAATGTGGATCTAGTTCTAATTTCCGAACAAGGTCAAAGGAACCGCCAGCCAGATCTAAGCCAGAAGTCTTATATTCTGCCGCTAAGACAGCCGAGTGGGGCCAGTTGCATCAATGAGCTTAGTCCTGCTCCAGACTAAGCTCACGCATGCTGCTGGCTCCTGGTTTAGACCTGTCAGAGGTTTCAGTCTTTTCTGCTGCATAACAATACAGGTCAGTCTCAGTATTTCGTGCAACAGCTTATCAGATCTGCAGCGGAGAGGTCTGTGGCACGCGATGCGCAGAGTGGCATTACTTAGGGCCGACATGACCCTTTGACTGAAGAACACAACAGAGAAAGAACCACGCTTCGAAAGACGGTTACAACACAATTGTGTTGTTACTGTCTTTCTAAGCGTGGTTTTTTTTCTTTCGTTTTCTCCTTCGAGTTCTTCTTTCCATTTGATATGCTTGGCGGTCACCTTTTTGTTTGGATTGCGTATTTTACCATTTGATTGACTCACTAGGTAAACGTTCTTGTAACAAAGATTTTTGATATAGTATATGTACGTTTTGAACTAATAACTAATAATAATTAAGATGATTTATAACGCGACTAATCAAGGTAAATGCTCTAGGCGCTGTACAAATGCACAATAATATACTAGACAACGCATTGACATGCAAAACCCAAAGGAACATTATAAGAAACAACAGAATATGGCCAAATACATAAACACTCACAATTATTATTTAAGGGACTGGAAAAGGTGAGTTTTTAGACTACCTTTGAGACTAGCACTGGAGTCACTGTAGCTCAAGGATTTAGGAGGCTCGTTCACAACATTAACCCTTAGTGCGATCGGTAGTCAAAGGGTTAACCCCCACGTGACCAGTGAGGTCTAAACCAGTACATGTCTGTGGAACAATCACATTGATTGTTAAAAGTACAGTTTATTTTTACAGTTAATATATTTCTCCCGTACATGTGATGCAAGGCTTTCGCAGTTCACGCGTGTTGATAGAGCGTATTGCTGTTCTTCCGCTTGTATTTTAATTAAAAGAGCAATCCTGTCTAACACTTTCCAAGACAAAATCCCCAAATTGTACTAATTCTGCTTCTTTCAAATGTTGCCCGCTGTTCATAGCTGCCCGTACGGTATTTTAAGTAGAATGCTGACGATCAAAAGACATGCGAGCTTTTTGGAATCATCCGAGTGACTAAAGTGTTTTCTGATCACTCAAAATATATAGCATTTCCTCTTCTCATCAGTATACATACTACTCGCGAGAAAATAAATGAAACATTTTGTTAAATCATCGGAAATTCTTCTTTTGCTAGTCAGTATATCTTACAAGGGTTCCGTAGCGATGCGTAGTCCGACATACACGCTCCAGAAATTGAACGTTGTAAGCATCTGGAACAAGAGGTCCTGCTCCTCGAGAGTTTTCACATCCGGCAAAGTCATGTTACGTGCTGCGCAGTACTCCTGTGCCCCGAACCACGAAATCGGCGCTGAATCATACGTCTCCTCCAAAATGAAGCATTTCCTCTTGGACTTGGACCACCATGGCGACATGGCCGCTTCAAACCCGCACTCGTCCTCGGAAGTAAAGCAGATCTGAAAAGGGTATGCGTGAAAGTGGACTGAAACGGCCATCCAGGTCTATGGCAGCCATCTCAGCCTACTGTTATGACAAGACCAGACAAGATAATACAGGACAGCGGAACATAAGTTAACACCAGACAATACCCTCCTCACATGCATATCTCGAGCAAACAATCGTAATGCCACGCGGACATACTCAGTAAGATAATAATGTTAATAATGAAATGATGTCATCGGTTCCTCTATTTATGTTTACCCCCCCCCCTCCCTCTTCAGTATGTTTGTTCTATTCTATGTCATTCGATCATGAAGACACAATACTTTGTTTTCATTCCTACGTCACGTGACCAATCCCTTTAGCACAAACTGTACCACATGACCGAGTTACAAAAAAAGCTTGTACTGTCAGTTGACTAATTTCTTATAGCTCTCTTTGTGGGGCATCTTGGATGCGAGTTTTGTTCTGTAAAGATCACATAGACATTCTAAAGTCAAAAGATACTTAGTGCTGTTCGACACTACAAGCACACTATTGGAGATGGCAACGTCGTGAAATAGTTTAAATTACGTCACAATTCAATTATGTGTAATGTATATTTATTTCACCTACAAAAAAAGTGCGTTAGTCATGTCTGGCGTGATCCAAGTCGGAAGATTTCTTCTTGATTTCTTTTACGAAACTTGTGAAGGAATGAAAACAAATATGTTATTGGTATCATGGCTTCTGCTCTGACCCTCGTAGACATTTGGGAGGTGAAAGGAACCATTGTACCCCTAAGGCCTTCGTGATACAATGGTTCCTTTGACCTCCCTCAGGCCTACAAGAGTACTTGGAGTCTACGAGGGCAAATTGCCTTTTATCACAGGGTTGGAACAAGGGCAGAACAGGACAGAACATCGAAGTCAGTTACAATCACCGATCTGAATGTCCAGTCCACAAACCAATCAATTTGTAGGTAAGAATATACGTCTTGGCCTATGGGTGTGACCTTACTGACAGTTTCAGAACCCTTTCATGCATAACATTTCAGATCAAAACCACAAGTCATATTCGATTCGTGCTTATGGTACCATAACTTTCAGCTTACACCTGGCCGACACTTTCATGCATACCGCTCCAGGCTCTATTTACACGAGAGTTTAGTCCTGCGCCATTCACTAAGCAAGGTGCTCCGCTATAGCGGGTTAGTGTTGTGGCGCCATAGTGTAGCACATACTTAGTGACTGGCCTAGGACTATGCTAGCTCATGCAACTGAGCCTAGGTCTAAGGCATAAGTCTTAGACTAGTATTGTGACAGTAGACTGAGACTTCTGGCTTTCAGCTGGCCGACTGCTTCAGTTTACTTTCATGCATATCACACCTGCTTATCCTGTCCTTCGCTGCATTCCGGCCAAATCGTGCAGAGAAAGTGATGCTTGAAATCGGACCAGTACGGAACAGAACAGTTCCACTTCTCATCCGACAGCTGCTGGGGTAGTGCTGACTGGTTATGGAAGGAGAAGATCATCTTGAAGCCGAACCGTGAGTCCACCATGTTGCTTTTGAAGTGCAGAGAAATTGACCATGTACCAGCAAGTCTCCACTTCGAGAAATCGGTTTTAGCGTATTCAAACAGCATCTGACCTGTGGCAGCGGATTTTGTGACAATGTGACATTAAATCGTCTGTTTTGGGTTACTTCGAGGGTTACATCGTGGTAGTGTAGTCCGTTGATGATGAAAGCGCGGAGATCTGATAGTCAGCTTCAGAAACCACAAACCACGATGTATCCCGAGAAGTACCCCCAAAAAGGACGGTACAATGTCAGTGTCGTTCACTCAAAATTACGCACTTTTTGAAGTCTAAATTGTGTATTTGACGTCAGGAGTAAAACGACAAATATTTCTGACGTCAGACAGTATTTTATGGGAAATGCACATGAGACGCGACGCTGTATATAAGGTTACCATGCCCGGTCATACAGATGTGCATGATTTTTGCAGATGGAAATTCAAACGTTTACCAGCGGTACTGCTTCTAAGCAGCCAGTGTCAATATCATAATCTGTATCGGTGAAAGACGGACTTTCATTGGATTCAAGTAATATTACTTCTAAATTTTGAGCGCAGGACTGTGTGGCAAGCTATTGTATATACAGTAGGTCTGATTTCGTACATGAAGCATGTATTGTTGGCATCTTTCGACAACCAGTAGGCCTACTGAGATCATATTATATGTATTTAACAATGACATGATCTTTCGAACAACGACTGAAATGTCATAGGTCTGTCACATTTTCTGTTTTTTTGTTTTTGTTTTTGTTTTATTTCCCTACCGTCTACCACCATTTTGATATTTGTGTTTTCCAGTTATTTATGATGTAAGGTGTGAGACAGCCACTAATAGTTCTGACTAAAGAACTAGGACAGATCCGTGCGGGATACTAGAATTGCAGATTGGCCAGCTGATTAAAAAATAACAAGTACGTCAATGGAAGATTACAAAGTGAAGTAGGGGAGAGAAGTGTGCATGATCGACCAGTGATCATAGATCTAAGTGAAAACACACACACACACACACACACACACACACACACACACACACACACACACACACACACACACACACACACACACAAAAAAAAAGGAAAGAGAGGGTGCGATAAGAAAGTAACTGGAAGCAATGCACATAAGACCCCACCCCCCCCCCCCCCCCCCGACCCCCCCCCCCCACCCCCAACACTCACCCCTCCAACAACGCAATGAATCGAAAAACAAAAAGAGGTGACACCAACAATTAGAAATCCACAGCACAGTCACAACAAAAGAAAATGTTCGGTGTTAATCACCAATGTGGTCAGGTTGGTCCGCAGTACCCAAAATGTGCTCAGATTACACAAAGGAATAAGTGACAAAACAAAATTTAGACCTGTGTCATGATAACGGTAAATGAAAACCCCCTAAAAAAGCACGTGGACCTGAACCCAGGCGTGGTATGAGATAGACTCATACACACCAGACAAACGACACACAGTTTCAAAAACCCAAACTGACAGGCAAACATTTGAGGACTGGATGGACTAACTCGCCAAAACATGGCCTAGAAACATAATTTGAACAAAAATGGGGAAAAAGAGACTCATGAAAACAACGTTAAGAAAATAAGGCAATGAACACAAACCGAAATGGTCAGAATCTCCCGCGAGCCACGCGGAAAGGAAAGGAGGAGAGACCAGCCAATCAACGAGAACCAACAACAAAAATCACATGTGTCTCACACTGGGCCGCGCCACGGGTATAAAGAAGCACTTTGCCGCGCGGAATGGTCATTCCAGCACCCAACGCAGCGCGAAACAGAGGCACATCAAAGCACCCTTAACACAACAACATGCAATGAAACACATTGACCCTACTACCAAAAACAAGGAAGGAAACAACACTGTTACAAACGGACTGTAAAACAAGGTTGACTTCCCCACCAATAACAACACACGAAAATCGCAACAATATTTTGAAATCAAAATTACCTCTCGCATAGCATCAAATGCGAATACGAAAAGGGCACGCGCACGCGGGCCTGAACATAAAATGACTCATGCAAAAGCCATGACTCAGGCACACCAGACAAAAAAACGTGTGCGGCCGAACTAAGAGAGAGAGAGATACTGTTTATTGCCATTTGCCTTAAGAACATAAAGCATAGGAATGTGTGTTGGTGTCGTTACAATTACAAACATCACAGTAAAAAAACAAAACACAAAGAAACAAGAAAAAAAAGAAAAAAAAAAAACCAATCAATACTCTATCACACAAATCCAATGCCCTACACACCCTGTAAAAACTTTAAAACTAAGCAACTAATATCACAAACCAATACATACCGTACACACCCACGCTCATCTTCCACACACACACACACACACACACACACACACACACACACACACACACACACACACACACACACACACACAGACACACACACACAAACACACACGCCTATTAATTTAGGCAATCGAAATTAATTAAAGGTATATCGTTTAAGAAGAAACCAGAATATATTAGAGTAAATGTCCCTAATTTAGTGATCACAGTTGGAAGTAAAACTGGTTAATATATATCATAAGACTATGCTAATATTGATATACACTATTCTCTCAACCGTTGGGGGCGCACCCTGCCGGGGGAGGAGACTCATGGAGTCAGCTCGACCACACACCGTCAGCAGCCAAAGGGATAGCAGAAGGGTTGGGCGAAGTGCTCTGTAGGTCGGTCAAATGATTCCATGACCTGTTAAGAATGCCACTGACAGCACACGTCAGTCACAGGGAGGCAGGCGAAACTAAAAAAGCTGATAAACTGTCACAAAAACATGACTACCGAACCAAATGAATAAACAGCCTATTGAAACAGCCAGACGCATGTAGCCTGGACTATACGACAGGCAAACAAAGCACCCGAAACACAACAGGCAATGAAAGACATTGACCACACAACCAAAAAACAAGGAAGAAAACAAAAACAACAATGCAGCGCAAAACAGAGGCAAAACAACTCGCCCATAAACAACAACATGCAATGAAATTTATTGACGCCACAACAAAACAAAAAACAAGCAAGGAAACAACACAGTAAGGAACGGTAAAACAATGTTCACTTCCCCAACAATAACAACGTTCAAAAGCCGCAACAAAACTTGGGAATCCAAATTACCACATGTATAGCAACAAGTGTGAATACGAAGCACCTGGGCCTGAGCGGAGGGTGACTCATGCGTGGGCGGTGACTCACATACACCAGACAAGAACGGTGCGCGGCCGAGCGAAGATGCCACTGGCAGCACACGTCAGTCGCGGCGGTGAGGCAGGTGAAACTAAACCGAATCCAAAAACAGTCACAAAAACGTGACTACCCAACCAAATGAATAAACAACAGTAATAAAGCAGCAAGAAACAGGAAAACGTATGGAGCCTGGATGGAACTACAGGACATTCTTGGTCCATCAATCAGATGGCCTAGAAACAAACGAAAGTATATGTAGACCAAAAATGTCAAACACTGCTGAAGAATCGTGCTCGCAGCCTTCATCTTTACAAACGGTTTAAACCCAAGTATCTTCATGGAATGGGCGGCATTAAGGGGTCTCTCTAGAGACAATGCAGCCTGACATTACTTTATGAACATCTTCGAACTGTTCGTGAAAGGCAAATACAACAAAACCCTGTACTTATTTGAACTAACCAACGGAAGATGGGAATACCTGTACGAAACACCAAGATACTATAACAAAAGAGAAAAGACCCGACCAGAGTCAAACACAGGCAGTGATGACTCAACACGGCCAAACACGCTGCAAAACAAAAACAACAAACAATAGTGCTACCCGCACAATCCCCCCCCCCCCCCACCACCACCACCACCCTCCCCCCCCCCCCCCCCGCCCCCAACAACGCAATGAATCGAAAAACAGAAAAGAAGTGACACCAACAAATAGAAAGCCACAGAACGGTCACAGCAAAAGAAAAAGTTCTGTGTTAATCACCATTGTGGTCAGGTTGGTCCGCTCACGAGAGCGGTGCCTGGCTTAGTGCAAGCAAAAATGTGCTCGAAATACACAAGGGAATGAGTGACAAAACAAGATCTAGAACTGTGTCATAAAACTTTGTGTGTATGGCTAAGTCAGAAAAAAACATCCAGACCAAAAAGGTGACTGCCAAGCGTGTGAAATGCAAAGAAGTACCCAACGGAGAAAGAAACACGCTTAGAAAAAACGGTTAGAAAAAATAAATTGTGTTGTACCGTTTTTTCTAAGCGTGTTTCTTTCTCCGTTGGGTACTTCTTTGCAGAAAAAAGCAGAAACAAGCGCCACAAAATCTAAGGAGACCAGATTATCAGATCAAATCTCAAAACTGAGAACAGATGATCTCACCACTGAAAAACGGCATGGGGCCCACGATAACGGTTAGATTGATAGCAGGAATACTGCTCGAAATATCAACAACATCAATGCCTTTTTTAATAGCAATAAAGACCTTTGATGACTCTGTCACTGTTTCATCCCATGTAAGTTTGATTCCCTGTGCGATATTTGTTTCTTTAGCTGAAGTTACAGATCTCATGATAATTTCAAATACTATTGTCACTTCTCTTGCAATGGTAAAGTTTGCTCGTACAAACACAACTTTTGTATCTGATCTACACTTTCTATTTGTAATAAGATATCGTCGTCTCTCATAATCGTGTACTTTCAGTTTATCTTTGCTATTGTTGTCTGAAGTAAACATTGGAACAAGGCTCACAATTAACGGCCCAGAGTTAACAACTTTCCTAAATACTAAGGGACCTTCATCATCAGTATATACATAAGGACTAATAAATTCAAACTTTATGTCCCAGTCAATTGTTGGTGCAGGCGTAGGGACAGGTGAAACTACCCACTTATTACGCACATGTATTAAGTTATAGGGCACATTATTTACAGGAGCAGGTACAGTAACATCACGCAGCTGACCAAGTTTAGGAATCGGTTTTTCTGTGCCGTCCTTCATGTCATCGATTACTTTTCGCTTGTACATGCCAAAAGTATCAAGTTTAAAACCTTACACTTCCCCCACCTCCCCCACTTTCTCAAAATCTTGTACGTCAGCCAAATCTTTTAACTATGTCAATGGACATGCAACTGGAATAATTTTTGATTTTGAACCAATATTCATTTTTATAAACAAAAATAAAATTATTTAACTTCTAACACAACACTAAAATCATGCATCACAACTGGTTTGTCACCTTGATTAGTTACAAATTATACATATGACTCAAAGAAGCTGGAACCTAATTTCTTAAACTGTAAATTAGGAAATCTAACAGCCTCACTTTCACAATAAGGTGCAGTTCCAGTTGGTAAGCTTCTCAACAAAGTTGAAGGCTTTCCATTGTGAACATTTTCAGTTGTGTTTAGTTTTTTCAAATGAACTTTAATACTGTGTGTACTGCCAAATAAACAGGATATATTCCAGTTACTTTATTAGACGATTCTGTCTGCATTTCATCTATATTACCTGAAAACCCAAGTAATTTTAGAAGCTTATATGATAATGAATACTGTTTATCTTTTGGAAATTCTAATGTAACAAGTAAGTTAGCTGGAATTAAAGTTGCTTTAATTTTAAAATTATTTTCCAACCATTTAGCTAAAGCACAAAAGTCATAATACCCAGACTGTAAATCAGCAATGACAATACCCCCTTTACCACCTTTAATTTCATATACAGTATAATCACCATCATCTTTTACATTAAACCATTTTACAGTGTAAAACATTTCATAGATAGCTACAGCCTTGCTACCATCACGATTATCAAACCCATTAGTTAACCATACTGGTTTGTTTGTGTCAAGATTTTTTAAGGTAATAAACATTTTTATTATCTCATATAAAAAAGAACAATGGAATTTAAATCACCAACACGTGTCACTACAAACGCATTTCAATTTAATGTGGATGCTAAGTACAATGTTGCCCCATCTTTTGAACAGAAAATAATTCAACTCGATCGGCTTGACATTGCATTGTCAAAACAAGATCTATTCCAAGTGAAAGTACCCAACCCTTTTGACCATTACCTAAACCCTCCAAATACAGACGATTCTATTGCAAGAAAGTGGACATCTACACCACTACAGATGTTTCAAAACGAGCTTAACTTTGATATACTCTGCTCCACTACTTGTTGTGGTGTTTTTTTTACAGACTATTTAAATCACTCAAACTGATTAGGTCTGTGTATCGCTTCCACACATATTACCAGCTTCGACGTATACTGTCAGAACTCCATACCCCACTTCTCACTGAATCCAGTTTCAACAAGTATAACAACCCCATGCATATGAAAGTGTTTGAACGCATCTGTAATGAATTTAACATCAGCCCCAGGTATGACTTCGCACAAAAACTTGATGATCACAATGGCATAGGTACATTGTATTACGCTATGAGTACAGTCAATATCCTCAAGATTATTACCCTGGTTACACTTCATTTTTATCAAAATCACAAGTCTGGTTAGGTTCAATAGAACAGAAACAGTCTAATGCCTGGACCACATTTATTTTAGACAGGATTGACGGGTTTACTGATGCTTCATTGTGTCGCTTCATTTCTTCTGCTGATTCCTCTCTACCCATTTTTGAAAAAAATATAGTTTGATCCACTAAATGCAAGTGCATTGACCATGGCACCACCAATCGTAATAGCCATAGTTGCCATACTTTTTTATTTACATAAAAACATTTTCAGGAATAAGTCCTTGCGTTACAAGAAAGTCTTTTGTCGCAATTGACACAGTTACAATTGTGATTAATTTAGCACTGTCTTCAAAGTCTAATCTACTCAGGTCTGCAGATTTCTTTTTGAGGAGACTTTTTCCCAGCATAGAGTAAGCTACTCCTAGTCCGCTAATTATGGTAGAATGATAGACAAGGTTCATTATGTTCTTTGTGTCGCTCATTTTCTAATGCAATAAAAATTAAAATAACAAATTTATTTATTGCATAACAAATGGGTCAACAGCTTTGGATGATACTGGTAATGTGGCGACTTCTGGTTTTGTTTTTGGAGTGTGTGATTTTTTTCGACACTGAAAGAGTCTGTGGTATGTATTTTTTTAATAATTGGTAACCTGCAAAACCAAATCCGAGAACAAATCCAGCAACTATATATTTTGTTGTTTCGGGTTTAGACTCAGTTGTTAGTCTTACACTTTGATGAGGGTGTCTTGGTCCTGGCAGTCCTGATGGTGTTGGTTCTGATGGTGTCCTGACGGTCCTGACGGTAGTGTCACTGGTGCTGACGGCGGGTCAGTTACATGAGCCTTTTCTGTTAACACCTTAAGCTGTATTTCTTTTTTTGTTTTGTTTTGCCTGTTCCATTTGGCTAATTTTTTTCCAGCCTCTACCATTCCTGGACTTTTAGTCTTAGTCACTGTTTGAACCTGTGTCAGGACTCGGTTGTGGAGTCATCTGTGTTTCGTCCATTTTCTTCTACAGTATAATTTATTTTTTAGAAATCAATAATTATAGCTCCCAGAAACAAGCAAGGTTACCACAGGTGCAAGGTCATTTCCAAACTTGTAAAACATGACACATGCTAATTTGCCAATTGAACTTAAAACAATCGGGTTGCTTTCAATGTTGTGTGATAGACTGTCAGTGTCTACTGGTAGAAAGTGAATCACTCCTTTTGTGTATAGACAGACAAGAGATCAACTTAAATCAAGAGTCATTAGTGAAGCGATGTGATTTTCGTATTTAGAATGTAGTTTAACTCCTCCGCCGTTAGGGATTCTATATATTCTGCATGGCTTTACCAGCCAGTGCTTGCACGTTGCACTTAATTCGCTTCAGGCTGCCAGAGAGATAAGGCGCGGCGAGGCCAAATTCCACTCTCGCAAGCTCATTCTTTTTATATCGCACTTGATACTGCGCGGTACAAGGCGTGACTGGTGCTCTTCTGCTATAACAACTACCTACACATTTATATTCATAACACACCTCTGCCTAAAGTGACTGTTGTGAAAGCAACATCGTTCAAAAGTAGAAATTCCCACCTACACAACGATACCAAACATGACGACATTACGACTTACACTTGTGTAGTAGATTATGGTGAAAATAAAAAGAACGAGAATTTGTTGATGTACGATGTCGGTGTTTGTTCTGAAATTGACAAAGTTCCCAAAGCTGTAACACGTAACTTTTCCCAATGAAACACACTTGCATGCATAAGGGTCAGCATGCCTACAATAATTATCACTTACCGGATTTTCGCTATTAAGTGGGGAACGGAAGCAGGAGGGTGGTTAATGAGGTCACTGACAGGTGGTGTTGTGGCATTTCTCGCGCTCAGTCTCGGTACTCTACGGACTGCTAATGCCCTCCGTGTATTAAAATCCGTTTAGTCCATCCCAGGTCACAGTATTCAGCAGTGTTTTAAATATACCCTGCAGTTCAGCACATTTGCTGACACATTAGACAAAAGGTCAGAAAACAAGAAAAAACAACGGATCCACTCTCATGACGATCACGACCGGACTCAACGTAGCATGCTGGAACATCCGAACCATGCTCGACACAGCAGACAGCGGACGCCCTGAGCGTCGCTCCGCCCTCATTGCCCATGAATTGTGGAGGTTAAACATCGACATCACCGCGCTCAGCGAAGTACGCCTCCCGAAGGAAGGCAGCCTCCAAGAACTTGGCGCTGGCTACACCCTCTACTGGTCAGGCAGGCCTGCATCAGAAAGACGGCTCTCAGGCGTGGGCTTCATGGTGAAGACCCCCATTGCGACTAAGTTGGAAAACCTACCAACGGGTCACTCCGACCGCATCATGTCCATGCACCTCCCACTGAGACACCAGCAATACGTCACCCTTCTCAGTGTGTACTCCCCAACCCTCCTGACAGAGCCTGCAGAAAAAGACAAGTTCTACTCTGACCTGCGCAGCCTCCTGCAGAGCACCCCTGCAGACGACAAAGTCATCATCCTTGGCGACTTCAACGCCAGAGTGGGCCAAGACTCTGAAGCTTGAAAGGAGTCCTCCACAAGCATGGCGTTGGGAACTGCAATGAGAATGGTCGCCTACTGTTGGAGCTCTGTGCAGAGCAGCAACTTGTCATCACCAACACTACTTTCCAGCAAAAGGACAGTCGAAAGACCACCTGGATGCATCCTCGCTCCAAACACTGGCACCGTATCGACTATGTCCTAGTGCGTCAGAGGGACCGCAGTGATGTCCTCCTCACCAGAGTGATGCCCAGCGCAGAGTGCCACACTGACCACCGTCTTGTCCGCTGCAAGCTCAGGCTCCACGTCAAGCTGAAACACAAGAAAGGGGACCCTCCCCCCCCCCCCCCCGAAAAAGCTTGACGTTGCCAGCCTTCAGCGTGACGATAAGAAAGCTGCCCTTCAGGCCGATTTACAGCGCATGCTCAAAGACACAGTTGATCCAACAGGCTCCTCCCCTGAAACACTCTGGGAACAACGAAAACTGCTATTGTAAAATCCTCTGTGGAAGTCTTGGGCATTGCTAGAAAGAGGAACAAAGACAAAGGTTTGACGTAAACGACGTAGAGATCCAGGAACTTCTAGCAAAAAAAGAGAGCCGCCCACCAGGCCCACCTAGCCCAGCCTTCCTGCCCTGTGAAGAAGTCTGCCTTCCGCCTCATCTGCAGCAGTCTCCAGCTCAAGCTTAGAGAACTCCAGAACGAGTGGTGGTCCAAACTCACACAGAGGACCCAGCTCTGCGCTGACAACGGTGACTACAGGGGCTTCTACGAAGCACTGAAAGCAGTGTATGGCCCTAGGCACCTGGTACAAAGTCCCCTGCGAAGCGATGATGGACAGGCACTCCTCACAGATAATACATCCATCTTGAACCGCTGGTCGGAATACTTTCAGGACCTCTTCGGCGCTGAGCGAACTGTTCAAGAAACAGTCATCCTCCAAATCCCACACCTTCCACTGAAGGTTCAATTGGACGAACCGCCCACCGCCGAAGAGACCCTCACAGCCATCCACCAGCACAAGAGTGGCAAAGCAGCAGGCATTGACGGAATCCCGCCAGAGATATGGAAACATGGAGGCCCAGCACTGCACAACAAGCTCCACGACCTCTTTCTCTGCTGTTGGGAAAAAGGAACACTACCAAAGGATTTTCGTGATGCAGTCATCATCACCCTGTACAAGAACAAAGGAGAGAAGTCTGCCTGCTCTAATTATCGTGAATTACCTTGCTGTCCATTGCCGGGAAAATTCTCGCAAGGTTGCTCCTGAATCGTTTGGTACCTGCCATCGCTGAAGACCACCTCCCAGAGGGCCAATGTGGCTTCAGAGCCAACAGGAGTACAACCGACATGGTTTTTGTGCTGAGACAGCTTCAGGAGAAGTGCCGTGAACAGAACAAAGGGCTAAACGTAGCGTTTGTCGACCTAACAAAAGCGTTTGACACTGTGAGCAGGCAAGGTATGTGGCAGATCTTTGAGCGACTAGGCTGTCCCCCAAAGTTCCTCAACATGATCGTCCAGCTCCACAAGGACCAGCAAGGCCAGGTCAGACTAAACAGTGACCTCTCAGAACCATTCCCCATTCGCAACAGCGTGAAGCAAGGCTGCGTGCTGGCACCGACCCTCTTCACCATCTTCTTCAGCATGATGTTGAAGCAGGCCACAGTGGACCTCGACGATGACGACGCAGTGTACATCAGGTATCGTCTCGATGGCAGCCTGTTCAACCTGAGACGACTGCAGGCCCACACGAGAACCCTAGACCAACTGATTCGTCAGATGCTCTTTGCTGATGACGATGCCCTCGTTGCACACACAGGGAGAGCCTTGCAACGCATTACGTCCTGCTTCGCAGATGCCGCCCAGCTCTTTGGACTTGAGGTCAGTCTGAAAAAGACAGAGGTCCTTCATCAGCCAGCACCCAAGGAAGAGCATTGCCCTCCCCACAACACCATCGGCGAGTCTGAACTGAAGTCTGTACACCAGTTTACCTACCTCGGCTGCATCATCACGTCAGACGCCAACCTGGACAAGGAGCTGGACAGCAGGCTGACAAAAGCGAACAGTGCTTTCGGGCGACTATTCAAGCGGGTGTGGCACAATCAACAGCTGAAAAAAGGCACCAAGATCAGCGTGTACACAGCTGTCGTCCTCACCACCCTGCTGTGCGGTTCCGAGTCCTGGGCCCTCTACCGCAGCCAACTACGACTCCTCGAACGCTTTCACCAGCGCTGCCTGCGTACCATCCTCAGCATTCACTGGAGTGACTATGTCACCAACGTCGAGGTCCTTGAACAGGCGGAAACTTTGAGCATCGAGGCTTCGCTGCTGCGGACACAGCTTCGCTGGGCGGGGCACGTCTCCAGGATGGAGGATCATCGCCTACCCAAGATCACTCTTTTCGGCAAGCTCGCCACTGGACACCGAGACAGAGGGGCACCAAAGAAGAGATACAAAGATGGTCTCAAGAAGTGACTTAGTGCCTGCCAAATCAACCACCGCCAGTGGTCTTCGCTTGCTGCGGACCGTGACACCTGGCGCTCCACCATTCACAAGGCAGCCGTCTCCTTTGAGGACTCTCGCAGAGCTAACCTCAAGTACAAGCGGCTCAGGAGAATAAACAGAGTTGTCGTAACTCAGAACCCTGACCAGACCTTCCCCTGCAGCCACTGCGGTCGAACCAGCCTGTCCCGGATTGGCCTCCGCAGTCACGAAAATGCCTGCAGACGACGTGGGCAAGCCCTATAGAATCTTCGTTCGCGAAGTCAAAGCCAAGAAGACAAGAAAACAAGACATAAAAACAATACTGAGTTTCTGTTCACAGATCTACACAAGACCGACGTCGGCTACTACAGCACTATATGACAATTTATTTCTGTTTGACTACTGGAGGAATGACGGAGTGGAGGACGGGTGACACGAGTGTCATGTGCTCGTGTTGAGCAGTCTGAGTTTTTCCTCCTCTGTATGCAAGCCATATGTCCTGCTCTTGAAAATGTTAATGGTAGCGTGACTCTGTACACCTCCCTGCTCACCATAAAGCGCCAATCCAAATCCCCACTTTCTCATAAATTCAATGCAGTGACATTCCAGGATATGTTGTTTCGGAATGATGCTACTGGCTGGAAAAGTACTTAAAAAAAAACGCATGTAGCTTGCAATCGTGTCATTGATGTCTTGCATTGATTTATTCTTGCTCTTCGTCGGCATTTTGTGAGAAACATTAGTATGGACTTGTGAGTACAGGTCGTTTACAATTCGGAACTTTAAGGATATGTCAAGCGCTGCTGCATGAAGATTAGGATCATCTGTCAGCTGCATGGTATTGCTGATAACACTGTCACCAACATCAGTGAACACATAATACTTCAAGTAACGGTGGCAGTGGTTGCCAACAAACGAACTGCCATGGTATGCTTGCATGAATATCTTATTCCTCTTTAGTGCTTCGTCAAGGCCAGAAGTGACAGGTCCGCACAGAAATGGCAACTTTGTCTCTTCTCTCAGTGCTTCTATTTTGTCCTCGAATTCTGCTACCTGCTTTGCATTATCTGCTCACGTCGTTCATCAAAATGCTTAGCACTCTCATTGTGTCTCTTGTCGCTCAACATTGCAATACCCTCGGTCAGCTGTTTTATTTTTTCAAGTTCTTTGATGACTCTTACTTCTAAAATGTATTGTTCAAAAGGTGTGTTTCCATCATGTGCCTCCTTTTCCTCGGCCAGTCTTTCAGCAATTGCTTTACCAAGTTCGTGGCATTCTTGCTCTAGGAGGGAATGATGTTTTTTGACTATACCTAGCAAAAAAATGGAGGTATGGTAGTGCAGTTTGTGACATCTCAACATCAAAGATTGGATCATGCACAACATTGTTGTAAGCCGTGGCTTTCTTTTTGTCTCCTCCTGCACGCATGTATCGCCTGTAATCTCTCTTGATGTTGTTAAGTGTTCTCTGTTTCACTTGTCCTCGCTCATGTGGAGCTCTTTGTAGCTGACTTTTCGAAGCTGTACACCAGAGACAAGGGTGGACCCCTTGTGCTCCTGAGAGACGAATGAGTTTGACGAGATAGTCGTAATCGCCAAACAGAGATACACGTATCTGTTTTTCTTTCCATTTCATGGTTTGGAGAACTGACACCTGCTCTTTAAACGGCTGCAAAATTGTTTGAAGATTTTCATGACTGTCTTTACAGTTAGCCATACACACCAAAAACGTATTGTGTTTAGAGTTAGGGTTTTGGAGATTAGAAACTTGAAGCATTGTTTGATAACTGTTACCGCCATGATCTCCTGATAATTTTTTTCAAAATTTCATCATTTGGTATTTGTTCATGCCATTCAAGAAGATTTGCAGCTTCATACTTGTCAAGCAGTTCAAGAACAAAATGTGTGAGATCCTCTATGTATGCGACAGGCGTTTTCGGGCTTTCCTTCATGTTTGTGACTTTGTTTTCAAAGGTCAGATTCTTTTGTTCAATGGTCACTGTGCCACAGAGCGCTTCTTTCTTGGTCTGCCTTTCCTTTCTTTCAGTTTCAAGTTTGACACCAATACTTCTCATGAAGCGTTTGTATGTTCTTACCTTGGACCAGCTTAATCCTAGATTGGTTCTCAGATGAATACCCTGTTTTCTACAGACATACACGGATCGCCTATGGCCTGCTCTGTCTAATATTGCAGTCATTTTTTCCTTTCTTTCTCGTATTAACTCGTCAGTTATTTGTTCAGGTTCATCCACTTCTGATCCACCAGAGATATTGGCTCTAGCACGGGCTAATGCCTTTGACCTTCTTCGTATTACGGCTTTTTTTTTTGGTAACAAGGTACATCGCACACCACTATGTGATGTCTTGACCAGCCGTATACCCTTATGACATTTCACAAATCAGTCACGTTTTGTGTTTGTTGTCTGAGGTGTATTTCGGGCGTGTTTAAGCCGTTATGGCTAAGGGCTGCCCCTCTTTTCTCTAGTTCAGTCGATTCGTGGTTGGTTGTAACCTGGGATGCGTCTTCTCGCTCTGAGCGCGCCGGCCGGATTGGTCCAGAGGTGGGGTTGTGTGCAGCAATCCCGCTGTATACTGTCTTATGTTGTGCCATCATAAGGGCACGTAGGTCTGCCTTCCTTATGTGTAGGAGGGTAGTGGGGTTCACTCTGATGTTGCTGTACTTCTCGCATTCGGTCAGCCTGTCAGGCAACGTTTTAGTGTCAATGGGCTCAAGTTGCTTTTTTGGGCGGGAATCCGTCTGCTCCTGCCGAGATTGACACGATGTATATTTCCTCTTCCTTGCTTCTATTACTTTCTGGTCCGATGGCCGCTGTATGTAGACTGTAGATGGCACTACATTTTTGGTAACAAGGTGTCTGTACATCGCACACCACTATGTGATGTCTTGATGTGACCAGCCGTTTTATACCCTTATGACATTTCACAAATCAGTCACGTTTTGTGTTTGTTGTCCGAGGTGTATTTCGGGCATGTCTAAGCTTTTTTTTTGGCTAAGGGCTGCCTTCATCACTGAGCGTGCTGGCCCTTTTGTTTTGTTGAGTAAACCTTTGTTATGTTTTTATGATAGTTTGTTTATGGTTCATTCTGTATTGTTCAAGTAGTTGATGTATTATCGCTAACGTCACTGCCACTCATTCAAAGGGCTAGTCAGTGGCGAGATAATGTAGTCAGTCGGGGTGCAGCCACTGCTTATTGTATGAGCTAGTGGAGCGTAGATGGCTTCTTGGTTGTAGTTCAGTTTCGTAGTCAAGTTGTTTCCACCACCGCCAACTGGTAGGGCTAGTGGGGAGTAGAAGAGCTGCTCTGTCGCGGCGTTCCCACGGCCTTAATTGTGAGATCCGAATAGGTTAAGATTACCTTCATTTCGGCACGTACTCATTTCCTCTTGTCGGCGTTGCTCGCTATGTGCGGGGCTTGTCTGCCTGCGGCGCGCGGAGTGGCGGTCGGTCAGCGACCGTAGCATCCTACTACTGTGTCTGAGGTGGGCATAGGCGTAGATAAAGCTGGGGTTCCAGTTGTGGTTATCGAGGTTTTGCGATGTTAATCTGCTGCCCAAATCCAAAGGTGGAGTCGGGAGGGGTCTTGTTGGTGTGTGCCAACTGCGCTCCAGCCCTCCGTGGTTTCCAAGTTTCGCTTTAGTGGTTGGCACCGATGTACAGTTGCCATCTGCCTCTGTTGTATTGCCGAATGATTTGCGGCTCTATTCCCTGTTGCAGTGAAGAGAGTGGTTTCGGTTTCATGAAGTTCTTGTGTGTCTGTTCGTGTCTGTACTCGGAGAAACATGTACGGACTTGTACTCATGCCTTTCGTGTAGTACATTACTTCCCTTGGTTTGCATTCCTGTCGCGTGATGTACCTCGGCTGTTGTTATTAAACTTGCTCAGTTTTGTCTCTATTGTCTTGTTTTCTCACCCTGATTGTTCTTCATTGTTCATGAGCGGTGCCAGTTTCGAAGAGATGAGTAGGTCTCCCAATTTTCGGTTTTACACGGTTATTGTGTATCTATTCGCGTGTGTGCTCGCAGAAACATGTACTGATTACATTTCTTGTATTCAGTCAGGCACCCAAGTCCGCTTAGTTTTCGGGGCTTATGCCTTTCGTATAGTTCTGTGGTTCCGGCTTGGTTTGCATTCCTGTCGCGTGATGTACCTCGGCTGTTTGTAATTAAGATTTTTTGTCACCCTGTTTGTTCTTCGTTGTTCGTGAGCGATGCCAGTTTCGAGGAGATGAGTAGGTCCCCCAGATTTTTGTGTTTTTGGTAGGCAATCATGGGAGGTGTCGTGAAGATTTCTTTGCAGCCCTGGTCGTTTGTGATCAGTTTCCAATGTTTCCTGAGTGCTCTAGCGAGCCCTTTCGTTTTGGGGCTATACTTGGTGAACAGTACGAGGGGTGGTGACTGGTGTTTTTTTTTTTGTCTTTTCTTTCCCTTTTCTTTCTTGTAGGAGAATCCGTCGGGGTGTGTTGTTCACCTCCGCTGAGAGTTCCGTTAGTGTTGCTATGCTGTTCAGTAATTTTTCGTGGAAGAAGGCTGTTTGTTGCTGTCTTATTTCCTCATCTGAGCAGTTCCGTGTAATGCGAAGCGTTTCTCCTTTCACAAGGCCGTTAAAAACTGCCTGCGGGTGCGCTGATTTTCGGTGTAAGTATTGGAATGTCTCGGTTGGTTTTCTTTACATAAGTTCTGACATCAAAGTGCTTGGATTCCTCAAATTTCGTTCCTTTGTAGATTGTGATGTCAGGGAAAGTTGCCTCGTTCTCACACTTTGTGTGTGTGCTTTTGCTATCGTGAAAAGGCTGTTGATTTCTTCATTCGATCCCCGGATAAAGTTGATCCCATCATCTCTGTATCGTTTGTGCTGTATGATGGCATAATTCGTGCCATTAGTAGTCACTGCATGAGGGGTGTGATGAAGCTCTATGCTCGGGCATAGTGCTCATTTAGGAGGATTAGTACGGTACGGTTTTTGTTAACGAGTAGGATTATTACGGTACTGGTTTTGTTAACGGTTTGTTTGTGGTGGCATTCGACGCACGGGAAATCTGTAAGACATGGTTAGCACGGGATTTTTTAGTGAGTTCTGTCTAGTGAGTTCTAGGCGGAAGCTGTGACTGTCAGAGGTTTAGATCGGGAGTGCGGGCTGTTTTGTCGTATGGAACGGTTGTTGAGTTACCTAGCCCGCATTTCAAGACTCTGAAGCCTAGATTTCAGGTATGTTTCTATAAACGTAGTATTGATAGTTGTTTAGTTAAAGACAGTATGCGTGGTAAGATTAATGTGGTTGTATAGCGGTGTTCCGGTTTGGTTTAGTATAGTATGTTTAGAATTTGGTGAAGTAACCGGTGTTTTTGTATACAGTTGATTACCGAGTTAGATGACTAACGGAATATGAAGTGTGTATGTCTAAGCCGCTATGAAGATTGTACGTGGTTGGGTAAGCATAGTCTTTTCCAGGGTATAGAGTAATGTATAGCAAGAGTGTTAGGCTATAGTCTGTTTCAAGATAGTGACAGAGATGGGGTGATACGAAAATAGTTTATGAAGCACGTGTGTGTGTGTGAATGAACGTGTGAGTTATTTGTATCAGCCAGGTTACGTGACGTTTCTCATTGATCCAATATGTTGTGTGTTTAGCAAGTGTTACGTTGGGACTTTTGTTGTCTATTTTAGAGTTCTTGTAACGAGAGTGGAAGACGGACGCCGAGACGTCGAGTCGCAGGTGGGACCTACGTGAGGTCATCCCTCCAGCTCTTCTGAGAGTGATTCTGACTGGGACCAAGACACCCAAGTCAAAGTGAGAACTGAGTACCGTACGAGAACGAGGACGTCCGTGCCCGAAGAGACAGGACGGCAATGAGCATACGACGAAGGACTTTCACGCCTAGACGTAACGTAACCAGGCAACAACATCAAACAGGTTGGAGACATTGAGAGACTAAAACCTAGCCTGGCAAAGATACTGTGATTTGAGTGTGTGATAGGAGAGCATTGTATATAGTTGATAGTTATTTAAGTCATTCTTTTTTCATTTATAGTGTATAAAGGTTACTTTAGAAAGGGAGCCCGTGTGTTGTGTTTTACCGCATGAATGCGCCCGTCTGAGTCAGTGGCGGTGTATGCGTCTGTTGCGTGAGAGTCTGTGCGTACGACTGTGGGCAAGTCTGCGTGCGTTACAGTGGTGACCCTGTTTTAGCGGTAGGTTAAAGTATCAGCGGGCGATAGTGAGTAGCGATTTTAGAGTAGGATTTGTTGCTATGTGCATGTTGTGTTAGATTCCCCTCTCCGATTCTAGGGGGTAAGATCCGTTATTTCTGTAGTTTTCGGGATCTTACGAGGAGCTAGTTCTTGTTTCTCCCTTTTGTATAGGTAGTGTTCTTTTTGCTTGCTCTTCTTTCATCGTTCTTATTTTTCGTTCCATCTGGACGTCAAAGTAGGTCACTGTTTTGTCCACAGTTTGTTGATTTTGTTGTAAGTTCTCATTTTCAGTTTTGCCGTTGATTTGGTTGTGGTATTTGTTGTTTTTTTTTTACGTGCTCAAGTTTGGGAGGTTGTAGTAAGTATGGAGGTAGACCCGGTAGTGGCTTACATTAAACAGGGTGAAAGGTTAGGACTTAAGGATGAGAAACTTTTTGACTATGTGGAGAAATGTAGGGATAGGGAGGATAGAGCGAGAGAAAGAGAAGCTCAGAGAGAAGAAAGAGAAGCTCAGAGAGAAAGAGAAGAGAGAGAAAGAGTCCTAAAGGAGAAAGAGATAGAAGCTCAGAGAGAAAGGGAAGAGAGAGAAAGAGTACTTAAGAAAGAGGAACTAGAGGTTCAGAAAGCCTTAAAGGTGAAAGAGTTAGAGGTTCAGAGGGTGAGGGACGAGAAAGAATTAGAAATGCGTAGACTTAGAGAGGAGAAAGAGTTAGAAATGCAGATACTGAGAGAAGAGAAAGAGTAAGAAGCTCAGAGAGAGCGAGAAGAGAAAGAAAGAGTCTTTAAGGAAAAAGAGTTAGAAGTACAGAGAGAAGAGAGAGCTTTCCAGAGAGAGAAAGACGAGAAGTCTCTAGCATTTAGAGAGAGAAAGGCGAGAAGTCTCTAGCATTTCAGAGAGAGAAAGACGAGAGGGAACATGCTTTAAGAGAGAAGGAACTAGAGTACCAGAGAGAGAAAGAAGAAAAGGATAGGGAGGAAAAGGAGAGAGATAGAGAGGTGCAACTACAGTTAGCTCGGGATGCGGGATCTAGACCAGATAGTGATTCAGTATGCCGAGGCATACGGAATTTTCCTAAACTGCCAATGTTTAAAGAGTCCGTGGACTCTATTGACGCTTTTTTTTGTGCCGTTTTGAGTCTCATGCGCAGGCGTTGAGTTGGCCTCCTGCCAACTGGCCCGTTTTGCTTTCATCTGTGCTTGAGGGACAGGCCTTGAGTCTTTACCATAGTTTGACCGTTTCGGGGACCATAGATTACGAGACTTTGAAGGAGTGTCTCTTGCAGAAGTTCCAGTGTAATGCGGAAGGTTTTAGAGAACGCTTGAGAGCTTGTCGGCCAGAGACAGGGGAATCGTTTATGTCGTTTGGCAAACGATTGTCCCATTTGCTCGTACGTTGGGTCGAACTGTCAAAGATCAACCACACGTACGAAGCATTGTTCGATCTCATGTTGGCTGAACAGTTCTTTGGAAGCGTTTCCAAGGATCTAGCGGTATTCTTGAGAGAGCGTAACCTCAAGACTACGGACGAGTTAGTGCAGCACGCGGAGGCTTTTCGGATGGCGCATCCTACGAAAAACCTCGCGCGTAGGACTGAGACACCGCCAGTCGGGTTGGTCGCTGCTAACACGACTGAGGGTTACCGGGGCATAAATACTTTGCGTGGAGCCCAGCTGGTTAACGGTAGAGGTAGTTTGCGTTTTCGACGCGGTGATCGAGGTAACAGCAATGGCGGTGGCGATCCGTACGCACATGGAGGGACTTCTTTGCGTGGGTATGGTCGTGGTCGTGTTGCGAGTTCGGACACGCAGTGTTTTTCTTGTCGTGGGTACGGGCACTTCAGTCGGAGCTGTCCGTACTACAGTGCAGGCGCGCAGTATGCTGGTTATCAGGAGCACGGCCATCTGGCTCATCAAGGTCCTAATAGTCCTGGTATGGTGGATGGGGCGGTGCAGCCCACTCATGTAGCCAGTTTTGCGGTCCCAGTCGGGGAGGAACCACAGCTGGGCGCAGTGTGTTCAGATGACGGAGGTGGTTGCCTACCGCTGGTAGACGGTGTTGTTAATGGATGCCTTGTTTCTGTTCTCCGTGACTCCGGTACAACGACCGCGGGGGTCAGGCGTAGCCTTGTTAGACCAGATCAGTTCACAGGCGAGACACAGAAAGTAGTTTCTTTTGGAGGAAAGATAGAAGTTTTTCCGTTAGCTAAGATAGAGATTGATACAGAGTTTTTTACGGGTAGTCTGGTTTCGTGTGTCATCGACGAGCCAGTAGTTGATTTAGTTCTGGGTAACATGAAGGGTGTGCAGCCAGTCATCGCTAAAGTTGGAGCGATTAAGCGAGCTCGTGTTCCTCGCGGTGAAGTCGCATCAGTGGCGACGAGAGCTCGAAGTAAGCGTAGTTGGGAACAGAGGGATCGTGTTATTTCCGTCCAGAAACAGGGAATCGGTCGGCGGGTGTGGCCCAATAGTCGGGTTGGTCTGAGACGGCATACTTCTTTTGCGGACAGAAATGCGGCTCAGCACCCAATATTTAGGTAGATCGGAGACTAGGGTCTCGCGATTGTAGGCAAATCGGAGACTGGGGTCTCGCGATTGTCGGCGGTAGGTCAGAGACGGGGGTCTCGAGAGTGTGTGTGTGTGGGCAGTCGTTGGATCGATTTCATTTCTGGAGGTTTTGGCGCGTTAGTTCTGTTTGGCTTTCGCTGTGCGATCCGAGAGTGTGCGTTGAGGCTTAAGGCTGTAATCGTTTTTCTTGTATTCTAGGTAGTAAAAGTTAGTCCTTTCCTGTTTTTGGATAATATTACGTCGAATAGTCTTAAAAAGAAACTCGGTCTTTTCTTTTTTTTCCCGAGGAAGGGGGAATTGTGATGAAGCTCTATGCTCGGGCATAGTGCTCATTTAGTAGGATTAGTACGGTACGGTTTTTGTTAACGAGTAGGATTAGTACGGTACGGGTTTTGTTAACGGTTTGTTTGTGGTGGCATTCGACGCACGGGAAATCTGTAAGACATGGTTAGCACGGGATTTTTTAGTGAGTTCTGTTTAGTAGTTCTAGGCGGAAGCTGTGACTGTCAGAGGTTTAGATCGGGAGTGCGGGCTGTTTTGTCGTATGGAACGGTTGTTGACTTACCTAGCCCGCATTCCAAGACTCTGAAGCCTAGATTTCAGGTATGTTTCTATAAACGTAGTATTGATAGTTGTTTAGTTAAAGGCAGTATGCGTGGTAAGATTAATGTGGTTGTATAGCGGTGTTCCGGTTTGGTTTAGTTATGTATGTTTAGAATTCGGTGAAGTAACCGGTGTTTTTGTATACAGTTGTTTACCGAGTTAGATGACTAAAGGAATATGAAGTGTGTATGTCTAAGCCGCTATGAAGATAGTACGTGGTTGGGTAAGCATAGTCTTTTCCAGGGTATAGAGTAATGTATAGCAAGAGTGTTAGGCTATAGTCTGTTTCAAGATAGTGACAGAGATGGGGTGATACGAAAATAGTTTATGAAGCACGTGTGTGTGTGTGAATGAACGTGTGAGTTATTTGTATCAGCCAGGTTACGTGACGTTTCTCATTGATCCAATATGTTGTGTGTTTAGCAAGTGTTACGTTGGGACTTTTGTTGTCTATTTTAGAGTTCTTGTAACGAGAGTGGAAGACGGACGCCGAGACGTCGAGTCGCAGGTGGGACCTACGTGAGGTCATCCCTCCAGCTCTTCTGAGAGTGATTCTGACTGGGACCAAGACACCCAAGTCAAAGTGAGAACTGAGTACCGTACGAGAACGAGGACGTCCGTGCCCGAAGAGACAGGACGGCAATAAGCGTACGACGAAGGACTTTCACGCCTAGACGTAAGAAGGACCAACGTAACCAGGCAACAACATCAAACAGGTTGGAGACATTGAGAGACTAAAACCTAGCCTGGCAAAGATACTGTGATTTGAGTGTGTGATAGGAGAGCATTGTATATAGTTGATAGTTATTTAAGTCATTTTTTTTTCATTTATAGTGTATAAAGGTTACTTTAGAAAGGGAGCCCGTGTGTTGTGTTTTACCGCATGAATGCGCCCGTCTGAGTCAGTGGCGGTGTATGCGTCTGTTGCGTGAGAGTCTGTGCGTACGACTGTGGGCAAGTCTGCGTGCGTTACAAGGGGAATGGGACTTGGCCCATTGCGCAGCGGATGATTTGTTTGTAATTTTGTCCGTTGAAGGTGAAGATGTTGTTTTTCAGCATTAGTGCCAGAAGTTCCACTATTCTATCCCTTTTCATGTTTGGTTAGGGAGGTAGTCGTAGTGTTTCAGGTACTGTGTCGCTGGTGGCTTGCAGGAGCGCTTCTTGGTTTAGTACTGTGTACATATTTGAGACGTCATAAACACAGATTTTTGTGTCTTCAGGGAATTCTGTTTCTTCCATCAGGCGTATGAATGCAGGCGTGTCCTTCCGGTTCGTCGGTAGTTTCCCCACGAATGGGAGTAGGAAGAAGTCAATAAGGTGTCCGATGTAATATGTTGGGGTTGCAACTTTGTGAGATGATCGGTCGCCCTGGGATGCGTAGTCCATTCAGACCGTTTTGTTCCGCTTCTCTTAGTTGCTGAGGTGTCAACTTGTGTGTTTTCGGTAATATGTATAGGTGGGCGGGGTCTCTCTTCTCTTTGGACTGTAGCAGGAACTTGTAGGTTGTGAAGTCAATCTCTCCGCTGGTGAACATCGTTTGTATTAGTCGCATCACTTCACTGTGTATATCGTTCATGTTAGGGGACACTATGTTTTGGTAGTGTATTCCTTGTAGTTGGGTTTCCGCTTCTTTGATGTAATCATCTCTGTCTAAGATGACGATGGTAGAACTTTTGTCTGCTTTTTTAATAACGATTTCCTTGTTGTTTTTGAGTTCCCGGATTGCCGCCTGCCGTTCCTCTTTCGTGGTGTTTGGTCTTATTCCTCTATTTTCCAGGTGTGCTAGTTCTTCCCTTGTGTTGCTGATGTATGTGTCCAGGGCGTTGCAGCCTCTGGGTGGCTCATTACCTGACTTGGTTCTGAAAGGTTGTAGAGGTGATTTTGTTTGTGGATCAGCGAATTGGTATTTGCAACGCATTTTACGTGCCAGTTCCATAAAGTTAATAGTTATGATTTCTCTTTTGTTGGTGTGTTATAGGGGTGTCGGAATGAAATTTATTCCTTTGGCAAGTAGGTGAGGTACTGTGGGTCTGTCAGTTTGTGTTTTGACAGATTAGTGACGAAGTTTTTGGCTTTATTGGCCTGTACAGTACATTTGGCGTCTCGTTTTGATGTGTGGTAGTTTTTGTAGCGTGCTTTATCATGCGCTTGTTTTCGTCTGGGGTTGCTGTGTCTTGCCATCCTCACGGCACCTCTTTGAGGTTTGTTACACTCGCGTGTTTGGGAGCGCTAAGTGTAAACTGTGCTTTTGCTGACAGTGCCCTTGGTTCCTCTCTCCATTTCGTATTTGCACACTAGCCGTTTTGGAAGCGCTTATAGTGTGATCCTGCGGCCTCTCGGCTTCTCAGTCTGACGGTTCCACTGGCGCTGCGTATGTCGCGTTACTTCGCGTGCGTCAGTCTCGCTCGAAGTTGAACGATGCGGGGTTCCTAACATCTGATTGCGTCGGCTTGATGTCAATTGATCCCTCTTAATACCATTTGGGTTACGCGTTCTCACGCGCGTATTATTATGCCGTATGTAGGAATTTTAACTCTTCGGTGCACGGCTGCAACAATTTTTTCCCTCACACTATTTCAGTACTCAGTTCCCAGGGCACCGGTGTCATAGTGTGTTGATGTTTATACATCTTGTCAAGTGCAATACATTGGCGGCTATTGTTTTAAGTTGACATTGTCAATGCTGGTGTGGGTGGTGATGAGTCCAATCCTTGACGACTGAGCGACGCTGTCCCATATGGACGGATTGTAGATAGTCCCTTGCGTGGCTAGTGCTTCTTTTGTCATTTGGTCGTATGTGGGTGGTGGGGTTCATTCCGTTGTCGGTTATCGCGTACTTTCTCTCAGTTTTCCTGTGTTGACCGTGTCTGATGGCACCGCCTTTAGGCCCACGCACTGACGAAGGACCGAGCAGCGCTATGCTGCATTGTCCAATATGGACGGAAGCATTCACGGCCGAAATGTTTGCAGTTCATAAATTTACACAGTTATATCAATGTGTGTGCGCGGGGAACTTTTCCCTCGCCTAGCATAGTGTTTACCACAACGCTGGCTTTTGGTGAAGACTTTCAGGGCTTTAGTGAGCCGTATGTCAGTATGGCGTTGTTTCGCTTGTCGTCGGAGAGTGACTGATTTGTGCCATAGACAATATACAAAGGGACCGCCAGCTTCGCGCATGGCGTAATTGGAGTGTTGTACTTATGCTAGCTTCGCCAAACGACCAAATCAACTTCCAGTCAAAACGTGTGGTTGTGGTGGTTCTTCACTACTGCTTTTATTTCATCTACAATGGGCGGCGCAAACTGTTCCGTTGTGTACTGTCATGCGTCGAAAAGCAAGAATAGAGGCCTCTGCTTTGCTAAAGTTCCTCAGAAAGGGGTGAATGATGAGTGGCGGAGCAAACTACTTCTACACATCATCAACCGGTGCGACCCCGGTTTCAACCCAGACGCAGCACACATTTGCTCTCGTCACTTCGATGATACAAGCTTCACAACAGGTACATAACTCGAAAGCAATATATTTTTTTAGTAGTGCTACTTTATTTTTCACTGCTACCAGCTATTTATTGCCTGTGTACCCTTTGTTTCTCTTTCCTAACCTTGTCTACAAAAGCGCATGTGTGATGTGCCGCTCTCTCTCTCTCTCTCTCTCTCTCTCTCTCTCTCTCTCTCTCTCTCTCTCTCTCTCTCTCTCTCTCTCTCTCTCTCTCTCTCTCTCTCTCTCTCTCTCTCTCTCTCTCTCTTGGAGGGGGCTGGGGGTAATACTGAACACGACTGTAGATAAAGGCCTGTGGTAAAGTTGAAGGTTTTTTTTTTCTTTAAACTGATCACTTTTTTGGTAAAATTACAGAAACACCAAGGTTGCACTGGTTTGCTTAACTGTCAAATTGGACATATAGCCTAGGCCTATCTTGAGCCATTGATTATTGTATCTGTATTTGGCAAATGAACACCAGCATTGATGACACTGATGATTGTATGAATTTCATTTGTCCATTATGATTTTTATTATCAGCCTGTCTTATGGGAATTTCTTTCAATTTTGACGTCTGAAAAGGAATGTATTTGATTTTTACAACATATAGGAGTCAAGTGATGACTTATGCGATGTTGCTCTGATTTTGAACAGGCCCTACTGGAAGAAAGAAACTCATCCCTGGAAGTGTACAGGACAGGAATCTGCCAGTCAAGACAATTGAAATTCCCAAAGCACCTGAGAGAAAGCCACCTGTAAGTGCATTTCCCAATAGTTGTACAGCAGCTATAATTTGTACTGAATATCCTCTTTTATTTTATTTTTTTTTATTTTGATTTATCTAATTTATTTATTCTTTTTTGTGGGGGGGGGGGGAGGGGGGGGGTGATGGGGGGCGGGTGTTGGAAACAGCCATTCAGGTACAGTTTTTGCCCTAGTTTTGCCAACCTTTCTTTTTCATTCAGATACTCCAAATATATGTCGTTAGACGTAAAGCATGTGAGGGGGAAGGAGTTAATGAGGAATGGGGGAGAGGGTGAGGGTGAGGGTGGATATAACATATTTCTTGAATTACTAGATTCAAAGTCGTCTGTTCCAAGCACTTCAGGAGTTTTTTTTTTTTTTTTACTTTTGGCGTTTTGCTCAGCTTCATACAGGGTAAAGTGTTTTCCGTTGCTACAAGCTTGAAACGTGAATGAACACAATACAAGTGGATTACTACCGTCTTCAAGTTTCCTCGCAGCAAATGGTACCTACGCTCTGCAATAGCACATTTCCCTTGTGTTTTTGCTTTACTTGTGCAGCTTGCATTCATCATACATTGTTATATTTTCTTGTATTTAAAAAAAAATTGCAGACATTTTATTTTGCCTTTTTCAGAAATTCCCCTCCCAATCACGTTCATGAACGCTTTGGTTTTATAAGAGGTAGTTATTTGCATGCATTACAATTATTGAGAGTGATCATCGCGCAGGCGGGGGGGGGGGGGGGGGTGCTAAAGTGTGAGAGCCCTGCTCTCTCAAAGGTCATCAGGTGGGCATAATGAAGTTGTGTGCAAATAAATTGTGGAAATTCCTATTTAACATTGTATTGTATTTATTGGCTCTTGGACATCTAGCAGCATCTAATCTAGCTCTACTGTGTTTGTTATAGATCCCTCGTGAGGCTCCCCCACTTCCACCACCTCAACCTAAGTGATGTAAGAAGGGAAATGAGTAGGCTACCACACCCGTGGATCATACTGCAGGAGAAAGAGGACACCGTCTCCTTTGGAGTTGTTCAGAACTGTAACATTACTATCCGTGTTGATGTCTGTGCAGACTTGAGTATGGATGTCAGAATTTTGGGAAGCCTAAGGGTGTCAAACTGTTGCCAACACCTAGAGGGAGTACGTTTAGATCAATTTTTAACTACCCTGTCTTCTCTGCAAACCTGCACTGGAGTGACATCTCCAGAGCTGCAGCAGTTTGCACACTTACCAACAGGGGCAATGTGTACTATGTGCACGTGCAAAATGACTTTGTGGATGGGATGCCCAAAGCTAACACATGTGTCAGAGCTAGCCAGTGTCATGGCTTATTGAAGAATTGCACCCTTTGTGTAGAGTGTGAAAAGGTAGAGAAAACTCTACAGGCAAAATTATACGGAAAGAAGGAGCGGGAGGCTAAACCCTTGGAAAAAAATTACCCACTTCACTGTATGTCGGCCGAGAAACTTAAATTGGAACTGAAAGAGTGCAGACAGAGAGGAATAAACAGTTAAAAGCTGAGGTTGATGCATTTAGGGAAAACTTAAGGAAGAGTCAGTTCCTGTGAGTGACAGCCTTCATACTGATTTGCAGAAGATCAATTCAGAAAACAACATTGCTGACCCTCTAAACAAGTTGTTATGGGAAGAACAACAACAAAAAAGCGTTCAGTATCAAGAGGCCAAAAGGGAATGAAATGGCATCCCATGATGATCAGGATGGCTTTGCTTTTGCACAGCAGGGGACCTTCAGCCTACAACACGCTAAGAGAGACTGGTTTCCTGAGGTTACCAGGTGAATCAACTTTGCGCGATTACACCAATTACATTCATCCCAGAGCAGGATTTCAGCCCGAAGTTCTTGATGAGATAAAAACAGCTGCCAGTAAGCTGGCTGAAAATAAAAGGTATGTCGTGCTACTCCATGATGAAATGTCGACCAAGGAGGACCTAGTATTTGATGCTAAAACCAATGAACTAGTTGGCTTTGCCAACATCCATGACTGGGCACAAAATCGCGACAAAGAAAAAATAGCCACACATGCGTTGGTGTTTTATGTTGAAGGCATCAACAGTGATCTCAAGATCAGTATGGGTTTTTTCGGCACCCGCACAGTCAATGCTGATGCATTATATCAGGTTTTCTGGCGGGCAATTGGTTTCTTAGAAACCAAATGTAGGCTGAAAGTGATTGCCTCCACAAGTGACAAGGCATCCCCAAACATGCGCCTTTACCAACTGCATGGTGACAAGACTGAAGTTTGCCACAAGACAATAAATTTCATGTCACTGGACAGATACATTTATTTGTTTTCTGACGTTCCGCATCTTATAAAAACGATCAGAAATAATGTTCTGAACAATGACCCAGGGAAATCAATGTACCTGTGGAAAAATGGCGGAGAAATAGTCTGGAAACATATCGCAGACATCTACCACAATGACTGAACAAGAGAGTTGGTCAGAACAAAACTTACCAAAGACCACATTTTCCCCTCTGGTCGTACTCTCATGAACGTTAAGCTTGCAGCTCAAGTCCTTAGTCGAACTGTAGGCTTGGTGCTTCAGAAATATGGAGAAGATGCACAACAGGAGACTGCAGGCTTCATTTTGAAAATCGATACATTTTTGGACTGCCTCAACGCAAGGTCTTTGGAACACGTAGAAGCAGCGAAAAAGAATAAGCCGGACTTGAGGCCATATTATAGGGATGTCAATGACATCAAGTTTGATTTCTTGGATGGTTTTCTCACATACCTGACTGAGTGGAGAATGTCTGTTGAAAGTCGACCGTGAAGCTTCCGCAAGTCAGAACGAGCTAAAATGTTCCTCACCCACCAGACATTTAAAGGGCTTACTATGACCATCACATCTTTTAAAAAAGCTACTCGCTTCCTTCTTCACAATGGTGTGGACTATGTTCTGAGCAATAAATTCTGCCAAGACCCTCTGGAGGCTCACTTTGGAAGGCACAGAGGTCTGAGCAGGAGGGGTGAAAACCCCACCCTTCACACATTTGGGTTTCAGGAAAACAAAATCAGAATTCAGAGATCAATGGCAATTATAGTTCGGCCACAGGGAAACATTGAAAAAAGAAAACGAATGAATGACAGGCCTGTCATCAGCAACAGCCCTGTTAAAAAAGCTAGGCGTTAAGTAAATTAATATACTGTTGAGGTCATGCAGGAGTTGATATGTGTGCCTGAACAGTTCAGTTTTTTATTTTATTTTTAAATTACCTTTCACAATGTAAAGAAACAACTAGCAGGGTCCTTACTCATCAAGAAAAACTGAAAGAGTCAGGTAATTTAAAAAACTGTTTACCAGTCACTGCATTACAAGTCACTAAAGAAATCGGAAACTGCAAGTGTTTCCACAATTATAGCTGAGCTTTCAGTGAGTGCATTTGATTTTGAAACTGATACTAGGTAGTTGGTACCATGACAGATAATTCAGATGGTAAAAGGATCTGTTTGAAAAGAATGTATAAGAACACACTTGGAAGCTAAACAAATATCACTAGGGCAGACCTTGAAAATGTACATGTTCTTTCTTGACCATCAGTTTTGGACTATTTGTTTCCCCAGTAGTGGCAACCTTGATCTCACCTGCGTTGACCGGCTGGCACAGCATCTACATGTGTGAATGGGTGAGTGTGTCATTACATTACTGTCATCAATCAGTCTAGCCCTGAAGTGTTCTTGGTAGAGGTTGCAGTGCCATTCGATGCATTTATTGACAGATGCTATGCATCCAAGTTTGATAAATATATGCAACTCTGCCTTGAAATTAATGCACTGGGTTTTTCATAATTATAGGACTGTAGTTGTAATAATAAGCTGCCTAGGAAATGTGCATCAAAGGGTAGTGTCAGGAGTGAAAATGTTTGGCGTTTGTGCTTACAGTGCCAAGTGGCTTGCCAAATATCTCAGTGTGGAAATGATGATTGGATCCTGTAGAGTGTGTCAAAAACGATGTAATGACATGCGTGTTTGAATACTAGGTATCCACTGTGACTGATACCGATTTTGGTAATGTGTGAAACAGATGGCAGGAGTGTACATTATGTGTTATATTGTGTAATATGTGGCAGAGTGTTGGTTTATACATGAACAAAAAAGAATCGCAACTTAATATAAAATAAATTCATTTATTACTATTTTAACACATATTGAGTTAAATTGCCTTTAGTTTAGTGGTGTATTGTATTTTTGGCATGCGTGTGTTTTACGATTGTGGTTGTGGTGTTCTATGAGAGCGGTCATGCATAAATCGTATGAAGCGATCCGATGTTTTGTTTTGAGCTATCATGATTTAGAATCACATATCTTTTCAGTTTAATTCACTTTCGTTTACGAATAATGCGGTGTTGTTTATCTGTTGCCGCACAGAGTTGAGTCACGAAAGGTCTAGACGCAGCTCGAATATTCATTTGTTTACTACGCGCGTGTCGTTTAGCTTATAGTACCAATGCACTGATTGCTGTTTACCAGTTAGAGCGTGCAAGGTCGTGACCTGTCTGGCCTACTTTTGTGTGACGTCATGGCGCGCCGGAGATTTTCCTAACATATATGTTGAATAGTAGCCAGACGTTTATAGAATATTCCAGTGTGAATGTACATTTGAGTTTTAGATACGTACTGTGTTTTGATTGGTTGTTTTGTACGATTTTGCTTGATTTTTCTAGAAAACATACCACTATAAAAGAGTCGTGCTAGGAAGCACCGGTGTACATTGTTCAGTTGTAAAATTGCGATGTAACAGCGTCGGTACAGTGTTCAGTTGTAGAATTGCAGTATATCGAAGAGTGTATTGACATTGCGAGAGAGTGCGCAAGATATCGTGCTTCATTGTCAGTAACGGAGATGCAGTGAATGGTGATGTACATTGTATGAGAGACGCATTGTGTCAAAGCTGAGAAGACATTGTACTATTGTTGGTGCATTTGTGAACGCATTTCGTGGAGATCGCGTCGCTGTAATAAAATATTGTTGGAACTGTTACTCCAGTATTGTCTACATCCTTAAGCCACGTGTGACGGATTGCAGCTGAATGAGGTTTATTTAAATGTTTATTACGTGTGTGCGCTTGGTGTAGTTATCATTTCTACGACCACGATTTTACCACGTAACAGTGTGTATGTTTATGTATGTGCGAGAGAGAGAGAGAGAGAGAGAGAGAGAGAGAGAGAGAGAGAGAGAGAGAGAGAGAGAGAGAGAGAGAGAGAGAGAGAGAGAGAGAGAGAGAGAGAGCATAGACCCCTAAAATTTGATACTTTTTATATTTTAAATTAACACAGAACTGTTGAAAATGTTCAGATAATCACCCATATTTGCTAAGTCTGTTTCATGTCGAAGAAAAAAACACAACAAAAACTCTTGTTTGCTGCTTGTCCATTGTGCCAGTGATTGTTTGCCTTTTGAATGCTTGGTTGTAAGTTCCATTTGTCCATGTTTCGTGCGCCTGTTGGTTTCAATGTTTACATTTCATATCAGAAGACGATGTGTTGTAGTATAATAATGCTTTTTTTATAATTTCTGAATAAATTGTTAAAATGTGTAACATTGTTTGTATGTATTTGTGGTGTCAGTGTGGGGTTGTAACTCTTTCCACCATATATATGTATGTGTGTGTGATTTATTTACTCCTTATAATTGTGTATTATTATTATTTTAAATCATTATATTATGTGTGTGAATGCGTGAGAATGCACCTTGAATCACCTTTTGTGTGAGATATGTGCTATATAGAAATCCTTGTATTATTATTAATGTTATTTTGGTCAGCAGATGCATCAAGAGCTGTATTAGTTCACATGTATTAATACAGTGCATTGGTTTATTTGAATTATTTTGAATAAGATTGTCAATGTAGTATTTATTATATAGTTGCATACCCTATGTAAAGCGACGACGCTTGACTGTGCATTTGTGTAGATGGGTGTGTACATAATTGTGTTGATTCTTTTTGTTATCATATATGTGAATGTCATTGTCAAAATTGTAACCAATGTTGTATTAAAATTATTCAATTTAATGTATTATAATAATGTATTTTAATAATTCAAATTAATTGTTGTTGCATTTTTGAACACTTTTTGATTTTTTTTTTTTTTTTTTTTTTTTTTTTTTTGGTATACATTCTCCTTGTGAATGTTTATGAGAACAATAAAGGTGGTTCAGGGCTCTCTTGGCTTGACTTCGCGAACGAAGATTCTATAGGGCTTGCCCACGTCGTCTGCAGGCATTTTCGTGGCTGCAGAGGCCAATCCGGGACAGGCAGGTTCGACCGCAGTGGCTGCAGGGGAAGGTCTGGTCAGGGTTCTGAGTTACGGCAACTGGGTTTTTTCTCCTGAGCCGTATGTCCTTAAGGTTAGCTCTGCGAGAGTCCTCAAAGGAGA
Organism: Semisulcospira habei; assembly: GCA_036245525.1. Taxonomy (NCBI): domain Eukaryota; kingdom Metazoa; phylum Mollusca; class Gastropoda; family Semisulcospiridae; genus Semisulcospira; species Semisulcospira habei. Next base: position 98,893,389 of record BTPG01000003.1, on the reverse strand, counting down.
CGGCTGCCTTGTAGATGGTGGAGCGCCAGGTGTCACGGTCCGCAGCAAGCAAAGACCACTGGCGGTGGTCGATTTGGCAAGCACTAAGTGACTTCTTGAGACCGTCTTTGTATCTCTTCTTTGGTGCCCCTCTGTCACGGTGTCCAGTAGCAAGCTCGCCGAACAGAGTGATCTTGGGTAGGCGATGATCCTCCATCCTGGAGACGTGCCCCGCCCAGCGAAGCTGTGTCCGCAGCAACAAAGCCTCAATGCTCATAGTTTCTGCCTGTTCAAGGACCTCGACGTTGGTGACATAGTCACTCCAGTGAATGCCCAGGATGGTACGCAGGCAGCGCTGGTGAAAGCGTTCGAGGAGTCGTAGTTGGTTGCGGTAGAGGGCCCAGGACTCGGAACCGTACAGCAGGGTGGTGAGGACGACAGCTCTGTACACACTGATCTTGGTGCCCGTTTTCAGCTGTTGATTGTGCCACACCCGCTTGAAAAGTCGCCCAAAAGCGCTGTTCGCTTTTGCAAGCCTGCTGTCAAGCTCCTTGTCCAGCTTGGCATCTGACGTGATGATGCAGCCAAGGTAGGTAAACTGGTGTACTGACTTCAGTTCAGACTCGCCGATGGTGATGTGGGGAGGACGATGCTCTAACTTGGGTGCCGGCTGATGTAGTACCTCTGTCTTTTTCAGACTGACCTCGAGTCCAAAGAGCTGGGCAGCATCTGCAAAGCAGGATGTGATGCGCTGCAAGGCTCTCTCTGTGTGTGCAACAAGGGCAGCGTCATCAGCAAAGAGCAGCTCACGAATCAGTTGGTCTAGGGTTTTCGTGTGGGCCTGCAGTCGTCTGAGGTTGAACAGGCTGCCATCGAGACGATACCTGATGTACACTGCATCGTCATCGTCGAGGTCTACTGTGGCCTGCTTCAACATCATGCTAAAGAAGATGGTGAAGAGGGTTGGTGCCAGCACGCAGCCCTGTTTCACGCCGTTGATAATGGGGAATGTTTCTGAGAGGTTACTGTTGAGTCTAACCTGGCCTTGCTGGTCCTCGTGGAGCTGGACGATCATGCTTAGGAACTTTGGGGGACAGCCAAGTCGCTCCAGGATCTGCCACATGCCTTGCCTGCTCACAGTGTCGAATGCTTTTGTTAGGTCGACAAACGTTACGTACAGCCCTTTGTTCTGCTCGCGGCACTTCTCCTGAAGCTGTCTCAGCACAAAGACCATGTCGGTGGTACTCCTGTTGGCTCTGAAGCCACACTGGCCCTCTGGGAGGTGGTCTTCAGCGATGGCAGGTACCAGCCGATTCAGGAGCAGCCTTGCGAGAATTTTCCCGGCAATGGACAGCAGGGTAATTCCACGATAATTAGAGCATTCAGATTTCTCTCCTTTGTTCTTGTATAGGGTGATGATGACTGCATCACGGAGATCCTTTGGTAGTGTTCCTTTCTCCCAGCAGCAGAGAAAGAGGTCATGGAGCTTGTTGTGCAGTGCTGGGCCTCCATGTTTCCAGATCTCTGGCGGGATTCCGTCAATGCCTGCTGCTTTGCCACTCTTGAGCTGGTGGATGGCTGTGTGGGTCTCTTCGGCGGTGGGCGGTTCGTCCAATTCAACCTTTAGTGGGAGCTGTGGGATTTGGAGGATGACTGTTTCTTGAACAGTGCGCTCAGCGCCGAAGAGGTCCTGAAAGTATTCTGACCAGCGGTTCAAGATGGAGGTATTATCTGTGAGGAGTGCCTGTCCATCGGCGCTTCGCAGGGGACTTTGTACCAGGTGCCTAGGGCCATACATTGCTTTCAGTGCTTCATAGAAGCCCCTGTAGTCACCGTTGTCAGCGCAAAGCTGGGTCCTCTGTGCCAGTCTCGACCACCACTCGTTCTGGAGCTCTCTAAGCTTGAGCTGGAGACTGCTGCAGATGAGGCGAAAGGCAGATTTCTTCACAGGGCAGGAAGGCTGGGCTAGGTGGGCCTGGTGGGCGGCTCTTTTGTTTGCTAGAAGTTCCTGGATCTCCACGTCGTTTTCGTCAAACCAGTCTTTGTTCCTCTTTCTAACAAAGCCCAAGACTTCCACAGAAGATTTTACAATAGCAGTTTTCAGTTGCTCCCAGAGTGTTTCAGGGGAGGAGTCTGCTGGATCAACTGTGTCTTTGAGCATGCGCTGTAAATCTGTCTGAAGGGCAGCTTTCTTGTCATCACGCTGAAGGCTGGCGACATCAAGCTTTTTCTTGAGGGGGCCTCTTTTCTTGGGTTTCAGCTTGAGGTGGAGCCTGAGTTTGCAGCGGACAAGGCGGTGGTCAGTGTGGCACTCTGCACTGGGCATCACTCTGGTGAGGAGGACGTCACTGCGGTCCCTCTGACGCACAAGGACATAGTCGATAAGGTGCCAGTGCTTGGAGCGAGGATGCATCCAGGTGGTCTTTCGACTGTCCTTTTGCTGGAAAGTAGTGTTGGTGATGACAAGTTGCTGTTCTGCACAGAACTCCAACAGCAGGCGGCCATTGTCATTGCAGTTCCCAACGCCATGCTTGCCGAGGACTCCTTTCCAGGCTTCAGAGTCTTGGCCCACTCTGGCGTTGAAGTCGCCAAGGATGATGACTTTGTCGTCTGCGGGGGTGCTTTGCAGGAGGCTGCGCAGGTCAGAGTAGAACTTGTCTTTTTCTGCAGGCTCTGCCAGGAGGGTTGGGGAGTACACACTGAGAAGGGTGACGTATTGCTGGTGTCTCAGTGGGAGGCGCATGGACATGATGCGGTCGGAGTGACCCATTGGTAGGTTTTCCAACTTAGTCGCAATGGGGGTCTTGACCATGAAGCCCACGCCTGAGAGCCGTCTTTCTGATGCAGGCCTGCCTGACCAGTAGAGGGTGTAGCCAGCGCCAAGTTCTTGGAGGCTGCCTTCCTCCGGGAGGCGTACTTCGCTGAGCGCGGCGATGTCGATGTTTAACCTCCGCAATTCATGGGCAATAAGGGCGGAGCGACGTTCAGGGCGTCCGCTGTCTGCTGTGTCGAGCATGGTTCGGATGTTCCAGCATGCTAGGTTGAGTCCGGTCGTGGTCGTCATGAAAGTGGATCCATTGTTTTTTCTTGTTTTCTGACCGCAGAAAGGTGGTTCAGGGCACTGCATAGCAAATTCCCATTTGTGTTTGTTTCATTGGTATCCTTTTCTCTATTTTTGAATTTTAACACTGTACATAATACAGCTTATACCTTCAGAGCTGTTTCGTGTGTTTGTTGGTGTTACAGACGGACTGTGTGTACGGTATGTGTACGGAATGTGTGTACAGTTTGTGAAAGTATGTCTAGGAATTTTGTTGTCAAGCTAATTAGAAACATGCCAGTTCAAATGACATTATTATTTTGTCCTCTGAAACTCAGTGACACACAAAGAGCACTTTGTTTCTTCATGCATTTTTGACTGAACACGAGAATTTATGATGCGATTTTCATGTGCCGTGAAACACATGCCAAGACCATTGTGTACTGTATCACATAGGTCCTAAACAAAACTCACAAATGCCAGCACATGCAACACACACACACTGGGCTAGACAGTACAAATGAAACATAATTGCCACTGCATCTTTATATACAAATGTTAAAAGCGAGTACAGCTGCACTGGACTACAGAAGACGGCTGAAACTGCAAGGATATTGGTTTAGCAACGTCAGACGATAATGATACTTCAATTATTCAAATCATGTCCAGTTACTGTGAAGCTAGCTTCATTTCTTTTCGGATGCTTTTCTTTTTTGAACTAATCTGATTCTGCAGACGGTATTTGTCCATCATCATCTTGCATTTATGATGCACTCTTATCTTGTAGAAGAGTTTAAGACGTTGCTGCAGAATACACCACGTGTCATCTTCTGATGCAGGACAGCTGTAAGTGGCATCATAGTAGCTGGATATTATACTTGGATTATTGAGGCACCCACTTGTGAATTCTTCTCGTGTTTTAGCATATCTAAACTGTTCTTCCATGCAAATGAAAGTTGTTACCAGTCCTGACTGTACATAAGTCAGGCCACCTCTGTCCAACATGGATGTCATTGAGACATGCTCTCACTCTATTGATGCTCTGTCTTTAAGCAGACAGTTCACAACAGCCTCCCTCCCTTCGTCACAGCTTTCAGTAGTCAAGCGCTTCTTGATGGACGCCCTAATGCTTCCACCAATATAATGTAATATGTCTTTCTCTTCAGATGTGACATGGCACTGAATTATCTGAGTTTGTTCTTCGCTGTAATTTATTTCTTTGCGTCTTTCAAACATCTCTAGACAAAAGAAGAAAACATAACAAGATGTCATGCTGAATCCCTCCATCAGTTCTGCAATCTTGTCTGTCATGGCTTTGTGGAATCTTGCTGTTGCCCTTTCTGCAGATGCACTAGGTAAACGCCCCTTTGGTTCAAGGCAGGCTTCCAAAAAGGACAACTTTTCATGGATGTTGTCCTGACCTAAACACCAGATAAGATAAGATACTTTTATTTAACAAGGGTAAAACAGTAAGCATTGAGTAAGCTTTTTTACGTTTTGCGCTTGGGGCTTGTAACAATAACAATTAGTAACAAAATAACAAGAACAACATAATGTAACACTATATTCAAGGACACACTTACACACATATCAGAGACAAAATGTGGTTAGGCATGTATCATGTTATCTTTGTAAAATAAATCCCAATCAACTAGTGTGTAACTACACTGCATGTTAGTATAGCAGCATTTAAAAAAAAAAAAATTAAGGAGCACAGTCGCTGAAAGAGTTATAAGGGTTTTGTGCCCTTAACACAGGGACCCAGTGGAGAGCCCCCACTCCAGCACCTCTCTCTCTCTCTCTCTCTCTCTCTCTCTCTCTCTCTCTCTCTCTCTCTCTCTCTCTCTCTCTCTCTCTCTCTCTCTCTCTCGCTCTCTGCTTTGTGTGTGTATGTGTGTGTGTGTAATATGCATACCTGCTAAGTTCTTAATTGCTCTTTGGGAATCCTCTGCCAGGCACTGATTCTCAGCCAAGGATTGAATAACAGCAGTCAGTAGTTCCTCTGGTATCTAATGAAAATAAAATACATGCAGAGATCAGGAAAATGAATAAAAGTAAAGATGTGATCTATGAATTAGGCTTGACCACTTTAAAACATATAGAGCCATCTAAATATAGCAGTAAGTAGTTCCTGCGAAATATAATGAAAATAAAATACATGCAGAGATCAGGAAAATTAATCAAAGTAAAGCTGTCTATGCCCCTTTCAAGACCACTCTAAAGCATATAGAGTCATTTAAATATAAGTGCGCACGTCTTTCCAAGGGCTGAAAATATATATGGTGATATTGAATCGCGGATAGTTGCTTTTCTTTATTAATTTACATTTTGCAAGTCACAAGAGTTCAGTAGTGCCCAATACTTGGTTACCAGAAAATTACTAACGTATTTTGTCTTAGCATGTAACTTTTGGAACTTAATTATCTACCTGGTGAGTGAAAGTTTTCCTGATTATTCAGCACCCACTGTTTTGCTAACTCAGTGAGTATTAAAGAAAAGGACAACAAAAATTTTATGCAATCAAAAAAACATCAAAGCTTCACACGCTGCTAGAAGTAAGAGCATCTGGGTTATTTTGGGATTACAGTTTACACATACAGAATACAGAATCCTCTATTGTCTTCAAAAAACATTCACAAAGAGAATTGTTTGCAGTGTCCATCTACATACAAAAAAATCAAAATCTTTAAAAATTAAAAAAGTCCTCAAAATGCAAAAACAATTGTATTATTAAAATACATTTTTATAATACCATAAAATGAAAAAAAGCAATCCAGACCAAAAAGGTGACTACCAAGCGTGTAATATGCAAAGAAGTACCCAACGGAGAAAGAAACACGCTTAGAAAAGACGGGTACAATACAATTTATTAATATTTCGGGTAAATACACTTTGTCAAAATAGACAAACAAACAAACAGAGAGATTAGCCGCTACTTATCTTCATTGGCAGAAGGAATGTGGCAACTGAAGGAGGTGACGTAAAATAAAAGAAAAGGAAGAACAAAAGTGCGGAAAGAGTAAAAATGACGTCAACGAAAAATCGTAAGACAGAGAATCGGAAAGAACCTGAACCCGAGAGACAAGAGTGTGTGCAAGCACGTGCAGGAGCGAGCAAAAGAAAAGGCGTGTAAATGAGGCCAGAGAAAGAAGAGAGAGAGAGAGAGAGAGAGAGAGAGAGAGAGAGAGAGAGAGAGAGAGAGAGAGAGAGAGAGAGAGAGTGAGAGAGAGAGAGAGAGGGAGAGAGAGAGAGAGAGAGAGAGAAAGAGAGAGAGAGAGAGAGAGAGAGAGAGAGAGAGAGAGAGAGAGAGAGAGAGAGAGAGAGAGAGAGAGAGAGAGAGAGAGAGAGAGAGAGAACGAACGGGGAGTACCCTTGGGCACGAAGTAGGCTGAGTGTCTAATACACAAAACCTGCTAAACACCAACCCGAAGGCAAAGTTTATATCACCTTCAAGTTGAGGACTACCTCGGGGAAAACGGGAGGACCCCGGAACAAAAAAAAAAAAAAAAAAAAAAAAAAAAAAAAAAAAAAAAAGCATTTAGCACGGTACACAACAAATAATAAGTCATTAAAACAAAGCAAATAATCAAATTCAGTGAGAGAATATAGGTATAAGTGGAGAGTAGGTAGTTGTGAAACCGTCTTCAAGGGTAACTCAAAAATAAGGGGGGGGGGAGGAGGGAGAGAGAGAGAGAGAGAAGGGGGCGAGGGGGGGGAGGAGGAAGGGGAAGAAGGGAAAGGGAAAAGGCGTAAAGAGAGAAAGATGGCTAGAGAGAAGTGTTAAAGGGGGTAGGGGGGGGGGAGAAAAAGAGGGAGAAAGATAGAGAGAGAGAGAAAAAAAAAAGTGGGGTAGGGGCGGAAGACAACCAGCTAGAGCCACGAGCCCCACCCAACACCCACCCACCAGCCCACAGAAAAACACACAGGCACGCAACAAGACGACCACATACATCCCAAGGGATGAACACGATCGCCCCGCCCCAAAACCTCGTATCACTCCGGGAGCCGGAGACCGGGTGGCCGACAGGGAAGGGCATGGGATCCAACTAAACGTGCGGCCAGCGCTGAGAAAGTCCCCAAGGGAAATGTACATATCAACCAGCGCCAACCTCACCTATCTGGTTAGTGAGTAGTAAAACAGAAGCGATACAGTGAGGTAAAGGTAAAATGGAATAATGTTAATAATACATTGGTTACAAACATTACAATTTACATGACACTCATCAATTGAATCTATGAAAGACAGCACTTACCAGTTTCACTGGTCTCTGCGACTGTGGAAGAGTTGTAAGTTCGTCGTCAGTTGTATCATCTGCCTCCTGTGCACACAATGGTTTTCATATTAACTTTAGGCAATAGAAGACACAAAAAAAAGACACAACAAATATGCATAATGTTTCAACCAACGTTAGAGTTCAGGCATTGTAATAAAAAAAAAATATATCAAAGCACAGAAACCATCACAAAATCTGATCATGAGGCTGATCATCATCATGAAGACTAAACTGTAAACAAGTAGAACCGAGTAACTTTAGAGCTAACAAAGGAAGCCAGTCAGCGAACATAACGAAAAAAGAAGTTTGTACTCATAATAAAATGTGTTTTTAGAATGTTTCAGATATTTTCTTTTATCAAATAGCACGTTGAAATAATAACAAACCTGCAAAATGCTTGCTGGATCGAACGCTTCCATAGCCATTTTCACAAACCGGAAGTTGTGTGTACTGGTTTGAGCATCGTCTGCTCTCAAGCGAAGTGTACAAGCGGCTCAGATAGAGCCCATCGCGAGACTTGGCGGTCCCTCTGTATATTGTCTCTGTCTGTGCTTATTAGGTTTGACTGGTCCCACAATCAATCCCATGAGCGGCGGATCAGAACTGACAAGTCTGATATCGCAGAGACACAGGCGGGGCTAGACCCCAACAATCCATTTTTGGTAACACGGTGTCTGTACATCGCACACCACTATGTCATGTCTTGATGTGACCAGCCGTATACCCTTATGACATTTCACAAATCAGTCACGTTTTGAGTTTGTTGTCTGAGGTGTATTTCGGGCATGTTTAAGCCTTTTTTCGCAACATTTCGATAACCACAACGCCAAACCCAGCTTTATCTACACCTATGCCCACAGCGGACACAGTAGGATGTTACGGCCGCTGACTGACCGACACTCCGCCGACGCGCGCCGCAGGCAGACAAGCCCCGTACACTGACGAGCAACGCGGCCTCAAACAATTGAACGATTAGTCGCCTATCTAATAGTATAGTACAGCAGACGACAAGATCACATCGACATTTGTTTCCGCCTCTAGCTGCACCACTTAGCAGTGGCTGGTAAACAGAAAAGTGTCAAAATCGCCGGCACAAGTACGAAAGCTACTGGCCGAAGTGCATCAACACAACAGACATCTGCACTGACCACTAGCTCCACCTGCTTAGCAGTGGTAAAAAGCCGGAAGAAGAACATGAGGCACCACTAGCTCAATCAAATTAAAAGCCTCACGCCGACTCCAAACGGAAACAGCCTCATTACACATGAAACGAAGCAGAATGACCTCTCAATAAGAAACCAACTGGCTTTGGAAATATCTTATTCCTACGCGCCGGCCACACCGCAACCAATACAAAGTCCCTGCAAACAACGGGGAAAGGAAACCGGAATAAACCAGAAACAGAAAAACCGCCAGCCCTTTAACTATGGAGCGACATCCAAGAACTCATAAGACCAGCACACAAGTGGCAAAAAAATAGAATAAATAAATAAATAAATAAATAAGAAAATACTGATACGTGGACGAAAAAAACTCCCACACTTTCAAAGAATACTACGAGCCGTATTCGTCTTCTCCAATGGACTGAACCCTGTGATATTCTTTGAATGGGTTGACCTCATGGGCCTTTGCAGAGACAAGGGAGCAAGGAAACAACTAGAATAGCCCTGCATACACTTTAAAGAGGGCAGATATAATTACGACATGATCAACGTAAGCCTACGACATGATCAACGTACGCCTACGACATGATCAACGGGCGCTACGAATATTTAGACGGAACCCCGAAACACCACAGACAATCACGGAATTGCCCCATCAACAATCCAGGATTGAGCAGACTGCAAAAACTGATGCTGCAGCAGTCACACTACGTGCCTAAAATTGAGACAGGCGGCTTAGTCTGAACCCCCAGGCACTACCCACGCGGAAAATAAAGACAAGAATGCGCATCTCAAGAAGGCAACAGACTCTATCCGCCCCAGCAACAAGCGAACCACGCTGAAACATCGTCTACCCGCCCCAGCAACAAGCGAACCACGCTGAAACATCGTCTACCCGCCCCAGCAACAAGCGAACCACGCTGAAACATCGTCTACCCGCCCCAACAACAAGCGAATCATATTGAAACATCCGAGTCTACCCGCCCCAGCAACACGCGAACCACAAACATCGAGATCAACCAAAGTTAGTGCCATCTACAGTCTACGCGCAGCGGCCACCGGACCAAAGTAGTGGAAGCAAGGAAAAGGAAATATACATCATACCATCTCGGCAGGAGCAGACGGATCCCCGCGAAGAGGAAGAAATTTTTTTGTAAAAAAGCAACTTGAGCCCATTGAGACTAAAACGTTGCCTGACAGGCTGACCGAATGTGAGAAATACAACAACAACAGAGTGAACCCCACTACCTTCCTACACATAAGAAAAGAGACCTACGGGTCCTTATGATGGCAGAACAAAAAGACAGTATACGGCGGTTTTGCTGTACATAACGCCACCTCTGGAAGAAGCCGGCCGGCGCGCTCAGAGCGAGAAGACGCATCCCAGGTTGCAGCCAGCCACGAATCGAACTAGAGAAAGGAGGAGTCACGTGACGAACCCGCATCAAGCTAATACAGTTGACGGCACCAGCTTTCAAAACTGAATCGGCAGGCCATGTTCGAGCAGGGTCCACCAGCACAGCGGGAAGAGAAAGAACCAAAACACAACAACCGCACTGTCTCCAATAGCTCTCACTATTAGCAGTGGTAGCGTCACGACAGAGCAGCTCCCCACTAGGCCTACCAATTGGCAGTGGTGGAAACAAAACTAAACTACAACCAAGAAGCCATCTACGCTCCACTAGCTCATAAGCAGTGGTTGAGCCCCGACTGGCGATGTTTCCGAGTCTACTCGCCACTGACCCTTTCAATCGGCAGTGACGGAAGCGAGAATACACCAACTACTTGAACAACACAGAATGAACCAAAAATAAACTATCATAAAAACCTAACAAAGGGTTACTCAACAGAAACAAAAGCGTCAGCACGCTGATGAAGGCAGCCCTTAGCCAATAACGGCTTAAACATGTCCGAAATACACCTCAGACAACAAATACAAAACGTGACTGATTTGTGAAATGTCATAAGGGTATACGGATGGTCACATCAAGCCATCACATTTGCGATGCACAGAAACCTTTTTACTAAAAAAGGCTGATGATGCCCCTGTTCTTGGTTTTCTTGGTTTGGGTATGTGCATAAAATACAAAGGCTGTCCTCCAGTCTTGCAACGGATTGTGGCGTCAGTTGATTCATTAAGCATTGTGCGGTTTAGTGCCGTCTGATATTTTTCTTCCTCCTTTGTCAATGACATCTGTAGTTCCTGGACAGGTCGAAGGCTAGGTCGTTTGATATGTGGAGATGTGGCTATTTCGACACCCGTTTTTTTCAATGGGTGAAATGGCTATTTCATACGTCCGCTTGGCTGGTGGAGATGGGGTCCACACTCTTTGTAACGGCGACGTTTGAGCATCGACTTTGCATGGTGTTTTACGGGGAGTAGACATCGGGGGAATGAAAACTTGTATACCACTATCACCATCATTGGTGTTGTTAATAGTGTCAGTGTTATGAGTGTCACTGTGACATTCCGCAGATCGAAACGGTCGTTTCTTCCCATGTCTACCCTTCGCCTGTCGTCCTCCTTTACCTAGCTGCACGAAGTGAACGCACGCAACACATTCTTCAAAACTCGTATTTGGATCAAAAATGGTCCAAATGTGTTGTGATGAGGCAATATCAGACGCCGCATTTTGCGTTGTCTCCTCGGACACACGTGTTTCAGTGTCTATCCGTTTCATCCGACTATAGCAACTACTACAAATTGTTTTGGAGTGCATCAGGTCTCTGTCTTCCTGGATATTAATTCCATAACACTTGGGATTAAGTGTTCATATTTGATACAAAGATATGACTTTTTATCTCTATGTTTCTTTTGTGATCTCCCGCCACAAATTCTGCACAATGCATTTACTCTCAGTGCATGGAACACACCTGTGTGTACACAGACTGTATGCGTTTCCTCAGACTCCATCATGAGCAAAAGTTAAATCAAAAGTACATGTACAAAATTCACTGTTAGTGTTACACTATTTCCCGAGAAAGAAACGTGACAATCTCATCAATAGTATCCGTGTAACTAAGCCCTTACTTTCCCCTATTCGGCCGGGAGTGTGCTAAGGCAGGCGCCTGGTACTTGTCTGTCGACACTTGTCTCTTGGCTGGACTTCGCGAACGAAGATTTTATAGGAGTTGCCCACGACGTCTGCAGGCTTGTTCGTGGCTGCGGAGGCCAATCCGGGACAGGCAGGTTCGACCGCAGTGGCTGCAGGGGAAGGTATGGCCAGAGTTCTGAGTTGCGGCATCTCTGTTCTTTCTCCTGAGCCGCTTGTCCTTAAGGCTAGCTCTGCGAGAGTCCTCAAAGGAGACAGCTGCCTTGTAAATAGTGGAGCGCCAGGTGTCACGGTCCACAGCAAGCGAAGACCACTGGTGGTGGTCGATTTGGCAGGCACTAAGTGACTTCTTGAGACAGTCTTTGTATCTCTTCTTTGGTGCCCCTCTGTCACGGTGTCCAGTAGCAAGCTCGCCGAACAGGGTGATCTTTGGTAGGCGATGATCCTCCATCCTGGAGACATGCCCCGCCCAGCGGAGCTGTGTCCGCAGCAGCAAAGCCTCGATGCTCACGGTTTCAGCCTGTTCAAGGACCTCGACATTGGTGACATAGTCACTCCAGTGAATGCCCAGGATGGTACGCAGGCAGCGCTGGTGGAAGCGTTCGAGGAGTCGTAGTTGGCTGCGGTAGAGGGCCCAGGACTCGGAACCATACAGCAGGGTGGTGAGGACCACAGCTCTGTACACGCTGATCTTGGTGCCTGTTTTCAGCTGTTGATTGTGCCACACCCGCTTGAAAAGTCGCCCGAAAGCGCTGTTCGCTTTTGCCAGCCTGCTGTCAAGCTCCTTGTCCAGCTTGGCGTCCGACGTGATAATGCAGCCAAGGTAAGTAAACTGGTGCACTGACTTTAGTTCAGACTCGCCGATGGTGATGTGAGGAGGGCGATACACTGTCTTGGGTGCCGGCTGATGGAGGACCTCTGTCTTTTTCAGACTGACCTCGAGTCCAAAGAGCTGGGCAGCGTCTGCGAAGCAGGACGTGATGCGCTGCAGGGCTCTCTCTGTGTGTGCAACGAGGGCAGCATCATCAGCAAAAAGCAGCTCACGGATCAGTTGGTCTAGGGTTTTCGTGTGGGCCTGCAGTCGTCTGAGGTTGAACAGGCTGCCATCGAGACGATACCTGATGTACACTGCATCGTCATCATCGAGGTCCACTGTGGCCTGCTTCAACATCATGCTAAAAAAGATGGTGAAGAGGGTCGGTGCCAGCACGCAGCCCTGCTTTACGCCGTTGAGAATGGGGAATGGTTCTGAGAGGTCATTGTTGAGTCTGACCTGACCTTGCTGGTCCTCGTGTAGCTGGACAATCATGTTGAGGAACTTTGGGGGACAGCCAAGTCGCTCCAGGATCTGCCACATGCCTTGCCTGCTCACAGTGTCGAACGCTTTTGTTAGGTCGACAAACGTTACGTACAGCCCTTTGTTCTGCTCGCGGCACTTCTCCTGTAGCTGTCTCAGCACAAAGACCATATCGGTGGTGCTCCTGTTTGCTCTGAAGCCACACTGGCCCTCTGGGAGTTGGTCTTCAGCGATGGCAGGTACCAGCCGATTCAGGAGCAGCCTTGCAAGGATTTTTCCAGCAATGGACAGCAGTGTAATTCCCCAATAGTTGGAACAGTCAGACTTCTCACCTTTGTTCTTGTACAGGGTGATAACGACTGCATCACGGAGATCCTTTGGTAGTGTTCCTTCCTCCCAGCAGCAGAGAAAGAGGTCATGGAGCTTGTTGTGCAGTGCTGTGCCTCCATGTTTTCAGATCTCTGGCGGTATTCCATCAATGCCTGCTGCTTTGCCACTCTTGAGCTGGTGGATGGCTGTGAGGGTCTCTTCAGTGTCAGTGACCTGATTAACCACCCTCCTGCTTCCGTCCCCCACTTCCTAGCGAAAATCCGGTAAGTGATACTTACTGTAGGCATGCTGACCCTTATGCATGCAAGTGTGTTTTTTTGGGTTACGTCTTCGTGTTATGGCTGTGGGAACTTTGTCAATTTCACAACAAACACGGCCATCGTACATCAACAAATTCTCGTTCTCTTTATTTTCACCATAACCTGCTACACAAGTGTAAGTCGTAATGTCGTCATGTTTGGTATCGGTGTGTAGGTGAAAATTTCAACTTTTGAACGATGTTGCTATCACAACAGTCACTTTAGGCAGAGATGTGTTATAAATACAAACGTGTTGTTATAGCGGAAAGCGCCGGACACGCCGTGTATCGGGCAGTAGCAAGTGCGATATAAATACAATGAGTGCGTGAGAGTGGAATGTGACCTCGCGGCGCCTTATATTTCTGGCAGCCTGAAGCGAACTAAGTGTCAGCTATGGTAAAGGCGTGTCTGTCATGTATTGTTTTCCAAGATAAGCTTTTGATTTGCCTGAAACAACTACAGATAGAAGACGCTGTTTTTTAGAAGTCTAAGTATTTGTTCTCTACGGCGCTGATATCGTTTAATAGAATTAATTCGTCTTGGTTCATTTTACAATAAAAAAATATTGATTTTTGAAACTATAATTAAACATATTAAATAGACATTTTAGTGTGTATACCCTAACATAACCAGTACATTAATTAACTCAGGTGTTAACCCCCTGTTGATATTACTATGTGGGGATAAAAGAGTGTTTGTTAAAATAATAATGTTTGAGGGGTAAATTCCGACGGTATTATTGTACTCTGTGCGGGGAACATGGATAATGAGGGGTCAAAAAGTTATAATTAGGGGGATTAACTCAGTCATTGTGTTAATGAAGTTTTAGTCTGCTCATTCTTTCTCTCTCTCACCCCACCCTACTCCACCCACCCCACCCCACCCCACTTCAATAACTGAAAGATTGCATTTTTTTAATGCATTTATCAAACTGAACGCCCCAAACCCCACCCCTTTCAAAGTCAAGAACAAAGGTCACAGCTTAGGGTCAAAGGTCAAACTCATGACTACCAGTAAGACAAGAAATAAATGAACAAACACACTAAACATAGCTCACAGTGCAGTTAAACAGGGTGTTCTGATGCAAAACATGCAAAAACACATATAAAACTACAAACGCAGCGATTTCTTGGCAAAATAAATAAATGTTCATGATTTTTTTTTCAGTTTCCAACTGCAAAAGACACTTCAATGATATGGTTACATGAAACCAGTTTCCGGTCTATGTCACATATGGCATGTGTTGACCTGTCAGGTCACGCACTACAGTGCCGTTTCCGTCCTGTCCAGTCTCTTAGCCTTAGTCAGTCCCAGTCATCCCCTAATTTTTTTCAATTCCCTAATAAAACATACCGCCCCCAGCTGCACATTTGCCGTGCACAAAATTATATATAAAAAAAAAAACAGTACATCACACGTCTCATTTCTTGGCTATGAAACTGGTTCCTTACCAACCCCACACCCAAGCACAGCTGAAATCAGCTTGCTCCTCAAATCACTACGTCAACTGCAACTAAACATAGGCCCACAATTATCCACTGCATAAGCTCAGAATGGTATGAATCAAAGCACCAAACATGTATCCTCTCAGCTGACCTGACATTCCCAGCAAATTTCAACATTCAGCCGTACTACAATTTTTTAAACAAGGCAAAAATTATTTTTAAAAACACCGGTCCTCTTATTGCCTTAACTGCCCAGATTTAAATATATAACGTGACCTGCAACTACGCTGTCGTACCTTCAACTGACCACATTGACAGTCCTTTTCAGGATCGCCTTACTCAGTGCTCACTCTGGGTTGCAGGTACGGTGTAATTGGTCAAGAAGAAATTGGTTAAAAATAGACCTTTGATCGACCATCTTAAGATATTTGTTTAGACTCATCTTATCAAAACTCTTAATTTAATTGGACCTGGCCCGTACGGAGCCCACCTCTATGGACTTACTGATCGGGACATTGTCTTCGTCTGAGATCGATTGGGGATCTGGTTCCTCATCGGTCTCGGGCAGTAATCATGAGACTCCTTCTAGAAAAAGGAAAAAAGACACATGACTAGGCATAAGCGAGCTAGGGCCAGTGCTGTCCTAAACACTTCAATGACTTCTTCTGTTGTTGATGTTGCTGCCGATGTCGTGGCTAACTTGTCTATTGTTTCCCCAGGCGGGGCCCTATTAGAGCACCTCGCACGGGGAGAGCTTAGGACTTCTATATCCCCCCTCCCTCTCACTCCCCGGACATTGCACATGCCTCCGACACAGTCCCAGCTTAGGGTATCCTCTCTTTCTTTCCACGCGTGGGCTGTCCCCCCTGATCCACCGAAATTCTCCTGCGCCGTCTTCCCATATGGAGAGTCGCACGCCCCTTCTCACCATCGATGAATCGTTCGTCGCTGGTGGGTGGGGGGGGGGGGGAATAGGATGAGGAGACTCTGCCTAGGGCCCCATTCGTCCAAGTACATGGGAAAAAGCAGGCTAAAACCCGTTCTAACCAGCAAGAGAAAGGCTTTGGGGGAACCGTCGCCGGCGCCACCGCTGAGGTGTGGTGCACATATTCAGTTAGGGTCCACGACCTGCGGACGGGTGTTTCCCGTCTCCGGGATCATGGTACCCATCAGCCTCACCTCTGCGAGGGTGCCGGGGTCGCCCCCGCTGAGATCACACTGAGACAGATAGGCAGGGACGTCTGGACGTGTCTTGTACTAACGCCCGTTCTCAGAAACTGCTAGCTCTAAAGAAGAGTCTTGGTTGGGCGGATATGGAGTGTACCATTCCCACCCCTAGGGTTGTGGGGGTGGTGCACGGCATCCCGCCTCGCCGAAGGTCTTAACCAACTCAAGAAATCACTTGCAGCCCAGGGAATCAAAACAGACGTTGCCAGGCTTACCAACAGAGATGGGGTTCAGTCAAGCAAGGGCACTCAAAATTGATTTCTATAATCAGACAAAGCTCCCACATAGAATTAAAATTGATGTCCATCACCTGTCGGTCGAGCCGTATGCCCCCTCTGCATTGTGCTGTTCCAAATGCTACAGACTCGGACATACGACCCGAGCGTGCAGATCAAAACACTCAGTATCCGTCAGATGTGGCAGTCGAGAGCACTCTCGTGCTTCCTGTCCGGACAGCACACCCCCAAAGTCTGTAAACTGTGGCGGTGCTCATAGCGCCGCATACCAAAAATGCCCACAGATTATACTCTATCGAGAGGCTAATCGAATCAGAAATGAGAATTACATTCCGTATAAGGAGGCCGTGATGAGGGCCAAAATTAAATCACAAAATAAAAGAAAAACTCAATCTACTGTTGTGACTCTCTTACCAAAAGATCTTGACTCCACTGCATGGACTCAGAGCCCTGTCTCAAGAACTCAGATCCCTGTCTCAAAATCCCAGTTACCGGCCACTAGATCCCAGTTACCGGCCACTAGATCCCAGTTACTGGCCACTAGATCCCAGTTACTGGCAACTAGAACCCAGTTACCGGCCACAAGATCCTAGTTACAGTCCACTAGATCCCAGTTACTGGCCACTATAACCCTGTTACTGGCCACTAGAACCCAGTTACCGGCCACTAGATCTCAGTTACCGGCCACTAGATCCCAGTTGCCGGCCACTAGATCCCAGTTACCGGCCACTAGGACCCAGTTACTATTACCGGCCACTAGAACCCAGTTACCAGCCACTAAACCCCAATTACCGGCCAATAGATCCCAGTTACTGGCCACTACTTCCCAGTTACCGGCCGCTAAAACCCAGTTAACATCACCGGCCACTAGAACCCAGTTACCAGCCACTAGAACCCAGTTACCGGCCACTAGATCCCGGTTATCGGCCACTAGAACCCAGTTACCAGCCACTAGAACCCAGAAACCGAACACTAGATCCCAGTTACCGGCCACTAGATCCCAGTTACCGGCCACTAGATCCCAGTTACGGGCCAATAAAACCCAGTTACCGTTACCGGCCACTAGAACCCAGTTACCAGCCACTAGATCCCAGTTACTGGCCACTAGATCCCAGGTACCGGCCACTAGATCCCAGTTACCGGCCACTAGAACACAGTTACCGGCTACTAGATCCCAGTTACCGGCCACTAGAACCCAGTTACCGGCCACTAGATCCCAGTTACCGGATGCAAGATCCCAGTTACCAGCCACTAGATCCCAGTTACCGGCCATTAAAACCCAGTTACCATTACCAGCCACTAGAACCCAGTAACCGGCCACTAGATCTCAGTTACTGGCACTAGATCCCAGTTACCTGCCACTAGATCCCAGTTACCGGCCACTTGAACCCAGTTACCGTTACCGGCCACTATAACCCAATTACCATTCTCTAGAACCCAGTTACCGGCCACTAGATCCCAGTTACCAACCACTACATCCCAGTTACCGGTCACTAGATCCCAGTTACCGGCCACTAAAATGCAGTAACCGTTACTGGAGAGATAGTTACTAAGAGATTACTAAGAATCAAATTTCATTAAGGCCACACCCATCATTAAATCTCGCCTTTATTGATAAGAAAATATATGACATCACATAACCTCTCTATTATCACATAATCACCCTTTTGTTTTTTGAAAAAGTGGCGACCATGATGGGTGCGGCCTTATTGAAATTTGATACATTAGTAATCTCTTAGTAACTATCTCTACAACTATTGTCTCTGTAAACACCTTAATTAATTACTAATTACGGCCATTAACTTTTACACTGCCGTTTCTCTCAAATCAAACCAAAATCCTGATAGTGCACTCAGTTAAATATAATAATGTCATTTTACACACACCCCAAATAATTAAAAAATTACTCTCCATTGTCTCTCTATACTGTCAGAGTCGATTTCCGAAAAATCACAAGCTCTGTACAACACATGTTTACACATGACAAGACTGCCAAACCCCTTTTATGCATATAAGGTAGGGACATGTTTTCACCGCGCTCATTCAAAGGCCACGCTGTGTAAACACTACTTATACAGCAAGAGAGAGGTCTTTAGAAATTTCTGCGTGGGCACAGCCCGAGCATAATGGCATGTTATGACAAAAGCTATTTTATTCACTGTGTCACTGATGTAAAATGACACAAGTATCTCTTTTAAAACACAGGCCTTTTAAGTCTGGTTTCCACTGAAAGTTAGATTGATGGTATCTAGCCTTGTACATAGAGGGCTAGATTCACAGATCTACATGAGCCCCGTATTACAACTCCGCGGGAGAACTAACAGACACATAACTACACTGTGTACACTTAACTTGACTATGCAGACAGTACATGGCAACAAGCCATACGTACCCCAACAGCGTTGTTTACACTGTCCCCGTTGCTACCGACTTCATTTGAACATGAAAGAACAGGACCACAGTGCACTTAGAAAATTAATTTACTTGCTTACATAGATCGCTTTAATACATATGTAACATACATCATAGAGCCAAAAAGATGTAGTCAAACCTCCTACACACACGTACACGCACTGACACACACACATACACACACACAGACACATGAATAAGCACACGCACACACACACACACACACACGCACACACACACACACACACACACACACACACACACACACACACACACACACACACACACACACAAGACACACATAACTACAGACAGACACGCACGCAAACACACACACACTAACACAATCTTACCCAACATGACACCCGTCGCCAAAAGTACAAGGTCTTTAAGTACGGCCTCACATTAATGCAATATCATTGTAAGATATTCCTTTCGGGAGCATACCTGATTAAACATGTCTGATGCGTGCAATTTGTAAGCACACCTGTGAGTCGATCTGGTGTACATGTTTAGACTGGTGGGTGTCTATGAAAGGCACATTAAAATCATATGCTTTATACAGTCACCCGACTGAGTACATAAACAACAGATCCTTAAGAGCCCCGAGCCTGGGCTTGACTCCCGTTTACAACGTTTTATTCAGCTCTACTTTCTGGTCTCTCTTTTGAGTAGGTTGACTAGACTTTACTACTTTACAACTTGTCATGGCATAACCTAACATAGCACTCCTGAGAACTCCCTATTAAGTGTGTCTCGTTAACGATATATATGTCACACTTTCCTCTTTTTGACGACACTCTAGACTGGTTGATGAGACTTGTTTACCCACTTTGAGGCAAAAGAGTTTGCGGGTAGTTGAAATCTTTGCCTTGCACCACACCGCAAATTATTGACTTCTTATTGTACCTGGCACCCTAACCAGGCTCAAACAAGTTTGCCTTCCCATTGCGTCAGCTTTTCTGGACATTGCATCAGCCTAATTTTATTGGCTCAAAGAATTTGACCAATCTATGCCTAGAGCTTTCTCATATATAACCCAGCGCACAGCAACGCGGCACCAAACATGACACAACCATTTGGAGAAAATGCGATATTGCGAGCTGGTATTCTTCGTAAGTGACATTTCGACTGTAGAAAAAAGGGCAGACATCTTGAAAATGGAATAAAACTCTTGGAAAATAAAGTACAGGAGTTTAAAAGAGATTTAACAGACATTGAAAATGAGATAACAACATCTACTGCTTTTTTGGTAAAGTACAAAGATGAACCGAATGAGGTTGCGTTTTCAAAAGAGATGGTACTTTATGGGAAACTTGTTACAAAAAAAGAGAAAATTAAACAAAATATCAGTGAATTGGATCGAAAGATACTTCGCTAAAAGAGTACCATAGAGCTGAAAAAAAAAAAGCTCTCAATGAAGAATTGACACAAATTGAAATGAGCCCCTCAATTCAAAATGTGGTTGCATCTATGAATGAAATGAGAACAAAGCTACAACAGCAAAATTAACCAATGGATCCAAAGTAGTTCTACAGTGCTAAGTCACTTACGAAGAACCAAAATTTAAGCGGCTATAATGCTCTCGGGTTTTTTGTGCATACCATCAAATTTTACACATCACAAGACATACTATTTAGTTTGTGGTGTGTTGGAAAATCACTTTCACGTGGTATGCGTTCACTACGCAGCCCGGGAGTGCCATGTTCAAGTGATTTTTCTAGGGTGTACCAACAGCTCACACATTCACATACATGAAACCACACCCCAAGAGCAATACACCTGTTTGGCTTTTGACATGTGGTCTTTGGTACATATAGGTGGCCACGAAAATTTTTCATCTTAAATGAGCTGTCAAGGGTTGATGACCTTTCTGATGAGACTAATTAAGTCGAAACAGCTCCCCCGCCTTGGCTCAAAGGTAAGTGTTCCATTTTTATTTTACTTGACTGTAACTGTGTATCCAGACTTTTGAAAACTTATCTCGGGCTGTATGTGGTGCGGCACAGGCCGTGTGTGGTAACTAGTATGTTACTGTCTAGATGTTTCATTTGGCTCTCACTTGGCCAGGGTGTGATTTATAATTTACTGCAAAGCCAATAATCGCCAATACTGTGTCAGGTATGTTTGCTTTAAAGGACAGGGTTATTGTACATGACACCACAATTGAAATCTGTGAAGCATGTTATTGATAAGCTCACTGAGAGAGATTATAGTACAGGGCAAATCTTGTCTGGGATAAACTCAAAAACTATTGACTACATTTGCTGAATGGTGCAAACGTAAAAAGTTTCTGTTCAGTGTAACTTCCTAGAAAAACATGATTTTGCTTGATAACAATTTAAAAGTTGCCTGCAATTTTGATTTTATATAAAAAAATTTAATTACATTATAAATGAATTCAGACGAATTACTTCTATTGAATTATATCAATGCTGTAGAAAACAAAGACTTAGACTCGAAAAAACAGCGCCTTCTTTCTGTAATCGTGTCAGGCAAATCAAAGGCTTATCTCGGGAAACAATACATGACAGAGGATATTGAATCTCTTATGGCTGACGAGCTATTTAAACTTCATTCTAAATATGAAAACCACATCACTTCACTAATGACTCGTGATTTGAGTAGATCTCTAGTATGCCTATACACAAAAGCAGTGAGTCACTTTCTACCTGTGGATCGTGACAGTCTTTCACACGACCTTGAAAACAATCCTATTGTTTCAAGTTCAATTGGCAAATTAGCATGCGTCATGTTTTACAAGTTTGGAAATTACCTTGCACCTGTGGTAATTTTTGCTGGTAACTGGGAGTCATATTGATTTTTCGAAAATAAATTTTACTGCAGAAGAAAATGGACGAAACCCAGATGACTCCACAACCGAACCCCGACCCTGTTTAGACACAGGTTCAAACTGTGACTAAGGTTAAAAGTCCAGGCCGCATTGAGTCAGGAAAAAGATTAGCCGAATGGAACAAGCAGAAAAAATTACAGCTTCAAACACAAACAGAAAAGGTTCATGTAACTAACCAGGTGTCAGGACCGTCAGGACTAGTGTCAATACAGTCACACCCACAACAAAGTGAGAGACAAACAACTAAGTCTACCCCTGACCCTGACCCCGAACCTCAATCAACAAAATATATAATTGCCGGATTTGTTGTCGGATTTGGTTACGTAGGTTACCAATTATACAAAAAATACAAACCACAGACTCGTACAGTGACCAAAAAATCAGACACTCCATCATCAAAAACAGAAGTCTCCACATTACCAGTAACACCCAAAGCCGTTGACCCATTTTAAATGCAGTAAATAAAAATATTATTTTAATTTTTATTGCCTTAGAAAATGAGCGACACAAAGAACATAATGAACCTTGTGTATCATTCTGCCCTAATCAGCGGACTAGCAGGTAGCATATTCTATGCTAGGAAAAAATCTACTCAAAATGAAATCAGCAGACCTCAGTAGATTAGACTTTGAAGACAGCGCTAAGCTAATTGTAGTTGTAACAGCGTCGATTGCGACAAAAGACTTTCTCGTTAAGCAAGGAATTATTCCCGAAAATGTTTCTATGTAAATAAAATAAGTATGGCGACGATAGCTATTATGATAGGAGGTGCGATGGTTAATGCCCTCGCATTCAGTGGCTCTAATTATCTCTTTTCAAAAATGGGTAGAGAAGAATCTGCAGAAGAAATGAAGCGTCATAATGAAGC
Source organism: Semisulcospira habei (assembly GCA_036245525.1). Taxonomy (NCBI): domain Eukaryota; kingdom Metazoa; phylum Mollusca; class Gastropoda; family Semisulcospiridae; genus Semisulcospira; species Semisulcospira habei. The sequence goes on along the minus strand of BTPG01000003.1, from coordinate 98,870,912 downwards.
GTCAGAAAAATTAGCACAAGCACAGCAGGATTATGAAAAAAATAGAATTGAGAAACTTGATTTCATCAATGAAAGATTGAAGCTTGAAGGTCACGCACAGCATACGTTTTCAAATACAGACGACGCAATCCGTGAGTATTTTTTAGTCACTGGTAATGACATGTCTATCCCAAAACCAAAACTTAGCGACTACTATCAACCAAGCTCAGAACAAAGAAATGGAGAAATAATCTTTGTTCTAGTGGGAATGACATTAGTTTATTTTACAGGAGTTTTCATTGCTAGAAAAAATGACAGCCGAAAATAAACTATCAAAAATATATTACTCTCCATCAGGCTATTGGAAAGGAGCAACCGCTATTCAGAAATTACATGCCGCTGTGGGCGGAGATGTATCACTCAATCAAGTCAAACAATGGTTACAGAGACAGGCAATTTGGCAAATATATCTCCCTGCTCCAAGAAAAAGAACAAGACCCCATTTTGAGAACACATCACCAAATGACACGCACCAAATGGACCTCCTATTTCTTCCACACGATACAATAAGAAAGAAACGATACAAGTATGCATTAACTGTTGTAGACATAGCTTCAAGGTATAAAGATGCCGAACCCATATCTGACAAACAGCTACAACAGTTGCTACAGCATTATCAAAGATATATAGTCGAGGCCCTTTAAGATACCCCAGACATGTTCAAGTTGATGATGGATCAGAATTGAAAGGCGCAGTTAATCAGTTATTTGCAAAGCACAGCGTACTGGTCAGACGAGGCATTCCAGGATTGCACAGATCACAGGCAAATGTAGAGAACTTTAACAAACAATTATCAGAGAGACTTTTCAGTTACCAGTATTCAAAGGAACTCATGCATGACACCCGGAACACTGAGTGGGTAAAGAGATTACCACATGTGATCAAAGCAATGAACAATGAAGGACACCCAAAACCTGCTGATGCTATTAAATTGAAATCAATTACAGAGCCAAAAACAGGACCAACCCCAACCCCAGCACCAGACACACGTTTGTTTACTAAACAGGTGAGATATTTATATCAGCCAGGGGAGGCTGAGAATGATGACAGACGCAGGGCAACATACCCCATCTGGTCAACGTCTGTACACAATATAAAAAAAAAATAATTGCTGGTGCTGACGCAACAATATATTATCTGTACGACCCTGCGCCACAGAGGGCATTTGTGAGAGAAGAATTACAGATTATTCCCCCCAGACACCGTTACTCATTTCAGTACCTAAGTCATTAATTAATTCATCAACCAGTTCATCGGCTATGTCTTCAGATAACTTGAGCCTGTAATGGCCTGGTGCATAAGCCTTTTCCTTACTGTGAAACACACGTTTCGTGTCCCCAGCTGCAAGTGACTTCTTATGTGTTTGGATCATTTCAAGATTATGTTTGTTTGATCTCAGTGACTTGTTTGGATAATCAGGCATTAATGCCCCATCTAACACTTGCTTGTAATGTTCATGACGAATGTCTTTATTTTTTATTGCTGTTTTTTTAATTCCTTTGGCTTTTGACTGACTGCCTTTCTGATGCAGTATAGAATACATGTTTGATCTGAGACCAACATACTCAACTATTGGCACACCATTCAGTTCATCTTTACAATTTCCCAGGCACTTTCTTGTTTTGTGTGCTAAACAGAGGATGATCCTTAGGGTAGTCAGTCATGTCATACATGTGTAACATACATCAAAATAAAAATCTCCTATTTACATAACGAAATCAATTTAATAAACCTATCCGCTCCAAAATTTGCCCATCCAACTGGCTTTCAATGGATGCGGGCCCTACCGGGTGAGGGGTGGATAGTCATGGGGGACCTCAACATCCATCACCCGCTGTGGCTCGCAAAAATTCCAGCCACACGTAAAATAGTACACAAACAAGCAGGAAACATTCTCAATTCTAATTTATTGATTTTAAATAGTTGTGATCTAACTAGAATACCGGATAGCGGATGTCGACCTTCTCTTGGACCCCGCCTCCTCTCCCGATCTTGCATCTCATTTCGATTCCTCCCTTCGAAAACTTCTAGACACTCATGCCCCTGTCACCACCTGCTCCATACCCAACCGACTCCCCTCTCCCTGGCTCACTGACGACATAGCCGAGGCCAAGCGCGAGCGTCGACAAGCGGAACGCCGCTGGCGCTCATCCGACCTCACCGTTCACAGAGAGATCTTCCAAACCACCAGATCCAAAGTCTGCACAATGATCTCCGACTCTAAACGCAAACACCTTCAAAACCAAATCCTGGAATCCACTTTTTCCAAAACCTTCTACGCCACCATGAACACACTCATAGGCACTTCTAAAGACTCTCCTCTCCCAACACACACAGCAAAGAAGAACTCCCCTCCGCTTTTTCAACCTATTTCACGGACAAAATCCTAACTCTGCGCAACACACTCGACACTCTGCCTTTTCCGCCTTGCTCTCCCGACCCCACCTTTTCACCTGTGTGTGTATGTCACACATACACCGCCAACCACGCGGAATCCGTCCACCGAAGGAGATGCGGCCGAACTAAGTGCGACACCGGAACGCAAACCTCCAAATCTCCCGAAGACAGACGCCAAAGAAGGAGGAGATGAAGTTGAATTGGACGCGAGTAGAGCCGGCCAAGGGGAAGCAAGTCCGCCGCAGCACTGATGAGACCCAAAATGGCAGTCAAGTATGAACGCCCATTTTACAGGTTTTGTGCATGCACACACATACACTGCTGGGACAAGTTCAAACACACTAGCAGAGTGCATTTTAAGCACAAAGTGCGTGTAAAAACCTTGAAATGGGAAAAACTGATTTTGTAAAAAAAAATTTACAACTTCTTCAAGCAAGACAGTGCAGAAACAACCCTCAGAAAAAATGGGTGTCTGACTTGGACACCCAGAATTTTAAACACCCATTTCCCATAAGAATGGTAAAGACAGTTACCCATTTGAGGTCTTTTGTGTACACACACACACACACACACACACACACACACACACACACACACACACACACACACACGCACACACACACACACACACACACACGCACGCACGCACGCACACACACACACACAAAGATAGAAAAGAGGGGTTGCGCTAAGAAAGTGACTGGAAGCAATGCATATAGAAAAAATAAACCCACCCCCACCCGAAGGGAGGCGTATCACATTATCCCCCTGTTCCAGCCAATCGGTGCATGGAAATTTAAATGTTAGGTCCCCCATGGGGGGTCCAGATATTTAGCCGATGTGAACAGCTGTTTCGGTCTTGGCGACCTCTTCGGCACACCATCGGCAATACAGGAGGAATGCAGGAACTTTTGCCTACCTTCAATGTGTGTATAAAATGGAGCTCAAACATCCCAGACCGGCAACACGTTCTTTAGCCTGTTTATTCTGGATTTGGCCGTATACACAAAGTTTTATGACAGAGGTCTACATTTTGTTTTGTCACTCATTCCCTTGTGTATTTCGAGCACATTTTTGCTTGCACTAAGCCAGGCACCGCTCTCGTCAGCGGACCAACCTGACCACAATGGTGATTTTGAACACCGAACTTTTTCTTTTGTTGTGACCGTTCTGTGGATTTCTATATGTTGGTGTCACTTCTTTTCTGTTTTTCGATTCATTGCGTTGTGTGTGTGTGTGTGTGTGTGGGGGGGGGGGGGGGGGTGCGAGCAGTACTATTGTTTGTTGTTTTTGTTTTGCGTCGTGTTTGGCCGTGTTCAGTCATCACTGCCTGTGTTTGACTCTGGTCGGGTCTTTTCGTTTTTGTTATGGTATCTTGGTGTTTCGTCCAGGTATTCCCATCTTCCTTTGGTTAGGTCAAATGAGTACAGGGTTTTGTTGTATTTGCCTTTCGCGAACATTATGTTTTTCATTTGGTTGGTATCCAAATACCAATGAAAAGGAATACTCGAGAATGCACTACCCGGTTGCATTATTATTTTAAGCGCCTTTTATACATTATTACAAAATGTTGCCGACGCCTTGATGTGATGTATGAGGTCACCAGAAAGTCGCGACCCCGGTCGAACCTTACGGTCCAATCGTAGCGAAACTACGCGTCACAGCGAAAATCGATCGCAGTTCTACATGCAAAAGAAAATGAACCATATTAAAAAGGTACATAATTCTTACTTACAAAAAAAAAAAAATCAAATAAACATCGTATCCTTCGTATGATCAATACACACATGCTCTCAAAGAATAACAGAACCATAAACGTAACATTACCGACCCCCCACCCCCACCCCTGTTTTTAGAACAACATTTTACAAAATTCTTCTTCTCAAATTTAAAAATGCAGTTGTGGCTGTATTAAACTACACAGAACCATAAATACTAATAATTTCACTTCAAAATCAAATAAAATCAACAACTCTAAAATAATCGTCTCACAGTTATTTTAAACTGTCCTGGACAAAGATATGTTCCTTTAAACTGTCCTTGATAAAAACAAATATTCCTTTAAACTGCTCTGCTTAGGTAATCCGCTCCAAAGTTCTGCAAACCTTGTAATTTAATATCAAAATTCTGCAAGAACATCGTCCGACTCATGATAAGGGAATTTGTAAACTTTTCAGAGTTTAGACAGTTCAAGGGTTGACCGACCGTTTGCAGCGTCAGCTCTGGTCAACGTTTTGCTGGCATAGCTCACAAACACGAAGGTGCATTACTATATGTGGTCGGGTAAATACCCTGTTTGTGTATGTATGTTTCTCCTGCCTACTTCCTATGTTCCGGAGAAAGACATGGGTTATATAAGAGACCTGATGCATCCTTTTTAGGGATGTAGATGATCGTCTTGTTCTATACCTGCGTATTTCTCTGTGGGCTGGCGAATGGGTGCCTGATAGGCGGGGGCAGGGGATCTAACTGTTCTGTCCAGCGCTGAGTAATTCCCCTTGGTTTGTTATACAATTCTGCCAGCGCTAGCCTCACCTATCTGGTTTGTGAGTATCTCAGTATAACTCGAGGCAAATTTGTATCGTTACATTGTTGTGTAATGTTCTGTGCATCTACTGTGGGAATTCAGGGTATTTACCCGACCACATATAGTAATGCACCTTCGTGTTTGTGTATGTATGTTTCTCCTGCCTACTTCCTAAGTTCCGGAGAAAGACATGGGTTATATAAGAGACCTGATGCATCCATTTTAGGGATGTAGATGATCGTCTTGTTCTATACCTGCGTATTTCTCTGTGGGCTGGCGAATGGGTGCCTGATAGGCGGGGGCAGGGGATCTAACTGTTCTGTCCAGCGCTGAGTAATTCCCCCTGGTTTGTTATACCATTGCTTAGTATTTAGCATGGTTAGATTTGGCCCGGGTAATAGTTTTTGTAATGCATATGTCTTTCTGTTAACTATAACCTATCAGAGTGATAATTGCGATTTAGTAGCCTTTTTCATTTTCTGTGGCACTTCTGAGACCGCTTTAAGAATAAATATAAAAACTTTCCACTAATAGCCCATAATCTCAAATTAAATCCAGAGTACAGCTGGTAAAATTTCTTACATTTATATTTAAAGATTATATTTTTACACTGTGTAGTTCAGAAGATATTCTAGCTCTTAGGGCTGGCAGTACTATAATTCAGATTTGCCATTTATATCAGTGCCAGACCCCCGTGAACTTTGCACCGACGCTGAACTTTGCACCGATGCTGGACTTTGCACCGACGCGGAGATGGTGGACGCCGCCCCCTGCGTCTATAAGTACAGGTGCTCGCGTGGCAGACTTCCTTTTTTTCATCAAACACCAGTACATGTGACCGAATTAACTTCTGGCACCGGTGCCTTGGAGGAAACATTTTTTTTTTATTTTTATTTTTTTTTTTTTATATATATTAACCTAAACTGCGCGGGTTTTGGAGACCCTGTAAGTACTCAGTTGTTGTTTTTTTTTATATTGTATTTGGTGCATTATTATTTGTACTATTTGATGACATTGTGATGCTGGATGTTTTGATGATTTTCTTGAGCATGAAATTGACATGATTGCCAGACCGGTCGGCACTAGCCATTCTGTGAGGCTAGCTTGAGTCCATTTGTTTTCTGCTAGACGATTATCTACATGCTAGTACATTTCCATGCAATGCTGCAGTGTGGAATTTGTACACAAACTTCTGTAACAATGTTTATGTGGAAGATATCATGTATGAATTTTGCCTTAGAAAACTTAACGTGGCAGAATGATGCTGCGCTTAGCGTGCATGACCGACAGCACGTAGTCAGTTGTGACTAGGTGATAGTTTTCCCTAGGCGCATAACCGTGGGAGTAAATGGGAGTGCACTTATGCCTCTAATTAAAATAATTCGCTAAGTTTGGTCTTGCTGAATGAATGGCAATCATGACAATTGACTACATTGCTCGCATGGTGGATGCACCATAATGCGCGCATTTTCCGTTGTTCATTTAATGCTATTTCTTAGTGGTTGATTGTTTAGTTGTTGTTGCTGTGGTAGAGATTTAATGTATTTCATGGTTAGGGATGATCTTTATTTTATTTAGTTCTATGTTTTCTTGAGTCTTCCCTTGTCTATCACCGAGCTAGGGAAGTTGTTTATACGTTGCTATGCCGGGCCGGATGCCATGCCTAGCCATAGGTCGAGTGACTGGCTGATGGATTGATTGATTGGTTCATTCAGTCACTCATTCCAATCATTAGTCATTTGTTTATAGGTCTTTTATTATTTATTTTGACTTTAGCCATTATTTGCTAATTATTTTATGACTAAGTAGTTCACTTGACATAGTACATAGGCTTGGTTCACATCACTGAGAGGCATTATTAGCCTGTGTGACAGGAAGCAATATAGGTCATCTTTGTTATGCGACCTCAAGGGTCATTGTTCTCTACTATGTGTAAGAAGTGAAACCTTTGAGTGACTGCAAGAAATACCCACATCTCTGTCATGCGACCTCAAAGGTCATTGTTCATTACTATATATGTAAGAAGCAGACTTTTAAATTTAAAGGTACTTTGTAGCCTTATTAAGTGGACCATGCCTCTATTTAGTACATAGTGACATTCATTAGATTGCATTTTAGTAGATATACTTTATTCTAGGCTATCTTATGTTACATGCACATACTTTCCCTTCAAGTACACACGTTTTCTGCCTGTCTTTCCTCATCGTCATGAATGACTGCAGTGTGTGTGTAGATGTTTGCGTTCTTTGTTGATGTTCAATGTTTGCGCTCGTGTCTGCGGTGCGAATGTAATAAAGACCGAGTGAATGATAAGGTTGTGTGTACGTCCTTATTCATTTGATGGTAAGTTGGTAGTATGGTGAGTTTGTTTGTGTCATGTTCACACATTACTTTCCCCTTGATACTAGTTATTTTCTATATACTATTCATTAGTGCTTAGTCACATAGTTATTGTACCACAGGCATAGCATCTGATGTAATTTTACTTTTGCTAAGTTACTTTTAGTACTTTGCATTTAATTTGATGTGGTCTGACCTGTCCGGTCGGAGTGATTACCCGTCTGTTAGTCATTTGCGTGCTCGCCTTACCAGGTCTGACTGCATAGCGCATTTGCGTATTGGTACTTTGCTTTATTTTTTTATTTGTGCTTTGCATGACTTTGTAGTTAGTATTGTGACTTATTTTTCATTTTATTTGCTATCATGTACTTTACTACACATTCTATATGTTACATGACCATCACTTTGATTTTATCTGAGTGTTTAAAATCAAAGTGTTGTACGTTCACTGCATGATGATATATGCCTTAGTTTAGTTATGTGCCTTGTTTATTGTATTCTTGGCACCATAACTGATTACCTGTTTGTTTATTCTACAGGTTCTGCTTTCTGTTTCTGGTTTCTACTTTCTAGTTTTTGTTAGAAAATAAAGTAGCTCAACATGACCACGTCTCTGAGTCAATAAGTCTAACCACCACCATCTTTATCCCACTCACTCTCACCCCATCACACATAGTAGAGTTTATTACGTACATTTACAACCTTTGTATCAAGCAACATAATTTCCCTAACAAACTAAAATATGCTAAAGTCATTCCACTTCCAAAAACTAAAGATCGTTCTGACCCTAACAACTATCGACCGATTTCCTTATTATCAGTTCTATCAAAGCCGCTTGAAAGACATGTCCACAAACACCTGTTTGCCTACTTAGAAAACCGCAAGCTCCTGCACCCCTTTCAATCCGGATTTGGCCCACAACACTCGTGCCACACTGCACTCACGCGCCTCGTTGACGCATGGCTCCATGGTATCAACAAATCCCAGATAACAGGTGTCGTTTACTTAGACTTTAAAAAGGTCTTTGACCTAATCGATCACACCACTCTAATGACAAAGATTCGGAAATACTTGAATAGTACAGAAGTAGTTGCATTTTTTAGATCATACCTAACTGGTCGTAAACAAAAAGTTCTAGTTAATGGATCTTACTCTTCTCTAAAAGACATAAAGTATGGAGTTCCCCAAGGATCCGTGCTTGGTCCCTTATTATTTTGTCTATTCGTCAATGACCTGCCACTTCATATAACTTGCAAGAACGTACAATGTGATCTTTTTGCTGATGACACTTCCATTCATATGACTAACAAAGATATACAAGTAATTTCTTCCAACTTGCAACATAGTCTTGATGAAGTGTCTGAATGGTGTCACAGGAATTCTATGATTGTTCATCCAGTTAAAACCAAATCTATGATAATCGCCACTCGTCAAAAACACCAGTTAGCACCCCTGTTACTTAACCTTTTATTAAAGGGGAGGCAAATAGAACACGTTAATGAACACCGCCTACTAGGGGTTACAATTGACAGTCAGCTTAAGTGGAAGGCTCATACGGACACTCTATGCAGAACGGTAGCCAAAAATCTGTTTATGTTGTCCAAACTGAAATATTACACCGACTCGGACACGCGCAAACTATTCTATAATGCTCACATACGTTCTCATATTGATTACGCGTCAACGGTGTGGGATGGATGCAGTGAAGTCCACTTGAAGAGACTCAACTCGTTACATAGAAGGGCAGCAAAGTTAATCCTTCCTGACCCACGACTCACAACAAAAGAAAACTCGCCAAAATATGTTTTCTGCCGCTGCAAGACCACTTTAAATACAATAAGGCTATTTTTATGTTCAAAGTGTGGAAACAGAAAATACCAGAATATATCACAACTCTTTTCTCTAAGTCGGAATCTAGGCTTGGTAATATTAGGCAAATTTTCTTAGTCCCCAAAACAAGTATTGATATATACAAATCTAGTTTGTCATTCGCGGAAACGCAGACTTGGAACACGCTTCCTCATTATGTAAAATCCGCTTCCTCTCAAGCCCGTTTCAAAATCAGTCTCTTCAATTACTTCTCGAAAAAGTCGTAATCATTACGTTGTGAAATATATACTGCCCTGTAACCCTGATTATGTATGCTCCCAATTACAAACTCTGTGTGTGCATGTGTGATGGTGTGTGTGTGTGTGTGTGTGTGTGTGTGTGTGTGTGTGTGTGTGTGTGTGTGTGTGTGTGTGTGTGTGTCAGTTTAGGTGTGTGAGATTGTCATGGGACTTTCTTTCCCTAAACTAGCAATGTTTTTGTCAGTTTCATTTACATTTCACTATATACTTAGTTTTTTTTTATTTTGTCTCGTAGTTTTGTAGCAACGGCAGGTTTGAAAAATGGCTATGTCTGTGACGATGTCAATGCCTCAACCGTTGATAAATAAAGCTTCATTGAATCATTGAATCTCTCTCTCTCTCTCTCTCTCTCTCTCTCTCTCTCTCTCTCTCTCTCTCTCTCTCTCTCTCTCTCTCTCTGCCCTGAGGTAAACACTCTTCTCATTGGAGAACCTCTCTCTCTCTCTCTCTCTCTCTCTCTCTCTCTCTCTCTCTCTCTCTCTCTCTCTCTCTCTCTCTCTGCCCTGAGGTAAACACTCTTCTCATTGGAGATTCTGTCACCAAATTCATCGACGAGAAGAGAATGACGACTGCTGACTCTATGGTGCAGAATCTATCAGTGTCAGGCCTCAGGGTGGATCACCTGGGTCAGTGGCTGAGCGCACAACCCCTAAACCCTAATATACGGACTGTCACCATCCACGTCGGCATCAACAGCTGCTGGGATGGCGCTGTCAGCCAACAGACGTGGCTCAAACTTTGTGGCCTGCTGTCAGCAAAGTTCCCCAAAGCCAGACTACAAATGTCTTCCCTCCTCCCGACACGTGGCAGCCATCATCCCCTACACTGACCTGCACACGACTCGAAGAAAGCCCTCAAAACTGTGTGCAAACAGGAAAAGGTCACTTTTATCGACCACACATCAACTTTCCTGTCAAGCAGAGGTGCACCCAAGCAGGTCATGTATTATGATAAGCTGCACCCCAGCGACCACGGTGTTAGTGCACTGGCCCGGAACATACGGCGCGCTGACCTGCCGCCGACGTCCCCGGGTGAGGACAGACGGGCCGCACAGAGCAGTGGCCACTCATCCGATCCGCGTCCTCTCCCCGGGTCACAGTACACTGGTGAGGACAAGCGTATTACGCAACACCACCAGCAGCCCGGGCCTGCCCCCGCCGCTCTTGAGGCAGCCCCTGGTCAGGCCGCTGATAGGCGTGAGTCTTCTGCGACCAACAGCAGTGGCCTGGAGGCTTCTCGCATGTCTCGGGCACACACCACCACCCCTCTGTGTCAGGAACAGAGGCATAGTCGGCCGCTACAACTGTCCGCTGCTACGGAGTACCCTCCCTTACCATCTACTATGACAGCGAGCCATCTTTCAGCGCCTAATACCAGAGGATGGGAGAAGAGGGGATTAGCCCTCACTGCCTCCCCTCTTGATTCACATCAAGTTCAGGCGCTAAGTGTTAGCATTGCACAAGCCATATTGCAATTCTACTCACAGCAGTAACCCCCACCCCACCCCATTACCCTCCACCTCGCCGCACGCCCCCCTCCGCCCTCCCCCTTTCCGCCCTACCCCCCTCCCCCGGAGTAATTAGGGAAGGTAGGGATGTTTGTTTGTTGTAGCGCAGACTGCATCATTTTGTTGGTTCGCGTTGTAGGACACTGAAAGCTGAACGTGGACACTTGTGAATTCAGTGCCAAGTGCCGTTCACATATATATAAATATATAAAACTGTCGTTTGAAACAGTGTTCGTGACTGCTCGGGTGGACAGAGTTTCTGCGTCATTTGAATTTTCTTTTCTGTTAGGTTGTGTGCTATTTTTCTCATTTGCATTCTCTACCAGGGAATAATAAGATTATGTGTCATTTTCTTTCGTGACACAAAGACGTCAGTGACTTGACCTTCATTGTTGATGAGAAAAAACAACCACCAAACATTACATGCCTAGCATCGTGTGTTTAGAGCGAGTGCTTACGACGTCCAGTGTTGTTCTTCACCAGTAAGATTAATTACACTGTATACGGAGTCGCTTGAAGGACTTTCTCTAGCGAGCTCTGCAGTCTCATTGACGATATTTCCGTCAAAAGTGTGGACTATAGTTTTCAATGCTATTTTCTGTCTGTGTTATTATTAATTAGTTGCACGAATCGCAGCCACACAGACTCTCACTGTTACTTGTGACAATTGCTGAAAACTAATTTTGTCCGAATTTTAATCTTTTGTTGATTCGGGGTGTGAGACATTGAAGAGTACCTGGGATATTTTAGTCCCCACGGACGTGTGTAAGCCTTCTGAAGGCATATTCCCCTGCGTACAGTGATTACGCCTCTAGTCTTTGTTTATTGTGTTTATTGCACTTAGAATAGTTTAGTTAGTGATTTTATACTTTTTATTTGTATCATTATTATTACTTTCTATTTGGCACGTGTTACGGATACATTCTGTTGATTTTCTTCTTTTTTGTTTTTCTACAAACACATTGACTTTGCGTGAAATGAGTGGCGTAAAACTCAAGACGAAAGATCTCCGCATTGGTCATCTCAATATTTACCATCTTTGCAATAAGTTGCCTGACATATGTGTTTATCTAAATGGAGCAGATCCGTTTCATATTTTTGGACTGTCTGAAACACGTCTCAATTCAAATGTATCAGATATATCCATCCAAGTTCCTGGATTTACTGTCATGAGACGTGATCCTACGGCCCATGGACAGACAGGATTAGCTGCTTATGTTCACTCGTCTATTCAAGATTTTATACGTAGACGACATGATTTAGAAACCAAAGATATTGAGTGTATGTGGCTTGAACTGAAGGCCCCCCAATCTCCATCATTTCTTATTGGCCTTCTGTACCGCAACCCTGCTGCGAACTTTGAGTGGTATGATGATTTCCTTAGTATGTGTGATAAAGCTTGTAATCCCAACTCCAATGTCATCCTCATGGGAGACTTTAACATAGACATGCTAAAGCCTCACCATGCGTGGGACTCTACGTTAACGTTGTTGGGTCTGCAACAGTTAATCACTTCACCCACACGGATCACACAAACAACATCCACACTCATAGATCATATATACACAACCAAGCCAGAGTCTGTTCATAATGTATCTGTCGGTAACCTTAGTATCAGCGACCATTTTCCCATCCGCTGTACGTGGTCTACTAAACTCCCTAAAGCAAAGAAAGGATGCCATACGTATATCACCTAACGCTCCTTTAAAAGTTTTAATGAAAGCGAGTTTCTGTTTGATCTTAACAGCGCACCTTTTGATGAAGTATTTAGTACATCTGACCCTGACAGCGCTCTGTCTGTTTGGTATACCATCTTTCTTAAGATCTTAAATAAACATGCGCCCCTGTGGAGGAGACGCGTCAAACACGCATCACTCCCGCCGTGGCTTACTCAAGACATCATTCAAGCCATGAGGGTGAGAGATGATCTGAGACAGCAGAAGTGCTTCACTGAATTTAAGCGTGAGCGCAATCGTGTAAAATCTCTTGTGCGACAGGCTAACAAATCTTTCATTGATCGCTTGATTAAACAAGACAAAGACATGTCCACGCTCTGGCGCGCTATGGCCGTAGTGACTGGAGGCAAGTGTAATAAATCTCCTTTAATCCCTTCTGATCTGACTGCAGACATGTTTAACGACCATTTCCTCTCAGTTGCCGAGTCTCTTGTCCCTTCAGAAGCAAGTTCTCAGCCCTACTCTTGCTCAGACAGACTAGGTGACTTTTGTAGAACGCGAACTGCAGGATCTGATCCTTTCGTGATTCCACCACTGGCAGTGCAGGAAGTCGATAGGACAATTAGTTCAATGAAGAATAAGAAATCGTCCGGGCCAGATGAAATCAGCCCCAAAATACTTAAATTAGCTATTCCTTATGTTATTGAAACAATAACCTATATTTATAATTTGTGCATTCAAACGAATATTTTCCCAAAAGAACTTAAAAAAGCCAAGGTTATACCCCTCCCGAAAACAAGAGATATGACTGATGTTAATAACTATCGCCCCATCTCACTATTGTCCATCCTTAGTAAACCACTTGAACGGCATATCCATAAACATCTCTTGGAGTATTTAGAAAATCATACATTAATCCACCCCCTTCAGTCGGGATTCAGACCAAAGCACAGCTGTCACACGGCCCTAGCATGTCTAACTGATGTGTGGCTACGCTCAATAAATCAGGGCGAATTTACCGGCGCTGTATTTATTGACTTACGAAAAGCCTTTGATCTTGTGGACTATAAACTTCTACTTTCCAAGCTAAATGTGTACTTCGGTAGTTCGTTTGGCAATAAATGCATTTCTTCCTCAATTAACTACAGCCAGAAATCTCTTTACCACCATGGCACAACTCCACTTTTTGCCTCATAGAGTCATATCTTAGCGACAGACAGCAGCGCGTCATGGTCAATGGATCATACTCCTCAAGCGGATTAGTAACACGGGGAGTTCCCCAGGGTTCAGTCCAAGGGCCTCTTCTGTTTTGCCTCTTTATAAATGACCTACCGCTACATTTGACTAGCGACAAAATCTCATGTGATTTATTCGCTGATGACGCCACAATTCACACCCCGGACAAGAGTATTGATTTTTTAAATGGCCGTTTGCAGCAGGGTTTGAGCGAAATTTCCACTTGGTGCGCAAACAATAAAATGATTTTAAATCCTTCCAAAACGGAATGCATGACGATAGCAACCCGTCAGAAGCACCAGCTCAAGCCACTTACACTCAGCCTGACTATCCATAATGACATCGTTAATCAGGTCACGGAACACCGATTACTTGGTGTAATTGTTGATGACCAGATGAAGTGGCAATCACACATAAATGCTGTATGTAAAACTGTTGCTAGAAATGTTTTTATGCTTTCAAAGTTGAAGTACTTTATCGATGTTGATGCCCGCAAGTTATTTTACAATGCGCATGTCAAATCCCACATCGATTATGCGTCCATGATATGGGATGGCAGCGGTGACATACACTTAAAGAGGCTTAACTCCCTGCATCGGAGAGCAGCGAAACATATCCTGCCTGATTCAGCCCTAACAACTGATGAAAGACTTGAAAAACTGAAAATGCTACCTCTTAGCAAGCATCACCTCTTAAACAAGGGTGTGGTTATGTATAAAATCTGGAATGAGATTCACCCAAAATATCTTTGTAAGCTATTTACCAAGGCAAGTTCAGGTTATTCTACTTCAAGACGAAACTTTATTACACCTCGCCCCAGGATAGATCTATTTAAAACCAGTGTATCTTTTTCAGGCGCATCTTTCTGGAACACACTGCCAACATGTATAACACACGCTAGCTCCCTCTCCTCTTTCAAGGAATGCCTCCTCAAGTACTTGTCTGCTGATACATAATCTACCACAAGTATTCGTATCAAACATGTGCTTATCGTATAATCAGTGCATGCTGCCGTATGGTTTGTGCATACTAATAATAATTGCCTAATTACATAATTCAACTTTCTATTTTAATCCAAATAATTTTGCTGTCTGAAGTGAATTTTCACTATGATCCAAATGATTTGCTTCGTATATAGGTCAAGTTATCATTAGCGCGTGTCTGTGTGTGCGCGCGAGCGTGTATGTGTCAGTGTGTGCGCGTTGCGTGTACTTTTTAATTTTCGTTTGTTTTTTGTATGACCGAATGAATGAATGAATTTTGTTTAATGTCTCTTCATGTTTAATGTTTTCTAATTTTTCTTTGTGTAATTTGGTACTATTAGTATTACAATTATTATCATGTGTTTGTAGAGTAGCAACGGCAAGTATGAAAAATGGCACACGTGCTAATTACTTTATCTGTTGAGAAATAATGTTTCATTTCATTTCATTTCTCTCTCTCTCTCTCTCTCTCTCTCTCTCTCTCTCTCTCTCTCTCTCTCTCTCTCTCTCTCTCTCTCTCTCTCTCTCTCTCTCTCTCTCTCTCTCTCTTTTCGGAACGTGTGTCTGACGTCTCTAGATTTGGCCCACAATATCGAGCTCCCCGCCCGCGTATTGACATCTTTAAATCAAGCCTGTCTTTCGCAGGAAGCTCATTATGGGATTCTTTGCCACTTAACATAAGATGTGCGCAGACGCTGTCGTCCTTCATGATTAGCCTCTTCAAGCACCTCAAATCATGTTCATAAGGCATCGTTGGTCATGTCGGTGCCTCTAGGGCATCGAATGGCTCAAGTTATCAGCATTGTGATCAGTCTTCTGACTGCTTTTATCGCTGTACACTACCCTAGGCGAGTGGTAACATTTTGTTTGTACGTGTGTGCACGTGTTTGCGTGGTTGCGTGAGTGCGAGCATATGTGCGTGCGTGTGAATCGTGCACCTGCTTTATTTTATGTATGCTATATTTAGTCATTTGCTTAGATTAATGCTTATAATAGCTGACTTCAGGCACGTACCTCACGTGCTGTCGCACTCGATTTACTATTGCTGATCAGCGAAATCGGGGGAGACAGTTTGGCAGGCACTAGTTATCAAGGGGAGAGGGAAGGGGGTAGAATGTGGGGACGTCGATAGAAAGTTGTGTTAAAATTTTTAAAATTGATGATTTTCGTTGTTGTTGTTACTGCGCTTATTTGTTTTGTCTGGTCTTTTCTTAACATTATTGTTCTTTTGTTTATTGTGATCATTTTGATTTCCTGCCTTTCTTAACTTTGGGTGTTTCAATGCTCCTTGAGTGCATTTTTTTTTTAATTCACATCTGTGTGTGTGTGTGTGTGTGTGTGTGTGTGTGAAAGAGAGAGAGAGAGAGAGAGAGAGAGAGAGAGAGAGAGAGAGAGAGAGAGAGAGAGAGAGAGAGAGAGAGAGAGAGAGAGAGCGCGTGAGTTTATATTTTTGTGTTTGTGCGTATGTGTGCATAGAGTCATATTTGTGTGGTATGCATCTATATAGTTTCATTTTTTGTTAGGCTTGATTCTGTATTTCTTTTAGTTTTCCTGTTTTGACACACATGTTTATTTTTTAATGTTTATGATGTGCGTTGTATGACTGTGAACTGTATGCGGGCTGTGTAATGTGTGTGTGTGTGTGTGTGTGTGTGTGTGTGTGTGTATGTGTGTGTGTGCGTTCCTGTGTGTGTGCGAGCGTTGGTGTGTGTGTGTGTGTGTGTGTGTGTGTGTGTGTGTGTGTGTGCGTTACTGTGTGTGTGTGTAGTGGGTGTGTGTTGCAGCATGTTCGTGTGTGTCTGTATGTGTGTGGTGTAGAATGTGTGTGTGTGTGTGTGTGTGTGTGTGTGTGTGTGTGTGTGTGTGTGTGTGTGTGTGTGTGTGTGTGATGTAGAGAATGTTTGTGCCTATGTGCTTTTATTTACTTTTGTGTGAAAACGTTGTTTTGTTTCTGATAGTGTTTAATGGTAGTTCTTAGCTTAATGGTAGTAACGGCAAGTTTGAAAATTGGTTCTGTCACCAAATACTTTTACCGTTATAAAATAAAGGTTCATTGTCATTGTCATTGTCATTTTCTCTCTCTCTCTCTCTCTCTCTCTCTCTCTCTCTCTCTCTCTCTCTCTCTCTCTCTCTCTCTCTCTCTCTCTCTCTCTCTCTCTCTCTCTCTCTCTCTCTCTCTCTCTCTCTCTCTCTGGCCTCACACACACGCATCCACTTTCCCTCGCCCCTGCGCGCGCTTACGGACACTCTTGTCTCTCGTATTCAGTTCTCTCCAAGTCTCTTACGTCGTTTTCCGTTGACGTCATTTTTACTTTTTTTCCGTACATTTGTTCTTTTATTTTACGTCATCTGCTTCAGTTGCCACATTTCTTCTGGGAATGAAGATAAGTAGCGGCTGATCTCTCTGTTTGTTTGTCTATTTTGACAAAGGGTATTTACCCGAAATATTAATAAATTGTGTTGTTACCGTCTTTTCTAAGCGTGATTTCTCCTCCTTTGGGTATTTCTTTGCATTTTACACGCTTGGCAGTCACCTTTTTGGTCTGGAATGCTTATATCCGGTACAGCACATCTATTCTGGGCCAGAAGGGTAGCTCATTTCCTCTTCGTGTCGCGGGCTTGGTCTGACCTTGAAACTTGTCAAGCGAGGGGGAGCTTCTTCTGCGTTGACAGACACTTTTAGAGGAATGGTATGGTGACTATTCTTTGCTTGACTTCTCCTGGTAACAGCACGTGTTTCAGGTCTCCACTCCAGATCTGGATCCTGTGCGTTTCTGGTACCGTCAACGTTTCCGATAATAAGGTCGTAGACTGGGGTCTTCACGCACAGCACCTTTACCTCTCCTGTCAGGTCCGGGGTGTTGACACTGACCTTGGTAAGGGAGATAATCCTGATAGTGCCGTCGGCCAAGATGAGAGTTGCCTACTCATATAGTTTGTGGTCTTCAGCTAATAGGTCCGCTCTCACGATGACGCCGCTACAACCTGCGTCTCTGAGCACTTTCGCTATGTTGCCGACGAATCCTGACACCACAGGCATGTTGGGCGCTTCATTATCATGCAGCGCGATGTTGGAAACTGGTAAGAATGCAGTCCTATCGTAAACTGGAATGCGTCCATTCTTTCTGAAACACTCGGTCAGCTCTGGTGTCGCCAGCATTTCTCCAGACTTAAATTCACTAGTTGACGTCACATCATTGGCCAGTACAGCGGCGGCTTTTTGTTGAGACGTGGTACCACTTCTGCCTACCCCGCGATCTTGGTTGGGCCTTCTGGTGTTATCGCCTCGGGGAACATCCTTGGAAGAACACCCTGTCGCCTTGTGTCATTTCTTTCCACAATGGAAACATGGCAGGATCTCAATCGAAATGTGTTTCGGGGTGTCTATGAGGTCGTGGGTTTCCTCTGCTGGTGAAGACACACGCTGCGGCTTACCGGGCCTGAACTTCATGTTGTGGTTTTCCAGGTATCTTTGAGCGAAGTCTGCAAGGGCCTTTAAGGACTGGTCCTTTTGCTCCCTGAGGTGGGCGGCCAGGTGCCTAGAACGTGCGCTGAGGACGTGTTCTATGATGATAAGGTCACACAGGTGCTGGTTCCTACTTGGCTTGACTTTGCGAACGAAGATTCTATAGGGCTTGCCCACGTCGTCTGCAGGCATTTTCGTGACTGCGGAGGCCAATCCGGGACAGGCAGGTTCGACCGCAGTGGCTGCAGGGGAAGGTCTGGTCAGGGTTCTGAGTTACAACAACTCTGTTTTTTCTCCTGAGCCGCTTGACCTTGAGGTTAGCTCTGCGAGAGTCCTCAAAGGAGACGGCTGTCTTGTGAATGGTGGAGCGCCAGGTGTCACGGTCCGCACAAAGCGAAGACCACTGGCGTTGGTCGATTTGGCAGGCACTAAGTGACTTCTTGAGACCGTCTTTGTATCTCTTCTTTGGTGCCCCTCTGTCTCGGTGTCCAGTGGCGAGCTCGCCGAACAGAGTGATCTTGGGTAGGCGATGATCCTCCATCCTGGAGACATGCCCCGCCCAGCGAAGCTGTGTCCGCAGCAGCAAAGCCTCGATGCTCAAAGTTTCCGCCTGTTCGAGGACCTCGACGTTGGTGACATAGTCATTCCAGTGAATGCTGAGGATGGTACGCAGGCAGCGCTGGTGAAAGCGTTCGAGGAGTCGTAGTTGGCTGCGGTAGAGGGCCCAGGACTCGGAACCGTACAGCAGGGTGGTGAGGACGACAGCTCTGTACACTCTGATCTTGGTGCCTTTTTTCAGCTGTTGATTACACCCGCTTGAATAGTCGCCCGAAATCACTGTTCGCTTTTGCCAGCCTGTTGTCCAGCTCCTTGTCCAGCTTGGCGTCTGACGTGATGATGCAGCCAAGGTAGGTAAACTGGTGTACAGACTTCAGTTCAGATTCGCCGATGGTGATGTGGGGAGGGCGATGCTCTTCCTTGGGTTCTGGCTGATGAAGGACCTCTGTCTTTGTCAGACTGACCTCAAGTCCAAAGAGCAGGGCGGCATCTACGAAGCAGGAAGTAATGCGCTGCAAGGCTCCCTCTGTGTGTGCAACGAGAGCAGCGTCATCAGCAAAGAGCAGCTCACGAATCAGTTGGTCTAGGGTTTTCGTGTGGGCCTGCAGTCGTCTGATGTTGAACAGGCTGCCATCGAGACGATACCTGATGTACACTGCGTAGTCATCGTCAAGGTCCACTGTGGCCTGCTTCAACATCATGCTGAAGAAGATGGTGAAGAGGGTCGGTGCCAGCACGCAGCCTTGCTTCACGCCGTTGCGAATGGGGAATGGTTGTGAGAGGTCACTGTTTAGTCTGACCTGGCCTTGCTGGTCCTCGTGGAGCTGGACGATCATGTTGAGGAACTTTGGGAGACAGCCTAGTCGCTCCAGGATCTGCCACATACCTTGCCTTCTCACAGTGTCAAACGCTTTTGTTAGATCGACAAACGTTACGTACAGATTTTTGTTCTGCTCGCGGCACTTCTCCTGAAGCTGTCTCAGCACAAAGACCATGTCGTTGGTACTCCTGTTGACTCTGAAGCCACACTGGCCCTCTGGGAGGTGGTCTTCAGCGATGGCAGGTACCAGCCGATTCAGGAGCAACCTTGCGAGAATTTTCCCGGCAATGGACAGCAAGGTAATTCCACGATAATTAGAGCAGGCAGATGTATCTCCTTTGTTCTTGTACAGGGTGACGATGACTGCATCACGGAGATCCTTTGGTATTGTTCTTTTTTTCCAGCAGCAGAAAAGAAGGTCGTGGAGCTTGTTGTGCAGTGATGGGCCTACATGTTTCCATATCTCTGGCGGGATTCCGTCATTGCCTGCTGCTTTGCCACTCTTGAGCTGGTGAATGGCTGTGAGGGTCCTGGTACTCCTTGTTTAAACCATCAAGCTCTATCAATGCAGTTCCTGATTCTTCTAATGAATAGGCGGGTGTTTCTTCTTTATCAGGCTTGCAGTTCCGGAATCGTTTCTGTAACCCTCTTCGGTGACGTTGTACTGTCTCAGCAAAGCGGCTCTCAACTGCGCCTAATCTTTGGCTTCTTGTCCTGGCAGGCGGGTGTAGAACTCAAGCGCTTTGCCGGTTAGAAGTGCGCTCAGTTTGATGTCCCAAACCTTTTGATTCCAGTTCTTGCTGCTTGCGAAGCGCTCGAACCGCTCCAGGTAAGCGTCCATCTTATCTGAATTTTCTAGAAACGGCGGTAGTTTAGGCACACGGGCTATTTTTGTTCTCTTATGGCTAAGGCTGCTGCTTCAGTTGTTCTCTGGACCTGTGCTTCTAACTCCATCTGCTTCAGCTAAATTTCTTGTTGTCGCTGCCTCTCTATCTATTCTTGCTGTTTCACTGTTTCGAGTTACCTGATTTCACGCTCTTCGGTTCTTTCTTTTCTCTCTAGTCTCTTTTCCTCTTCTCTTTTTCTCTCTCCAATCTCTCCTTCTTTTATCCCTATTACAGTCAAGGAGCTTAGCTTCCTCGAGTCCGCATTTCTTGCTCATGCTCAGGAATGTCTCCATTTCTGGGGTCGCCATCTCTGCGTTTCACTGCTGCCTG
Source organism: Semisulcospira habei (assembly GCA_036245525.1). Classification (NCBI taxonomy): domain Eukaryota; kingdom Metazoa; phylum Mollusca; class Gastropoda; family Semisulcospiridae; genus Semisulcospira; species Semisulcospira habei. The sequence goes on along the minus strand of BTPG01000003.1, from coordinate 98,850,017 downwards.
TTGTCTCTGTGTTACGTGTTGAGTCGTGGTCGTAGTATGATATCACACCAAACGGCATGCACGTAAGGTTCTTTTAAAGAACCTCTTTCAGCTGCAACCCGTCACACGTGGCGTAAGGATGTAGACCACACTGGACTAACAGTTCCGAAAATATTTTATTGCAGCAATGCGATTTCCAACACAAATGCACCAACACTGATACAATGTCTCCTCTGCCAAATGTAAACACTTTCACACAACGCGTCTCTCATACACTGCACATCACCATACACTGCGTAACTCCGTCACTGACAATGAACCACGATACGTGGCGTATCTCTCTCAATGTCAATGTGCTTACGATACACTGCAATTATACAACTGAACAATGTACCGACGCTGTTACATCGCAATTCTACAACTGAACAGTCTACACACGTGCTTCTAAATACAGTCTTATATATTGTACTGCTTTCCAGAATAACCAAGCAACTTCGTACAACACAACCATTAAAATAGAATACGTAACCGACACTCATAAATATGAATGCAAAAGAACACACCAGAATGGTCTACAGAAATCTGGCTGCTATTTCCAGCCCTTATTTTGGGAAATCCCGGCGCGTTATGACGTCTCACAAAAGTATGGCAGACAGTTCACGACCTTGCCCACACTTTCTCGAAGTTTCACGATCTTTCATAATACATACTGACCGGCTGTTAACTTCACGCGTACAGAAAACAGGTATGACTATGAGTATTAGAGCGGCTTTAATACTGTCGTGCAAAACGTTGCTGACACTTTGATGTCACGCATACGAGGTCACTAGGCAGAGCGCGATTTTGCTCGAACGTTCTGGTCTATTCTCAGCGAATCTAAACATTACAAAAATTGACCGCTCTTCTCTGTGCGATTTTGCTAGAAACTTCCAGACTAATCATAGCATATCACAGCAAAGCCAATTTCGCTCTCTGCGCGAACGATTGCGAATCTTACTGAAAAGATACATGATTGATAATCATGATAGCTCAAATAAATATCGGATCGTTTCCTACGATTAATACATGCATGCCCTCACAGAACAACACAACAACAATCGTAAAACTTCGGCTACCCTTTCCACTGACCCAACTAATGAAATCCAGACGGAGGTGCCAAATATTACGTGGTAGTCGTAGTATGATAATCACACCAGACGCACGCACGTACAGTTCGTATAAAGAAACTTCACTCAGGTGCAACCCGTCACACGGGGTTTAAGGGTGTAGATCACACTGGAGTAACAGTTCCAACAATATGTTATGCAGGTATGCGATTGCCACACAATGCATACACAAAGCCATTCATGATGATGCACTGTCTCCTCTACAATGCATCAGCACTTTTGACACACTGCGTCGCTCATACAATGTACATACACTGATACACTGATTCACTAATACAATATAGCTACACTGATACACTGCGTCTTTCGTACAATGTCTCTTGGCTTGACTTCGCGAACGAAGTTTCTATAGGGGTTGCCCACGTCGTCTGCAGGCATGTTTGTGGCTGCGGAGGCCAATCCGGGACAGGCAGGTTCGACCGCAGTGGCTGCAGAGGAAGGTCAGGTCAGGGTTCTGAGTTTCGACAACTCTTATTTCTCTCCTGAGACGCTTGTCCTTAAGAGTCCTCAAAGAAGGCGGCTGCCTTGTAATTGGTGGAGCGCCAGGTGTCAATTTCGCAGGCACTAAGTGACTTCTTGAGACCGTCTTTGTATCTCTTCTTTGGTGCCCCTCTGTCTCTGTATCCAGTGGCGAGCTCACCGAACAGAGTGATCTTGGGTAGGCGATGATTCTCCATCCTGGAGACGTGCCCCGCCCAGCGAGGCTGGGTCCGCAGCAGCAACGCCTCGATGCTCACAGTTTCTGCATGTTTCCAGATCTCTGGCGGGATTCCGTCAATGCCTGCTGCTTCGCCACTCTTGAGCTGGTGGATGGCTGTAAGGGTCTCTTCGGCAGTGGGCGGTTTGTCCAATTCAAACTTTAGTGGGAGGTGTGGAATTTGGAGGATAAATGATTCTTGAACAGTGCGCTGAGCGCTGAAGAGATCCTGAAAATATTCCGACCAGCGGTTCAAGATGGAGGTATTATCTGTGAGGAGTGCCTGCCCATCAGCGCTACGCATGGGACTTTGTACCAGATGCCTGGGGCCATACACTGCTTTCAGTGCTTCGTAGAAGCCCCTGTAGTCACCGTTGTCAGCGCAAAGCTGGGTCCTCTGTGCGAGTCTGGACCACCACCTGTTCTGGAGCTCTCTATGCGTGCGCTGAAGACAGCTGAAGATGAGGCGGAAGGCAGACTTCTTCACAGGGCAAGAAGGCTGAGCTAGGTGGGCCTGGTGGGCGGCTCTTTTTTTTTTTTTTTTTGCTAAACTTTCCTGGATCCCTACGTCATTTTCGTCAAACCAGTCTTTGTTACTCTTTCTAACAAAGCCAACGACTTTAACAGAAGATTTTACATTAGCAGTTTTCAATTGTTGTCAGAGTGTTTCAGGGGAGGAGTCTGCTGGATCAACTGTGTCTTTAAGCATGCTCTGTAAATTTGTCTGAAAGGCAGCTTTCTTGTCGTCAAGCTGAAGGTTGGCAACAACAAGCGTTTTCTTGGTGGGGGGGGGGGGGGGGGGGGGGGGGGCATTCTTGGGTTTCAGCTTGAGGCGGAGCCTGAGTTTGCAGCGGACAAGGCGTTGGTCAGTGTGACACTCTGCGCTGGGCATCACTCTGGTTAGGAGGACGTCACTGTGGTCCCTCTGACGCACTAGGACATAGTCGATAAGGTGCCAGTGCTTGGAGCGAGGATGCATCCAGGTGGTCTTTCGACTGTCCTTTTGCTGGAAAGTAGTGTTGGTGATGACAAGTTGCTGTTCTGCACAGAACTCCAACAGTAGGCGGCCATTGTCATTGCACTTCGCAACGCCATGCTTGCCGAGGACTCCTTTCCAGGTTTTAGAGTCTTGGCCCACTCTGGCGTTGAAGTCGCCAAGGATGATGACTTTGTCGTCTGCAGAGGTGCTCTGTAGGAGGCTGCGCAGGTCAGAGTAGAACTTGTCTTTTTCTGCAGGCTCTGCCAGGAGGGTTGGTGAGTACACACTGAGAAGTGTGACGTATTGCTGGTGTCTTAGTGGGAGGGGCATGGTCATGATGCGGTCGGAGTGACCCGTTGGTAGGTCTTCGAGCTTAGACACAATGGAGGTCTTGACCATGAAGCCATCTCCTAAGAGCCGTCTTTCTGATGCAGGCCTGCCTGACCAGTAGAGGGTGTATCCAGCGCCAAGTTCTTGGAGGCTGCCTTCCTCCGGGAGGCGTACTTCGCAGAGCGCGGCGATGTCGATGTTTAACCTCCGCAATTCATGGGCGATAAGGGCGGAGCGACGCTCAGGTCGTCCGCTGTCTGCTGTGTCGAGCATGGTTCGAATGTTCCAGCTTTCTACGTTGAGTCCGGTTGTGGTCGTCATGGGAGCCGTTGTTTTTTCTTCTTTTCTGACCGCAAGAGAAGATGCCCGTTGACCGCGGCTAGCCACCTGGGGTTATGAGGGGATGAGCTTTGGTTAGGCCACCTTTTCTAGGCCCCTCTCCGTGTGGAGCAAGCAGTGATGTCCCTAGAGAAGGCTGCTTGGTAGTTCAGTGTGTGCCGAGTGACGTCATCTCCAGGACAACATTAGGCGACCAATAACCTGAACCGCCTGTATGCAGGTTTGAGACTGCGGCTTCCAGTGACATCTTTCACCTGCCGTTTTGCCTCTTGCCCATCGCTACAGGATTTGGAAAGGTCGGTGTCATGGTCCGTGGCCGTTTCCTAAATCCTGCGCGGTGGAGCTTTTTGGTGGAGTGCAGTGTGCGCAGTACTGGGCCCACCCTTTAAACCCTTGGTTTGTCTGCCACGGCCTAGCAAGATGGGACGGTGGCATCGAGGTCCTAGTGTCGTAGGTTTTATATCAGACTGTCATTGTCCTAGTCTCTGTCTCAAAAACCTTCCCAGGAGACACTGGGGCTTTGATGTCAGGGTTTTCCTCCCTTAGCCTTTCCGCAGCCAAGCGGCCAGGCCTGCAAAGCAGCAGGACAATGATTTATTTTCGAGGTTTTCTCCTCTAGATCCGCCGTGTTTAGGCTGGGGACTAGTGCTGCCCAGTTTTTGGGGACACCCCGGAGAGGATATGATAAGGGACCACGCACGGGCGCTCTTGAGATAGAGGGATGCTATACTAGTCTGGAGGGATTACACAAGAGGGTGCCTCACAAAGGCCAAGAGACTAGGTTGATCCTGGGGGAGGCGCTTTAAGAGTTCCCCGCTACCCGCACCACCAATGCAACTCGTCCCTTAGGACCTGCACCCTTTGAGTCAGGCAGAGACCCATTCACCCCTCTGCGTCTCTCATACAATGTACACACACGATTCCTAGCAAGGCCTTTAATACTATCATAACTTTGCAAATACTCCAGCAAATTCGCACAACACAACCATTCAGAAAAGAAAGCGTAACCCTCTTGTCCATACAACATCAATGCCAACCTCATCAAAGCCAAAGAAAACCTTTACAGCAAGGTCACCATCGCAGTCTGCTTCAACCGCAAAATAGGAAATTGGTTTAGGACAACCGTCGTTGTCAGACATGGGTTTTTGCTCTCACCTATTCTGTTTAACATCATCCCGTAAAGACACATTATATACCATCTGAAAGATCTAGATGGAACTGGCAGTATTTGAGGCAGAACAATCACCAACTTGCGTTTTGCAGACGTCATTGATGGCCGTGCAGGACCAGAGAAGGACCTAGCTCAGCTGGTGGTACAGCCGTTGCTATTAGGATTGAAATCAGTGTAGAAAAGACCAAACTGATGACCTGAACGCCAGTGGCATTGGCACTGACAGCGTGATTGGAGCCCCAAAACTGGAAACAGTTAATAAATTTAAATACTTAAGAAATATTATGACAGAAGAGGAATCAAACCCAGATATACTATCCAGGATTGCACAGACAACAACAACACTGACAAGATTTAAGATCATTTGGAGAGGACAGAAACATCACACTCTGCCCAAAGATCAGACTGATGCGTTCTTTAGTCATCTCAGTGTTCTTATATGCCTGCGAGTCATTGACCCTCACAGCAGACCTTAATAGGAGGATGCAAGACACTGAAATGAGATGTTTGCGAAAGCTGCTTGATATTTCATACAGAGATCACATCACAAACGAGGAAGTGGGAAGCAGAAATAGGCAAGCCATCGCGCCTTTAAAGAAATATTAGCCATTGTGAAAAAAAAAAATAATAACGTGATATGGGCATGTCAGATTTTCGGCAGATCTTGCCACAACAATCCTACAGTGGACTGTGCAAGGAGGACGAATGAAAGGAAGACAGAGTAAAAGATGAGAGGACAATATCTCACAGTGGACAGGACTAAATGTGAACGATATACTAATAATGACAGAGAACAGATAGGAATCGATGGAGCTGGTTGCCATGTCTTCAGTGGTGCCCCAACGGCCGACAAAACTACGGGATATAGATAGGCAGATAGATGGAACGTTTTAGCATATGTTTTAGTTAAGTTTCTTTGGATTTTATAGAGTTTAAGATTTATTAGTATTGAATACTATTTATCAATGTTTTATGTGTTTAGAGCTAAAAAAAAACTCTTAATCTTAGTTTAATTATTAGAAGCGCAAGCTGACCGTCGTAATGTATTTCACTATTTGTGGTTCGTGAGTCATTGTCTAAAGCGTGCGCATGTGTGCGCGAGTTGTGAGTGCGCGCTTAGAGTTATAATTATTATAAGGTAAGCGCATTACAAATACCGTAATTATTATTATTATTATTAAGCGCTACAGAGTCAGTATGTAACTTTATATATGCATTTTATATTATAATGTCTTAGTATTAATTCAGATTTATTGAATGATTTTAATTGTTACTGTTCCTCTGTCCACACAATTGTAATTGTCCTTGAACGGATAATTACAGTTTATTTTATTGAATTGAATTAAATACCTAAGTCACAAGAACGGTCAGACTACAGTGGGTGAGCGCACACACACATACACACACACACACACACACACACACACACACACACACACACACACACACACACACACACACACACACACACATTCACGCATGCACACACAATCACACACACACACAATCCAAAACCAGAATAAAATGAAAAAACAACAGCCTGGAAGAGGTTTCAGAAGTATTATTAACTCTTTGGGTGACTGTCCTGTACCGGTTTTAGTCGTGATCATACCTGCTGGGAACTCAGCAGGAGCAGACAACATCTCTGCAGAGCTAGTCCAAGAAGGGGGAGCAGACACGACAGCGCCTTACTAACAATCTGCAATAAGATCTGGCATTAAAGAGATTGGCCCACACCATGGACCCAATCACTTATAATATTTCTCCACAAAAAAGGCAACTTACATCAATGCTAGAACTATCGCACGATCAGTCTTATATCCCACGCAAGCAAAGTCATGTTAAAGATCCTACTGAACAGGCTGAAGCCACAGGCAGAGGAAATCATAGCTGAGGGACAGGCAGGTATCAGACCAGGGTGCAGCACAACTGAGCAGATCTTCAACCTGAGAGGTCTATGTGAGAGATACCTCCAGCACCAGCAGGACCTCTATCATGTCTTTGTGGATTTCAAGAAAGCGTTTTGACAGGGTGTGGCATACAGCCCTTTGGTCCACCACGAAGCTATACAACATAAATGCCAACCTCATCAAAGTCATAGAAAACCTTTACAACAAGGCCACTAGCGCAGTCTGCTTCAACGGCAAAATAGGAAACTGGTTTAGATCTACAGTTGGAGTCAGACAAGGCTGCTTACTCTCACCTACTCTTTTCAACATCTTCCTGGAAAGAATCATGACGGACGCTCTGAAAGATCACGAAGAAACTGTCAGTATTGGAGGCAGAACAATCACGAACTTGCGCTTTGCGGACCACATTGATGGGCTTGCAGGAACAGAGAAGAAGCTAGCTCAACTGGTGGAAAAGCTGGATAGTACAGCCATTGTATATGGGATGGAAATCAGTGCAGAGAAGATCAAACTGATGACCAATAACGCCAGTGGCATTGGCACTAAAGTCATGGTTGGAGGCCAAAAACTGGAAACAGTTAATAAATCAAATACTTAGGAGCCATTATGGCAGATTAGGGATCAAAACCAGAAATACTGTCCAGGATTGCGCAGACAACAACAGCACTGACAAGATTGAGGACCATATCGAAGGACAGAAATATCACACTCTGCTACAAGATCAGACTGATGCTCTCCTTAGTCATCTAAGTGTTCTTGCATGCCAGCGAGTCATGGACCCTCACAGCAGACCTTGAAAGGAGGATACAAGCCACTGAAATGAGATGTTTTTGAAGGCTGCTTGGCATTTCATACAGAGATCACGTCACAAACGAGAAAGTGGGAAGCAGAATCAAGCAAGCCATCGGGCCCTATGAAGACTTATTAACCATTGTGAGAAAACGCAAACTGAAGTGGTATGGGCATGTCACGCGTTCAGCAGCGCTTGCCAAAACAATCCTGCAAGGCACTGTGCAAGGAGGACGAAGGAGAGGAAGACATAGGAAAAGATGGGAGGAAAATGTCTCAGAGTGGACAGGAATGAAGCTGGGCGATTCGCTGAGAATGGCAGAGAACAGAGAGGAATGGAGGGAGCTGGTTGCCAAGTCATCAGTGGTGCCCCAACGGTCGGCAAGACTACGGGATATAGATAGATAGATAGATACCTGCAGGTATCATGGCAACTAAATCCTCTGCCGACACTCCAAAGGGTTACGCAGCTCGTGGGATTCCCGACAACAGATTGTACGAACTTGATAACAAGTACCCACTGAAACCTTTATACAAACATACAGTTTGTTACCAAGCGTTTACAAGCTCCAAGGAGCACCCACTGAAACCTTTACACAAAAATACAGTTTGTTACAAAGCGTTTACAAGCTCCAATGAGCACCCACTGAAACCTTTACACAAACATACAGTTTGTTACAAAGCGTTTACAAGCTGCAAGGAGCACCCAGGGAAACCTTTACACAAACATACAGTTTGTTACAAAGCGTTTACAAGTTCCAAGGAGCACCCACTGAAACCTTTACAAAAACATACGGTTTGTTACAAAGCGTTTACAAACTGCAAGGAGGACCCAGTGAAACCTTTACACAAACACACAGTTTGTCACAACGCGTTTACCAGCTCCAAGGAGCACCCAATGAGCAAATGCCATCGGGCAGACATCGGTCGCCGTTGGCCTGGGCACAACCGTAAAGGCCCCGCCACACATACCCGATTTTGAGGCCGATTCTTGAGCAGTTTCGAATCATAATGTGATCGGACCGGACTGCAAAAACGTGTGCACGGCCACACATTCCCCGACTTTATTAGTCGACCGGTTTGAATCGAAGATCAAGGTCGTACCTGTTCAGCGAAATAGCTGCTAGTTTGGACAGTCATGATGACGTGCTTGCATTATCAGCAGTTTTACATCATATTCGGGAAGACTGAGGCGGGCGAAACATCAGCAACGAAGTCGGTGGTTGGCTGATCTTCCGCCATTTGCAAACGGAAACGACGTGCTTTTCGAGACGCGCTCTGATTGGTTTAAGTTTACAATCGGGGCCGATTCGGATCGTAAAAATAGAGCAGTTTCATAACACCCGATTCCCACCCGATTGCGATCGGATCGGATATATGACGTAATCCGATCGCAATCGGATCGGAATCGGCTTCAAAATCAGGGCACAACCAGCAAGTGTGGCGGGGCCTTATAGCGCAGATAAACGGTCCGTTCGTGTCGTGCGACTGTGCGCGATCTGATGGGTTTCCAGGGTAACCATCAGATTTCTGACGTCACCATCGGATCGCGCGGGCTGCGGGACAAGTAGAGGCTGGCACTAATTTCATCCCACAGAGTCTGACGGCTGGCACCGGATGACCAATCACATTGCGAGTTTCGCGTACACCCCTCTCTTTTGAAAAAATGGCGCTGCTGCCGTGTGAATCCGCCATTGTTTACCGAAGCAGAGACCTTGACCTCGTCTGGAATTTCCAGCAGGCAGTGGTATCTGCGGGTCGGGCTATGCGGGAACGTGGAGCGCTCCATCCCGTCAGACTTCCGATCAGGCGGCCGACCGACCCACACAGTCGCACGACACGAACGGACCGTGGATCTGCGCCTTTAAGGGGGCCGACGGCGGACATCAGTCCGATAGCCTTTACCCACTGGGTATCCAAGGCCTTCGCAAAATGGGAAGTAGGTCAAACCTGCATGGGTTTCGACGCAAAGCAGTGGATTAAAAGCCCTCACCAATATGCTATATCATAAATATGTTTGTACGGATTTCAAAAAGATTTTGTCGATTAAAAATTTTGTATAGTCCCAAAAACAGTCGACGAGTTTTATTTTAGTTGTTTGTTTGTTTTCTTGAGTTTATTTGGTTTTGTTGGCTGTTGTCACACAGCCCGTATGAAATCGCAAAAACAGCCTAATCCAGCGTTGCTAATAATAATAATAATAATAATAATAATAATAATAATAATAATAATAATAATAATAATAATAATAATAAAGAGCATTTATATCGCGCTGAATCCCCATGAGCAGTGGGCTCTAAGCGCGTTACAAAAAATGTATATATGCAGAATCTCACTACCTTTAAAAAAGTCTAATCTATGCACTTCTAATCTACGCACGCACATACAACTAAAACAAACATAACAAAACCATATGTATGCAGACCAAACCATCATCACACACACGCACACACAATCTGTGGATTAATGGTACGCAAGCTGAAAGAAGTAGGTTTTAAGTTGGGTCTTAAAGACGTCAATGTTTTCAGCATTCCGGAGGTGTAGGGGAAGTGAGTTCCAGACAACAGGGGCTTGATACTGGAATGTCCGGCAGCCAAACCGCTTAGAGAAAACGCTGGGGACACGGAAACGCTTCTCTGAGCAGGAACGAAGGGAACGGGAGGGCTGATAGATGTTGAGGAGGGATGAGAGGTATGGCGGTAGGGATCCATGAAAGCAGCGAAAAGCCAGGACCGCAATATTGTACTCGACTCTAAACTGAATTGTTATATATTATCGCAAAGATCGTTGGTACTACAACGACAGTTAATGATTAGTAAATAGTAAAATAAATTAATAAAACAGCCGTGACAAACTTTTAGTCAGTTTGCTGTTGAGCCGGCGGAGACCTCTGCCCAGCGCGCAAAGGCCATCGGGCCGAAATGTGCCAGTCTCGGCTTTTTACTCCCTCATTGCCGATAAAAGTGGGCACGATTCAACAGCAACAATGAGAGATCTTGAGAATCTCTGCCTCTTGCGGACACTAAGGTGCATCTATGTTCCTTTACAGTTTGGGCTTTTGGTCGTTGAATGAACCAAGATTTTAGGAACAACATGCGTGTACAGGGACAGGGAAGAGGTTCATCTATTTTATTTCCGTCGAAGCACGGGAGATAATATCTTGATTTACGAACAATGTCCATTGGCGGTATAATACTGGCCTTGGCATTTGCGACCCTTGTACATTGTCAAGGAGTGTTCATAAAACAGCATGCCCATGTGTGTTGCTATGTCGATGATCAGTAAAGTAGACATGATGTAGTTGTCTGCCGGGGCCTTTACTGCTACGCAGCTGTCCATGTTGCGCGGGAGTTTCTCGCCTACAGAAAATCCAGGTGTCATGATGTAACCTGAGAAGAAAAGAGTACAAATATGTCCAGTAAGGTGAGGAACACGCTTTCAAAGGACAAGCACATAATAATTTACCAATCTTAGGGTCTCTCTCTCTCTCTCTCTCTTTCTCTCTCTCTCTCTCTCTCTCTCTCTCTCTCTCTCTCTCTCTCTCTCTCTCTCTCTCTCTCTCTCTCTCTCTCTCTCTTGGCTTTACTTCGAGAACGAAGATTCTATAGGGTTTGCCCACGTCCAATCTTAGGGTATCAAAGGGGTAAACGTAGATTAAAACCGAAACTGATTTTGGTTCTCGTCGTTTGAAAACGCTGAGCAGTTAAACACTTTCCTGCCACTTTTGGTTCGCTCTATGTTCATCATCTTCTTCTTCTCCAAAGCCGTCACACTTGGAGTTTGTCTCTCAAAATGAAATCTGTGATCTTCTGTAGCGCATCCACAAGCCCGTACTGTTTCTCTTGTAGAGTGTCGGGCTTCGGGCTATATCTCCTTCCTCAGCAGCGCCCCACCCGGGTCTGCCCTGGGGGACTTGGGTGGGGTTAGGTATTTTTTAGTTCCCAGGGTCACCCTGGTCAGCCCCACAGGGTGGGTTTTTCTCTCTATTCTGGGGCATGTGTTTCTGTCTACCCTTTGTCCATTCACCTGTATTTGCCTTTTTAAAACTCTCCCTACTGTCTGCACTGCCTGTAGCTCTTGATATTGGATGTGTGTTGCTAAATGGTCTTAGCTTTATTTATGCCCCATGTTGTAGGTTTATTTAATGTATTTGACCGGCTGGCGACATACATTCAATTTTCTGTTTAGTTTTTTTTTTCACAAGCAGTGCAGGCACGTCCTGAGAAAGCCTTGTTGCTGTTGGGACGTTAAGCAATGTACAATCAATCAATCAATCAATCCTCAGCAGCTGGTGGTTCCCACAGTCCTGGATAATGTGCTCTGTGGTCCGCTCTGCTTCTACGTTAATTTTTGCTTCTGAAATCTTGGTTCATTCAAGACCAAACGTCAACATCGCCCAGTAAACGTGGATACAAATTGCTTTCAGTAAAAGGCATAGATCCTAATGAGCCTCTACATTCGGGGGTGCTAATGCTGATCTGTGTCTCTTGCAGATGGACGGTGATTACGTTTTTCTTCACAGTAAACGGATTGCTGGATTACATACCCCAAGACAGCACGTTTCACTGGGGCGGAAGGGTTCTGTTCCCAAGGTCTTGCGCCCCTGTCCATATGCCCCTTATTTTACCCCCCAAAACCACCCACCCCTTACGGTGCATAACTGACGGTGAAGAGGTTGGGCCTAAAAGGCCGTACGTGATTACCTGTTGTGCGGGAGGTGTACGTCGTTACCTGTTGTGCGGGAGGTGTACGTCGTTACCTGTTGTGTGGGAGGTGTACGTCGTTACCTGTTGTGCGGGAGGTGTACGTCGTTACCTGTTGTGCGGGAGATGTACGTCGTTACCTGTTGTGCGGGAGGTGTACGTGATTACCTGTTGTGCGGGAGGTGTACGTCATTACCTGTTATGCGGGAGGTGTACGTGGTTACCTGTTGTGCGGGAGGTGTACGTCGTTACCTGTTGTGCGGGAGGTGTACGTGATTACCTGTTGTGCGGGAGGTGTACTTGAGCCCCAGCTCCGGACGGATGCTGCGGGGTACAGCGGTGAAAACGCTGTGCATGAAGACGTCCTCTGTCGTAAAAACCTAGAAACAGTGTCACGATCGTATGCCATTATTTATTTTAGCTGCCCTTGCATTGCTCAAAGGCGTAAAATGTGTTTTAAAAATATTATTACAGCAGACCAACTGAAACCAGATTTAAACAGCTACTTACTAGCAGCAGAAAAACTGTCCTATAAAAATTTAGCTCATTTATAAGCTAATACTGAAGTAATACATATTGCATATTACACGCTTGGCAGTGAACGTTTTGGTCTGGATTGTTTAATACTGAAGTAATTCTAACGCCCAAATTGTGTAGATATTTCATGTTCCTCTTCTCATACTCACACACTAGTGACAGTAAGTTCTGATGGCTTGCCGAATTAAACCCCACATGTATGTACATTGGTGTTGTGCGGCAACTGATCAGAAGCACATATGGTACCTTCAACCCCACCCCTGTCCTACACACACACAAACACACACACACACACACACACACACACACACACACACACACACACACACACACACACACACACACACACACACACACACACACACACACATGACCTGGGTGACGGGTGAGGTGGGCTACTGTTTAGTTCGAGGGTGTGTCATTCTGTTGAGACCCACAGAGCCAATCTATTCAGGGGTATGTGTTTCTGTCTACCCTTGGTCCTTTCAGCTGTTGTTGTTTTTGTTGTTTTTGTTGTTGTTGTTGTTGTTTTTTGTTCTGTTTTTTTGTCGTATTAATAAAAAAAAAATACGTTAGACTTTGAAATTGGGCTTTGTCGGGCGCATTCCGGAGCATGCACATGACGTTTTTGGCGTGCGGCACAGAAATTCTGGCAAAGAAGTGCAGCCTTGGGGGCGAGAGATGTGCAAAATGTGGGGGAATTTAAAAAGTCAAGATGCTAGTCATGGTCTTTTGTTTTTATTTCTACTACAACATTAAAAAGCAGTACCTACAAATAAACAGACAAAATAATAAGTAATGGTGCCGAAATACAATAAGGCACTTTAACTAAACTACGAACAAGGTAATGTATTACACGGCTAATTAAAGTATATAATGACTTAATAATTATGCGATAATTAAAATAATTATCATAAAGAAGATAACGAATCAAATGTCATGCAAAACAAAATATAGAAAGATGCAGACAAATGAATGTCATGGGGCGCATGCACACGTGACGAATAATTTCCTAGTTCTAGGCAAAACTGAAATTGAACTAGAAAAACATAATGCACACCATAACCGTTAAAGTGAGATGCACACAATAACCTTTATGTCGCATTTCAGCAGCGATCCTGTATCGTTAATGTGGCAACGATAGTGGCACGCTATTTGAGATCGCATAATACAAGCTATTCTGCATCGTATATAATTATGGCAGCGTGCTACTTGAGATCGCATAACAAAAGCGTTCTATGTCATTAACAATAATAGGAGCGCAAAGAAGTACCCAACGTAGAAAGAAACACGCTTAGAAAAAACGGTACAACACAATTTATTAATATTTCGGGTAAATACCCTTTGTAATAATAGGAGCGCGCTAAGCATCGTGCGTATAACCCTTGCGATACCATAACAAAAGCGTTCTATATCATTTACAATAATAGGAGCGGGCTAAGCATCGTACGTATATCCCTTGAGGTACCATATCAAAAGCGTTCTATATCATTTACAATAGTAGGAGCGGGCTAAGCATCGTACGTATAACCCTTGATATACCATAACAAAAGCGTTCTATATCATTTACAATAATAGGAGCGGGATAATCATCGTACGTATAACCCTTGAGGTACCATAACAAAAGCGAGCCTGTACTCGCACAGTAGCGCAGTTCTCGCTGTGATCCGGGTATCTTGGTCCCGATCAGACTCACTCTGAGCGAAGAGCTGGAGGGATGACCTCACGTTAGGTCCCACCTGTGACTGACATCTCGGCGTCCGTCGTTCCACTCTTTACAAGTACTCTAAACACAACAACAAGGATCCAAACGTAACGCTTGCTAAACACACAACATATTGGATCAATGAGAAACGTCACGTAACCTGGCTGACACAAATAACTCACACGTTCATTCACACACACACACACGTGCTTCATAAACTGTCTACTTCCGTAACACCCCCATATCTCTGTCACTATCTTGAAACAGACTACAGCCTAACACTCTTGCTATACACTACTCTATACACTGGAAAAGACTATGCTTAACCAACCACGTACTATCTTCATAGCGGCTTAGACATACACACCTCATATTCCTTTAGTTATCTATCGCTGTAAACAACTGTATACAAAAACACCGGTTACTTCACTTAATTCTAAACCAAAATAACTAAACCAAACCGGTCAACACTATACGAGCAAATTACTCTTACCAGCGCATACTGTCTTTAACTAAGCAACTATCATTACTACATATATAGAAACATACCTGAATCCTAGGCTTCAGAGTCTTGGAATGCGGGATAAGGTATCTCGCATAACGTCTGTCCAGAATGAGAGTCAAGCCCCGCACTACCGTTTCTAAACCTCTGACAGACTAACTTTCGCCTAGAACTCACTAAACAGAACTCAATAAAACTCCGTGCTAACCATGACTTACAGATTCCACGTGGACAGCAGGCCCCACGGACTATCGGCACAAACAAACCGTTAACAAAAACCGTACCGTACTAATCCTACTGTATGAGCACTATGCACGAGCATAGAGCTTCATGACAATAATAATAAAAAAAAAATCATGAAGCCATAAGTCACGATTGCCACTCACGATACGCAAATTAGATTTCTAGGTCTCCGGATCTCCTGCCATGCCATATTTTCAAGCAGGACAGGGCCGGATGTTCGGGGGGGGGGGGGCGCATACAAAATTTTGGAGAAATTAACCACATGAAACAGACATCTAAAGCAGTGTTTTGACTGTTCTGAGTATGGCTTTATTTTTTTTTTTTTTCATCAAGGTGAGCAAAGATCATCCTTCTGTGTATCAAAGCTTTATGTTGTAGTTTTTATAGGGGGAGGGGGGCATGGCCCCCTTGCCCCCCCCCCGCCCCCCTGGATCCGGGCCTACAGGAAACCAACATAGACTCTTGTGCAATCCTACAGTGGGCTTTGCTGCTGGGCAGTTACAGCAGTCCCAGCATGCGTTCCTCACTGGTAAGAAAGTCAGCTAATGACTGGACGTTTGTTTTCAGATGATAATCTCCAGTTTACTATTCTGTGATCGAAATATCCCATCACTAATCTGGAAGTAACAAAAGGTGAAATACCACAAAGTTACAACAGTCGCAGTATGCATGGTCTATTCTAGACCTGGCAATCATGACAAATGAAAAGAACAAATACATAAAATACACAAAAGAAAATATACATTGTAAAAATTCTGCTTACAGGTCAGAAACGTAAGTCAGTTTAAAGAAAACAAAAATTAGTTGAATGCTGGACGGCCAAGCCGCACAGGATGCTGACTGAACTTAAACCCACCAGAACCAAAGTGACTGGAATGCGCTTTTGTCAGTACAATATCAAGGATGGAAAAAGATATGTACGTGTCGTTGGTCACGTGGGCCATCTACACACACCGCGCGTGCTAAGAAAGAAGAGAGTACTGCATGCACGCAGGCGATAAGGTGCTAGTAGGGTACTATAATGGTGTACTCACAGCTAGCGGCTGAATGCAGGAAAATCCAAGGTTAGGAGACAAAATTGCTACGTACGGGTGCTGATAATTAGCAAGCCCAAACCCGCTCTGTTACATAAGTACAAAATACAAATTACAAGTGGCATCACGCCTAGCTACGCAACCCTTACAAGTGGAAGTCTTTTGGGCACCAAACGGTTGGACTACAACTCCTGTCAGACTGTATGCACAAATTGATTGAATGCAAATGACGTCACACAGTCGTTGTCGTTAGGTGCGTCGTCTGCTGCAGTCGGTCGTTTAGTGCAGTATGAAGAGTGCAGGCTTGGATGGACCATT
>BTPG01000003.1:98768615-98828615 GCA_036245525.1 Semisulcospira habei | reverse complement strand
CCAGTATGTGTATGAAAAGTCGTGTAATTTCGAGAGAATGCGGGCAAGGTCGTGATCTTTTTAGCGTATTCTTGTGTCACCTCATAACGCGCAGGGATTTCCCAAAATGTGACCTGTTAAAACAAAAGGGACGAAAAGTCGGAAATTTACAGTTTTGAGATATTTACACCATTACAATCTCTTCTAGCAATACAAATGAATTTGATGCCAAAAACCTATTGTTGTAGACCTGTTATTAAGCGAGAAACATGCATTTAAAATTGATCACTCGAACTGACCCAAGATCACCCCCTGCACTCTTTTCGGCCTGTAGCTCTATTCGGCCAAAACGACTTAAGGTCCTTTTTGTGGGAACAGGTCACAAATAGGGACTGGAAATAGCAGCCAGATTTTTGTAGACCATTCTTGAGTATTCTTTCTTATTAATATTTATGAGGGTAGGTTACGTATTCTTTTCTGATTGGTTGTGTTGTACGAATTTGCTCGATTATTCTGGAAAGCATAACACTATAAAAGATGGTGCTATGAAGCAAGCGTGTACATTGTTCAGTTGTATAATTGCAGTGTATCGTAAGCAAATTCACGCAAGGTATCGTGGTTCATTGTCAGTGACGGAGTTATGCAGTGTATATTGATGAACATTGTATGAGAGACGCATTGTGTGAAAGTGTTGACATTTTGCAGAGGAGACATTGTATCAGTGTTAATGCATTTGTGAATGCATTGCATGGAGATCGCATCGCTGCAATAAAATATTGTTGGAACTGTTACTCCAGTGTAGTCTGCATCCTTAAGCCACGTGTGACGGGTTGCAGCTGAGTGAAGTTTATAAGAACCTTACGTGCGTGCGTTTGGTGTGTTTATCCTACTACGACTACGACTCAACACGTAACATTTTGGCACCTCCGACGGGACTTCTTTAGTTGGCTCAGTGGAATGTGTAGCCGGAGCACAGTACGACTTCACGGAAGAGGGTTACAGGCGACGATTTCGGAACTGCAAGCCTGAAGAAGGAGAAACACCCGGCCTATTCATTGAAAGAATCAAAAGCTACCTGGAGAAATGGATAGGTCTGGCTGGTTTAAACAAGGTGTACCAGGACCTTTGTTACCTCATCATCAAAGAACAAGTCCTCAGCGCATGTTCACTTGACCTGGCGCTTGACTTAGGGAGAAAAAGGACCAGTCCCTAAAGGCCTTGGCAGACACCGCTCAAAGATACATGGACGTCAACAACATGAAGTTCGGGTCCAGTAAGCCGCAGCGCGGATGTACACCAGCAGAGGAAACCCACAACGTCAGAGACATCCCAAAACACATGCCTGTGGAGACCCTGACATGTTTCGTTTGTTTCCCGAGGCGATATTCCACGAGGCGATAAGACCGGAAGACCCAAAAAAGATCGCGGGATAGCAGACAGAAGTAGTACCACGTCTCAACACAGAGCCGCCGCTGTACTAGCCAATGATGTGACGTCATCCTATATTTTTTGCCTCTGGAGAAAGGCAGGCCACACCGAAGCTGATTGAATCCTTCAGAAAGGATGGAAGCATCCCAGTTGGCGATGGAGCTACATTCTTACCAGTCTCAACACATCGCGCTGACTGAGAATGAAGTGCTGAACATACCGGTGGTGTCAGGATTCGTCGGCAACACATCAGTGAGAGTGCTGAAAGACACCGGATTTAGCGGCGTAATTGTGAGAGAGGACCTAGTAGCTGAATACCAGAAGCTACAGAAGTGGACAACCCTCATCTTGGCCGACGGAACTGTGAGAATCATCGTTCTTGCAAAGGTCAGTGTCAACACCCCGTACCTGACAGGAGAGGTGAAGGTGCTATGTGTGAAGACCCCAGTCTACGACCTCATCATCGGAAACAAATATGGTGCCAGAAACGCAGACGATCCATATCCAGAGTGGAGGTCTAAAACATGTGCTGTTACTACCAGAAGTCAAGCAAGGAAGAGTCACCAGACCATCTCTCTAAAAGTGTCTGACAACATAAACACACCCATTGTGAATAGAGACAAGTTAGAGGAAGAGAAGCGCGAGGCGCTGGAGCGACTGCAGAACAACGTGGATGCGACCGTAGCCAGCGAGCAAGATAAGCTGGAGGTGGAAAAGCGAGCAGCCGTCCACCGTCTGCAGCAAAAACAATCGCAGGAGTTGGACAGTTGGCGGCACTATGCCGAGCGCCGCAACAATGATCAAACGGGGTCGCCTAAAAGCAAGGTGAAAGAGGGATTGGAGCGAGACGGGGCTCTTCTGAGAATGGAGGTGCTGAAGTGGCAGGAGGAGGATAAAGAGAGAGATGATCAGAAGCTGGAGAATGAACGTAAAGTCATAAGGTTGTCGACGATCTCAACAAACAGCTGGATCAAGTTCGACAGAAACAGGAACAAGATTTGACATTCAGTCATCTGAACCAGCTGGAGCGTTTACGGCATGAACAAGATACAGAATTATGCTGACTGCCACTGGTCATGCGAGATAGGGGACCGTGAGTGTATGACACAGTGGTTGACATCGAAGACTACGGAGTTGAAGTCACCAACAGGACGAATACTTACCATCTGCATATACTAGAGAAATATATCGAAAGAAGTCGTCAGTGTAAACCGCAACACGCTGCATCAGTGCGTCTGACTGATGACACTGAGAGACTAGACGACGAGAACCTATTCGACTTAGAAACTGCGGAAACCGTCCAAAATCAGATTAATCTGACATCCAACAAGCCGGTTTGCGACGAGCCATTTCGTCTGCTTAGCAACACGAGAGAAAGACTGAGGAATAATGTTGGGTAAACGCCTGACTTGGGAGTCGTCAGAGATTCCAGGTTGACAGTAGTCATCGCGAAGAAACCAGAGAGATCTGATTTGGTGTGTATGGATTATCATATATTCCATAGGCCGACAGTGTTCGACCCAGGACGAGTAGCCCTTGAACTGTCTGAACTGTATCCTTCTCATGTTTTGGCGATGTTCCAGAAATGAAGTTTTGTATTTTTATTTTCAATTTAATCAAGGGTTCGCATAACTTTTAACCGGATTACCTGAGCAGAGCAGTCTAAATGAACATTTTTGTGTCCATAACAGTTTAAAGGAATATTTCGGTGTCCATGAGAATTTAAAGGGACATGTCTGCGCTCAGGACAGTTGAAAGGAACTGTGAGACGAATATTTTAAAAAAGTATTTTTGATTTAATTTTTATTGTGAATTTGTATTTATTTCGGATTCTGTGTAGATTAACAGAGCCACAACCGTATTTTGGGATTTGAGATGAAATTTTGTGAAATTTGTGACATCTGCATCCTTAAGCCACATGTGTGTTTAACATACTACGACTACGACTCAACACTTAACAATACACAAGTAATGCAAAAAATGCGCACACATATCAATAACAGTGAATAATAACATATAAATGTTATGTTTGTCGTTGTCTTGTTCTAAAAGACCACATATGCAGTAATCGTAGGAAACGATCCGATATTTATTTGAGCTATCATGATACGAATTACGTACCTTTTTAAAGTAAGATTCGATATCGTTCGATCAGAGAGCGGAAGTGATATTTTTTTGATAAAGGGAGTTGTTTTCTGTGCACGTGAAGATAGCAGCCAGTATGTGAAACGAAAAATCGTAAAAGCTTCCGGAGAATTCGGGCAAGGTCGTGAACTGTGTAGCGTACTTGTTTGTGACGTAGATGATGATGATGTCAACTTATAATGCGCACCCACTCCATGCTAGCAGCATGCTCAGGTCGCCCCAAAAATAAATAAATAAATAAATAATAAAATAGAAAAAATAGAAAAACAAAAACAAACAACACGCGCAACTTCTGGTGTACAGTGGTCCTAGAATAAAAAGTCAAGAATCAGTTGGGTTTTGATGTGCCTTCTGAAGGTGTCGTCATTACACAGTGAGATTTCCTAAAATTGGGGTACAAATTAGCAGCAGATTTTTTTTTTTTAGACTATTGTAGTCTATTTTGGAAATTTCTTTTTCATCAATATTTATGAGTTTCGGTTATTTGTTCCGTTCTGGTTGGTTTTGTTGTATGAAATTGCTGGATTATTCTGGAAAGCCTTATACTATAAAAGACTGTTTTTAGAAGCGCCTGTGTACATTGTCATGCATTGTCAGTTGTGGGGACACTCAGTTTATCGTAGGTACTTTGCCCGTATAGGATGTACATTGTCAGTGATGATTATGCAGTGTATAGCGTTTACATTGTATGATAACCACAGTGTGTCAAAAGCGTGAGTACATTGTAGGGGAGACATTGCACCAGTTTTGGTGCATTTGTGAATGCATTATCTGGAGATCTCATCGCTGAAATAAGATATTTTTGAAACTGTTACTCCAGTTTGATCTACATCCTTAAGCCACGTGTGACGGGTTGCAGACGAGTGAAGTTTCTTTAAAGGAACCTTACGTGTGTGCGTCTAGTGTGATATCGTACTACGACTACGTCTCACCACGTAACATTTTGGCACCTCCGACGGGACGTCTTCAGTTGGCTCAGTGGAAAGGGTAGCCGTAGACAACAGCCAGCAGTGAAACGCAGAGATGGCGACATCACAAATGAAGAGATTCCCGAAAATTGGAAAGGAATGTAGACACGAAGGAGCTCAGAGAGAAGAAAAGATCGGAGAGAAAAAAGGAGAAGGAAAAAGAGAAGAGAATAGATGAAAAGGACAAAATGGAGAGAGAAGAAAAGTGCATGGAGAGAGAAGAAAGAGTTAAAGAGCGTGAAATCAGGAAATTCAAAATTCAGAGAGAAGAGGCAGAGAAACATTTCTGCTTTTACGTCACCGACACTGTCGGTCGTTCTCTCGAACTCGATTTTGTTAATTTTTTTTTTATTTTTTACTTTAAACTTTTTCTTTTTCGTCATAAAACTATTTTATACTAAAAAAGGTTCAAAAGTTACAAAGCTTGCTAACGAACTCACCCAATGCCTTTTTTTTCAAATCTAACTGTATACCAAATGAAGAAAGTTACAGATGTGAATGTGGTACAACCAACTTTGTATAAAACATTAGAGGCTCTCCTTTCAAAAAGCACTTCCCCGTGTTCGAAGATTGTGCACACATTTTGGACATTTTATTGGTCAAATACGTTTGCGCGCGCACACACACACACACACACACACACACACACACACACAACCACACACACACACACACACACACACACACAACACACACACACACATACACACGCACGTACACACACACACACACACAAACACACACACACACAAACACACACACACACACAACCACACACACACACAACCACACACACACACACACACAACACACACACACATACACACGCACGTACACACACACACACAAACACACACACACACACAAAACCACGCACACACACAACCACACACACACACACACACACACACACACACACACAACACACACACACACAACACACACATACACAACACACACACACACACACACAACACACACAACACACACACACACAACACATACACACACACACACACACACACACAACACACACACACAACACACACACACACACACACAACCACACACACACACACACACACACACACACACACAACCACACACACACACACACACACACACACACACACACGGTGTTTCCAGACAACAGTACTTGCGGCAGCAAACCAAGTCAGCAAACCTAGACATGACGTAAAATTTACTTCAGATGTCAGATTTTCAGAACCTGCCTGCTTGTGTCTTCATGTGCATTATTTTGAATTTGCTCCACCACAATCTCTATTCAAAAGTCTTTTGCATAAAGAGAAGAGATTTAAAAATAATTTAATTAAAGAGAAATTTGTTTTAAAAAACTATGCTATTCCAAAAACAAATATTGTTTTCACCCCTTAAACGAAATGGCGTGGGTTTTATTTAGTTGTTACTATTGTAGTTGTGTTGTTCTGTGAGAGCATGCATGCATTAATCATAGGAAAAGACCCGATATTTATTTGAGCTATCATGAGTTAAGGAGGGCAAGATGGCGGCCAGGCACTGTTACGTGGTAGAGTTGTAGTCGAAGTATGATAAACACACCAGACGCACGCACGTAAGGTTCTTTAAAAATAAACCTCGTTCAGCTGCAACCCGTCACACGTGGCTTATGAATGTAGACAATACTGGAGTAACAGTTCCAACAATATTTTAATTCAGCGATGCGATCGCCACACAATGCATTTCCAAATGCATCAACACTGATACAAAGTCTCTTCTGCAATGTCCACACTGCGACACAAAGTTTCTCATACACAGCGTCTCTCACAATAAACTGCGTGTCTCTACAACTGACAAAGGAAGACAATGTACGAGCGTGCTTCCCCAGCACCAATCTTTTATAGTACACTAATTTCTAGAATAATATAGGAAAATCAAACAACTAAACCAATCAAAATAATCTACGCAACTGAAACTCACAAACATCGATAAAACATGAACCCTATAGAAAACCACAATAGGCTACAAAAATTTGGCTGCTCACTTCCGCCCCAAATCCTTGGTAAAATAATATCTCAGAAAAGTATGGTAGGCAGTTCGGAAACTTCAAGAACCTTCACAAAATTTTAATACAGACAAGAAAAAAGCTGAACACTTCACGCACACAGTAAATAACTTGTGACCAAAAGAGCGGCTCACTCTGATCTGATACCGAATTTCAAAAGGTTGCAGACGCTTTGATGTTACACATACGAGGTCACTAGACAGAGCGCGATTCTGCTCCAACATTCTAGTCTATTCTCATCGTAACTACACAATACAAAAATCGACCGCTTTTCTCCGTGTGACTTCGCTAGAAACTTCCGGAACAAACCTAACAAAATAACAAAACAAATTCCGCTCTTCGCGCGAATAAAAGAAAATTCCACCGAAAAGGTACGTGAATTGCAAATATGATAGCTCAAAAGAAAAAAATGGAATCGTTTCCTATGATAACACATGTATGCTCTCACATGACAACACAACCACAATCATAACAGGCACCATCTCCTGGCCGGCCGCTCCGGCAAAAATCCGCCAAATGTGCTTTGAAGCGACTCCTATTATTGTTATTTTTCAGGCAGTGTTGTGCCATCAAGTTCTGAGGAAACAATGATGTACTTTTTTTTTTTAACTTTATGTGATAGCTGTGGTGTACCGACTATAACATCCCGGTGTTAAGTCTTGAACACGGAGTATTCGGAATTTGGACTTGTTTCACCAGTCGTGCCAGCCTATGCATCTAAAGAAGAGCGTGCACATGAACTGTGGAATTACTAAAAATGTGCTGTTCCGGGCTCCATCCCTACATTATACACAGACTAACCCACTGCCAGTCCTTTCTTCATTCTGACTGACCCCACTGAGAAGAGCGTGGAAGCAAACAGAGAAGAATTATTTACCAGTGAGCTTCCCTACCACCGCGGCGGCCGTGTTTATCATCACGTACTGCCTGGCCCGCCGACCTTCGCTGTTGACATATATTTATTTTTTTTCCAACAAGAGGCGTGCCAGTGAAAATGACTGTGTCTGGGGGTGCTGGTTATATTTTATTATAATGACTCATGGCTGTTACCATCATAATATTACGCGTTATAATATATATTGACGGATTTTGTCGGAGCGGTGCCCTCCGCTGAACACCGGCGCTGTACAATAGCGACGAGCCTCCAGGTGCAGCTTTGACCGTTGTTTTATGTTGCCTAGATAGTAAATTATTTTCCTTTCGACGGTAATTTGTTTTTGTTGTTAACTTGTATTTGTATGTACTAGCTTTAGTCAAGTATGAATTTAACAAAAGAGCATATACTAGTGTGTTTAGGGCATAGGGCTGTCTTAGCATTCTGTTTTTGTCAGGGATTTCGGGTCGGGATAAGGTCACTGGCGCCGGCCATTAGGTGCCTTGGCGACGGGCTTCACCCGTCCCAAATCATTGTCCATTTTGTACCTTTGTTATTGTAATTTGTGGAATGAGCGAGTGAGTGAATATGAGCAGCACCTGTGGTGGCAAGACAATTTTTGCTGTGTATGATTATCTTCTATTACAGCAACAATAAAGTCATCTTGAATCTTGAATCTTGAATGATTACGAATCACATACCTTTTTAGTAAGATTCGATACCGTTCGGACAGAGAGCGGAATTGATTGTCTTTTGATACACGGAGGTGAATACCTGAAGAGTCTAGAAACCGCCCGAATAATCACCATTGTTTTCGGTGTGCGTGAAGTTAGCAGTCAGTATGTGTTAAGAAAAGTCGTGCAATTTCCAAAGAATGCAGGCAATGTCGTGAACTGTATGGCGTTCTCTTGTGTGAATTTATAACGCGCCGGGATTTCCCAAAATAGGGGCTGGAAATAGCAGCCAGATTTTGTAGACCATTCCTGTGTATTTTTTTC
Organism: Semisulcospira habei; assembly: GCA_036245525.1. NCBI lineage: Eukaryota > Metazoa > Mollusca > Gastropoda > Semisulcospiridae > Semisulcospira > Semisulcospira habei. The sequence goes on along the minus strand of BTPG01000003.1, from coordinate 98,820,182 downwards.
ATCACTATTTATGAGTTTCGGTTACGTGTTCCGTTCTGATTGGTTGCATTGTATGAATTTGCTAGATTATACTGGAAAGCTATTGTGCAATGAACGATTGTGCTAAAAGCACGTTTGTACAGTGTTCAGTTGTAGAATTGCAATGTAACAGCGTCGGTACATTGTTCAGTTGTATAATTGCAGTGTATCGGAAGCACATTGACATTGAGAGAGATACGCAAGGTTCATTGTCAGTGACGGAGTTATGCAGTGTATGGTGATGTACATTGTATGAGAGACGCATTGTGTCACAGTGTTGACATTTTGCAGAGGAGACATTGTATCAGTGTTGGTGCATTTGTGAACGCATAGTGTGAAGATCTCATCGCTGCAATAAAATATTGTTGGAATTGTTACTCCAGTGTGGTATGCATTATTAAGCCACGTGTGACAAGTTGCAGCTGAGTGAAGTTTCTTTGAAAGAACCTTACGTGCGTGCATCTGGTGTGTTTATCATACTAAGACTACGACTCAACACGTAACATGAGTTCTTGGAGTCAAAGAGTTAATCCTGCCGAAGTCCCCAAGGACAAACATTGGTGGGGGTTATGGCTACAAACAGTAAGCACTAGTTTATGATATTCGTTACACTAAGGAGTAGCGTTCTTCTACCTGCATAAAAATGTCGACCACTTTCTTTGAACTCAGGAAGTGACGTGAGCCGATTTCACTCTGGGCTGTCCAGCGTTTGCAACCCTCGAAAGGCATATGTTTGACATCCGTTAATTGAAGCAAAAAGCTACCACGGCATGCGACCGACGTGAACCGCACAATCATCCCGCTAGGCACGATGATCCGGATCTTGCAGAACAATCTGTTGAGAACAAGAACACAGTAAATCTCGTAACATGGAGGTAGAAGGATTTGGGCCAAGGGGAGGTATGGCCTAACGACAGGACATGGCACAAGGTCTGGAAATCTAACGCCGCATACTAGGGTCAGTAGGAAACGTTGACAACTGTTTGCATTCGGGATGAAAACATTATGATAACACCCGGCCTTAATATGAGAAGATTCTTGTACAAACCGTACTGTTGTGCGATAATATCAGTATGCGTATCTGTTATGCAGACATTGTTCTTTTGGTCTGTGTACGTTATGTAATATAGACCATCATAAGCAATGTGCATGAGTTAGTTAGTTAGTTATTTGGGTTTAACTCCGTGCCAGAAACAACATCACCATTGGCACTTGGAACGTTAGAACATTACGAACGCCTGGAAAGGTAGAGGAACTGACACATGAAATGAACAGATACCATTGGACCATCATAGGAATTTGCGAAGTACGATGGAAGAACCTTGGGGAAACATCAACCCAGGAAAACCACAAACTGTACTACAGTGGCAGAAAAGACAAACACGAACAGGGTGTCGGATTTCTCGTCCACAAAGACATCGTGAACACCGTCATGAGTTGTCGGCCAGTCTCCAGTAGGCTTATCACCATACGCTTGAGGGCAACCCCATTTAATATCACAATTGTACAAGTTTATGCCCCAACAACAGACTATGGCGATGAGGAAATAGAAGACTTCTATGACCAACTGCAAGAAGTTCTGGACCAGATCCCCAAGAAAGACATCCTTGTGGTGCAGGGAGACTGGAATGCCAAAATAGGAGAGGATTCTGCTGGGAACTGGAAAGGCACATGCGGACGCCATTGAAATGCAGAGACCAACGACAGAGGCTTAAGGCTCCTGGAATTTGCCAGTTCAAATGATCTAAAGCTGATGAACACGTTTGGCCCGCACAACGCATCTAGAAGGTGGACATGGCACAGCCCGAAAGGAGAGCACCATAGCCAAATTGACTACATCATGGTGAAGAGACGCTTCCAAACCAGTGTGAACATTGCCAAGACAAGAAGTTTTCCAGGAGCAGACATTGGAAGCGACCATGACTTAGTGATGATGACCTTCCGACTCCGCCTAAAGAAGGTCAACAAGCAGGGTCCCACCAGAATCAAGTTTGACCTTGAGAAGTTGAAAGGCCCAGAGGTACCGGAAGCCTTTCAGGCAAAGATAGGAGGACAATTAGCACCACTGCTACTTCTAGGTGCAGAAGACACGGACGTGAACACACTGATTGACACATTTAACACTGTTGTAACCCAAACAGCCAGTGAGATCCTTGGCAAACACCGACAAGCAAAGAAACCTTGGGTTACAGCTGACATCTTTGTTCTATGTGACAAGCGTCGAGAATTAAAGAAAAAGAAATCAGAAAGGTTACAAAGTAAAGTAGATTATAGCACTGTCAGGGGAGAGAAATGTGCATGATCGACCAGTGATCATAGATCTACTGTGGCCAAAGCACAAAAAAAAAAGAGATAGGAAAGAGAGGGGGCGCTAAAAAAGTGACTGAAAGCAATGCATATGGAAGCCCCCTCTCTTTCCTATCTCTTTTTTTTTGTGCTTTGGCCACAGTAGATCTATGATCACTGGTCGATCATGCACATTTCTCTCCCCTGACAGTGCTATAATCTACTTTACTTTGTAACCTTCCTAAAATATTAGCACTGGCAGTCTCCCCTTTTCTCTTCATTTACTACTACAATATCGACTGCAACCCCTTCCCCCCTTTTGGTAGGTTCTCTTTTAGGGTGCATGGAAATTTGGCTCTAGGTGGTGGCATGGAATGTATGCCCTTGCAGACACCACAGTAAAATGTGGTTGTCTTTGCAGGTAGGCAGAAATTCCTGCCTCCTTCAGTATCGCCGATGGTGTGCTGAGGAGGTCGCCAAGACCGAAACAGCTGTCCACACCGGCTAAATATCTGGACCCCCCTCGGGGGGACCTAGATTTAAATTTCCATGCACTGAGTGGCTGGAACAGTGGGATATGTGATACGCCCCCCTTCGGGGGGGCTTCCATATGCATTGCTTTCAGTCACTTTTTTAGCGCCCCCTCTCTTTCCTATCTCTTTTTTTTTTTTGTGCTTTGGCCACAGTAGATCTATGATCACTGGTCGATCATGCACATTTCTCTCCCCTGACAGTGCTATAATCTACTTTACTTTGTAACCTTCCTAAAATATTAGCACTGGCAGTCTCCCCTTTTCTTTTCATTTACTACTACAATATCGACTGCAACCCCTTCCCCCCTTTTGGTAGGTTCTCTTTTAGGGTGCATGGAAATTTGGCTCTAGGTGGTGGCATGGAATGTATGCCCTTGCAGACACCACAGTAAAATGTGGTTGTCTTTGCAGGTAGGCAGAAATTCCTGCCTCCTCCAGTATCGCCGATGGTGTGCTGAGGAGGTCGCCAAGACCGAAACAGCTGTCCACACCGGCTAAATATCTGGACCCCCCTCGGGGGGACCTAGATTTAAATTTCCATGCACTGAGTGGCTGGAACAGTGGGATATGTGATACGCCCCCCTTCGGGGGGGCTTCCATATGCATTGCTTTCAGTCACTTTTTTAGCGCCCCCTCTCTTTCCTATCTCTTTTTTTTTTTTTGTGCTTTGGCCACAGTAGATCTATGATCACTGGTCGATCATGCACATTTCTCTCCCCTGACAGTGCTATAATCTACTTTACTTTGTAACCTTCCTAAAATATTAGCACTGGCAGTCTCCCCTTTTCTTTTCATTTAAAAGAAATCAGAGTTAGAAGGATCTAAACAATACAGGGAAATTAACCAGGATATCAAGAAAAGCATAAAAAAGGCAAAGAATAAGTGGACTGAAGATCAGTGTAAACACGTAGAAGAAAATCTGAGCAAACATAATAGCAAAAAAGCATACCAGCTGGTCAAAGACCTGACCAGTGTAAAACAAGGACGCTCCTCGATCATTCAAGATAGTGAAGGGAACTGTCTTACGGAAGACCAAGACATACTGAAGAGATGGACAGAGTACTGCTCAGATTTGTACAACCACCGAACTGCAGGGGACCCAGGCATACTTGTCAACCCACCTGTGACCAAAAATGGCAACTATCCCATCCTCCGAGAAGAAGTAGATGCTGCAGTGAAGTCGCTGAAAAAAGGGAAGGCAGCAGGAGCAGACAACATCCCTGCACATCTAGTCCAAGAAGGGGGAGAAGACACGATAAGCGCATTACTAACAATCTGCAATAAGATCTGGCAGTCAAGGGATTGGCCCACACTATGGACCCAATCACCTATAATAACTCTCACCAAAAAAAGTAACTTACATCAATGCCAGAACTATCGCACGATCCCACCCAAGCAAAGTCATGTTAAAGATCCTACTGAAAAGGCTGAAGCCACAGGCAGAGGAAATCATAGCTGAGGAACAGGCAGATTTCAGACCAGGGCGCAGCACAACTGAGCAGATCTTCAACATGAGAGTTCTATGTGAAAGATACCTCCAGCACCAGCAGGACCTCTATCATGTCTGTGGATTTTAAGAAAGCGTTTGACAGGGTGTGGCATGCAGCCCTTTGGTCCACCATGAAGCTATACAACATCAATGCCAACCTGATTAAAGTCATAGCAAACCTTTACAACTAGGCTACTAGCGCAGTCTGCTTTAACGGCAAAATAGGAAAGTGGTTTAGGACTACAGTTGGAGTCAGACAAGACTCACCTACTCTTTTCAACATCTTCCTGGAAAGAATCATGAAGGACGCTCTGAAAGATCATGTAGGAACTGTCAGTATTGGAGGCAGAACAATCACGAACTTGAGCTTTGCGGACGACATTGATGGCCTTGCAGGAACAGAGAAGGAGCTAGCTCAGCTGGTGGGGCAGGGGATCTAACTGTTGTCCAGCGCTGAGTAATTCCCCTTGGTTTGTTGTACAATTCTGCCAGCGCTAGCATCACCTATCTGGTTTGTGAGTGGTGGAAAAGCTGGATAGTACAGCCATTGCATATGGGATGGAAATCAGTGCAGAGAAGACCAAACTGATGACGAATAACGCCAGTGGCATTGGCACTGAAATCATGGTTGGAGGCCACAAACTGGAAACAGTTAAGAAATTCAAATACTTAGGAGCCACTGTGACAGATGAGGGATCAAAACAAGAAATACTGCCCAGACAACAACAGCACTGACAAGATTAAAGACCATATGGAAGGACAGAAACATCACACTCTGCTCCAAGATCAGACTGATGCGCTCCTTAGTCATCTCAGTGTTCTTGTATGCCTGCGAGTCAAGGACCCTCACAGCAGACCTAGAAAGAAGGATACAAGCCACTGAAATGAGATGTTTTCGAAGGCTGCTTGGCATCTCAAACAGAGATCATATCACAAACGAGGAAATGGGAAGCAGAATCAGGCAAGCCATCGGGCCCTATGAAGACATATTAGCCATTGTGAGAAAACGCAAACTGAAGTGGTATGGGCATGTCACGCGTTCAGCAGGGCTTGCCAAAACAATCCTGCAAGGCACTGTGCAAGGAGGACGAAGGAGAGGAAGACAGAGGAAAAGATGGGATGACAATATCTCAGAGTGGACAGGACTGAAGCTGGGCGATACGCTGAGAATGGCAGAGAACAGAGAGCAATGGTGGGAGCTGGTTGTTGTCATCAGTGGTGCCCCAACGGTTGGCAAGACTACGGGATATTGATAGATAGATAGATAGATAGATAGATAGATAGATAGATAGATAGATAGATAGATAGATAGATAGATAGATAGATAGATAGATAGATAGATAGATAGATAGATAGATAGATAGATAGATAGATAGATAGATAGATAGATAGATAGATAGATAGATAGATAGATAGATAGATAGATAGATAGATAGATAGATACATAGATAGATAGATACATAGATAGATAGATAGATAGATAGATAGATAGATAGATAGATAGATAGATAGATAGATAGATAGATAGATAGTTAGATAGATAGATAGATAGATAGATAGGCGACTAAGGCCATCTCACGGCGGGTAATGTGCATGAACCGAGTATACATTATTTTGGTATACATCATTTTGACCTGTGTACATTTAGGAAAGGGCGAGATGTGTCATCTCAGAACAAATAAACGTTTCGTGGAGAATAATTTGATAATTCACTCTGCTGGTTCACACAGCTTTAGCCCCGCATGAGAAATATTAAGGTTCTCTGGGGCGAGCAATGCGTTATTTTCTCCCATTTAACTCACTCTACCCCAGACACACCACAGCAAGATTAAGATCGACCATAATAGTTCAAGGGTGATGCCAGAAGAGCTTGGCGCCTATGGGCGCCAAGCTATTCAGGCTTCACCCTTGAACTATCATGGTCGATCTGTGTCCTGCACTGCAACGCAGTCTTCAGAGGACGACTTCAAAATTTGGGGATTTCGGTCTTGGGGTAGAATGAGTTAATATCAGTTTCGAGAACAAAGCAGTTTATATAGAGAATTATCCCTTGACTGCAAAAAAAAAAAAAAAAAAAAAAAAAAAAAAAAAAAAAAAAAAAAAATTGAACACGACCTACATGCGAGAGGAGTTTAGCCCTGACTGCAGTCAGATAGACGTGGATTCATCATGATAATTAAAGGATAGTGCTAAATTACCCTCACGTACTATTCTTAAATTATAATTGTCGATCCGAATCGTGCAATTCTCCGTAGTATTTATTTTGGGGTAAAATGTGGCCTTGAGTTATAATAATAATAATAATAATAATAATAATAATAATAATAATAACTTTCTTACGTCACTATCCCCCTGTTGTAACTCTCCAAATCTCTTTTCCAGTCGAGGAACAGACTCCCAGCAGTGGCTCGAAACGGGGGTAAGTAGCCGTAAGTGAAACACTGAATAAAATCGTCAGTAGTGAGGGAAAGGTTGGTGTTGAAATAAACCTCGTCAGGCCTCAAGTTATCTGCACACATGTTATAATGATGATTTTGACAATGCTGTATGTTAATGATCATAATATTAATGTCATTGTCATCATCATAGTCATTTTCCTCATTATCGTCTGTGATACTTGACCAAATAATATAAAACAAACATAATGCGAAATGGTCACTATCAAACCTGCAGTAGTTGGGTAGCTGTAGTTCCCAGAATAACCATCATTGTTGATATATGGCGTGGTCATGTCATTGTTGATAGTATGTGACGTGATCACGTCATCATTGTTGATAAGATGTGGTGACATCACGTCAGCAATGCCGATAAGATGTAGTGTCGTCATGTTATTATCGTCATCATCATGGTTGGAAAAATGTTGCATAGTCACACTTTTATTTTTAATATGTGGTGTTGTCACGTCATCATTGTTGATAATAAGCCGCGACGACGCGACATAATTGTTGATAAGATGTTGTGTGGTCACGTCAACATTACTGGTAATATGTGGCGTACTCACGACAATTCTAATGTCTTCGCTTTCGCTTACGCCGCTCATACTGTCATCTTTGCTGACGACTCTCACAGAGTCGACATTTGTTGCTTTCAAAATTCCTGTAGCATTGACTTGGCAAAGGAGACATGACATCAATAAGGTAAGTCTGTTGTATGTAACCATCCTGCTCGCAGCTACTCTGTCAAGAAATATTTGCGGCGTTAATTGCAGTCAGATTATAAACAAACAAACAAAACGTTTAGAAAGGTTACAAAGTAAATTAGGTTATAAAGGTCAGGGGAGAGAAATGTGCAGTCTCCCCTTTTCTTTTCATTTAAAACGTTTAGAGCTTAACGACTTCTGTCTACCAAGAAGGTGATTTCCAAGACGGAGCACCGAATAGGGTCTGGACAAATTTCGACCCCAGCTGGATTCGAACTCGCGACCTTTCGATAGAGAGTGGAACGCTCTACCACCGAGCTACCCAGGTGAACACCTTTATAGTAAGGAAAGACGGTATGCTGCGAGTCTTAGTAAGGACTAAACGGACCATTTCCTGGATCTCCCCGATTACTGCGGCAGGCGTCCTCGCACTACACCTACTGTTGGTAGCTCCAAATGTCAATGAAGAACCGCCGTCAGATGACCTTAGTTACCTGCTCGGCGTTAAACCCAAAATAACTAACCCCATGAGATAACTCCTTGCTAGCAAGAAGCTTATACTGTTTTCACTAGCCCCTGCGGCTTGACAGGACCATGAGGATGTACGCCGTTTGCAGATGGAGCGGTCTGGGTGAATCCAGAGCATTTTTTAAGTCCGTGCAATTCTCGACTAACTTCTGTATTAATAATGACACTTAGATTCCGTTTACACCGAACGACATGGGGACCTAGCTTAGTGGATAAGACACTGCGCTGACAGTCGTAAGATCCTGGGTTACAATCACCTAGTGGGCAGGAATGGGATGTGGATTTTCCTCATTCCCATCGAGTCATATTTACGTACAGACTCGGTTTACGGTTGCCTGTCTCGCCTTCGCGTGCACAGCACGCATAATTCGCTTCAAACTGGTTGTTTTCCCACCCTGTACAAAAACGCAGTTGTCAAACCGCTTTTGAAGAAAGCAACTTTAGATCAGAATGACATTAAGAATTAGAGACCAGTGTCAAATCTTCCATTTATATCAAAGGTCATTGAGAAAGTCGTGCTCTCTCAGACCCAGACGCATCTCACCGTCAACAATGTCTTAAATCCCCTATAATCAGCCTACCGCGTCAGTCACAGCACGGAAACAGCTTTTCTGAAAACCATGAATGAATTGTTGCTTGCACTGGATGATGGTCAGGTTTCTGTTTTAGCTTTGCTGGATCTGTCTAGCGCATTTGATACGATTGATCATAGCACCATGTTCTGTCGTCTTGAACGTGTCTTTGGTATCCAGGAACAGCTTTTTGATTGGTTTAAATCATATTTGTCTAACCGGTCACGGACTGTTTCTGTTTGTGGTCATCTTTCAGTTGCAGCCCCTCGGTGTTTTAGAATACCCCAAGGGTCAGTCCTTGGGCCTGTGCTCTTGTGCTCTTCATTATGTATATGAAGCCCTTATCGGGTGTAATAGCTGCACGCTCAATTTCTCACCACGCGTACTCTGATGACACGCAGTTGTATAAATCAGGCCATGTTGAGCAGGTCGATGCCATCATCCAGTGTGTGCAACAGTTAGTTTCTGATGTTAGGACATGGATGATAGCCAACAAATTAAAATTAAATGAAGATAAAACAGAAGCCATGCTCGTTTCCTCTACCAGCGTATCTTCCTCCTTACCACAGTCCATCACAATCCTAGACACTGAAGTTAGCGTTTCTGCTCAGGTGAGAAATATTGGCGTAACCATTGATTGAATCTCTCACTAAAACAACACGTTTTGAATACCTGTAGATCTCAATTTATTGAACTGCGTCGCATTATCTCCATCAGGGAGCTTCTCACACCAGAAGACACTAAAACGCTGGTCTGCTCGTTTGTCTTGTACCGAATCGATTACGGCGATGCACTCCTGTGTGGCTGTCCTCGATACCTTCTGGATCGAACCCAAAGGGTGCAGAACTCAGCAGCATGGCTTGTTGTCAAGGCAAAGAAGTCAGACCACATCACACCCATCCCGCGTTCACTCCATTTGTTGCCTATTAGATCCAGTGTACAATACAAAGTTCTAACAATCTGTCTATCCACTTCTACTGGCCCTGTCTATCTTTCTGAGCTTCTTCGTGTGTACACACCTTAAAGACAGCTTCCTTCCTCAGCAGGCATTAAACTATTATGCGTTCCGACTGTGAGAATTAAGTCTTTTGGCAAGAGGTCTGTCTCATACCAAAGATCATTTCTTTGCAATAAACTCCCACAATCCCTCAGATATGTTGACCCAGCAAATAGTATCCGGCAGTTTTTAAAGACACATCTATTCATTTAAGCGTGCATTCACCGTTATAATTATCTTATTTTTGTCTTTGGTGTTGCTGTCAATGAGAGCTGCTCTGTGTATCCATTATTAGTTTTAAGGTACACGTTTTTATCTTTGGTGTGTGTAAACATTTCTTGTTCGTGTGTTTACTCTGCTAAGTTTATTTTCCTTGTATATCTTATTGCTTGAGTGTGTATGTTAGGGCATATATATGTGCTGTAGGATACAAGATGTGTGAAAGTTAGTATGTCATTTGTACGGCGCCTACAGCTTTTTTATCGAAAGTATAGGCACCTTAAAAATATTCATTATTATTATTATTATGATCATCAGGTGCGCACGTTATAAAACCCGTTACCACTATTCATAAAGAGAAGGCCCGCTAGGGTCGGTGAAATGGAAACAAAAATATTCCACATGCACTGAAGTTAATAGCTGGCTGCAAGTTTGCACATAATGTAGCTTTCAAAATTCCAGCTTCCATCCCTACGGCGGCGCCTTGAACGTCATTAATTATATGGATATGTGCGCCTCGTAGACACCAGTCCTGCGTACACTGCACTCCACCAAAAAGCTCCACCGTGCAGGCTTTAGGAAACGTCCACGGACCATGACACTGACCATTCCAAGTCCTGTAGCGACGGACGAGGGGCGAAACGGCAGGTGAAAGATGTCACTGGAAGCCGCAGTCTCAAACCTGCATGCATGCGGTTCAGGATATAGGTCGCCTGTTGTTGACCTGGGGATGACAACGTCACTCGGTACACCCTGAACGACCAAGCAGCCTTCTCTAGGGACAGCACTGCGTGCTACACACGGAGAGGGGCCTAAAAAATGTGGCCTAACCAAAGCTCGTCCCCTCGCAACTCCATTTGGCTAGTCGCGGTCAACGGGCATCTTCTCCTGCGGTCAGAAAACAAGAAAGAATAACGGATCCACTCTCATGACGACAACGACCAGACTCAACGTAGCATGCTGGAACATCCGAACCATGCTCGACAAAGCAGACAGCGGACGCCCTAAACGTCGCTCCGCCCTCATTGCCCATGAATTGCGGAGGTTAAACATCGACATCGCCGCGCTCAGCTAAAAACGCCTTCCGGACGAAAGCAGCTGCCAAGAACTTGGCGCTGGCTACACCCTCTGCGGGTCAGGCAAGTCTGCATCAGAAAGACGGCTCTCAGGCGTGGGCTCCATTGCGACTAAGCTGGAAAACCCACCAACCGGTCACTCCGACCGCATCATGTCCATGCGGCTCCCACGGAGACACCAGCAACCCGTCACCCTTAAAAATAAAATAATAATACCGTTATTATACAGGCGCTTTTTCTAAATTTTTGGGCAAATCGACTCAAAGCGCCGCGAACTGAAACCCTACACGCACACTCACGTAACAGACACGGATTTACGCCATTTAAGACAAACACAGTACAAGACAGACGAAGGGCCAGTTCAGCTACTGAAGTTACAGAGATTTTTGATCGCTTGTATTTGGAATTTGTAAAGTGGCCTGAGACCGGTACCAAAGTATGGGGGGGTGGGGGGTGGGGGGGGGTGAGTGTGTACTCCCCAACCCTCCTGGCAGAGCCCGCAGAAAAGGACAAGTTTTACACTGACCTTCTCAGCCTCCTACAGATCACCACTGATGACAACAAAGTCATCATACTTGGCGACTTCAATGCCAGAGTGGGCCAGGACTCTGAAGCCTGGAAATGAGTCATCGGCAAGCATGGCATCGGGAACTGCAATGACAATGGCCACCTACTGTTAGAGTTCTGTGCGGAGCAGCAACTGGTCATCACCAACGCTACTTTTCAGTAAAAGGACAGTTCAAAGACCACCTGAAAGCATCCCCGCTCCAAACACTGCCACCTTATCGACTATGTCCTAGTGCATCAGAGGGATCTCAGTGACGTCCTTCTCACCAAAGTGATGCCCAGCGCAGAGTGCCACACTGACCATCGCCTTGTCCGCTGCAAACACAGGCTCCACTTCAAGCCAAAACCCAAGAAATGTGGGCCCCTCCAAGAAAAAGCTTGATGTTGTTAGCCTTCAGCGTGACGACGAGAAAGCTGCCTTTCAGACAGAGTTACAGCGCATGCTCAAAGACACAGCGGACCCAGCAGACTCCTCGCCTGAAACACTCTGGGAACAAGTGAAAATTGCTATTGCAAAATCCTCCGCAAAAGTCTTTGGTTTCGCTAGAAAGAGGAACAAGACTGGTTTGACGAAAACGATGTAGAGATCCAGGAACACCTAGCAAAAAAAAAAAAAAAAAGAAAAGAGCTGCCAATTAGGCCCACCTAGCCCAGCCTTCCTGCCCTGTGAAAAGTCTGCCTTCCGCCTCGTCTGCAGCAGTCTCCAGCGCAAGCTCAGAGCACTCCGGAATGAGTGGTGGGCCAGACTTGCACAGAGGACCCAGCTTTGCGCTGACAACGGTGACTACAGGGGCTTCTACGAAGCACTGAAAGCAGTGGATGGCCCCAAGCACCTGGTACAAAGTACCCTATGAAGCGCAAATGGCCAGTCACTCCTCACAGATAGTTGGTCGGAATACTCTCAGAACCTCTTCAGCGCTGAGCGCACTTTTAAAAAAGCAATCATCTTCCAAATCCCACACCACCCAGTAAAGGTTGAATTCGACGAACCGTCCACCGCTGAAGAGACCCTAACAATGGCAAGAGTGGCAAAGCAGCAGGCATAGATGGAATACTGCCAGAGATCTAGAAACATGGAGGCACAGCACTGCACAACAAGTTCCATGACCTCTTTCTCTGCTGCTTGTAGGAAGGAACACCACCAAAGGATCTGCGTGATGCAGTCGTTATCACCATGTACAAGAACAAAGGCGAGAAGTCTGACTGCTCCAACTATCGTGAAATTACCCTGCTGTCCATTGCCTGGAGAAGTTTCGCAAGGCTGCTCCTGAATCGGCTGGTACCTGCCATCGCTGACGACCACCCTCAGAGGGCCAGTGTGGTGTCAGAGCAAACACGAGCACCACCGATATGTTCTTTGTGCTGAGACAGCACCAGGAAAAGTGCCGCGAGTAGAACAAAAAGATGTACGTAAACGTGTGTCGACCTAAAAAAAGCGTTCGACATTGTGAGCAGGCAAGGCATGTGGCAGATCCTGGAACGACTTGGCTGTCCCCCAAAGTTTCACAGCATGATCGTCCAGCCACATGAGGACCAGCAAGGCCAGGTCAGACTCAACAATGACCTCTCAGAGCTATTCCCCATTCTCAACGGTGGAAAGAAGGGCTGCGTGCTGGCACCGACCCTCTTCACCATCTTTTTTAGCATGATGTTGAAGCAGGCCGCAGTGGACCTCGACGATGACGATGCAGTGTGCATCAGGCATCGTCTCGATGGCAGCCTGTTCAACCTCAGACGACTGCAGGCTCACACCAAAACCCTAGAACAACCGATTCGTGAGCTGCTTTTTGCTGATGGCGCTGCCCTCGTTGCACACAGAGAGAGAGAGTCCTGCAGTGCATCACGTCCTGCTTCACAGACGCTGCCCAGAGGTCAGTCTGAAAAAAGACTGAGGTCCTTCATCAGCCGACACCCAAGCAAGATAGTGCATCGCCCTCCTCACATCACCATCGGCGACTCTGAACTAAAGTCAGTGCACCAGTTTACTTACCTTGGCTGCATTAACACGTGGAACGCTGTTGGACAAGGAGCTTGACAGCAGGCTGGCATGGTTCCGAGTCTTGGGCCCTCTACCGCAGCCAACTACGACTCCTCGATCGATTACACCTGCGCTGCATGCGTACCATCCTGGGCGATCACTGGAGTGACTATGTCACCAACTTCGAGGTCTTTGAACAGGCTGAAACTGTGAGCATCGAGGCTTTGCTGCTGCGGACACAGCTCCGCTGGGCGGGGCATGTCTCCAGGACGGAGGATCATCGCCTACCAAAGATCACCCTGTTCGGCGAGCTTGCCACTCGACACCGAGACAGAGGGGCACCAAAGAAGAGATACAAAGACTGTCTCAAGAAGTCACTTAGTGCCAGCCAAATCGATCACCGCCAGTGGTCTTCGCTTGCTGCAGACCGTGGCACCTGGTGCTTCAACATTTAAAAGGCAGCCGTCTCCTTTGAGGACTCTCGCAGAGTTAGCTTTAGGGACAAGCGGCTCAGGAGAACAAAAAACAGAGATGCCGCAACTCAAAACCCTGGCCAGACCTCCCCTTGCAGCCACTGCGGTCGAACCTGCCTCTCCCGGATTGGCCTCTGCAGCCACGACTAGGCCCGCAGACGTCGTGGGCAATTCCTATAAAATCTTCGTTCGCGAAGTCAAGCCAAGAGAGACACCATACCATACCATACCATTAGCAACAACGATCGAGAGTGAAATATAGACATCTTCAAGAGGCATAGATTCTCATGCTTCTGATGCCCATGCTCCCGAGGGCCCATGCTCCCGAGGGCCTATGAGGATCTATGACTCTTGGATACATTTGGAGTGTTGTCTGTGCTCATGGTATCCCAGTCTTGGACCTTAAGTACGGGAGCTCCCCAAGGAGCGTTCACTCTCGTTCACTCTCGTTCGCTCTCGTTCCCTCTCGTTCCCTCTCGTTTACTCTCGTTCACTCTCATTCATTGTCGGGAGTCGTTCTTTGCAAACGATACCTCACTAATAATATCAGTAATAAGATAAGATAAGATAAACTTTATTGCCATATTATGCATACAAATAAGGATTTTTTTGCGGCATAACTGACAAGCGTCCATGTTAAGATCAATGCATAAAACATACATAAAGCACACATACAACACAATCAATCAGTCTCTAAAATGCCAAAACCACACATTTAATTATGTATAGCAGTCATTCTACTAAATATGCACAGACATCTAAACAAGTAAAATAGATAAATCTATGGCATAATAATCATATTCTGACAACGAAAACCTGCCCAGTTTGCCGCAACGAAACATTAACTTAATTCATATGTATTTGTAAAATATATATATATATCCTGTCTAAGAAATGATTAAGACAACATATAAAACAACTATAAACAACTACGCGGGGCTGTAGGTAATTCTAAAGGGACTTTGAGTCAATCAGCTGAGTTGAATCGTCTCACAGCCACATCGGATATGACCTCAACAGCGAAGGGATAAAAGCTCATCTGAAAACGAGTGGTTTTGACCTAAATGGATCTAAAGTGTTAGCCAAATGGTAAGGGCTCGAACAGGCTATGTCCAGGATGGTGCTCGTCATGTATGATGGAGGTCGCTCTCTTGATTGTGCGTGCATGGTACAGAGATTCCAGCGAGAGGAGATCGCTTCCAACAATATGAGATGCTGTTTTGATCCCCCTATTTAATTTCTTGCGGGCTTCGTCGGTTGCGCCGGTATACCACGCCGTTAATGAGTAGGTATGAATGCTCTTAATGGCGGCGCGGTAAAACTGCACCATGATCTGCTGACTGACGCCATAAGACTTCAACAGCCGAAGAAAAAATAGGCGCTGCTGGGCTTTCTTTACTAGCTGTTCAATATTCTTCTCTTAGGTCGAATTGTGCAAAATGAGAGTACCCAGGATCTTGAACGTTTCAACAATTTTAATATCGTTTCCTTGGATGGTTAAGGAAAGGGGGACAGTTTCTTTTTCCTGAAATCGATTATCATTTTCTTGGTCTTACCAACATACAAATCTAGGTTGTTGTCATTACACCAGCCTACTAACATGTCTACATCATCCCTATTTGCACTCTTGTCTTTTTTATGTACAAAGCCCATGACTGTCGTATCATCAGCAAATTTCACTATGCGTGTTCTATCATACACAGTCGTGCGTGAAAAGAGAATACATCAATGGGGATAAAACACATCCTTGGGGAGCTCCCGTACGCAAGGTCAAAGACTGGGATACATGTCCACATTGACCAGGAGTAGGAAACTGACACATAATAATAGTTCAAGAGCTCTGTAATGATACATCAAGCTGTTCTGGCAAAGCCCTTGAACAGCCTGGCCCATGCAAGCTAAACTGCAATTTCTTCACGGGATCGAAATGGACGCGTAAAAGGTCAGTGGCACATCAACCTCGCTGCCATGCTGAACACAAATTCTTCACCTTTTGTGTGAGCATGCGGCAAGCACCCTCTGTCCTACTGCATTATTGTCAGGATAATTCTGCAATCACTGCAGTTCGAATAGTTCTCCTTGAAAAAAACAGGTTAAAACATAAGGGCCAATTTTAATCGCAGACGCACCGACAACACCACCCAAATAATGTAACAATACTTGGAGTCAGTACTTTGCTAATTTATTCAGGAACAATGTCATTTAAGTTTTGAGTAAATCAAGCATGTGTAACAGCAGGGTACACAAGGGTAACAGCAGTATGTTAGAATGTTCACCCACACCTCATTTGAAAAGTCACAATAGACTCGTCTAGTCAGTAGCAAGTGTACCCATCGTTTGCAGCCAAACATTCAATGCAGCGCTGACGCATGGGGTTCACCAGGGTTCGAAAAACATGTTGTGAGATCGCTTCCCACTCTTCATGCAGAAACTGAGTCAGGTGGGGGACGCCTTGAGACGGGGGGTGGTTGCTGACTACACGTTGCTCCAGCACGTCCCAGAGGAGCTCGATGGGAGCAAGATAATAATAATAATAATAATAATAATAATAATAATAATAATAATAATAATAATAATAATAATAATAATAATAATAATAATAATAATGAATAGTTCCTATATAGGTGAAACTCTTTTTGTGGAAACAAACTCATTGCGCTAACACACGCAATTAACATGACATAAACGATGTGAAACATCTACAAATAAATACTACAGGACCACGGATCTATGACTGAGGAAAATCAAGTTGGAAGACATGAGTGTTCACCTGAGATTTAAATGGAGAGAGATAGAGAGAGAATTTAATTGAATTGAAACTTTACTTTCTAAGGATGAAGACAGTAGGCAAGCAGGCCTTTTTACACGTATGTCCTTAATAACATTTTAAATAAATATAACAGCAGAAAAGATAACATGACAAATAAATAAAAATAAAAAAGAGAGGATAATAATAATAATAATAATAATAATAATAATAATAATAATAATAATAATAACAATAATAATAATAAATAGAAATATTTCGCGCGCACTCGCACACACACATACACACACACATACACACACACACACACACAAACACACACACACACACACACACACACACACACACACACACACACACACACACTTTCAGTCAGATGTAAGGCAGCACAAGGGTAACGCATATTGCCTATTACTCAAGTGATGCGTTACAATCATGCACGCACCCACACACAGACGCACACATACTCACGCATGCGCATACATTAGATTTAAATAACCTAAAAGTAATCATAGATTATATGAAAGAATATTAACTCTAAGATTTGAACTAAAAACTGAATGAATACAGTTAAAACTTAAAAAGTAAACTATTGAACACTAAACATCAACTGCAACTATTGAGGAATTTAAAATATCACACATACACACACACACACAGACACACACACACATACTGACATACGGCGGCCGATGCGCACACGTATGCTAGTTGTAATGCAGCACAAGGATAAAGTAAAACACCCATTACTCGAGTGATGCGTTAGACACACACACTCACACACACACACACACACACACACACACACACACACACACACATCCGCCGTGAGATGGCCTTAGTCGCCTGCTCGGCGTTAAACCCAAATAACTAACTTACACACACACACATACACACACACACACACGCACCATCGCACGCACTCACACACACACACACATTCAGTCAGATGTAAGGCAGCACAAGGGTAACGCATGGTGACTGTTACTCAAGTGATGCGTTACAATCACGCACGCACGCATATACACACACACACACATACTCACACGTGCACATACAATAGATTTAAATAAACATAAAGATGATCATAGATTATATGAAAAAATATTAACTCAAAAATTTCAACTAAAAACTAAAGGAGTAAAGTTAAAACTTCAAAAGTAAACTATTGAACACTAACCATCAACTGTAACTATTGAGGAATTGAAAAATAAATACACACACACACACACACACATACATACACACACACACACACACACACACACACACACACACACACACACACATTCAGTCAGATTAAGAGAGAGAGAGAGAGAGAGAGAGAGAGAGAGAGAGAGAGAGAGAGAGAGAGAGAGAGATCGCAGGTTGGTGAAAGCAGATCTGGTGAACGAGTGGCCACTCCATCCTCGTGATGTCGTGTTGCTCCAGGTACTCATCCACAACAAGGGCGCAATGAGGTTGAGCGTTGTCGTCCTGCAGAACAGCATTGTCGCCTATCCCGATAGCGCAGTCAACTCAAAGTGCCTCGGATGACGTGGAGTGGGATCATCTGTAAATCGCTCGCCCTGGCGTCTCCAGACCCTCAACATGCCGTCGGTGAAGGACGCAGTAACCCGTGACTCATCAGTAAACAGAACCTGAGTCCACCGGAGTCTGTTCCATCTCGCATGCTGACGACACCAGGCAACCCGGAAAAAACTGGAATGAGGGGTTTTCTCAATGCTGCCCTGCCTGACGCCATGCCAATTTCGCGCAGAAGTCGTCAGAATGTGCTTCTGCTGACATTAACGTTCGCAGCTTCCATCAGTTGACGTCGCAGTGTGTTTGACGTGGCAGTTCGGTCGCTCAGAGCCGCCACACAGGTATCTGTCCTTTTTTTTTGCTGGTGTAGCGCGGACGTCCTCAGCAGGGTCGTCTTTCTGCTCATGCAGTTTATGGAATCGTGCCAGCACCCACTGGATCACTGAATGGGACACCAGAAAACGTCTTCGAAAACCTTTTCCGGAAATTCCATTCTGCATCCATGCTAGCGCCCGGCCTTGATCTACTCGCCTTAGTCTTCGTCGTGATGGCATGGTAAGGAAAGTGACAATTATGCCCTTACTGTGCCGGTATTTGTAGCGAAACAAAAGTGATCAGTGTTAACGACTGACCACTTTAGCACGTGCATCACGACTTTACCAAGCTTTTTCACCTGCCTGCCTTTGGTACCCTTGCCAATATCGAACAGCTTTTCACAAAAACTTACGATGTTTCACGTTCGTGGAAAATGATGAATTGTGGACTTTTTTCCATGAACTGTGAACTGTCTAAGTTCAACTTTTAACGCACTTCAATCGAAAGAACGTTGCATTTTATTTGAATACTTGCGACGATAAACAATGACACAGAAACGTGGGGTAGCCCTCAATGTTTGACCATTAGTGGCTGGTCGGAGCGCGTTCCAAAGAATGCACTCAATGTGCTGAACGGGCAGATCCCGCATTCTGGAAAAAGAAGTAACAAGATTAAAATGGCGTCACGTCTAGCTACGCAAACCTTGCTATAAATCATGCATTTGGCTCCAAACTGCCGTGTGTGTGTGTGTGTGTGTGTGTGTGTGTGTGTGTGTGTGTGTGTGTGTGTGTGTGTGTGTGTGTGTGTGTGTGTGTGTGTGTGTGTGTGACACAACTATAGAGCCAGCTTTTGAGAGCGGACAAGCTTGAAACTTTAGAATTATGTTTCCAACATGAATACTCCCGTAATAGTTTTTGTTTTATTAATTAGTTTTTACGTAGACAAAATAAATGTTTATGCGTTGTGTTTGCAATTTTTAAATTACGCTTTATGCCTACCTAAAAAGCACCCCACTCTCCCTCTTTGGGGCGAAATCGGTCGCAGGCGGCAAACACAACAATTTACCCAGCAGGTCCAAGAACTGTTTGGAAATATTCATGTACTACTCTCCTCACAGGGGGAGGTCAGGGGATATTCTCTAGCGGATTGTGGGGCGCATGGGGGCAGTCCCTGTTGCTGTATATATATAAAATATAAACCTAGAAGTTTGTGTTTTATGTTAAATGTGTGTGTCAGAGAGAGAGAGAGAGAGAGAGAGAGAGAGAGAGAGAGAGAGAGAGAGAGAGAGAGAGAGAGAGAGAGAGAGAGAGAGAGAGAGAGAGAGAGAGAGAGAGAGAGAATGAAATGAAATGAAACTTTATTTTCCAAAGATAAAAAGTGGGTGCGCAGGCAGACGTTTTTTTCATTGTTGTCCTTGATACAAACTACATGAAAACACACACGCATACACACACACTAACACAGTCTCACACACATACACATGCACACACACACAATAAAATACTCTCACTTACATACACACTCACACGCCGACAGGCACACACGCTCGCACACACACACATACACACGCGCACGCACGCACGCACACACACGGAAGTACATAAATCAGAGGTAGGTCAAACACCAGAACGGCTCAAACATTTAATTAAAGGCCCGGACAAACTGGTACCGTGATGTATGTCTCGAGCCTTTAATCATCGCCCGCGTCAGATGAAGCAGAGTCCCGACCCACGTCTGGCTAATACGCATTACACACGGAGCATGAAATACAATTACATAATAAACACATACATAGACATTGCACCCTGTTAGGACTACATCTAGTATATTGAACGCAAAACTGGAAGCATAAACGTCAGGATTATCTAGACGTTTTACTTCCTCCTGACTAACCAAACACACATATGCATGGACGCAAGAACTCACTCACACACACACGCACACACCATCAAACACACACTCACACACAAGCATAGACAAACATGCACGCACACACTGTTCCACACACATGCACGCACACATACACACGCGTCCATACACTTACATATTTTGATAACACTCATTATTGTCACAGAGTGCCTATTATGTATAGTGACGAGATGGTCAGTGTTAAATTACTGATTATAGTTAAAATGTGGGGTCAAAGTCCAGGTACGAGATGTGGGCCAAGACGGAGTTGTGGTCGTGACCAGGGTGTCCAAACACGCGTGATAAAGGGCACACTAAAATGAATGCCGGAATATTTCAGTAGAATCTTGTGTGAGAAATAGGTTAAATAGACATTGGTGTATGACCAGGGTGTCCAAACACGCGTGATAAAGGGCACACTAAAAGGAATGCCGGAATACGTCAGTAGAATCTTGTGTGAAAAATAGGTTAAATAGACATTAGTATATGTTCAGGTGTCCAAACACGTCTATGGATGGTCAACGTGGTAAAAATGACATAGGACTTTGGATAAAAACACACGTGGTAGAAGTAAAAGTCGAATTAGGCAGATGTATATAAAGAATGGCCGTGGACAGGGTGACCGGGGGGAGGGGAGAGGAGCGACGTGGAGGCAAGGGCTGGTTTCACTGTTTCTTGGGAAGGTGTTGCCTGGCCAATTGCTCCTACTTGGTTTTTCATGATACCGATCACGGCACTCTGTGTGTCTCTGGCAGCAGCAGGTTTTGAAACCTGTTTGGTGATGGCTTCCGGCTCCACTGTAAGTTTCTGAAAATCAGCGCACGTTGACTGTTCAACCCTGGTCAGGTCTTTTTCCACCACAGAAAGGCCGTGTTTCCTCTTAACCTCGTTGTCTTGCACTTGGGCTTCAATAGTGCTTGTTGTTGCAAGGTGACACCGTGCACCTTGACACTTGCCAGTTTGGTCTTCACTGAAGAAAGTTCCGACTGGAGTTCTTTGATGTTATCCGCCGAAGCCTCCAATTTCTGCTGAAACTGACACAAGAGAGCTGGCAGGGTGGCTAACTGGGCGAGGGGGGAGGGGTTGTTGGGGAGGTAGCGAGGTAACGGCAATCGGTGGGAAGTAGACAGGTCACTTGTGAAAAGTTTCTCGTCGTCTGATTGGGTCGAAAGACAGGTGGTGGGAGAGTGGTGGTCGGGTCCGAAGGACGAAGAGTGACAGGTGGGCGTGGTCTGATACTGCCCAGTAGAGTTTTCACTGTTAGCAGCGGTGGCTCCATCAACCTCTGCGCAGCTGAACGTGGCGGGCGGGTCATGCTGGGCGGGGTCAGCTATTCGGCTGGGTGGGGATTGTTACACTACTAGCCACACGTAAGGGGTTTGATGGAAGACACAGCCAGACAAGAGTGTATTCTAGAAGCTTTATTTCCGATACATGGTTCTTCTACTAGATTGGGCAGGACCAATCTAATAGCGAAATCGAAATCGGAGCTTTCTGTCTGAGCTCTCGTTCTGAGCTCTTCTTCCCCTGAGCTCTTGTTCCTCTGCTTTTCGTTCTGAGCTCTCCACAATATATACACATTTGGGGAGCCCGGCCCTGTTATTGAAAACGTCGCTCTTGGCCCCCAATCTGTCAAAAGGGTGGTTTACTGTCATCCATAACATTCTACCAAAAAAGGATCTTCCTTTAGGCCGTACATATTACGTCATCAAAAAGGTATATTTCTCGATCTTGGCCTTACTTATTCAGTACTTCACGCCCCAGGCAGTGTGACCCATATTCAATGATGCACGCTCACAAATTCAAAACATGGGAACTTGCGTCATTGCTCGATCGTTCGGCCGTTAACACTTTTGGGGTACGTTAGTACGTTAACACTTATAGTGTAAATTCCTCCCAGTCCTACCAGAAAAAAAAGGAATCCTAATTTACAAGATTCGTTTTATTTTCATGACATAATTATTCATAATACATTAACTTCCCACAATTAAACATAATTATAATCCTGCACATACAACTTATTCTTTGTACAATGACATTAAATAAACAATCAGTCACTCCGGTTAAGAAAAAATAATAAAACCAATTGTCCGGCGACACTACACCAATGAGTGTCCAAATCCAAATCATAGTTCTTCTTCACCCTAACGACGGGTACAATTTCACAATGTTCGAGTCTGGGAGTAACTGTAGTCCGTCCTCCAGCATCGGAGTAGAGTCCTTTACTCTTTTGACTTCATTCACGTCCGCTGAATTCACAGCCGCCGAAGTCAACGTAGGTTCCGTGACCTCACGTTCACCCTTCCCGAGTCTTGACAGTATGGGGCCAAACCATGAGCTATTTTTTCCTTTGTAACGTCTGTACCCAAACCCAAATATAATTAGTATGACGGTTACCGTTATTACACCAATGACAACATATTTCCACCATGCCCACCCTTGTTCTGGTGTAACAAATCGCATGCTCCGAAGTCGACCAATTACATGGTCCATTGGCATTTCCTTGATTTCTCCTAACTCCTTTGGCAGAGAGATGGGATCGTAAGTTGGTAAGGCATTATGAAATGGTTGCCATAGCGTTATATTTGAAAATGGGTAATTTTGAAGCCATCCCAACAAGCTGTCTTCTACCTGGTACTGGCTCTCTTGTTGATAATATGGTGTTAATATCAATCTAGCACTAGTACCCGTACACGACTCTTTGAGACGAATGAGTGATAACGGTGGGTTGACCTGTTGGTACGTGACCCCCTTACCGTGACAGCTAATACTGACATTTAACGGGCTGTGGTTACTAATTACTTTCCTGAAGTGACTCGTTATTGTGCCGGGGGAGGGAGGTGGCAGCGCCAGCTGACCGACAGGGGGTGGTAGAGATGAAGATTGCTGGGAAGACAACGCAGTCGTTGAGCGGTTGAAATCCTTTGTCTCTCCAATCTAGGCAGCGAGCTCCCTGGGCTCTGATAAGACAGGTGGTATAGAAAACAGTGATGGCAGATCAGAAAATACCTCACATCGCTCACCCACAGCCTAAGCCAGCCTACTTTTCCGTCCACATGCAACAGAGACCTCAGCGCTGCCACCCCTCTACCAGCACTATTTCCTAGCTTCTCCTGTCTACCACCGCCAGCTCTCCATCTTTATTACTGGTCTTCAGTCCTTCTAAGAACTTCCATCCCACTTCAGGGACCATTTCAGCCGCTGGTCTCTCTGCAGCCAAGCCCTTCATTCTTCGTCACCTAAGGTCGTCTAGTCCTTTTCAGGACCACCCCTATGCCCCCGCCAGCCATTGGTCCTTCAACTATTTATCACTACTACACAGCCACTACTACACAGTTACTGCTCCTCCAGGCTTTCGAGACTGCTACGCAGGAAGGATACATCAGGCATAGTAGTTCAGACTCTCTCTTGTTATCTTAGTCCATCTTAATCCCAGGCAGTTTTACGGTAGCTTTAAATTTGTAAAATTTGTATAATCTTAAACCCAGTCAGGTGCAAGCCCAACTTTTCGGCCCGGCTATTGCACCCTTGACACGCATTGCAGCATGGTTGTAGCTTTGGCTTTATTATAGTCAACTTACACTTTTAGACTAAGTGTGACATGCGCTGTAGTGACGCCCGAAGCAAATTCTCGGTCGCTCGTCCTACTAATTCGCCCTCTAGGGGTGTAGGGGGCTCTGGATAGAGGTAGTACCTTTGCTGTTCGGCAGCTGCGTCCTACATAGGATGGACGGGCATCACTGGTCCTCATCCATCTCCTTAATCTCTCACGTGCTGGCTCCAAGCGCCACACCCTGGCAAACCACCTCAGCTGGTGGGCTAAACCACGTGAGGGGGTGGTGTTCACATTGCACCACTAGGCGGATGAGCTGTTTCTGACAGCCAACGGCTAGAGGACGGAGGAGATCAGGTTGGATCCAACGGCCAAATGTGGGGGAGTAAACCCTTCAAATCAGGAGTGGAGCCCCGAAGGCAGACAGCTGCCTGTATTCACGCACTGTTCTGGCAGCTCCTGCAGCCAAACTGGTGCCAAACGTACTGCTTTGCATTCCTTTGGATACATCAGCGAGGCCGAGAGGGGGATCTTGACGACTGGGCATCCCAGGATCTCCATACACTTCGCCCAGGCTTGCGCACTGGAGAGGTCACTCCAGTGACTGACCCAGCAAGCGCATATTCCATTGTCTTCCGAGACAGGATGCCGAACGTTTAGGCTGCACCTGAATGTCATTCACCTTGCTGCCTGGCAGCTCACTGTGCAACCAAAAATCTAGGTCAAATGGCATCTGAAGCCCGTGGCCTGCGGGCCTAGCTGTCTGACGTCATTTGCTCTATTTCAGACACCAGTGCTAGTAGCAGTGGCACTTCTGATAAAGATAGAAGTCGTTCCCCCTTACGGGACAAAGATGTAAACAAAAACAAAAAAAGAAGAAAAATTTCAGACGCAAACCCAGCAGATCTCCGCGCCCTCGCGGAAGGCAGAGGTTGTTCCCCCCCCCCCCACCACCACCCTCTTCGACCTCACATCAGCACCCATGTGGTGAGCGTAGGCCTCCTCCCCCCTCCTCTCCCCTCTCCCCGCTCTGGGGAAACCCGCTCCGTCGCGCGACGGAGAGGGTAGGTCCTCCCCTCCCCCTGGAATGAAAGAGGTTTTGTGCGAAAGCGGTGAAGAGAGTGGTGTTGAAAAGCTCCCCTCCCTCCCTATGCCAAACCACACTTCTACCCCCGCTAATAAAGTACTCCCCTCCAACCAAAATCGCTTTTCTCCCCTCTCGACTCCTCTGTCTTTCGGCATCAACACCCTCCCAGTCGATGCCTCCTCCCGTAATTCCTCTCTCAGGCCTCTAGCTCTCAGTCCCGTGACGAATGCACTATCTCTCACACAAAATCCCCCACTAAAACCACTGATTAGTGAACCTCACCAGGCGCCCGCAAATTCCTCCACCGAGCCATCCCTCCACATTATGGAGACTGGGCCGGGTGAGGATCTCAATGATATACCCTTTCAACCTGCTCGCAGACCACCAAATAGGAAGAAGCGGGAGGTGGGGGGGGGGGGGGAGACCGGATGGTCCGCCCTCGGCACCGGAGGCTAAGGTGTAGTGCCGCTTTCCAGTCCGGATTTGTGACCTTGGGGCCGGCACCACACTTATACGCAACCACGGGACCCAACAAAAGCACATCTGCGATTGCGCGGGGGTGGACCCGTCCGAGATCTCTCTCCGCTCAATCGGCCCGAACACATGGATCGTGGCGTGCCCCAACGCCCGTTCCCAGAAAAAAATAGCTAGTAAAACTAACATAGGCGGCGCCAACGTGGACTGCTCTATACCCATTCCTAACGTGATTGGAGTCGCCCATGGTATTCCCCTGGAAGACGACCTCACTCGTATTACCTCTTCTCTCATAAACCAGGGGACGACTGCTGGAGGAGTGACAACAGTTCCACACCAGCAATCGCCTCCTCCGATGCTGCCACTATCGGACTAAGTTTGTCGGAACTAAGTTCCGATTGTATTCTGTCTACTGGGGAGTGTGTCCTAAGCTCCTCCAGAGCATCGTTATGTGCAGTGATGCCTGGAGATTTCATCGTTCCAGACCGCTCACCGACGGGAGCAGCTGTGAGTAGCGAAAGTACCGTGTTGGGGGGAGGCCCTCGCGCGTTTGTTCCTATCCCTACGCTTCTTTTTCCTCATTCGTGAGGATCTCCCGGGCTCGTCGTGTGTAGAGGCCGAGGAGAAAGAAATTTCCTCGGCGGTCTCGAGTTCCGACGAGTCTGTGGACCCAATGAGAGAAGTCATTGAAAAATCTACCGTACGGTCCAAATCGAGACCTTGTACAACAAAGTGGTACAAAGTCTTAAAACTCAAAGTAGAAATTTAATACAGTTAGGAATTAGACAATGTTAAAATGAACGTTTGCCAGAGAGACACTACTCTAAGACAATCCTAAATTTTTGAGCGAGTGACTATGAGTTACAGTACCAGAGCGAATGTAACCATCCCAAAGTTGAACTCGTCGGCGAAGAAGGAACACCGCAGACCGGCAGTCTCAAAAGTCCTAAAAAGGACAGAATAGCAATGAGGCTGTCGGTTGCGGTAATGTGTCCGTAGGTACAGTGTAGTTGGTCGTTGAACCCCTGATAAGCCGGCGAGAAGTAACAGGCGTAATGGAAATTTTCAGAGTTTCCAATATGATGGCTGGCTGTGTATGGTGAGACGCACGGTGAGAGCGTGAGCCTGAGACGTCTGGCTGTGACCAAGCGCTGTGCGGAATGTGAGCTCCTGCCTATCTCTCAAGCTTACTTCACCCCAACACTCCTCCAGCTCTCTCCGCTCCGCCTCCGACCCTCTCCGCCTCCATATCGCCCGCACCAAACTCAGCACTTTCGGCCCCCGCTCCTTTTCTGTATACGGTCCATCCACCTGGAACACATTCCCACTCTCTCTGCGTCAGAAACACGCTCTCTCCTCCTTCCAGTCCGCCCTCAAAACGCACCTCTTTCAACAGTTCTAGAACTACATCACCACACTCCCCACCCTAAGCTGACTGTCTTAATGTATTTCGCTATTTGTCGTACGTGAGTAGTTGTCAAAAGCGTGCACATGCGTACTGAGTTGTGAGTGCGCGCTTAAAATTATAATTATTATAAGATAAGCGCATTATAAATACCGTAATTATTATTATTATGGCAGCGGCGAGTTTCTTGCCTGAACTCCTATAGACTCGTACTAGTGTACTGTGTAGAGCATCATGATACGGGCGAAGAAATGGGGAGATTACTGCTTCTTTTTTTACTGTCCTAGTCGATCCATTCGGCTCTGTAGCCATGGGGCAAGGGGGTGTTTGACGTACCTTTGATGCAGGGCTAATCTCGACAAGAAGACAGGGGTACAGTTTGTCTCCATGTTCTTTTGTAACGGGTCCTCTGTTGCGTTTATCTTTTGACATGTATAATTAAATGGGGGAGGGAGGGGTCTTGGCGGCGGCGCGTGTGATGCGGAGGTTGGACATAGTGGGCGTCCCGCCCACCATGTCCAACTCCCGCATCACACCATGGGAGGGGTGGAGGGGTGATTTCATCACTAAGCTCGTCAAACAAGGAGATGCTGACACCTGCAGACTAGCCACAGGGGCGTCAAGGCGAGCCGAGAAGAGAACAAACCATCATCGATCACAGTGCAAGGGTGCTAAGGCAAAGAGGATTAGGCCTATTGGCCAGTGGAGCGGCAATCACGCTTAAGGGGAGGATGATCTCTTGGCCCAACGAAAAGAGGGCCGGGGGAGGGGGGGGGGATGAAAGCGAAGGGAATTAAGTCATAGGTGTCAGGTCTGCAGACTGGCTGGCGCCAGCTACTCAGTCAACACAGAAACACTGCTTCGTGGCTTGAAAAGTGCTCACATTCGGAGCTCAGCAGCCGAAGAGAACGGACCTCCGCTCTTCGCTCCTCACAAGCAAACAGCCAAGTACCAGCGTCACGCCAAGCCCCAGCGGGAAAAGACACCGCTCCTTGTGCAGCCACCATAGACGCAAGCGTCGCCCCAAGCCACAAGCCACAGATACAGCACAGATGGCCACAACAAGAAAGAACCAATCACCCGCCCTTGTTAGGGCGAACAGGCGACGGACAAGCAAAGAACAGGTGGAGGATTATACCTCTAGCCTCCTCCAGGCGTCTCAAAAACAGCCCACGGCCACCAGAGAGAAAAGGAGCTACCGGCCCCCTTTGTCCCCACCGATACTGCGACAAGAACAATCAACGACGCCCCCACAACAAACGGTCCACTCACATCGACAGATGTCATCCCCGATCATCCCCACTCCAACGGCACAGCCGGCAACACCTCGAGCTCCAGCATCAGAGTATCACTATGATCTGCAGGAAACCCTACGGCAGTTCCCCTTTCCCGCACCACCAAGGAAAATGTTTCCGGGCCTGGACACCCTTCTAATAAGAGCATTTAGCCCTCCAATCTTTGCTACAGCGCAGAACTATTACCAAGATAACGGAACGGCATCCGCTAGCCCTCTATCACCACCCCCACAAGAAGAGGAGCCCTAGAGTTCGACGGAGCAGTCTTCAGAGCCGGACTTACCACCCTCCCCACCGCCGATCCCCATTCCCGAACCACTTACTCGGGAACGGCCGGCATCGTCAGAGGAGGAGGGGACTCGGCTCCGGGGAATGGACTTTGAAGATCTGGTGCTCCTACTTTTGGACGCCTTACCGGCAATCGTATCAATTGACGGAGACACCTACCATCGGGCACTGGTCACCTCCCGGTTGTTGGTGTACACAGGTGAGCTCCTCGATGTGTACCCCCCCCCCCCCCCAGACAGAAGACGCAGCTAGCCAAACGACAGCCAACGGGGAATGTCAGGCAACAACCACCGCCCCCCAAACAGCTACAAATAAAACCGGCACCACGCCCACCTACTCCAAGCACAAAAGCGGTGGCAATACCTCGCCCACAATGCAAGAAGCAAGCACCGAAACGGAGCCAACCGTAACCCAGACCATTGAGACCAAGAACACGGGCACCGACCCGATACCGCAAGAGACCAACACCACCCCAACGCATCTGCCTCTACCACCGCCAGTCAAAAAACCAGCCACCACCCAACGGCAACACCGACGTCACCGACCACCCAAGCGCTTCAGAGAGCAGCGCCCTGCTCTACTCCCCACGCCGCCGCCCCACCTACGTCTGCCACCCCACTACCGATACCCACCATGCGCAGCCCAGCGCCCGACCCCCAGGCCTAGGATCCACTGACCAACACCACCACCACCACATCTCCCCCGGGAATTCCACACCCAGCCACGGTTTCGCCGGCCACCACCACCACCGCCACCACTCGTACAAGAATTGCTAGAGTGGCTGGCTCATGAACACCCCAACCTGGCACTGAAAGCGACGGTCCACCGGCCACACCACCCGCCTCCTCCACCACCAACCACCCGGCCCCGGCGATAACACCAGCCGCTGCGCGACGGAGCGACAGACAGTCAGCAAGACAACCCTCACACCCCTCCCCCCCCCCACCCCAACCCCTGGCCCACCCCCCCTCGGACGAAATCAGCGATAGCTGGAAGTCCCTGTCCCTTTTAAATCTGCAACTGCAACTGAAAAGTGCTGGTACCTAATATGTAGTTGGGTTTAGTTAAGCTTTTAAATCATAAGAAAATTGTGAAATATATATAAAGTCTCACAAAAACACATGGAAAAGTATAAGGGCATCATTAAAATGCTTTTTCGCGGTCCGTGTAAGGTAACCAAAACACACAAATAAGTCCAGGCAAAATCACAGTAGATGGTACATCCTGCCACTGGGTCGCCCGTTCGCGTTGGAAGAATCAGCAAGGCAGTAACGTGTCCATTTCACAATTCCAAACACAACACAAATCACAGGCAGATCCGAGCCAAATCATTATAATTGTAAAGATGGCTAACCAACACACCAATACACCGGGATCAAGACACATTTACATACATGATGGTATATTCAAGAAGAAACACAGTACTCCACTGCTTTATGTCACGGTTGGCTGCACAGCGGGGGGAGAGAGAGAGAGAGAGAGAGAGAGAGAGAGAGAGAGAGAGAGAGAGAGAGAGAGAGAGAGAGACAGAGAGAGAGAGAGAGAGACAGACAGACAGACAGACAGACAGACAGACAGACAGACAGACAAGCAGACAGACAGACAGACAGAGACAGAGACAGAGAGACAGAGAGAGAGATAGAGAGAGAGAGATTCGTGACTAATTTATCTTCGACAATCTATGACCCCCCCCCCCCCCTAAGCAGGTCCAAGATCTGTTTGGGAATATTCATGCACTAGCCTCCCCTCTCGGGGGGGGGGGGACTGGATATTCTCCAGCGGATTGCGGGGCGCCTGGGGGTAGTCCCTACTACTTTTTGTCGCTGGTGTTCAGTGGAAGGCTTAAAGTGATAGGTCTGTCATTCCTTCGCTCCCACTAACCCTCTCCTTTCTAGAACTAACAGGTGATGCAGTCACAAAAAGGGCAGCTGATGTCACAATGCAAGCTTACCAACCTGGAATTCCATGGCATTAGCGTAGCAAGAGCATTCTCAAAATGTA
Source organism: Semisulcospira habei (assembly GCA_036245525.1). Taxonomy (NCBI): domain Eukaryota; kingdom Metazoa; phylum Mollusca; class Gastropoda; family Semisulcospiridae; genus Semisulcospira; species Semisulcospira habei. The sequence continues at coordinate 98,789,690 of BTPG01000003.1, read as the reverse complement.
ATGAAAAATTACGTCCCTTGAGCTATTCTGATAGAGTGCATTTTGGGGCTTTGGGTGACGCCTTTGTTAAAAGTAATATATTGAATTAGCTAAACTGTCCTTTTCACCTCCACAATAGTGTGTGCACTTTCTGTTTCTTTATCGACCTCCACCCAGCAAAGCCAACCAGCTGACCGACACAATTTTTCTCCAGGAGTTCCCTGATCTTCTCGATCTGTGCATTGACAGACTAAGTCCCTCCATTATACTGGGGGTAAATTAATTTCATTTTGACTGTGATGAAACCTTTCATCGTGTGAAGGATCTTCTTCTGCAGTATGGTCTAACCCAGGCCGTCAGTGAACCTACACACCGCTCTGGACTGGGTTATCCACAGAGAGACCGACCAGCTTTTTTCGCCAGCCTGTGTCTCCTGTCGTCTTGTGTCCGACCACAGATCAATTGTATGTGAGCTGAACAATATTACCCTTCCCCCTCCTCCCATGACAATCACAAGCAGAAACCTCCGTTCCATAGACAATGAGTCGTTCCCCTCTGATCTGGCCGTTGTCCTGCCCAGCACTCCCCCCCCCCCCCCCCCCACGCCTCCACCCTCAACGCTGTTCTCTGCACTCTTATCGACCGCCACGCGCCAGCCACGACGACGACTCTGAGAAGATCCAAGTGCTCTCCGTGGTTCGTCCCTGACATTCGGTCAGCGAAGCAAGAGAGACGTGCGTGGTTTGCGTCCTGCTTGGAAGTACACCACCAGATCTACAACGCCGCCACGCGTGCCGTCACGCGTCTTGTAATAATAATAATATAAATAATAAGCGCATTAAATAGGCGCTTTATTCCAATTGAAAATCGGCTCAAAGCGCCGCCGCGAACTGAACCAAACAAGCACGCTCACGTGAATCACGCGCATTCACTCACACACTGAACGTAAACACAGAACTTTCACGTGGTGCTAAGGGCAAGCTCAAGCGAGCTACTGTAGTTTTTGGAAATTCAAAATCGTTTGTATTTGAAATTTGATTAAGTGGACTGAAACTGATACCAAAGTGGAGGGAGAGGATGAGCCGGAGTACCCGGAGAAAGAACCCCCGACGGTCCGCCCGAATTAACGGTGACACTTACTAGAGGAGAAAAATCCGACGCCGGAACCCGTAATCGAACCTCGCATCTTTAGCATTGGTGGCAGGCGCCTTAACCACTGCGCCACGGACCGCCCCAGGATTGTACTTTATGCCAACACTGTCTTATTTAGCAGATAGATAGCTGAAAGTGACACTTGCAAGAAACTGTTGAGTATTAAGATCTCCATGCTTGGCAAGTGCAAGACTTGTCTGCTTCCCGTTACCATCTCAAAAAGCGACCTTCCTCGCGGTTTATGCGACTTTTTGAGATAAGATCAGACATATCCGCGACGAACAGAATAAGCTTAGTTTGTCTGTTGTTTTGTCGCCGTCACTTTGTTTCGGTTCTGGGTCCGCTTTCACGTGTTTTGAGCTATATACACAGGCGACTATTCTCGACATTTGCAAGAGACGACTCCCAAAACATGCGAAAGAGATCCCATACGCACGCCTCTTCATTACCAACACATTGATCTGTTGATTGGTCACATGACCCACAACGTTAATGTGTCTCTGTCCACTGGTGTATTCTTGACTGGTCACATGACCCACAACGTTAATGTGTCTCTGTCCACTGGTGTATTCTTGACTGGTCACATGACCCACAACGTTAATGTGTCTCTGTCCACTGGTGTATTCCCGGACGAGTTCACGTCGGCCTTAGCTAGACCATTGCTGAAAAACATCGATCCTAATGTGCTGCACAATTGCAGGCCTATCTCCGCCCTTCCCTTTTTTCCTCTAAAATCCTCCAGAAGATTGTTTTATCTCACATGTTGAAGTACCTTCCAAAAATAGTCTCCTACATCCCTTCCAGTCCACATATTATTTACCCTGCCGCTCCATTGATACTGCCCTTATGAGAATCTTAAACGATCTCCTTTGCGCTGCTGATAATAATGAGCTGTCTGTCCTGACTCTCCTAGATCTGTCCGCAGCCCTCGATACTATCGATCACTCAATTCTTCTGTCTCGTCTTCACTTTGACGATGAATTCTCTGATCGTGCTTTACTCTGGATGGAGTCATATCTCACAAACCGGCGTCTAGTTGTCTCTGTCAACGGCTGTATGCCCTAGCCCCACTACTTTTCGGCGTGCCCCAAGGTTCTGTTCTCGGGCCGATTTTCTTCATTCTGTATAAGCAGCCTTTATCAACTTCTTTTTTTTTTTCAGATTACTAGCATATATATTATATGTTCGCTGATGGCACACAGTTGCACGATTCTGATGCCGTTTCCGACGCTGGTCGTTTAATTTCCAACATGGAAAACTGACAAAAGTTAAAAACTGGATGATTATACATAAACGCCAGCTAAATTATGATAAAACTAGAATCCACGCACAGCTTGTGTGCGTCCTTCGCAGTTGTCCGGTCTTCCCAGTCACATCTCTGTTTGTCATAATCACACCACTTTCTCAGACAGTGTCAACACTTTGGTATTTTCATTGACAGAGATCTCAAAAGAGATAAGTATGTTAGTTATATGTGCAGATCAGCTTTTATTGAACTTCGGCGCATTAGCAGTGTTTGTCAGTATCTGACGCCCGAAGCAACTGCCACCCTTGTCTCCTCCTTTGTTTTATCACGGTTAGACGACTGTAATTCCCACCTTTCCGGCCTGCCCAGAACCCAGCTAGTTAAACCGAAAAGAGTGTAAAACAGTGATGCCCGTTTAGTTCTGCGCGTGAGTAAGCGTGAACATATCCGCCCCGCCTTGAGAAACTCCACTGGCTTCCCGTACAAGAACGCATTATGTATAAACTGTTCTGCATGTGCTTTAACTCTATCAACATGACTTCTCCTGGCTATATCTCTGACTTATTCCATCTGTATACTCCATCGCGCACCCTTCGCTTTTCATCTCATACACGTAAATTTCGCCTTCTCAATTTCAAATGTAAAACACGTGGCGGTCGTGCCTTGACCATTTTGGCCCCGCCACTTGGAACAACCTCCCCGCCCCTGTCCGTAACTGTCAAATGCTGTCCTCATTCAAATCACTTCTCAAAACCCACCTCTACAACGATGCTTTGTATTAGTTTATTTTTCCCCATCAATGCACATGTCATCACCACTGTGATGTATGTGTATGTGTGTGTGCGTGTGTGTATGTGTGTGTGTGTGTGTGTGTGTGTGTGTGTGTGTGTGTGTGTGTGTGTGTGTGTGTGTGTGTGCATGTTAGCATTTTAATTGTATTAGAGATTACAGCTACTTTTAAGAATGTCTTCATGGGCCAGCTTCGTGAGTGAGATTAAATAGCGTAAGCGCTCACGGCATATTATCAACATTGCATAGAACCGTTTGACGAATATCAACACCTGAAATATATAAAATTTGTTATAATGCCTCCCAACCAGTGGCTACGGTCGTTATTTTGTTCATAACTGCGAGATTACGTCGCGTTGTGTCCGTTTTACCTCTGAAGATTATGTGCCGCTCATCTGCACCAAGCGTCACAGCCGAAGTAAAAGCTATTGATAGCTCACAACTCCATGCCATCGAGCAAAACAGAGTGCAGCTGGCGATCTAACATAAAGGCCCCTGTTGTGTTAAACAACAGTCAGGGGTCTTAATTAATCCGTCCGTGAGTAAAACATGCAGTTATTCCCTGAATTCAATGTAAGAGCTTTGTAAGTCACCGCGGGCGCGTAGTTAGTTTATATAGTATAGAAACAACATTTTACGATGTGCTTTAGTTGATCGAGAGGTGTCATATAACATTTACTGAGCGAATTAAAACTATTATAATAAATAAAATAAAAAAACGATATTAGATATTTCTTTTGCGAAGAGTAGATATTGTATATTTTCTCCAATCCGCATGCTGAGCGAAACTTTTTTTGTTTGAATAAATACAATATTTCACTATTCCTTGCCATGAATACTGATGAAAAATAAATCTGAATGTATTTTTTTCTTTTTTCCTATAAATGAAATTGACGTATCGTACATTTTTGCCTAACCTCTGCTGAGCGATTTTTTTTTTTTTTTTGTATTGTAAAGAAACAGAAAATGAGATCATAGTACTTTTCTGTAAATTTACATGAAAATAAATCAGAGTTTAAAAAATAGTTTCCAAAGTACTTTTTCGTTTCAGAAGCTTAAAAAAAAACAATTTTCTTGCTTTTACCAATATACATCCAACTTCCTGCATCCTGTGGTTCTTTCATTTCACTCGTTATATACTGACGAGCAAAACAAATGTGACATTTTATATCATTTAAAATACTAAAGTGTTTCCGATGATTCGAAAAATGTCGCGTTTCTGTTGCTCGTCATTATGTTTTATTTTCATGGTAAGGGTGAGGGGAGTGAGGGGGGAGGGGGGGGGGAATATAAATTGTCAATGTAATACAATGAAAAGTTTTCTCTTTTTCTTCTCACATAAAGGACGTACTCTATTTTATTTTTATGTGGCAGATTAATTCGTATTCCGACTGTTTATAGAATTCATTGTTAGTAAAGAAACATGATACAGTATCCTCTCATGTAATATCAGATAACCTGTAGAACGGTTATCCTGACGTTCGTCTATTACTTTCTTACGTTTTAAGGTTGTAGGGCACACATCTTTCGCGCATCTTTTCTGCGCATTTAGATACCGCTATCTTGCGTCTGCCGTGACCTGAGACTAGAGGTCACCGAAAAAAACCGCCGTACGGCAAGTCGTATTGCAAACAAGCTCAATTTATCGATAATTGACAAAAGATATATACTGTCTGAAATAGGTGTGTAAGCTGACTGTTTCTATACTCAAACCAAGGGGAACACAGCGCTGGACAGACAACAGTTAGATCCCCTGCCCCCGCCTATCAGGCACCCAATCGCCAGCCCACAGAGATTGATTGATTGTACATTGCTTAACGTCCCGACAGCAACAAGGCTTTCTCAGGACGTGCCTGCACTGCTTGTAAAAAAAAAAAACAACTAAACAGAACATTGAATGTATGTCGCCAACCGGTCAAATACGTTAAATAAACCTAACACATGGGGCCTAAATAAAGCAAAGACCATCTAGCAACACACATCCAATATCAAGAGCTACAGGCAGTGCAGACAGTAGGGAGAGTTTTAAAAAGGCAAATACAGGTGAATGGACAAAGGGTAGACAGAAACACATGCCCCAGAATAGAGAGAAAAACCCACCCTGTGGGGCTGACCAGGGTGACCCTGGGAACTAAAAAATACCTAACCCCACCCAAGTCCCCCAGGGCAGACCCGGGTGGGGTGCCAGCCCACAGAGAAATACGCAGGTATAGAATAAGACAATCATTTCCATTCCTAATAAGAATGGATCAGGTCTCTTATATAACCCATGTCTTTCTCCGGAACTTAGGAAGTAGGCAGGAGAAACATACATACACAAACATGAAGGTGCGCTACTATATGTGGTCGGGTAAATACCCTGATTTCCCACAGTAGATGCACAGAACATTACACAACAATGTAACGATACAAATTTTGCCTCGAGTTATACATGATACTCACAAACCAGATAGGTGAGGCTAGCGCTGGCAGAATTGTCAGTACTCAAACCAAGGGGAATCACAGCGCTGGACAGACAACAGTTAGATCCCCTACCCCCGCCTATCAGGCACCCAATCGCCAGCCCACAGAGAAATACGCAGGTATAGAATAAGACAATCATTTCCATTCCTAATAAGAATGGATCAGGTCTCTTATATAACCCATGTCTTTCTCCGGAACTTAGGAAGTAGGCAGGAGAAACATACATACACAAACATGAAGGTGCGCTACTATATGTGGTCGGGTAAATACCCTGATTTCCCACAGTAGATGCACAGAACATTACACAACAATGTAACGATACAAATTTTGCCTCGAGTTATACATGATACTCACAAACCAGATAGGTGAGGCTAGCGCTGGCAGAATTGTCAGTACTCAAACCAAGGGGAATCACAGCGCTGGACAGACAACAGTTAGATCCCCTGCCCCCGCCTATCAGGCACCCAATCGCCAGCCCACAGAGAAATATGCAGGTATAGAATAAGACAATCATTTCCATTCCTAATAAGAATGGATCAGGTCTCTTATATAACCCATGTCTTTCTCCGGAACTTAGGAAGTAGGCAGGAGAAACATACATACACAAACATGAAGGTGCGCTACTATATGTGGTCGGGTAAATACCCTGATTTCCCACAGTAGATGCACAGAACATTACACAACAATGTAACGATACAAATTTTGCCTCGAGTTATACATGATACTCACAAACCAGATAGGTGAGGCTAGCGCTGGCAGAATTGTCAGTACTCAAACCAAGGGGAATCACAGCGCTGGACAGACAACAGTTAGATCCCCTGCCCCCGCCTATCAGGCACCCAATCGCCAGCCCACAGAGAAATACGCAGGTATAGAATAAGACAATCATTTCCATTCCTAATAAGAATGGATCAGGTCTCTTATATAACCCATGTCTTTCTCCGGAACTTAGGAAGTAGGCAGGAGAAACATACATACACAAACATGAAGGTGCGCTACTATATGTGGTCGGGTAAATACCCTGATTTCCCACAGTAGATGCACAGAACATTACACAACAATGTAACGATACAAATTTTGCCTCGAGTTATACATGATACTCACAAACCAGATAGGTGAGGCTAGCGCTGGCAGAATTGTCAGTACTCAAACCAAGGGGAATCACAGCGCTGGACAGACAACAGTTAGATCCCCTGCCCCCGCCTATCAGGGGGCAGGGGATCTAACTGTTTCTATGCATAAAATGTTGTGTTTCCTCAGAAATAAGATACTTTTGCATAAGTTGCGACAAGTCATCGAGCGTCAGTGGTAACGCATAACCATTTCTCAGAAGAAGAAAAAAAAAAAAAAATGAACGGGACAACCGAACGGGAGCCAGGAAAACAACAAAATCTCTTCAGACATCAGCAAGAAAAAGGTAAACTAAAGTAGAAAAAGTGGTTGGTGGTGTATCTGAATAGTTTTCCAACTCTTTAAGAAAAAAAGTTTTATGCACCACCGTGAGATGTCACCTGCACCGCGTAAAACCCCAATAGCTAACTGTCCTGTTATGCATGCAAATTTACAGCCTACCTGGAATGAAGAAGACTACATTTTATTGTGGGTTGACAGGGGCATGCATTCCATGTATGTCAGTCACCACCTGGAAGTAGAACATTTCCATACATTCTCAGAGAGCCTTTACTAATACGGTGGAAGGAATGTAGTCCACAATGTAGTGATATTAAACCAGTGCCAGTGTTTATTATTTAGGAAAACGTACTGTGTGTAGTAAAAAGTCCTGCTAAGGGAGAATTTTGCATTACTAACTCGGTAACTGCTTTCAGTACTTAGTAACTTAGTTTTCTCATCCATTCTCTGTCATATGAATGCTATTTATTACAGATTAGGAGATAGGTCCAGCATTGTTTTATTTCAAGGATGGTGCCAGAATAGCTTGGCGGATAATACGCCAATCTATTCTGGCACCACCCTTGAACTATCATAGTCACATTTATTTCAAGCAGTGGGTGTATCAGGTTTAAAAGGGTTACCTAGTAAAACGCTACTATGACTGAAACCCTAATATTTGTTGACTACCATTTTGGATGACCGTAGAATGTGTGAAAAATACAAATTTGACTAGTACAAAAGCAAGCCTTTATGTTGAGACTCGTGACACTTATTTCAGCTACCTTTTGGGAAGGTCACACAGGTTGTGAATCAGTTATGTGCATGAGGCGTACAGAGGTGACTTTGCCATTGTTGTTTGTTCTTTGCTGTTTACACAGTTTTTGTTGCGTTTATTTTGAAAGTAATAATCTGCCCCTGCATTTAGTTCACGCAAAGTGAAAATGTCATGCTGCCGAACAACACAGTAATAATCATGTATTTCATTTCAGGCTAATACTGCTGTTGACCTCTCGCTGTGGAGTCTCAGTACTTTCACCCAGAGTACATACTTGCAAACAAGCGCAGAAGTATGACGCCTACACCAACTGACCAAGGTCACACTCACAGCTCAAGTGAAGTGAGGGAAGGTGACATGTATTCTCCTGGACTCAAGGTAAATCATACCAGTAGATCTGTGATGAGAATCAGGTGCAGAACACAACACAACTATGGTGTGAATGAACACATCATACTGTAATGCCTTCTTTCATTGGCTCATGTGCGAAGCAAGTGTAAGGCTATGTTCTGGGCCATTGGTCATCCATGGTAAACTTTAATGTTGGCATTTTCTCGGAGACTATTCAAACCACAGTCTTCAAACGTAGCCGAAGGATACTTTGTGGCAAGACCTTTCTTACTCTTAGCCTACCAGTTTGAGTTCAGGCCAAGGGTCATGAGAAATCAAGAAATAGGTAAAAAAAAAAAAAAAAAAAAAGCCATATTTTGACAAAAGATATTTTTTCTCAAATACTATTCACAACTGTACATAAGCCAGCCCTTTACTTATGCTTAGACTCATGGCACTTAAATTTCAGTCACCTGTTGGAAAGGTCACACAGTTCAGATTAAGAAAATGATCAGTTTTAAATGCACACGAGCGATCCAGGCTTCACCATTCTTGTTTGTGGTGTTCACAGTTTATTTCACATTAGTTTGAAGGTAGTAATGTGTAAACTAAATGTAGGGACGAATTGGTGGGTGGGTGGGGGGGGGGGGCGGGGGGACTCCCCCCACCGGCCCCGAATTGTTTATAAAGCTATAACAAAGTCCCTGTTTGTGGAGTTTTGAACCGACCCACCCTGAAATAAGATCAGAAGTGAAATTGCCATGCTGCCGAATAACACGATAATAAACATGTATTTCATTTCAGGTCAGTGCTGCTGTTGACGTCTCACTGCAGAGTCACGCCCAGAGGGTATACTTGCAAACAAGCACAGAAGTATGACGCCTACACCAAGAAGAGGCAAGAGCTAGTCAGGTCATGTTTGCTCAAAGGAGAAGGCCATAGCTAAAAGCAGGCAATTTCAGTTCCAGCGGATCAACTAAAGTGAGAGAAGGTGAACCTTATTGTCCTGGACTCGAGGTAAAGCATACCGATTGATTTGTGAATAGAATCAGGTTCATAACAAAACACAACTGGTTGGAATAAACACATCACACTGTAATGCTTTCTTATATTTTGAAGATGGTGTAGTACTAGTACCAGCATTCTCAACAACACCGAATGCTAAAATCACTTGCTGTCAACAAGTGGCACCATATTGCATTTGATTTGAAAACTGGAGGGTTGGGCAAGTCTGCAAATACTGTCGTTTTCTTTAATAAGCACTTAGAGCATACAAAAGGACTAGAAAACTCTGAATACTACCCATTTGGTCCAGTGTGTGCTGTTGCTAAACAGCAATGCGTTGTGTCCTGTTTGAAACAATTTCTGCAAGTTACACTTTGAATATTGATGCTGATTCTAGATATATGTATACACCCTTTGTGGTCATTTCAAGCTCAATGGCGTCTAATTTTTGGCGCACGTGTGATAGCAAAAGTAAATGTTTGTAATGGGTTGTCCGTCAACTGTCTGTTATCTGTGGGCAACTTTAACATTGGCATTTCCTCGAAGACTATGCAAGCCTCAGACTTCAAACTTGGCACAAGGGTACTTTGTGGTAAAATAATTCTAAACATACCAATTTCTGTGACCTTTCAAAGGTCATCTCAAGTAGTATTTTCAACTTCAAACTCAAACTTGCTATGGAGATACCACATGATAAGGGTGACAAAAGTTAGTTTCAGGAAGAGTTGTAGTTTTTATCAATGTTTTTGCAAACTTTTCAATAACATTTGGCATGATGATAACACTTTTCTGTGCATACTAATGTAATCAGCCCCTCACAGAGGGCAAGGGTAACAGAGGGTTGACAAATGAGTGAAAAATGAAGGGATTTGGAAAACAAACTCAAGTTTCACTGGTACAAAATCCAGCCCTGTACTTATGTTTAGTCATTTTCAGAGACCTGTTTGAGAAGTCAAGCCAAGGTCAAAAAGGTCAGACGTATTATGTGGATTGGTCATACACGTGAACCATAAGGACATTGCCTTTCTTGTTCATGTTCTGACTACTGTCATATTATGCATGTATGTACTTTGTATAAATACTTGCAAACATATATGCAAGCAATATGTGCATGTCAAAACTTTTTTTGATACAAAATTATCTTTTGCAGGTTATGAAAGATAAGGGAAGAAGAGTTCAGTGGGTACATCTCTCTACGCGATGGCCAACCGACGAGAAGGCAAAGGAAGTGAACTGATTGTCCTGTGTAGGAGGGCAGACGTCCTGTTATTTTGATATCCATCCACCAGGCTGGCCACAATGTCAAGGTTTTGGACAGTCACATCATTCGCAATGCAGCAAAAGCCTGTGCCTTACTGCCTGAGCTGATGCATAGCCATATATTAGGAGAAGGGCAAGCAGGCTTTAGGCCTGGCTATTCAACTGCAGACACAACAGCAGTGGGGCAGTGACAACAAAGTGACAATGACAAAGCTCGAGAACATAGAAATAAAGAGGGAGTGTTTCCATAAGCCTGACATAGAAGCAGCGGGGCGACAAAATTGTAACGTGCAGTCGAGCAGTTCAGGGGCTATTGTACAGTGATGGGGGTGTGCTTTGTGTGTTTTCATATAACAACGTGACAAAGCGATTTGACACCCATGTTGTAATTTGTAGTGCAGTAAAAAGGTGAAAAATATCTGTATTTTGACCAAACAGATGTTTTCTCAAGTATACACAACTTCAAACCCAGACTTGGTACAAGGTGGTAAGAACTTTTCATGCATACTAATTTCGTATGCATGAAAGGTCAGAAAGGTCAAGGGTCACAAGAAATCGGGAAATAGGTACAAGATAGACATATATTGCCCAAAGATGTTTTTTTTTTTTTTTTTTTTTTTTTTCAAGTATTCCTAACTGTAACCCTAAACTTGGTAAAGAGATACCTGATGGTAAGACCTTCCTATGCATATTTATTTGGATGACCCCCTCAGAAAAGTTCCTTTTTGTCACTCTCCTGTCATGTCGCGATTTGGAAACGCAGCTTAATATGTATTAGTTTTTGGTTATCCAAGGAAAACCCCTTTACTGACAATGTGTTCATTTTTCAAAGACATTTCATCATATGAACAGGTCTTTTTTTGTGACAAGTTCCTAAATACTGGCATACATCAGTCATTCAAAATATGTAGTCCACAGCTGACACGTATGGGGTAGGAAACAGTGGTACAGATAGATTTTGTGCAGCATCGGTGTGAGACAAGGAGAAAACTTATCACTGCTCCGCTTTGCATGATTCAAAATGATATACAGGGTTCATTCTGAAAATGGTCATTGGCCTCAGAGTATAAAACCCATGGGTCCTTTCTGAAGAGGGGATGTGCGGAAATATAGAAACGTGGGGATGTATATTTATGTCATTAAACCCTCAGCTTAAAATGTTGTGCAAATGTGGACTTGCTCAATGAAAAACGCAATACTGCTCAAGAGTGAGTTGACCATGCAGTTCTTGCATTACCCTCCAGCTGTCACAGCAGATTTAAGTGGTTGGGTGATAACTGATCATAGGCATATGATATGTACTGTACTTTGTGTTTGTTTTGTTTTTTTCTTCCACTGTCATTCATTGACTTTCAGCTGTGTGGCTTTACTTATCATATCAGAATTGCTAACCACATGGTTCATTTCACAAGTTTTACAGATGTACTGTACATGACACACGCCAGCAAACAGAATGACCTGACTATGATCCGTGTCCATACAAGTCTCCATAGGCATGCTCTCTCTTGGCTTGACTTCGCGAACGAAGATTTTATAGGAGTTGCCCATGACGTCTGCAGGCTTGTTCGTGGCTGCGGAGGCCAATCCGAGACAGGCAGGTTCGACCGCAGTGGCTGCAGGGGAAGGTATGGCCAGGGTTCTGAGCTGCGGCATCTCTGTTTTTTCTCCTGAGCCGCTTGTTCTTAAGACTAGCTCTGTGAGAGTCCTCAAAGGAGACAGCTGCCTTGTAAATGGTGGAGCGCCAGGTGTCACGGTCCGCAGCAAGCGATGACCACTGGTGGTGGTCGATTTGGCAGGCACTAAGTGACTTCTTGAGACAGTCTTTGTATCTCTTCTTTGGTGCCCCTCTGTCACGGTGTCCAGTAGCAAGCTCGCCGAACAGGGTGATCTTTGGTAGGCGATGATCCTCCATCCTGGAGACATGCCCCGCCCAGCGGAGCTGTGTCCGCAGCAGCAAAGCCTCGATGCTCACAGTTTTAGCCTGTTCAAGGACCTCGACGTTGGTGACATAGTCACTCCAGTGAATGCCCATGATGGTACGCAGGCAGCGCTGGTGGAAGCGTTCGAGGAGTCGTAGTTGGCTGCGGTAGAGGGCCCAGGACTCGGAACCATACAGCAGGGTGGTGAGGACCACAGCTCTGTACACGCTGATCTTGGTGCCTGTTTTCAGCTGTTGATTGTGCCACACCCGCTTGAAAAGTCGCCCGAAAGCGCTGTTCGCTTTTGCCAGCCTGCTGTCAAGCTCCTTGTCCAGCTTGGCGTCTGACGTGATAATGCAGCCAAGGTAAGTAAACTGGTGCACTGACTTTAGTTCATACTCGCCAATGGTTATGTGAGGAGGGCGATACACTGTCTTCGGTGCCGGCTGATGGAGGACCTCTGTCTTTTTCAGACTGACCTCGAGTCCAAAGAGCTGGGCAGCATCTGCGAAGCAAGACGTGATGCGCTGCAGGGCTCTCTCTGTGTGTGCAACGAGGGCAGCATCATCAGCAAAAAGCAGCTCACGAATCAGTTGGTCTAGGGTTTTCGTGTGGGCCTGCAGTCGTCTGAGGTTGAACAGGCTGCCATCGAGACGATACCTGATGTACACTGCATCGTCATCATCGAGGTCCACTGTGGCCTGCTTCAACATCATGCTAAAAAAGATGGTGAAGAGGGTCGGTGCCAGCACGCAGCCCTGCTTTACGCCGTTGAGAATAGGGAATGGTTCTGAGAGGTCATTGTTGAGTCTGACCTGGCCTTGCTGGTCCTCGTGTAGCTGGACAATCATGTTGAGGAACTTTGGGGGACAGCCAAGTCGCTCCAGGATCTGCCACATGCCTTGCCTGCTTACAGTGTCGAACGCTTTTGTTAGGTCGACAAATGTTACGTACAGCCCTTTGTTCTGCTCGCGGCACTTCTCCTGTAGCTGTCTCAGCACAAAGACCATATCGGTGGTGCTCCTGTTTGCTCTGAAGCCACACTGGCCCTCTGGGAGTTGGTCTTCAGCGATGGCAGGTACCAGCCGATTCAGGAGCAGCCTTGCAAGGATTTTCCCAGCAATGGACAGCAGGGTAATTCCCCGATAGTTGGAACAGTCAGACTTCTCGCCTTTGTTCTTGTACAGGGTGATAACGACTGCATCACGGAGATCTTTTGGTAGTGTTCCTTCCTCCCAGCAGCAGAGAAAGAGGTCATGGAGCTTCTTGTGCAGTGCTGTGCCTCCATGTTTCCAGATCTCTGGCGGTATTCCATCAATGCCTGCTGCTTTGCCACTCTTGAGCTGGTGGATGGCTGTGAGGGTCTCTTCAGCGGTGGGCGGTTCGTCCAATTCAACCTTTACTGGGAGGTGTGGGATTTGTAGGACGACTGCTTCTTGAACAGTGCGCTCAGCGCTGAAGAGGCTCTGAAAGTATTCCGACCAGCGGTTCAAGATGGAGGTATTATCTGTGAGGAGTGCCTGGCCATTCGCGCTTCGCAGGGGACTTTGTACCAGGTGCCTGGGACCATACACTGCTTTCAGTGCTTCGTAGAAGCCCCTGTAGTCACCATTGTCAGCACAAAGCTGGGTCCTCTGTGCAAGTCTGGTCCACCACTCATTCTGGAGATCTCTGAGCTTGCGCTGGAGACTGCTGCGGACGAGGCGGAAGGCAGACTTCTTCACAGGGCAGGAAGGCTGGGCTAGGTGGGCCTGATGGGCGGCTCTTTTTTTTTTTGCTAGGTGTTCCTGGATCTCTACATCGTTTTCGTCAAACCAGTCTTTGTTCTTCTTTCTGGCGAAACCCAAGACTTCTGCAGAGGATTTTGCAATAGCAGTTTTCAGTTGTTCCCAAAGTGTTTCAGGGGAGGAGTCTACTGGGTCCGCTGTGTCTTTGAGCCTGCGCTGTAAATCTGTCTGAAAGGCAGCTTTCAGATCGTCACGCTGAAGGCTGGCAACGTCAAGCTTTTTCTTGGGGGGCCCCCATTTCTTGGGTTTTGGCTTGAAGTGGAGCCTGAGTTTACAGCGGACAAGGCGGTGGTCAGTGTGGCACTCTGCGCTGGGCATCACTCTGGTGAGGAGGACGTCACTGCGGTCCCTCTGACGCACTAGGACATAGTCGATAAGGTGCCAGTGTTTGGAGCGAGGATGCATCCAGGTGGTCTTTCGACTGTCCTTTTGCTGAAAAGTAGTGTTGGTGATGACCAGTTGCTGCTCCGCACAGAACTCCAACAGTAGGCGGCCATTGTCATTGCAGTTCCCCACGCCATGCTTGCCGAGGACTCCTTTCCAGGCTTCAGAGTCCTGGCCCACTCTGGCGTTGAAGTCGCCAAGGATGATGACTTTGTCGTCTGCAGGGGTACTCTGTAGGAGGCTGCGCAGGTCAGTGTAAAACTTGTCCTTTTCAGCAGGCTCTGCCAGGAGGGTTGGGGAGTACACACTGAGAAGGGTGACGTGCTGCTGGTGTCTCAGTTGGAGGCGCATGGACATGATGCGGTCTGAGTGGCCCGTTGGTAGGTTTTCCAGCTTAGTCGCAATGGATGTCTTGACCATAAAACCCACGCCTGAAAGCCGTCTTTCTGATGCAGGCCTGCCTGACCAGTAGAGGGTGTACCCAGCACCAAGTTCTTGGAGGCTGCCTTCGTCCGGAAGGCGTACTTCGCTGAGCGCGGCGATGTCGATGTTTAACCTCCGCAATTCATGGGCAATGAGGGCGGAGCGCCGTTCAGGGCGTCCGCTGTCTGCTTTGTCGAGCATGGTTCGGACGTTCCAGCATGCTACGTTGAGTCCGGTCGTGGTCGTCATGAGAGTGGATCCGTTATTCTTTCTTGTTTTTTGACCGCAGGAGAAGATGCCCGTTGACCGCGGCTAGCCAACTGGGGTTGCGAGGGGACGAGCTTTGGTTAGGCCACCTTTTCTAGGCCCCTCTCCGTGTGGAGCAAGCAGTGCTGTCCCTAGAGAAGGCTGCTTGGTCGTTCAGGGTGTGCCGAGTGATGTTGTCATCCCCAGGTCAACATCAGGCGACCAATATCCTGAACCGCCTGCATGCAGGTTTGAGACTGCGGCTTCCAGTGACATCTTTCACCTGCCGTTTCGCCCCTCGCCCGTCGCTACAGGACTTGGAATGGTCAGTGTCATGGTCCGTGGACGTTTCCTAAAGCCTGCGCGGTGGAGCTTTTTGGTGGAGTGCAGTGTGCGCAGTACTGGCCCCACCCTTTAAACCCTTGGTTCATCTGCCATGGCCTAGCAAGCTGGGACGATGGCATCGAGGTCCTCGGGTCGTAGGTTTTATATCAGACTGTCCTTGTCCTAGTCTCTGGCTCAAAAGCCTTCCCCGGAGACACGGGGGCTTTGATGTCAGGGGTTTCCTTCCTTAGCCTTTCCGCAGCCAAGCGGCAGGCCTGCAAGGCAGCAGGCGACTCGTGGAGGGCGGGGTCGTCTATGTCCCGTGCAGATGTGAACATCTGCCCACTGCCCACTGCCCATTCAGCTAGAGAGATAGGTACATCCATAGGCATGCACACAACTAAAAATGACATCAGCTCCACTTTTCTCCCAAATAGCTTGTATACAGTCAGCACTTTGTCAATGTAAATGTGGATAATGTTACATGTAGTTGAAATATGTTCTGCAGTAAAGCTGTTTTTTGAGGGGGAGCTGGGTGGCTCGGTGGTAGTGTGTTTTGGTTTCCTTATAATTTGTAACCAAAAACTGCTGGGAAACTGAGATTCAGCTAGAGAGATAGGTACATCCACTACCAATCTGTTCACAAACATCTTTCAACCAGAGATGTTCATCGACCTGCTTTCATGGAGACACCAAAGGAGCATGTAGCATTTCTTGCAGCAGGTATATTAAAACAAATTCACATCAATTAATGTTTGTAGATGATGCCAGTAAAAATAAAAAATAAAACCTGTCTCTGACAACACTCTTTGGTGTGCTTTTTCATCAGTGAAGCTGTGAATAATTGAATGAATGTAAACATGTAATGTAAACATTCTCACACAATGCCTGGTTGAAAAAAATGAATGAACAAATGTACCGAGGTAACCAGTCTGCATTTTTATCCAAGACTGAATTCGGTTGGTTGGTTTATGGTTTAACATTTACATTTCCACAGTGATGATAATCGCATATTTAAAAAAATAAAAATAAAAAAATACCACGCATTAAATTTTTTTTTTTTGCTTTGGGTTTAAAGTGTGTTTGTTTCATTTAGCGAAGTAGAAAATGTATGGGTTTCAAATGTGAGCAGGAAAAAAAGTCGCCATGTACGGGACTCGAACCCTGGTCACCTGCGTGCCAAAAACAATACCTTACCACTGCACTAACTAAATTACAAAGAACCAGCACGTGCATTTAATTACTTATAGATAAACGTTTTCATCCCGTATCTGCCGTTGTTGTTTGTTCCAGTTTACTGTCACAAATAATGATCGAGGACTAGCAGTTTGGGCGTAGTTTGCAACAGTTTGGGCGTAGGTTTTCCCTTGTAGGTTTAAAATAGTCGTTTTCCCTTCTTTCTCATGCGTGCTTGTGACCGGCTACGGCGGAGATATGATCTGCCGGAAGTCAGACATCGCTTGTATCCCTTATTGAATACGCACTCGAAAACGACCCAAAGTGCCAAATTTTGTGCGGGACCCCATATTTTCTTCATAATCAATGCGATAGTTATAACATAAAGTACGACTTTATCGAATAAAAAGGGCCTGAGCAATTGCCCAACATTGCAAACACTTGTAATGTTATTGATAACATCCGGGCAATTTGCGAATTTACAACATAAACTTTTCTCGATTGCACTTAGAATTCCAATTATCAGAACACACTTTTTTTACGAGAAAATACTAACATACTTTATGAAGTGACCGAAATGTTTCTTTATCATTTTAACACACTATTCGATAAATTTTTATTGTGTTCTGAAATCAGCTATTTTGCGTGTTTTCGCTCAAGGGGTAGGTCACGCAAAAGGCTCAAACTTACAAATATGCCCGGGACCATGGGTCTTTCAGGGTGGCAATAGCCTCCAGACTCAATAAGGCTGTCAAAAAAAACCTATAAGCGGCAGTTTTCAATTAAAAAATATAGGTATAGTATACAACCTTAATAATTTTTTTTTTTTTTTAGTTGTGCTTCGCGTTTATCTACGGTATTGAAAATAATGTGGACATGTGAGATGGGGCTGTTTGGAGAACGTTACATACAATGCATATGACGAGCATTGGTGGGCACACATCGAGACTATGACAGTGAAGTAACATGATACAAATTACGTTATGTGTAGCACGCTGTTAAATGTACATTTGGCCGGAAAGGCAGTGTGTATGTGTGTGTGTGTGTGTGTGTGTGTGTGTGTGTGTGTGTGTGTGTGTGTGTGTGTGTGTGTGTGTGTGTGTGTGTGTTTAGCCATGAGGTTTTCTTGCATTTGTGTACGTACAGGTCTGAAACTTCAGGAAATGCTTCATTATAGTTAGCATCGAGACAGATAATTGTGACCCTCTCTCACGAAACCAGTCTTAACTCGCAACGAGCCGATCGGCGTTACACGCAATAATGTGTGGTGGGGGTCAATCTGGGTCATTTTCACTTTTTTCCAGAAATGTATTCTACATACACCAAAGTATCGTATGGTTAAAAATTTTATCGTAAAAAATGCCATTAAATAGGTTAAAAATGCTTTTAAAAGTCTGAGCTTGGCCCCAATTATGCTTTTCTTGTGTGCAAAATGACCCATTTTTAACATAACAGAACACGTTGCATCCCCTACAGAACCCCATCATGTTATACACTGTTGGAAAGGTCTTTGTCCGCGCTTTCGCGGGCTTAGAGTGTGTTCTATTTTTACACATTGTAAAGCTTCCAAATAAGGAAAAAATGGGCGTACACAAATGTTCAATTTCGACCAATCAGAGAGTAGAACAGCTAACGACATGGCAACGACTAAGTTAAACACATTTCCATTGGCCGAGCTAAGACTAAGGGAAGGAACTCCGATCTCTTCCGCGGTCACTTTCTGTGTTTACAACCATGGAAGCCAGACTAGCGTACTTACTAAACTCTTGCAAATCCGGTAATTTACCGCCTGCAGATCAGGAAGAATTAAGCGAACTGATCAGTGATTATTTCGTTGCCGATTCTCATCACGACGATAGCTTTTCCGACAACGATTTTGAGTTTGAACCGGCTGATGGTGAGGATGAAAGCGAAGGAGAGATTAATGCCCCACTAGTCCACGTTGAGGAATTTAGAGGTGATGGAGAGACCGGCTTGGACGTGGATGCTGCACCAGACGATGGGGGAATGTTTGCTCGTGCCCGTGTTCGATCGTGCAAGGCCAACGGACATGGGTGCAAGCAGATAAAGGTACCGTCGCCTGGACCAGAAGACACGCGTCACGGCTGCATCACCGAGTTTTCACCAGAAGAAATCGTGGCTCTTCAACTCTCAGTTCAAGACATGGATCGAGGTATGTGCATGACTTTCTGAATGTAGATGTATGTTTATTATAGTGTGTGTGTGTGTGTGTGTGTGTGTGTGTGTGTGTGTGATGGTGTGTGTGTGTGTGGTGTGTGTGTGTGTGTGATGGTGTGTGTGTGTGTGATGGTGTGTGTGTGTGTGGCTGTGTGTGTGTGTGTGTGTGTGTGTGTGTGTGTGTGTGTGTGTCCAATTGTCAACACTAGATGAATAGGCTAATTATTCTATTAATGATAGTATAGAAATGCTGACATAAGTGGACAGTTTAAAAAGAGTGTATACTATTTTGTTCAGATGCAAAGGAGTGGATGATCCTTGGCATTCTGAGTTCGTGCATGCGGAATGGACCGAAGACAGAGTGTAGCAAGTGGAAAGTGCAGAAGGACCGCAAGAAGCCGCGATCCAGCTACTGCCTGCTCACACGTCCTGTCTGCAAGGATGCCTTCCTCTATCTCCTTGGGTATGTATATTACATTTAAGCACTGTACAGAATCATGTATACTTGTATTTTGTGTCTAATGAACGACGAGTGTATTTTCATTGACTTCATTATTGTTGGTTTCTGTTTTTAGTATCAGCCAAGACATGCTGACGCGCCTCTCGAAGCACTACCAGGAAGAGGGGCTGACGCCAACACGACGAAGTGCTGGGGGGCGAAAAAACAACACCCGCAGCCTGACAATCGACGACACAGCCCGCGTGGTGCGCTTCATTAAAAACTTTGCAGAGGACCACGCCGTCACCTTGCCTGGGCGAGTACCAGGATTTAAGAGGGAGGATATTCGCCTGCTGCCTTCATCATCACCAAAGAGTCATGTTTACCGACAGTATGAACAGCAGGGCGCTAGATGCGGTAAGCTTTCCCACAATATCTTTCTGCATTTTTTTATGGGATGCAGTTGTTATACATGCATAAACTTTCTAACTCTGCTTTCGAAGATATATTCATTATGATAACTTTTAATGGTTCTTTATTTGCTTCCTTTTTTCAGGGTATCGGGTTGTTGGGAAATCCACCTTTAGCAAGTTGTGGAGTGAGCTTTGTCCCTTCATTGTTGTGGCAAAGCCCATGACCGACCTCTGCTGGAAGTGCCAGAAGAACAACACGAGGATCTACCGCAGTGCCAACATGACAATGGAGGAGAAGGATGAGTCCCTTCAAGAGCAACAGAGACATCTAAGCCAGGTGGGCCATCATGCTGTTCTCATGGGAATTGATCTGTACTCATTCTGGCTTACGGCTTGTTTTAAGCAATTTGTTACGAAAACCTGACAAGGACAGAATGTGAAGTTTTTACTTACATGATATTAATTAATTAATTAATTAATTTTATATTATTATATGAAATTTTTATGCAGGTGGAAGCGGAGCGCACACTCTACAAGGACATGAGCACCGATGCCAGGACCATCGCACAGCAGCATGGTCTCCAGCAGCTCCAGCCTACTCCAGCCAACTCCGGGGATTTCTCCATGCACTACAGCTTTGATTTCGCGCAGCAGATCCACTACCCCAGCGATGCTGCGCAACCGGGACCACTGTATTTCCTGACGCCACGGAAGTGCGGAATCTTCGGAGTTCACTGTGAGGGGCTGTCGCAGCAGGTGAATTTTCTGATCGACGAGTCTGTGAGCAGCAGCAAGGGGAGCAATGCCGTGATCAGCTATCTTCACTTCTTCTTCAACCAGTATGGCCTTGGGGAGAAGTCTGTCCACCTTCACTGCGACAACTGTTCCGGACAGAATAAGAACCGCTGGGTCTTGTTCTACTTCGCCTGGCGCGTGCAGATGGGACTTCACAGCGACGTCACCCTGAACTTCATGCCACCAGGCCACACTAAGTTTGCTCCAGACTGGTGTTTTGGTTTGCTGAAGAGGTGTTTTCGTCGTTCCCACGTGTCCTGTCTGGATGACCTCCAGGATGTTGTGAGAGCGAGCACTGCAGTGTCCCGCCTGAACATCCCGCAGCTTGTTGGTAGGGAAGATGCGACAGTGTTTGTGCCAACTTACGACTGGCAGTCCTTCCTCGCCCAAGCCTACAAGCCGCTGAATGGGATCAAGCCTGTTGGACACTTCAGGTTCAGTTGTCAGTATCCTGGAAAGGTTTTATACAAGACGACTATCGCGGACGCTGAAGAGGAGAAGATGCTAGCTGTTCCTGGCCGTGTTACTCAACTTCCCCACATGCCAGCCATCATACCAGCTCCAGGACTTTCCAGAGACAGACAGCAGTACCTGTTTCAG
>BTPG01000003.1:98686115-98763615 GCA_036245525.1 Semisulcospira habei | reverse complement strand
GTGCCTGTCTCTTGCGTGGGCGGGGCGGTGTTACCGCACCCTCTGTGTTCAGTGGTGATGGTGGTTGTGCCGATCTTCTTTGTTGCTTTTGATGGGGCGGCTGTTGTCCCCGTTGGTTTTGTGTCGGGCGCTGTCTGACACTCGCTGTCCTTATATGAGGTTGTGGTTGTGGCTTGACTGGCCGTATTTTCAGTCTTCGGGGGGTAGAGGTCTCGTAGTGCCCCTGTGTGCACCAGCCACCTGGCGGTGACTAGTGCGTGGTGGTATGGGTCGCCAACGGTCGTAGCGATGGCCGGTACTGCATCCTGGAGCAGGAGCACCAGGGCATCAAAATCCATTCCCCGGAGCCTGGTCTCCCCCCCCCCCTCCTCAGTTGTTGCCGGCCGTTCCCGAATAAGTGATTCGGGAATGGTGACCGGCGGTGGGGAGGGCGGGAAGTCCGGCTCCGACGATGGCTCGGTCGAGTACCCGGGCTCCTCTTCTTGTGGTGGTGGTGGCTGGGGGCTGGTGGGTGCCGTCTCTTCTTCTTGATAGTAGAAGTCTTGTTGGACGCTCGGCGGGTTGAGGTCTGGGAGGCTCCATTCTTGTTGTTGGAGCATTCATCTAATTTCCATCGGATTGGGGAATCCTTTGAAAATGTAATTCGACTTGCGTAAAGTCGCTTGTGTGGGGGCAGGGCCCCACGTTGGTTCGGTACGTCGCTGTATCGGCGGAGACACAGGTGGTCTGGTTTGCCTTGTCTCCCTCTTGGGCCTGAGGGTAGGCTGTTCTGCTTGATGGCTCGCTGAATATTCTTCGGCTTGTTCTAGTTTGGTCCTACGGCGATTCGCCCTGAGGAGGGCGGCATTCTGCTTTTTGGACGCCATCTGTCGTCTGTTTGCGTTGAGCTGTGGCGTGTAGGCTGGCTGGCTTGCTTGCTTGAGGCTGGCTTGCTCGCTTGCTTGCTGTGTTTAGAGAGAGCGGTGAACCGTCCTCTCTCCTTCGCTGCTGTGAGTCGAATCCCCCCCCCCCCCCCCCCAGCGCGCAAGTGCAAGTGCAATTTTTAAAAGGACCAGACTTCCAGCTACCGTGGGCCAGGGGGGTGGGGGGGGGGGGGTGGGGATGTCTCGCTGACTGTCTGTCGGATCCTTGGGGAACTCCATACTTTATATCTTTTATTGAAGAGTAAGATCCCTTCATTAGAAATTTTTGTTTACGATGGTATGATATAAAAAATGCAACTACTTCTGTACTATTCACGTATTTCTGAATCTTTGTCATTAGAGACGCGTGTTGAAACATGGAGGAGAAGTAACAACGAAGGTCCTCACTACACTCTGTCAAAAGATCTTGGAGCAAAATAAATGGCCAGTAGAATGGACACAGTCTCTAGTGATCCCGCTCCCCAAGAAAGGAAACCTGAAACAGTGCCAGAACTACAAAACTATCAGTCTGATAATCACCCTAGCAAAGTAATGCTTAGAATCATTCTCAACCGCCTCAAAACTTTCGCCGAGGAACTGCTGGCAGAAGAACAGGCTGGCTTCAGAGTTGGAAGAAGCACTGTAGAGCAGATTTTCAACTGCCGCGTCCTGATCGAGAAACATCTGCAGCATCAGCGCGAACTCTACCACAACTTCATTGATTTCAGGAAAGCATTTGATCGCGTCTGGCACGACGGACTCTGGCAAGTCATGAGATCGTTCAACATAGAGGAGGGACTGATCCAAATGATAGAAGCGCTTTACAAGAACGCCTGCAGCGTGGTTCTACTTAACAATCAGTCAGGCGAGTTCTTCAGGACGACGATCGGTGTCCGTCAAGGATGCCTCCTCTCTCCTGTCCTTTTCAACATATTCCTGGAGAAGATCATGCAGGAAACCCTCCACGACCACCATACTTCAATCTCTATTGGTGGCAGATCCCTGTGCAATCTTCGATTCGCAGACGACATTGACCTAATGGCAGGCAGCAATAGTGAGCTCCAAAACCTGACAAACAAACTTTCAAGTAGCGCAGGGTCTTATGGCATGGAGATCAGTACGGATAAAAGCAAAGTAATGATCAACACCACAAGCGACAGCAGCATCAACATTCACATGAACGGCCAGAATCTAGAAGAGGTCAATAGCTTCAAGTACTTGGGAGCCACCCTGTCCAAAGACGGTAGATGCATAGCAGAGATCCGTATCAGGATAGGTACAGCAACATCCGCAATGGCCAGGCTGGACAGGATATGGCGAAGTAACTCCATCAGCTTCACCATTAAGTACAGGCTTTACAAGTCCCTCGTAGTGTCTATTCTACTCTACGGCTGTGAGACTTGGACACTGCTTGCAGACTCAGAAAAGAAAATCCAGGCCTTTGAGAACAAGTGCCTGAGGAAGTTGCTCCGCATCTCGTACCGCGAGCACAAGACCAACGAATATGTACGGAGCATCGTCACTTCCCTGGTAAGCCCACATGAACCCCTTCTGGCAACCGTGAAACGGCGCACGCTTGCTTGGTTTGGCCACGTGACCCGACACAACACCTTGTCCAAGACTATCATCCAAGGCACTCTCGAAGGAAGTCGTCGGCGAGGTCGTCAGAGAAAGAGTTGGGTCGCAAACATAAAAGAATGGACCGAACTCGAGATGCCAGACTTGCTTGCCACCGCCCAAAATAGAACTCAATGGAGAGCACTGTCTGTTGCTGCTGTCTTTCAGTCCCCCCAACGCCCAGTTCGGGCAAGGGACTGATGATGATGATGATGGTGTCATTAGAGTGGTGTGATCGATTAAGTCAAAGGCCTTTTTAAAGTCTAAGTAAACGACATCTGTTATCTGAGATTTGTTCATACCCTGGAGCCATGCGTCAACGAGGCGCGTGAGTGCGGTGTGGCAAGAGTGCTATGGGCGAAATCCGGATTGAAAGGGGTGGAGGAGCTTGCGGTTTCTAAGTAGGCAAGCAGGTGTTTGTGGACATGCCTTTCCAGCGGCTTTGACAGAACTGATAATAATCAAATCGGTCGATAGTTGTTAGGGTCTGAACGATCTTTAGTTTTTGGAAGTGGAATGACTTTAGCGTATTTTAGTTTGTTAGGGAAAGTATGTTGCTTGATACAATGGTTGTAAATGTACGTAATAGACTCCACATATTTACGGCAGTGATAACTTAAGTATTTGCGGGCTGATGTCATCAGGTCCCGAAGACTTTTTATTTGGTAGTTTACTAATGAGCAAACCCACCTCATGAACTGCTAGCAAGGGAATGCTGAAGGGGTCTGTGTCCTCTGTTCTGTGTTTACAGAATTCAGAAAGCAAATTTGAACATTCATACTTACTGCTATTAATTGAGGCATTTAGAGTTTCAGCGACTGAAAGAAAACGATTATTAAAAGTTTCTGCAGTAAGACTGCTGGGAATGGTTGTTGAAGTGCCAGGGGAGCCTTTAGTTAGAGTGTTTAATAGGCGCCAGATAGTGGAAGTATCCTTACTGTCTTTCACTGTGTCACGGATTAACCTTTTCCTTGCCTCTCTGATCATGTACTTAACACGGTTACGTCGTTGCTTAAGTTCAGGAAATAGTACCAAATAGAAAGGGCAGTGTCCGGGTCATTGGAGAGAAGTACATCGTTGAACGGAGTATTATTTAAATCAAATAGGAATTTATTATGGTTATAGTTCTTGAATGATCGATATGTTATGGTTGTATGGCCGTTCTTTTTTGCTTTCGGAATCTTTTTTTTAACCATGAACAAACAACTGGATAGTGATCACTAACACTTAGATTTGAAACCTCAACATTACAGACGGCTTTCAGTTTATTAGTGTATATGTGTTCTATAAGTGAGGACGTATTTTGAGTAATTCTGGTGGGCGATTTTACTAACTGGACTAGACCAAACAATAAAGATATTGTATCCCACGCAGTGTGATTCTTAAGGAAGTCTATATTAAAATATCCCATGAGAAGAAGGTCAGCCTTTCTTTTGCAAGCTCTGTCAAGGATCTGATTAAAATGGTCATACCATTCGAAAGTGGCGGCAGGATTTCTGTAAAGGAATCCAACTAGTAGCGGTGTCGATTTAGGGCATTTCACTTCCAGTCACAAACACTCTACGTCTGCTGTTTCCAAGTCCAAGCGTCTATGGACTAAATGCTGAATGGAGTTGTGAATGTAGACAGCGATGCCTGTTTGACCTGGGGACGAGTCACATAGTCACGGAAAAATTAGGAATACTAATGGCTTCATCCCTCACATACGAGCTCAGGCGCGTCTCACTAAGCCCAAATAAATGAAACGGTGTGGGATTGCTAATGTAGACAGATATATCGGTTAGTTTATTGTACAAATGAAATACATTGAGATGCCCTATTCGCATAACTTTCAAATTTATGTCTATTACGGAGTAAGGCAAATTTGTACAGAACAAACAACAACAACAAAATAAAATGTCAAAAGAAGGAAGTATACGTTGAAATTATTAAATGAAACAGCACAAATGCCTATGTATATATAAAGCTGGTAAATAGACAAGACACAATGAAATGATTTAGCAGACTCGTCTGCAGGGAAATAATCCAACTGCTCGAACATCAAAGTCCCGATAGCAAGTTCAGTTAAGCGTATCAGCTGAACACGAACACAATACTGGCCGGGGTTTGGTAATCCGCTTTCAACTCGATACTGCTCAGCGAAATAAAGCGGAGACACAGTTATCACTGGTAAATTGAAGCTTGTTTGAATCATCATATTCAATCAAGTTTCCTTCACGCTGATAGTCTGCTGGTATTGGAACAATCACTGACTGACCTCGTATAAAACACACAGAGTACTCCCACACAATAGTAAACTAAAGGATCAATGATATTCTAGTCTAGGAGAGACTTTAATCACGACGAACGAACGAACGTCACAGACAATGATGATCGTAACTGTTCTTGGTCATCGCAAAATACGTAACACTACAGTGGCACATTGATCACCAAAAGTTTTACTTACTGCGCACTGTTCACAAGCTAATAAGTGTTCTTGAACAGTCAGAAATACAAATACATAAAATAAAAGTCCACAGGCACATCCCGAACGAATGCCTTCAAGTAAAGTAATAGCGGTGTCAAATACACACGTTTATCAAAGAATAGAACCAGAAATGAACTGTCAATCGCTAGAATTAATGGCACGACGAAACACCACCGATCGTTGTTGTTTTTGTCATTGTTGTTGTAAACATGTTATTTTTTAATCAATGAACTAAACACCTGTTAGTTGACTGTTATATCCCTGGATAAATGGCTGAAGCAGTTGCGCCAGAACGCGCATTACCTGCGAGTCGTTGCCTTCGGGAATAGCTGCAGTGGTCTCCCACCCCCTGGTCGGGGTACTTGCGGTTTTAGGAGCGGCCAGAGCCTGGAGAGCACTGTTGACTCTCGAGTTGTTCTGAGGCGGGGGCGGCATGCGGGGAAACTCTTCCTCCGTCACTGTAAATGGCTTGGCGTGACCTGGCTGAGGACAGTACGCAGCGGGATGTCCAGGTTGCACACGATTGGACATGGAGTGGCTGGGGCTGGCGTAGTTTGCAGGCAAGTGGCTGGCCTTAGAACTAGGGGATAGAGGGTGGCTCGTAGAGGGGCAATTTGTCTGGGTGATGTTGGGAGAGGCTGGGTTGGGAGTAGTGGACTTGCGTAAACTTTGGCCCTCTGCCACTGCCCGACTGGTTGTGATGGAATGGATTAATAAATGGATGTCAAAACAAGAGAAAGTAGCATGACAGCCACCGACAATAGAACTAGAGCAGTTGATGCGGCCGACAGACGTAACCGATACAGTATATCAGGCTCTCCCGTAAGCCTATTGCGACCAGTCACTTAAGTCAAAGGTGCGAGGTTCGATACCGGGTTCCGGCGTCGGACTTTTCTCCTCTGGTAAGTGTCACCGTTATTTCGGGCGGACCGTCGGGGGTTCTTTCTCCGGGTACTCCGGTTCTTCCACCCCCCACCCACCCCCTCCCCCAACCCCCACACTTTGGTACCGGTTTCAGGCCAATTTACAAATTTCAAATACAAGCGATCAAAAATCTCTCTAACTTCAGTAGCTGAACTGGCCCTTCGTCTGTCTTGTACTGTGTTTGTCTTAAATGGCGTAAATCCGTGTCTGTTACGTGAGTGTGCGTGTTGGGTTTCAGTTCGCGGCGCTTTGAGTCGATTCGCCCAAAAATTGAGAAAAAGCGCCTATATAATAACGGTATTATTATTAATATTACTGCTGGAATAGGTCGCTTTCATAGCGAGTCCCTGCCGTTACGATCAACACCGATCCAGCGGAAAACCTCTCCAGGTACCTACCCTCATGGAATCACGTGACAAGATTGTTAGAAACTTCTTAGCTGAGGCAAGACAACATTGAGAACCCGCCTGCTGTATCTGCGAACTTTATCAATGCCCGACATGTTGTAATGAGCTAATTCAGTCATGAACTAACGCACTGGACCCAGTGACCGAAATTCCACAATTTGTCGGCTGTGAAGTCTTTCTAACGTATACATTACAGTGCATGAGACTTGTGCCCCACATTGATAGCTTAAAGGTAGTGTCAGTGAAGGGATTAAACAGACAGTTTAAAACACATCTTTTCCAATCTTACTACAATGTCTTACCAAATTCCAATCTATTTTCTGATTCACAATAACATCATGATGACCGTGTTTCAGTTCATGTTGCGATGGTTGGTTGTGCTTTGAGTGTGTTTATGTGCTGTTAATTTTTGAATCTGTATTGTCATATTTGTATTTTGTGTTGCCGCTGTCTATTGATTTGTGTTTAGTTTGTCATTTTGATTTGTATTGTACAGCGCTCAGAGCATGCACTGCATGGAGTTTGCACTTTATAAATATAATTATTAGTATTATTATTAAACAATGGCAGCACACATGAATTATCATTGTTTGTTAATATCTAGTCAGGGCTCCATGCAGCTACAGGAAATGCGGAACAACAAAATGAATTGAACTCTTATGTTGGTTGTGGCAGGCCTAGGCAATATATAATAATAGCAATAACAACAACAATAATAGCAATATATTTTAGTATTTATTGTAAAGCGTGCTCCTTAATTTAACTACTGACACCGACCAAGCACCTTGACATTCCAACTAGCAAAAGGTACTCGGGCCGACTCACGTGCGCGGGCCTACTGCGGCCGTGTCGGTCCGGGGGCCTTTGCACACTGTGTACCCATGTCGCCAGCCCGAGCCTCTTGTCTTCACGGACCGTGTTTACTGTTTTCAGGTGCACAGTTTACATTTCCTGACCTGGACAGTGATGTTGTGACCGCAGCGGAAAACACCACAATCATCCTGAAATTTTCCCTACAGGAACTTACTCCCGGCTGTTTGAATAACTCTGGATCCTTTAGGGTCGAAGTGCGGAAAGTTGACACGTTCACGATGTGTAGCATGGTATATTATGACGGACAGTTTAGTCCACAGGACCCATGCACGGCTACATCAGAGTGGGGTGTGTTTCACTTCACCTATACAGTCAACAGAGCAGACGACTAGCAGAAATTCTCTTGGCGAACTACTGTTGTGGGTGCGGCGTCAGACAAATACATCACTTTCGATATCACCTGCACGTTGCGCTTTTCAATTCTCAGACCTGTCCTTACTTTCGTGCTTGTCTTGAACTGACATGAAAAGGTGAAAGTATTGTCCTCCTCCCCTGCAAACCCCCTCCCCAACACCCCACCTCCGAAGTTTGATATTTTGACTCTGGAAAGTACGACCTGAGCTCTGAGAGAAGCATGTCCCACGTAAAATATCTCAGACAAAACTATGGACCCTCCCACCTACCGACCTGATCCGCTCTTGCTTTCCCTCACCCCCACCCACCCACCCCACCCTTGTTCATCCTCCACGCACTTTCCCACGTCTGAAGTAATCACACGTCTGAATTCTCCAACGCCCGAAAGTTTCTGGACAGTCGGTCTTGGTTACAATGCATGTTGGCCCTATGACGTGACACGTAAATAAATCATTTGACTGTCAGTAAACCTTTTTGTGAATGTTATTCCTGTAGGGATAACAGAAATCATATGCACAAACAAAAACAACCAAAAAAATAAAAATAAAAAAAAAAACGCTACTGACAGCAAACGGTTAATACGTGCTACAGGTATTGTAAAGTGACCTATTTCAGGTAGGACGGGGTTAAAAGATCGCATATCTTCACTAAAAATGTTCTCAGTACGTCTGACAATACAGCTGGACAAAAGGGCTAACTTAACTCATTCAGCCCGACGGCCATATTTCCCAAATTTTGGAGGCGTCATCTAATGACTATGCACCAGGTGCAGGAGATAGATCGACCATGACCCATTTCCTGCTGTAGTGCTTCAGGGCTGAATGGGTTAAAGCAATCTTCACTATGGCGAGCGTGGACTGCTAAAATTAGTCAATTTAACTCATTCGAGACGAACTGCATCCGGATACGCGGCTTCAACCGCGTATCCGGACGCCCTTCGTCTCAAATGAGTTAATGGGTTATCAATGCTGTCAGTCTCGACTAAACTAAAACCACTCTACCCTCATTTTCACAATCCCTTATGAGTAGGCACGTATCAGAGGTGCTCCACTGCCTTTTGAACGTAACGGGTGGAGATCTCCCGTGCAAAAGGAGAAGAAGAGCAGAACCGTCTTTCATTTTACGACATTCAGACTTCATGATCCAAGTCCGCCATTTTGTCTGGCATTACTGTAAGACATTCAGACTTCATGAACCAAGTCCTCCCTTTTGTCCATCATTACTGTAAGACATTCAGACTTCATGTTCCAAGTCTGCCCTTTTGTCCAGCATTACTGTAAGACATTCAGACTTTATGATCCAAGTCCGCCATTTTGTCCGGCATTACTGTAAGACATTCAGACTTCATGATCCAAGTCCGCCCTTTTGTCCAGCATTACCGTAAGACGTACTGAGACAATTTATAAGGGAGACATCGCGATCTAATAACCATTTACTGCCTGGAGTAGATCGCTCAGCAAACTTTTGCTTCCTGTAGGAATCACCTCAAGAAACACGCCACTGAAAGCTCTTGGAATCACATCAACAAAATCGATACAATGACAGCCAACGTTTTTTTTTTTAATTGATACTCGCTGATTTGTTAACCCGCCTAATTGGCAGTGAACACGAGGCGTTATTTTTAACTCTTTTGCTGCCAGTAGACGGAGATTTGGTTTCTGAAACATTTTGTTAATAGACCGCTGTTGTGTTCGATCCGCGCTTTCCGCCGTGAGATGGCCTTAGTCGCCTACACGCGTTAAACCCAAATAACTAACTAACTCGATCCGCGCTTTGCTAAGGATTGGAAGGAAAACCACATGATCACGTTCTTGAATACCATTGGTCCGGCCTAGCATTTATTTCGAGTAACGGCTGAGGCTGCTCTCGTCCTTCATTACATCTTGTGCCAAAGGACGTTAAACTTAACTCATTCAGTCCCGACACACCACAGCCAGATATGGCTCGACCGTGATAGTTCAAGGGTGGTGCCAGAATAGCTTGGCGCCTATGGGCGCCAAGCTATTCTGGCACCAATCTTGAACTATTATGTTCGATCTCCCCTGAATTGTCAAGCAGTCCTCAGAGGACAATTTCAAAGGTGCAGATTTGGTACCTGGGACACAATGAGTTAATAGCCTAGTTAGTTAGTCAGGCCGCTAGCGTGATGATGTGTGGCTTTTTTACTAGCGCACCTCGGCTCTATAGCCGTAAGTTGAGATCGGTTGCTCTTATAGGTCACATGTCGCGCAGTCGTTTGTTTACTCGAAATTTTCGGAGTAGCGCGCTGCGCAAGCGCGAAATTTATCATGGCAGCGAAACCGTCCAGCGGTCAGTTCAGCGCAAAAGGGCCTCGGCCCTCCAAGGAAAGTGGACACGAAGTGTTGACAGAAAACAGGCATAGACCCTCATGAGCCCCGCTAATGATACTTTGGGGGCTGATGAGGATCTGTGCCTCTTGCAGTCGGTTCGTGTATTTTGTTTTTTCGGCAGTGAAGGCGTTGAAACTCTCTGACACTGAACCCTTCACAACATCCTCCGTCTGAGATATGCGGGTGTTAATAAGGCCAGTAGTAAGAGGCATCGATCCTCATGAGCCCTCCTCCTATGCTGGGGCCCATGAGGATCTATTCCTCTTGCAGTTAGGTATAACCAGCGGACACCAGCGTCCAAGATGACCTTCATCCTTTGCTTATTTGATTCCACCCATGTCCGACAGCGGGCTACCTTTTTTTTTTTTTTTTTTTTTTTTTTTTTGGGGGGGGGGGGGGGTTATTTCTTGCACGATGTCAGGGGTGCATACAGTTTCAAACCGCTTCTGTTGTCAACGGAACAAAGGTTGTTTAACACGTGCCGGCAGTGCCGAGAAATTCTCAACACCACCCAGCTACAAGAGGCATAGATCCTCATGAGCCCCCGCAGTTGCGGTGGCTCATGAGGATCTATGACTCTTTCTGACGCAACTTTAAATTTATATTATTGGGACAGGTAGGATTTATTGGTGTTGAATTAAGGAAGACTGCAGACGGCACGGTACGGGATTACCGGTTGCTGGAGCACGGGCCACAGGTGTGCGCGGCTGAGAAAGAGTGCACCAGCTCAAAAGAAATTGCTGTGTACAAGATGACATCGCAACCTCATCACCAGCAAATAACATTCATAAACCAATCGAGAACTCCTTGGCTTCCCCTGCTATAATAATAATTATAATTAGTATTATTATTATTATAGTGCTGTTGCTATTATTATATTTTTGTTGTTATTAGTATTATCACTGTTGTTATGATAATAAATGTTAGTATTTTGCAGATCCATCTGTCATTATGACGTTTGCTCTGGGAGGGGATGCATACACGAACGTAACAGAGATACCACAGGGACAGCAGTTAGGTGTCTACTGTGCATGGAATCGCGTTAATCCGCGGTCAGCAGACATCATCTACCGATTCCGCAATAATGAAAACAAACGGGAACTCATTATGGCTGCAGACAGTGCAACTTCCATCAATCACACCATCTCCAGCACGCAGTGTGACGATTCCGGGATTTACAGCTGTGAGGTTGGGGATGTCAGCGTCAACAAAGCTCTCTTTGTTAAGTGTGAGTCTCTCTCTCTCTCTCTCTCTCTCTCTCTCTCTCTCTCTCTCTCTCTCTCTCTCTCTCTCTCTCTCTCTCTCTCTCTCTCTCTCTCTCTCTCTCTCTCTCTCTCTCTCTCTCTCTCTCTCTCTCTCTCTCTAGCCATCACATTAAGTTTTCATATGCTTTGTCATTTACAACAGGAAGTACCGCTTGGAAATTTGTGTTAGTTGTGTAAACGTATTAGTTTGGAATGCTTTATATTTTTTTGCCTTAACGTCCCAACACAAATTCGTACTGAATTTTTTAAAGATACAAGAAACATTTTTTTTCCGCACAGACTGTAACACATAACCATGTGCATACATTATGCTGTTTACCCTTATATACCCAAAGGCGCATTTCCCACATTGTAGAGGTGTCACTGACCTAACACCTTTCAACTAGCTACAGGTGACGGGTTGACCATGATAGTGCATGGGTAGTGCCAGATTAACTTGGCGCCAACAGGCCTCACACCATGATATTTCAAGGGTAGTGCCAGATTAGCTTGGCCCCTGATGGCGCTAAGCTAATCTGGCACTAGTCTTGAATTAGCATGGTCGATCCATCTCCTGATGTAATGCGTCAGGGCTGAATGGGGTAAAGTAGCCGTATACCGTGTATCGGTGGTTATAGCGTTTCCCGGGAGAAGCTTGTAGGTGATCGCCTCCACTCGGTATATATCGGGTTTTAAGCGCCAGTACAACAAGTGATCCATCTGTATCCGTCGGTTTTCACGTTTGGAAAGTGTGACGCAACTCGATCGGAAATTATGCAATGTAACGCAAGAAATGCAGAAGCAGGTATACGAGTTGGAAACGTTTTATTTCAATGTATCTTCAAACTGACTTGGACATCGAAGAAGTCAAACAAATGATACAACGCTTGACGATTTATTTTGAACATCTTCAACTTCAGTTGAACATGTTATCTCTCGGCCGTTAGGCCCCGAGTACGATCACTCCGCATAACGTTCGAAAAATTGTTAACGGAGATTGAATTACGTTTAGAGTCTCTCCTACACCTACGTGGGGATCCAAAGAAAAAATTGTGGAAATATTATCAATTTCTAACATGCATGACGATTTTGGAAAATTCACGAATGTTAGTGATTGTACCTATACCTCTTCTCGACTTTAACGATAAATTTGAAATTTATAAAGTACACAACGTTCCTGTACCGTTAGTAACAGGAGATTCAAGTCGGCCTGTGCCAGAATCTATGACGGCTCAGTATGACTTGGAATCGACACCGATAGCAGTAGACACGCAATGCACGCAGTTCGTGTTCCTTACAGAGGCTGAACTTGAAGCCTGTTCCAGACCTCTGATAAGGTTCTGCGCCATTAGGAGTGCAATATATCATATGAATATTATTCAGTTCTGTATTACGGCTCTATTCTTAAGCAATTCAGATGTAATATCAACGCACTGTCAAACAAAGGTCAAGTTGGGTAAAGTGTTACCTATGCAAGGTATCATAATGGATGGGAGGTCAAGTTGGGTACAGTGTTACCCATGCAAGGTACATAATGGATGGGATCTGGGTTATTAGTAAACACAGGCTGTTAAAGGTCAGCATTAACTGTCACAGTAAGGGGGCCACGTACCAACAGGTCAACCCACCATTATCACTCATTCGTCTCAATAAGTCATGTACAGCTACTAGTGATAGACTGATGCTAACATCTATTACCAACAGGTAGAAGACAGTTTGTTAGAATGGCTTAAAAATTATGCATTTTCAAATATAACGCTATGGCAACCATTTCATAATGCCTTACCAACCTACGATCCCATCTCTCTGCCAAAGGAGTTAGGGGAAATCAAAGAAATGCCAATGGACAATTTAATTGCTCGACTTCGTAGCATGTGATTTTTTACATTAAAACAAGGGTGGGCATGGTGGAATTATGATGTCATTAGTTTAATAGCGGTGACCGTCATACTAATTATAGTTTGGATTGAGTACATACGTTATAAGATAAAAACTAGCTCGTGGTTTGGCCCCATACTATTAAGACTCGGGAAGGGTGAACGTAAGATCACGGAACCTACGTTGACTTCGGCGGCTGTGAATTCAGCGGACATGAATGACGTCAAAAGAGTGAAGGACTCTACGCTGATGCTGGAGGACGGAGTACAGTTACTCCCAGACTCGAACATTGTGAAATTTTACCCGTCGTTAGGGTGAAGAAGAACTGTGATTTGGATGTGGACACTCATGGGCGTGATGTCGCCGGACAATTTGTTTTTATGGTTTTTTGGTAACTTTTTTTTACAGGAGTTACTGATTTTATTGAATATGTCATTGCACAAAGAATAAGTTGTATGTTCCGGATTATATGTTTAATTGTTTGAATCATGAATAATTATGTAATAAAAAAATGAAACTTGTGAATTGTGATTCCTTTTTTTTTTTTCTGGTAGGATTGGGAGGAGTGTTAACGTACTAACGAACACTATAAGTGTTAATAACCAAAAGACATGATCGAGCATTAATGCAAGTTCCCATGATTTGAATTCATTAGTGAGCTCGAATTATTGAATATGGGCCAATTATTGAATATGGGCCACACTCCCTGGAGCTTGAAGTACTGCATATGTAATGCCAAGATCGAGGGATATGGTACTGCATATGTAATGCCAAGATCGAGAGATATGGTACTGCATATGTAATGCCAAGATCGAGGGATATGGTACTGCATATGTAATGCCAAGATCGAGGGATATGGTACTGCATATGTAATGCCAAGATCGAGGGATATGGTACTGCATATGTAATGCCATGATCGAGGGATATGGTACTGCATATGTAATGCCAAGATCGAGGGATATGGTACTGCATATGTAATGCCAAGATCGAGAGATATATCTGTTTGAAGATATAATGTATACGGCCTGGAGTAAGACCCCTTGTGGTAGAATTTAATGGATGACACTAAGGAGCGCTTTTGACAGATTGGGAGCCAAGAGCGACGTTCCAAATAATGGGGTAATGTTCCCCAAATGTGTATATATTGTGGAGAGCTCAGAACGGAAAGGAGGGAGAAGAGCTCAGGAGAAGGAGAGCTCAGAACGATAGCTCAGACAGGAAGCTCCGACTCCGATTTGGCCCTGCGCAATCTATTAGGAGAACCATGTACCTGACGTAAAAGAAGCTTCTGGAAAACACTCTTGTCTGGCTGCGTCATCTTTCACACACCCCTTACGTGTGGCTGTAGTGTAACACTCAAATAAACTTTGTTTTTTGTAGGAATCACCTCAAAAACAAAAACGCGACTGAAAGCTCTTGGAATCACATTAATAAAATCGATACCTATGACAGCCAACTTAAAAAAAAATTGATACTCGCTGATTTATTAACCCATTGGCAGTGAACACGAGGCGTTGTTTTTAACCCAGCCAGTAGACGGAGATGTGGTTTCTAAAATATTTTGTTAATAGACCGCTGTTGAGTTCGATCCGCGCTTTCCGCCGTGAGACCGTGAGATGGCCTTAGTTGCCTGCTCGGCGTTAAACCCAGCTAACTGACTAACTAACTCGATCCCCGCTTTGCTAAGGATTGGAAGGAAAACCACACGATCGCGTTCTTGAATACCATTATCCGGCCTAGCATTTATTTCGAGTAACAGCTGAGACTGCTCTCGTCATGTATCACATTGTTACGTGGTTGGATCGTGGTCGTAGTATGATATAATAATAAAATAATAATACCGTTATTATATAGGCGCTTTTTCTCAATTTTGGGGAAATCGACTCAAAGCGCCGCGCCTGAAACCCAACACACACACTCACGAAACAGACACGGATTTACGCCAGTTAAGACAAACACAGTACAAGACAAACGAAGGGCCAGTCAGCTACTGAAGTTACAGAGATTTTTGATCGCTTGTATTTGAAATTTGTAAAGTGGCCTGAGACCGGTACCAAAGTGTGGGGGGTGGGGGGGGGTGGAAGAACCGGAGTACCCGGAGAAAGAACCCCCGACATCACACCAGACGGCACGCATGTAAGGTTCTTTTAAAGAAACTTCATTCACCTGCAACCCGTCACACGTGGCGTAAGGTTGTAGACAATACTGGAGTAACAGTTCCAACAATATTTTATTACAGCGATGCGATCTCCACGAAATGCGTTCACAAATGCACCGACACTGATACAATGTCTTCTCTGCAAAATGTCCGCACTTTGACACAATGCGTCTCTCATACAATGTACATCACCATTCACTGCATAACTCCGTCACTGACAATGAAGCACGATATCTTGCGTAGCGCTCTCTCAATGTCAATACACTGCAATCATACAACTGAACAATGTACCGAGGCTGCTACATCGCAATTTTACAACATAACAATGTACCCACGTGCTATCTAACACGACCCTTTTATAGTGGAATGCTTTCCAGAATAAACGAGGAAATTCGTACAACACAACCAATCAGAACAAAATACGCAACTAAAACTCCTAAATAGTAATGAAATACACTACACTAGAATGGTCGAGAAAACTCTGGCTGCTATTTCCAGCCCCTATGTTGGAAAATCCCCGCGCGTTACGATGTCACACAAAAGTAGGGCAGACAGGTCACGACCTTGCCCGCATTCTCTGGAAGGTACCCGACTGGGGCACAATACTGACCGCTAAACTTCACGCGCACAGTAAACAGTGGTGAATACTTGAGCTGTTTTTAGACTCTTCGGGACTCAACTCCGTGTGTCAAAAGATAATCAATTCCGCACTACGCGTGAACGAAAGTGAAACATACTGAAAAGGTACGTGATTCGTAATCATGATAGCTCAAATAAATATTGAATGGTTTCCTACGATTTATGCATGCACGCTCTCACAGAACAACACAACCACAATTGTAACACACATCTTGTGCAAAATGACGTTAAAATTAACTAATTCAGTACCGACACACCACAGCCAGATATGGATATAGGCGCCAAGCTTTTCTGGCACCACCCTTGAACAATTATAGTCGATCTCTCCTGAACTGTCAAGCAGTCCTCAGAGGACAATTCCAAAATGTGTAAATTGATACCTGGAATACAAAGAGTTAATAGACTAGTTAATTCAGTAGTCAGGCCGCTAGCGTGACGCTGTGTGGTTTTCACTAGCGCAGCTCGGCTCCATAGGCGTAAGTTAGTTAGTCAGGCCGCTAGCGTGACGCTGTGTGGTTTTCACTAGAGCAGCTCGGATCCATAGGCGTAAGTTAGTTAGTCAGGCCGCTAGCGTGACGCTGTGTGGTTTTCACTAGCGCAGCTCGGCTCCATAGGCGTAAGTTAGTTAGTCAGGCCGCTAGCGTGACGCTGTGTGGTTTTCACTAGCGCAGCTCGGCTCCATAGGTGTAAGTTAGTTAGTCAGGCCGCTAGCGTGACGCTGTGTGGTTTTCACTAGCGCAGCTCGGATCCATAGGCGTAAGTTAGTTAGTCAGGCCGCTATCGTGACGCTGTGTGGTTTTCACTAGCGCAGCTCGGATCCATAGGCGTAAGTTGAGATCGGCTGCTCGAAATTTATCATGGCAGCGAAACCGTCCAGCTCAGTACCGGGGCCGGAATGGGGATTTGAACCCACGACCCGGCGATTCTCTTCTATCTCTTTCGCTCCGATGTTTACTCGCCTCAGCTATTGCGAACTCTTACCAGTAGCCGATGTATATAAACACGATATTTTAGTCTGGCTAAACACGATATTACAGTCTGGCTAAACACGATATTACAGTCTGACTAAATACGATATTACAGGCTGACTGAACACGATATTAGAGTCTGACTAAACACGATATTACAGTCTGGTTAAACACGATATTACAGTCTGACTAAACACGATATTACAGTCTGGCTAAACACGATATTGCAGTCTGACTAAACACGATATTACAGTCTGACTAAACACGATATTACAGTCTGACTAAACACGATATTACAGTCTGACTAAACACGATATTACAGTCTGGCTAAACACGATGTTACAGTCTGGCTAAACACGATATTACAGTCTAACTAAACACGATATTACAGTCTGACTAAACACGATATTACAGTCTGACTAAACACGATATTACAGTCTGACTAAACACGATATTACAGTCTGACTAAACACCATATTACAGTCTGACTAAACACCATATTACAGTCTGGCTAAACACCATATTACAGTCTGACTAAACACGATGTTACAGTCTGACTAAACACGATATTACAGTCTGACTGAACACGATATTACAGTCTGACTAAACACGATATAACAGTCTGACTAAACACGACATTACAGTCTGACTAAACACGATATTACAGTCTGACTAAACACGATATTACAGTCTGATTAAACACGATATTACAGTCTGACTAAACACGATATTACAGTCTGGCTAAACACGATATTATAGTCTGACTAAACACGATATTACAGTCTGACTAAACACGATATTACAGTCTGACTAAACACGATATTACAGGCTGACTGAACACGATATTACAGTCTGGCTAAACACGATGTTACAGTCTGGCTAAACACGATATTACAGTCTGGCTAAACACGATGTTACAGTCTGGCTAAACACGACAGTCTGCGTACCATCCTCAGCATTCACTTGAGTGACTATGTCACCAACGTCGAGATCCTTGAACAGGCGGAAATTTTGAGCATCGAGGCTTTGCTGCTGAGGACACAGCTTCGCTGGGCGGGGCACGTCTCCAGGATGGAGTATCATCGCCTACCCAAGATCACTCTGTTCGGCGAGCTCGCCACTGGACACCGAGACAGAGAGGCACCAAAGAAG
Organism: Semisulcospira habei; assembly: GCA_036245525.1. NCBI lineage: Eukaryota > Metazoa > Mollusca > Gastropoda > Semisulcospiridae > Semisulcospira > Semisulcospira habei. The sequence goes on along the minus strand of BTPG01000003.1, from coordinate 98,745,681 downwards.
AGATACAAAGACGGTCTCAAGAAGTCACTTAGTGCCTGCGAAATCGACCACCACCAGTGGTCCTCGCTTGCTGTGGACCGTGACACCTGTCGCTCCACCATTCACAAGGCAGCCGTCTCCTTTGAGGACTCTCGCAGAGCTAACCTCAAGGACAAGCGGCTCAGGAGAAAAAACAGAGTTGTCCTAACTCAGAACCCTGACCAGACCTTCCCTGCAGCCACTGCGGTCGAACCTGCCTGTCCCGGATTGGCCTCTGCAGTCACGAAAATGCCTGCAGACAACGTGGGCAAGCCCTATAGAATCTTCGTTCGCGAAGTCAAGCCAAGAAAAAAAACAAAACAAACAAACAGTCTGACTAAACACGATATTACAGTCTGACTAAACACGATATTACAGTCTGACTAAACACGACATTACAGTCTGGCTAAACACGATATTACAGTCTGGCTAAACACGATATTACAGTCTGACTAAACACGATATTACAGTCTGACTAAACACGATATTACAGTCTGACTTGACTAAACACAATATTACAGTCTGACTAAACACGATATTACAGTCTGACTAAACACGATATTACAGTCTGACTAAACACGATATTACAGTCTGACTAAACACGATATTACAGTCTGACTAAACACGATATTATAGTCTGACTAAACACGATATTACAGTCTGACTAAACACGATATTACAGTCTGACTAAACACGATATTACAGTCTGACTAAACACGATATTACAGTCTGACTAAACACGATATTACAGTCTGACTAAACACGATATTACAGTCTGACTAAACACGATATTACAGTCTGACCTTACCTAGCAAGCAAGGACCCCGGGGAAGGCGTTAGCCGTAGTTGTCCCGCGCAGAGCCTTGCATAGACACACACAGCCGTGCGCCTCCCCATTGCGGCCGATGTCGGCCCGAACACCTTTTCTTATTGGGTTATACGGCGCCCATCTGAACATCCCCTCACCATCTGAACATCCCCTCACCATCTGAACATCTCCTCACCATCTGAACATCTCACCATCTGAACATCTCCTCACCATCTGAACATCTCCTCACCATCTGAACATCCCCTCACCATCTGAACATCTCCTCACCATCTGAACATCTCCTCACCATCTGAACATCCCCTCACCATCTGAACATCTCCTCACCATCTGAACACCCCCTCACCATCTGAACATCTCCTCACCATCTGAACATCTCCTCACAATCTAAACATCTCTTCACCATCTGAGCATGCGTGACAAGTAATTTCCAGTACTCATTCAACCCCGACACACCATAGGCTCCAAGCTATTCTGGCACCACCCTTTAGCTGTCATGCTCGATCTGTCTCTAGAATTGTAATACAGTCCTTCAGAGGGCAACTTCAAAATGTGGGGATTTCGGTCCTGGGGCAGAATGTGTTAATCCTCCTTGTGGATTCAGCCAGTGTTTACAGTGCAGGTGGGTGAATGCACTAGGGGAGATTAGACATATGGCTGCATCACACACTGTGCTCGTGATGGGGATGGGCCAGCTCATGCCTTGTAAACCATGGGTTCACACCAACAAGTATGAGCTGTTCCATCCCAAATGCTTTGGAGGTGTAAAGGTCAAGGACCATTATGCGACCCAAAACAGGCGGATATTGCGTTGTACTTTTGTTTGTTTTTCTGTCATTATAATTTGATTGTCAGGCGCCTAGAACTATAGAGTCTCATTTTAGGCGCTGTAATAAAAATCCGTTATTAATATTATTGTTATTATTACAATTATCATTATTATTGTTAATATTATTATTATTATTATTATTATTATTATTATAATTGTTGTTATATTATTATTATTATTATTATTATTATTATTATTATTATTATTATTATTATTATTATTATTATTATTATAAGTATATCAACTTTGATTAGTTTACGCACAGCTATCGTATGAGCTGTATTAAGACTGTTGGATAAAATTGTGATTTTGAAATTATTCTCCTTTTATTTTTAAATTTCTTCACATTTCTATAGTGAATCTATTTCTCTGAAAATTTCCCACTATTACACGGGCAGTTTTTCAGTTAGCGGTTTGCGAAACGTGCAAATGTGCCGCCACCTGCAACATCTCGCTAATTTATATTTGACCCCTTCACAACAACTGGCCATAATCCGACAGCCAATTAACGTATTAGCTTGAGGAACACGGATATAAATGAGACGTAGATCTTCATGGGCCCCCGCGACTGTCGGGTTCATGAGGATATCTACCTCTTGCACATGAAGTGGTTAATGACCATACCTTATTTAGAATGACTATCCTGTTCTGAGATTTCTATGTAAGAAGTATGGTGTCCAGAAGTTTTACTGACATCCTGTTGTGAGATTTCTATGTAAGAAGTATGGTGTCCAGAAGTTTTACTGACATCCTGTTGTGAGATTTCTATGTAAGAAGTATGGTGTCCAGAAGTTTTACTGAAATCCTGTTGTGAGATTTCTATGTAAGAAGTATGGTGTCCAGAAGTTTTACTGAAATCCTGTTGTGAGATTTCTATGTAAGAAGTATGGTGTCAAGAAGTTTTACTGAAATCCTGTTGTGAGATTTCTATGTAAGAAGTTTGGTGTCCAGAAGTTTTACTGAAATCAAAATGGGAACCGAAACTGGCCTGCACCATATGCCATCCGGGAGTAGAGCCAACATCCCGTTGTGCGGGCCTCATCCCATGTCTTTCCATCTGCAAGAGACGCAGAGTCCACGAAAACAATCCGTCCCTTGAACATGAACACAACGTAAGGTCAGAGAGAGACGTAGATCTTCATGAGCCCCCGGTGGCTCATAAAGTTATACGTGTCTAGGGGTGTGCTGTAGTTTCCTGTTTATTTACGTAAGAGGCTTAAATTCTGTGTCTTGCTTGGGGTTTTATTTCTTGCAGGTCTGAACGAGGACACCGAGACGCCGAACTGTGTTCCCATGACAACTATCATATTAGTGGTGGCGAGTGTCACTGTTATTGTTGTGGCTGTCGTTGTGGACATCGTGTTTGTGAGAAAAGGTTAGTATATGTTGTTATTTCTAGCAGTATCTCTATAATTCAAGCCGCTAGACAAACGATATTCAATTTTTTTTGCAGTCCGAGGCTTCTAACGTATACATGAATACAAGGAATACCGGCAAAGATATACCACACTTCCGCAGCTACTGATGCGGGTCGCTGTAAATGAGTTAATCCTCTTTTGCATGCAGTCACCTCCACTTGATCCAGACCAAACATGTGACTGTCCAGCGTGTAAATGTACACAGTACTGGTGGCTGCATCACAAGGGGTTAATGTTTGTGTATTTCACACATCTACAGGGAAATGTCACAGACGTCGCCAACAACAGCCTCAGGCAGAAATGCTTGACGTTATGCCAAGCCCAGGTCACCGTGACCCGGATCTACCCGCTGCGCATGCTCCGTCAAATCAAAATGAAGCACCTTACGATGGAATATTGGAAGACCGATTGCCGAATGACGGAGGTATGATTTTGCGGAGAAAAGAAAACATCTGTTGTCAAACTTTGAAACTGAGATAACCTGCTACCACCAAACGGCAAAGTAACCAAGATAGGCAAATAGGACCAAATGACGAAGTAACTAAGATTACCTACTACGATCAAGCAAATGGGAAAAATAGCACACAACCTAAAAGAAAAGAAAATTTCAAATGACGCAGAAACTCTGTCCACCCGATCAGTCACGAACACTGTTTCAAACGACAGTTTTATATATTGATATATATGTGAACGGCACTTGGCACTGAATACACACGAGTGTCCACGTTCAGCTTGCAGTGTCGTACAACGCGAACCAACAAAATAATGCAGTCTGCGCTACAACAAACAAACATCCCTAGCTTCCCTAATTACACCGAGGGAGGGGGGGGGGGAAGGGGCGGAAAGGGGGGAGGACGGAGGGGGGCGTTCGGCGAGGTGGAGGGTAATGGGGTGGGGTGCGGGTTACTGTTGTGTGTAGAATTGCAATATAGCTTGTGCAATACTAACACTTAGCGCCTGAACTTGATCTGAATCAAGAGGGGAGGCAGTGAGGGATAATCCCCTCTTCTCCCATCCTCTGGTATTAGAGGCGCTGAAAGATGGCTCGCTGTCATAGTAGATGGTAAAGATGGTACTCCGTAGAAGCGGACAGTTGTAGCGGCCAACTATGCCACTGTTCCTGAAACAGAGGGGTGGTGGTGTGTGCCCGAGACGTGCGAGAAGCCTTCAGGCCACTGCTGTTGGTCGCAGAAGACTCACGCCTATCAGCGGCCTGACCAGGGGCTGGCTCAAGAGCGACGGGGGCCGGCCCGGGCTGCTGGTGGTGTTGGGTAATACGCTTGTCCTCAGTGTACTGTGACCCGGGGAGAGGACGCGGATCGGATGAGTGGCCACTGCTCTGTGCGGCCCGTCTGTCCTCACCCGGGGACGTCGGCGGCAGGTCAGCGCGTCCTATGTTCCGGGCCAGTGCACTAACACCGTGGTCGCTGGGGTGCAGCTTATCATAATACATGACCTGCTTGGGTGCACCTCTGGTTGACAGGAAAGTTGATGTATGGTCAATAAAAGTGACCTTTTCCTGTTTGCACACAGTTTTGAGGGCTTTGTTTGATTCGTGTGCACTGAGGGGTACATCTTGAGATGGGGGGATGATGGCTGCCACGTGTCGGGAGGAGGGAAGACATTTGTAGTCTGGCTTTGGAGAACTTTGCTGACAGCAGGCCACAAAGTTTGAGCCAGGTCTGTTGGCTGACAGCCCCATCCCAGCAGCTGTTGATGCCGACGTGGATGGTGACAGTCCGTATATTAGGGTTTAGGGGTTGTGCACTCAGCCACTGACCCAGGTGATCCACCCTGAGGCCTGACACTGACAGATTTTGCACCATAGAGTCAGCAGTCGTCATCCTCTTCTCATCGATTAATTTGGTGACAGAATCTCCAATGAGAAGAGCGTTTATCTCAGGGCGGATTTTCATTCTGCAGAGTCTGTCCAGTGGTGTCAAATTGCTTTCCTGCTGCTTTTAAGTTTGTTCTCCCTTTTTTACGCCGGTATTTTGGGGCTGGAGGACAGCAGACTGATTATCATCCTGGCCCAACCCCTGGAACCTGTTTGATGTTGACACGTTGGCTAGGAATTCAACGCTGACAATGTCAGCATGATTGTGCTGGAATGAGGGTGCAGTGGTGGAGGGTGCTGGGGAAGGTTGTCGAGCATGAGTTTTTTTTTTTTATTTTATCGCAGTGGACTGGCTAGCGAAAGTGTCAAGGCGTTTGTTGAGTTCGTCTAGCTTTCCTGCATGACAGTCTCTGGAGGAAACGAGGTTGCTCGTCTTTTTGGCGAGTATAGCGTGGTCGTTTTTCATCTCTGCTGTAAATGTGTTCATCAACTCACACAGCCCTGTATCAGTAGCCTTGATTTCCTTTTTGGCCTTTACCTCGCTGTCGAGGACAAGGAATGCCAAGTTGTCGTGCGCCTGTCTGAGGTCAGCACACTCCTTCCTAACACCCTGCAGCTCGGCACGGCACTGACGCAGCTCTGACTGGAGAGTGGTGATGGCGGCTGTACGGACTCGGCCAGTTGATGTTGCAGGGCGATGATGAGTCTCATTGCCGAACTCTCAGTCAGAGGAACCAGGGCACATGGTGTTAAAAGGGCTGCGTTGACCTTGTCCGGCATATCGGTGATTTCAATCGCCACGGGTGGGCGGAGCTGTGGGTGATTATTTCCATAGTCAACAGTTGAGTGGTCAGTGGGCGGGGTCAACCCGGAGGCTGGTTACACACTGATGATATCAGTGCCCGGGATGGGTCGCTCTTCGCTGCCCTTACTCGACACGCGTCGTTCATCCGTTGAGTCCACCGCCGTGATGGAAATAGTGACGTTTGGGCGCTGGCCATTGGATGGATCGCCAGGGAGGGGAGGGCTGTAGGAGGGGCCAGTTTGTTTAGACTTACGGATGTTGTAGGCCTCAGGGTTTTCAGCTGGGTGGGGTACATCTTGAGATGGGGGGGGGGGGGGATAATAGTTAGGAGGGATGAGTGGGAGGTAAAGGCGGGTTCAATGGGTGAAGTAATATTTTCATCATACATAATGGCGACTATTCTTTTCATTTTGTCAAACTAATCGTCCACCCACTGCCGACAAGCGATCCCCTGTACAAGAACGGTACCTGTTGTATGGTAGAGGGTGATGGTAATTAGCTTGCACAACTCAACTGAGGTACAATTGAAGAGATTGGGAGGAGAGTGGCCAACTATTGGAGTGGGGACTGAAATGATGGCGGACTGGTTGTTTGTTTGCTCATAATCAAACGAGTCGATGTTCAGAGAGAGAGAGAGATTGATTGATTGATTGTACATTGCTTAACGTCCCGACAGCAACAAGGCTTTCTCAGGACGTGCCTGCACTGCTTGTGAAAAAAAAAACAACTAAACAGAACATTGAATGTATGTCGCCAGCCGGTCAAATACATTAAATAAACCTAACACATGGGGCCTAAATAAAGCTAAGACCATTTAGCAACACACATCCAATATCAAGAGCTACAGGCAGTGCAGACAGTAGGGAGAGTGTTAAAAAGGCAAATACAGGTGAATGGACAAAGGGTAGACAGAAACACATGCCCCAGAATAGAGAGAAAAACCCACCCTGTGGGGCTGACCAGGGTGACCCTGGGAACTAAAAAGTACCTAACCCCACCCAAGTCCCCCAGGGCAGACCCGGGTGGGGGGAGAGAGAGAGAGAGAGAGAGAGAGAGAGAGAGAGAGAGAGAGAGAGAGAGAGAGAGAGAGAGAGAGAGAGAGAGAGAGAGAGAGAGAGAGAGAGAGAAATGAAATGAAATGAAATGAAACTTTATTTCTCAACGGATAAAGTAATTAGCACGTGTGCCATTTTTCATACTTGCCGTTGCTACTCTACAAACACAGGATAACAATTGTAATACTAATAGTACCAAATTACACAAAGAAAAAAATTAGAAAACATTAAACATGAAGAGACATTAAACAAAATTCATTCATTCATTCGGTCATACAAAAAACAAACGAAAAATAAAAAGTACACGCAACGCGCGCACACTGGCACATACACTCTCGCGCGCACACACAGACACGCGCTAATGATAACTTGACCTATATACGAAGCAAATCATTTGGATCATAGTGAAAATTCACTTCAGACAGCAAAATTATTTGGATTATAATAGAAAGTTGAATTATGTAATTAGGCGATTATTATTAGTATGCACAAACCATACGGCAGCATGCACTGATTATACGATAAGCACATGTTTGATACGAATACTTGTGGTAGATTATGTATCAGCAGACAGGTACTTGAGGAGGCATTCCTTGAAAGAGGAGAGGGAGCTAGCGTGTGTTACACATGTTGGCAGTGTGTTCCAGAAAGATGCGCCTGAGAAAGATACAGAGAGAGAGAGAGAGAGAGAGAGAGAGAGAGAGAGAGAGAGAGAGAGAGAGAGAGAGAGAGAGAGAGAGAGAGAGAGAGAGAGAGAGAGAGAGAATCAATGAATCAATGAATCAATGAATCAATGAAACTTTATTTTACAACGGTAAAGATATTAACAATGCCAGAGGCAATGCCATTTTTCAAATCTGCCGTTGCTACATCCACAAACACATCAATTACATTACATTAATACATGTATATGACCAACGCCTACGGGTGTGTTGGGTGAGGGGTAGCAATGGTAAGGAAGAAAGAAACAAAAAAAAGAAAGAAGAAATAAAAAAGCAACAACACAGCAGCACTATACATACACAGCAGTAGAATGGGTACATTACTAACAATGATATCTACGTATAGAAAGCAAAGCTTGCAGATAGTTATGGCTGCGAAGATAAATGTTAAAAATGACTTTTCTTGAAACATGATACAGTTGGAGTGGTCTTCGTTTGCGATGGAAGGGAATTCCACAAAGTCGCCCCCGAGAATGCTAGACTGGTTTTAAATGTCTATTCTGTTTTTTGGTACTACAAACAGGCTGTTTGTATCGCCATAGCGGGACTGTGACCGCACTAGTAGCTTGGTTAGACATTCCGGAGTGTTGTCATTCCGAATATTGAAAAGAAGAGCACCTTTGTTGAATGCAAACTGATTCTTGAGAGAAAGAAGTCCAGCTTTGTGAATCTTATCATCCGTTGTCAAAGGAGGATCAGGTAAAATTAATTTCGCTGCTCGTCTGTGTAAAGAGTTCAGTCTTTTTAAATGTACATCTCTGCAGTCATCCCACACCGTGGAAGCATAATTAATGTGGGACTGAATATGTGCTTAATAAAATAATTTTTTGGTTTCAAAGTCAGTGAAGTGCTTCAGTTTCGACAGCATGAAAATGTTTCTTGAAACAGTTTTACACACTTTATGTGTGTGTGCCTGCCATTTGAGCTGATCATCTATGATAATTCCAAGGAGGCGGTGTTCAGACACTTGCTCAATAGAATTGCCTTCGAAGGACAAATCAAGTGAAAAGGGGTTTATTTAATTTTTTGGCGTGTCGCAATTACCATTGACTTAGTTTTTGCTAGATGGATACTCACTGAGTTACGTTCACACAAGGCGGACACATCAAGGCTCTGTTGTAAGTTTTCTGCAACTACATTAAGGTTTTTATTTGCCATGTGGATTGAAGTATCGTCAGCAAACAAGTCACATTCGACAGTTTCGGACGTTAGGTGAATAGGCCGATCGTTGATGTATAAACAAAATAGAAGAGGCCCTAACACTGACCCTTGTTGTACTCCACACTTAACCTCCTTCACTTTTGAGTGTGATCCATTAACTACAACCTTTTGCTTTCTTCCTTTTAGATATGAACTAAAGAAGGAAACTGCTGAGATTTTTTTTTTTTTTTTTTTTTTTTTTTTTTTAAATAATGACTAAGTTTGCTTATCAGAGTGTCGTATTTAACCAGGTCAAACGCCATCTTAAAGTCAAGGTAAATAACACCCGTCAGTTGAGAATTGTTTACGTTTGATAACCACTTATCTGCAATTCTGCTTAGCGCTGTATGACAGGAATACTTCGGACGAAACCCAGACTGGAAGGGATGAAGCATATTATTCGTCTCTAAATACAGAGACAAATGTTTGTGTACATGTCGCTCCAGAGGTTTGCTTAACACGGACAGTAACGAAATTGGTCTATAATTATTCAGATTCCCCCTGTCCTTGGATTTTGGTAGTGGAATTACTTTTGCAAGTTTAAGCTGTGTAGGAAATACACACTGATAGACATAGGTTGTATATGTATGTCAGCGATTCAACAATGTAAGGTAGAGATAGTTTCAGAACTTTAGGATTTATCTCATCAGGGCCTGATAACTTCTTGTTGGTGAGACTACTTATGAATGTACCTACTTCATGTACTGCAATCGATGGAATGCTAAAAGGAGTCACAGTTTTCTGATTGCAGTAGTCAGCTAAAACATCAAAACACTTATCATTGACACTTCCTTGTGTTGAGAAAACTTCAGCAACAGATCATCATCAGTCCCTTGCCCGAACTGGGCGTTGGGGGGACTGAAAGACAGCAGCAACAGACAGTGCTCTCCACTGAGTTCTATTTTGGGCGGTGGCAAGCAAGTCTGGCATCTCGAGTTCGGTCCATTCTTTTATGTTTGCGACCCAACTCTTACTCTGACGACCTCGCCGACGACTTCCTTCGAGAGTGCCTTGGAGGATAGTCTTGGACATGGTGTTGTGTCGGGTCACGTGGCCAAACCAAGCAAGCTTGCGCCGTTTCACGGTTGCCAGAAGGGGTTCATGTGGGCCCACCAGGGAAGTGACGATGCTCCGTACATATTCGTTGGTCTTGTGCTCGCGGTACGAGATGCGGAGCAACTTCCTCAGGCACTTGTTCTCAAAGGCCTGGATTTTCTTTTCTGAGTCTGCAAGCAGTGTCCAAGTCTCACAGCCGTAGAGTAGAATAGACACTACGAGGGACTTGTAAAGCCTGTACTTGATGGTGAAGCTGATGGAGTTTCTTCGCCATATCCTGTCCAGCCTGGCCATTGCGGATGTTGCTGTACCTATCCTGATACGGATCTCTGCTATGCAACTACCGTCTTTGGACAGGGTGGCTCCCAAGTACTTGAAGCTATTGACCTCTTCTAGCTTCTGGCCGTTCATGTGGATGTTGCTGCTGCTGTCGCTTGTGGTGTTGATCATCACTTTGCTTTTATCCGTACTGATCTCCATGCCATAAGACCCTGCGCTACTTGAAAGTTTGTCTGTCAGGTTTTGAAGCTCACTATTGCTGCCTGCCATGAGGTCAATGTCGTCTGCGAATCGAAGATTGCACAGGGATCTGCCACCAATAGAGATTGAAGTATGGTGGTCGTGGAGGGTTTCCTGTATGATCTTCAGCAACAGCGGATAGATCAGTAGGGATTATCATGGATGCACTAGAGCCTCGGGTAAGGGAATTCAGGACGCGCCAAATAGCTGACCCGTCTTTGTTGTTCTTAATAGTATTTCTTACAAAGGATTTTCTCGCTTCGCGTAACACATACTTGACGCGATTACGCTGATTTTTAAACTCGTCAAACTTCTTTTCTCTCCCTGATGGTGTTCCTAAGATCCATGGCCTGCATTAGTTCTTTTGTAATCCATGGGGGTAGTACCGCGCTTTTGACACGCCTCTCCCTATGGGGTGCGTGTTTGTTAAGTACCCCAAGGAAAATGTTGAACCATGCAGATAGAGCAACCTCTGGGTCGTTGGACTCGGTTACTGGGTCAAAGCACGCATTACTAAGATCATGTACAAATGCGTTTTGGTTAAAATGTTTAAAAGAGCGATATGTTACGGTGATATGACCTTTCTTTTTAGTCTTTGGAATTTGCGCAGCACAGTTACACACTACAGGGAAATGATCGCTAATGCTCAAGTCGGGAACAGAAACGTCAGTCACAGATTTAGGGTTATTGGTATAAATATGGTCTATGAGAGTGGAGAATGCAGCAGTAATCCTAATGGGTGACTGCACCAGCTGCACCAGCCCAAATAAGGAAGATGTTGTTTCCCATGTGGTGTGGGGTTTCAGTAAATTGATATTGAAATCACCCATTAGAACGATGTCGGAGTTTACTTTACAGACTGTACCTAAGTTACAGGTAAAATCATCGTACCAACTAAAGTCAGCCGCCGGGTTACGGTACAAGAAGCCTACGTATGATGGAGCCAATAAAGGACGCTTTACTTCAATCCACACGCACTCAACATCTGCGGTGTCTAGATCTTGCCGTCTACGGACTAAGTGTTGAATAGACTGGTGGATGTAGACGGCAATGCCTGTTTGGCCTGGTGAGAAAGGATCTCTTCTAATTACAGAAAAGTTAGGGATACTAATGGCTTCATCACTGATGTTCGAGCTCAAGCGTGTCTCATTGACGCCAAACAAGTGAAACGGTGACGCTGTGGGATTGTTAAGAAACAAGCTAAGTCAGGTATCTTATTGTAAAGATGAAACACGTTAAGATGACCTATTCGTAAGGTACATTCCCTTATGCTTGCTTTCGCCATTGAGGCTAGCACAGGCATAAGAGACTATAACACAGAAAGTGAGTATAGTGAGTATAGAGTGCTTTACGTCCCGCAAGCGACAAAGGCCTTCTCAGGACGTGCCTGCGCTAAATGAAGAAAAGAACTGCAAGAAGCGCAGACAGGAGGGAGAATTTCAAAAGAAAAATACAGATAAATGGACCAGAAAGACAGAAATAGAAATCCCAAAAGAGTAGAACCCACCTTGCAGGGGTTAGACAAGGTGACCCTAGGAACTAAAAAGGAGACAACCCCATCAAGTTCCCCTAGGGCAGACCCGGTGGGGGTTATAACACAAAAAGAATGTAAACTGTTTCACAACACAAAAGAAACACACACACACACACAAGCAACAATCATACACACAGTACAAACCGGATAGGTAAAGGTGAACCGTCAAACAGAACTACACAAAATAATTTGATAAACTGACGGCGAAACTGAGAAAGCAAATTAAAGCAATAGCGCGTTTTCACTGCAAACTAGATAATGTCCGGTTTTTCGCTGATAATGCCAAGCAACGAGGCTGCACAGTCAATACCACAGAGCCAGCGGAAAAGACTATTTTCCACTCGCCCAGCGGTTTGAGTGCAGAGGTTTTAAGTGACCTCTGATTCTTACATAGATGTGGGAAAGCACACAAACTAAGTAACGCGTTGAGCTTTTCAACAATTAAGTCACAATCACGTTAGTCCACAAGCTATAAGACGTGTGGTTTTATCATATGGATAGCGCAGTGTTGTTGCCTTGTACACCAGAACCTGTAGACAATGTCACTAGCAACACAGCCTGCAACAGTCACCACTGGCCAACAGTCTAATCTTGCCAAGAGACACGACCGTGCACACACACTAACGACATAAAAAAGCAAAATAAAATGTTCCGATAGGAAAAGTCTGATAAGTGTCGATTCGTAATCTGTGATAAAGGCACCATTCAAACTTCCATATGGAACGCGGTTAACGTCTCTTCGTGTGCACACAACTAACATTACATAATTATCAGATAGTCATAAGCAACGTGCATGCGCGCCGCGTATGAGTAACCAATAATTACTATTTCGGATTGTATCAAGACAAATGAGGGGTATGAATATTGGATTATTACCAGATAGTCACGTGCAGCGCTCATGCGCGCTGCAAATGAGTAACCGATTATTAGTATTTCCAATTATCAAGGCTAAGGGAAAGTGTATCGGATACTCACAAGCAACGAGCACACGCATCACAAGTGATTCACCGACAATTGTATGAATGCAAGACGAAGCTATCACGTGATACGCAACTGGGTTCTTCTGCTGCAACCGACATTTGTTTGCAGAAGAGGTGGCCTCGGTAAAGAGTAGCGGTCGTGAACTTGGACGATTTTTACAAGATAAAGACGTCAAAGAACTACATAACTAGAATTAAAACCGCTGTGAGAGATCGGAGGTCACCTTGAATTTAATGTCGGGGAAACTGAGGCGATCTGCGTGACTCCAACAGAACAAGTGATTTGGGGAAAACATACTAAGAACACAGTTTTGAAGGAATCCGTCCTCCGACGCTAAATCATTGCAGCTGTCCAAAGCGATGACAGACGATAGACACTAACAACATCGTGATTTGCATATAATTATAATAACCTCAGTTTATTCATATTTCCCCTTAGCTCAGTGGGTAGTGCACGCAGACTTAAATCACATGGAGGATTTGACGACCGTTGCCGTCACCGTCACCGGGTTCAACCCTCGCCCCCCCCCCCCCACCCAATTTTGTTTATTTTATTGATTATTTATTTATTTTGTATTTATTTACTTTTTTTTGTATATGTATCGTGTTGCTCTTGCTGTTTGTTTGTTTGTTTGTTTTTCTGCTCGCGGTACTGGGAGTCCGAAAGTTTAGAATGGATGGCTAGCCTGTCTTATTCTTTCATACTTATTTCTTTTATTTCTTAAAAATAATCATCATGAATTCCCACTCAAAGAACACATTAGCGGTCCATGTCTGATTTTCGTTTCCACTGGCACCTAGATATTATTTCAAGACAACAATTCAGCGTTGTCACCTTTTGTCCTACTCTTTTATAAGGATGTTTCTTTCTATTTAATCGATGCCATAGGGCGACAACAATTTCTAACTGTCTTTATAAGCATGTCGTGCCGCAGTTTTGAAAATGTTCTAAAGCATCTTTTATATAAAACATTTTTTATGTTAAACATGTTTTAATTTACAATCGTGTTGTGCATCTAGTCTAGTACATCTGTAGTGCCGGCCGTCATCTGGCGATGGTCGTCTTCTCTCTTCGCTCAACTTTCCTCTCCTTCCCTTGTCTCGTATCAAGACAAGTCTTTATAGATACCTGACATCACTCAAATGACCATATCTAGTTAAACGTAGACGCATGAAAATACGTGTATATTCTAACAATCATATGCATTTGCGCGCGCGCGTGTGCTGGTGTTTGTGTGTGTGTGTGTGTGTGTGTGTGTGTGCGTGTGTGTGTCTGTGTGGACGCGCGCGTGTGTGCTGGTGTGAGTGTGTGTGTGTGTGTGTGTGTGGACGCGCGCGTGAATGCGTGCATTTGTGTTTAATGGACTTTATATGTTGTATCACTGTGCTTTGATGTCCCTGTTCTATGTACATTTTGTAAATAGTTAGTCGTAGTTGTAGCAACGGCAGGTACGAAAAATGACATAGTCACTGACTGTGTTAATATCTTTACCGTTGTAAAATAAAGATTCATTGATTCATTGATAAACGGACAGCAGGTATACGAAAATATCTCACTATTACACCTTTGGGGACATTATCTGTTTCTCTGGCCTATTATCACAACCGAAAACTGCGCATCCAGTCACACTTTCGCGGAGTTCTAACTTCGCTGTTACTAGTGTTCACTGTGTCTACTGCACAAAATGTCCGACTGCAGACGACGCGCGTAACGACTCTGGCTGTGTGACGTCACTTGCATTCAATAAATTAGTACTTCGGTAGGAAAGGCAGCAGTAGTTGGGCGATGATCTGCATGGCCTGGGCTGACTCGTGGCTAGGGTTGCCCGTTAATCCTGATTGTTCCCACCCTCGGGGGCCTTTGATCATGCTTGTGGTGGGCGCAGCAAACGGGTGACCGACGGGTACGTACCCACTGGCTTGCGGCATGCATGGAAAGTCCACTTGTGACGTAATGTGCGCCTGGCGTGTCCTTGGTCAGCGAACTGTGAAGGGGCGTGGCCAGACGAGTGGTTGTATGGTCGCGCTGGGGCCGGGCCTTGGTGTGACGTCATGAAGGGCCCGCCGTGACCCTGCTCAGGTCCGTGGTGAGAACCGGGGCCGGTGTGGGGGTTGTATTGGTTTCCGCGTGCCAGTTCCTGATATTTGGGAAACTGACCGGCGCCCCGGTGAGAAGCGTCATGATGACTGTCCTGGCGAGGATAGCCTCTGGGCTGCTTACTGCCACTGACTTGTCTCATTTCACCTGCCTCAGGTGTGTTGTGGGTGCTGCGTGGAGCACCCGCGAAGCGAATGTTCATGGCGAGTTTCATGGCACCGACAGGACTGGGGCGAATACCATCCTGGTACAGTTTCTTCTTTGGGGCTCCGTTGGCTGTGAGGAAGGTGGCGGTGTTGTAAATGAACAGAATTTTCATCTGATCGCAGGCCACCTTAAGGGCATCATTAAATTCGGACGCGGGGGCGGACAGAGGGTGGTTTTGACCTCTCGGGGGAATAATGTAAGAGGCCTGAATGCGGGAATTGGGGAAGACGGAGGAATGGAGTCGGATGAGGTGCATCCACGCCGGCTTGGTGACGGGGCCATGCAGTCTACAACTGTTGATGCCGACGTGGAATGTCACCAGGCGAATGTGTGGCATCGTTGGCTGTTCACGGAGCCAATCAGCGAGCTCACTGACGCCCAGCCCCGACACAGACAGATTCTGTACCTTTACTCCGTCAACAGACATCCTCTGCGCATCAACCCTTTTTAGAACCGAGTCGCCGATAAGTAATGACGTCAAAATATGACTATCGCAGCTTACTGCGCCCCAGACAGTGCCAATTACTATTTTGCGAAAAACGTTTAAGTGCAATTAAATGCAATATGCAGTGTGTGTGTGTGTGTGTGTGTGTGTGTGTGTGTGTGTGTGTGTGTTAGTGTGTGTGTGTGTGTATGTGTGTGTGTGTGTGTGCACAAAAGCCCTAAAATGGGTGACTGTCTTTACCATTCTATGGAAAATGGGTGTGTGTAAAATTCGGGGTGGCCAAGTCAGACTTCCATTTCTTTCTGAGGGTTGTTTCCGCATTGTCATGCGGTAAATAGTTGTAAACAAAAATTTTAAATCACTTTTTCCCATTTCGGGGATTTCACATGCATATTTGGGCTTAAAAGACACTCCTCTAGTGTGTTTTGAACTTGTCCCAGCAGTGTGTGTGTGTGTGTGTGTGTGTGTGTGTGTGTGTGTGTGTGTGTGTGTGTGTGTGTGTGTGTGTGTACGCACAAAACCCCCAAAATGGGTATGTGTGTGTGACATCACCCTTCTCAGCTATAAATAGCTTAATACTTGATATGGGTCGAATGCATCTCGGTGAGCCGAAGTGAAAGGGAGAGATACGAAAGCTGGAGGAGGGGGGGGGGGATAGTATTGTAGTTATGTGAGGGAGTAAATTGTTTATGTTGCTGCAAAATAAGGTTTGTTATTTGAGGGTGTGGTTGTTTTGTAAAAAAAAAAAAAGTGTTGAGTTGTGTTGTGCTTCCGGAGTGATGTAGTGGGAGGTCATGTCTAATGACAAATTTGAGAGCCATGTATTCGTTCACCAGCGACTTAGCCTATGTATTCGTGCGCCAGTTGCTATGAAGTGAAGTGATTGAATGAGTGCGCAGTGTGAGAGAGGACGTATAGACTTTGGGTGAGGCTGCTGTTGTCTTGTGTCCTGCCCGACCTTTTGGTTCAACCTGTTGCTTTGTTTGTGGGTTTGTTGGTGTTATGCTTTCGTTTCGACTGCAACTCCTGTCGGATTGTATGCACAAATTGATTGAATGCAAATGACGTAACTCAGTCAGCGTGGTTACGTGCGTCGTCTGCTGCAGTCGGGCGTTTCGTGCAGTAGAAAGAGTGCAGGCTTGGATGGGCCATTTTCTGATGTAATGCTAGGTCAGAGAGAAAAACCTAATGTTGCCAAAAGGAGTAATAGTAAAGTATTGTATGTGTGAATGCTGCCCGTTTGACGAAAGGACTGGAAAGTCGAGTGCTGAGCGAAGAGAGAAGGCGACAATGGGAAAATTATCCAGCACTATATGTTGGAATAGATGCATAACAGTTACGACACGCCTGTAAATTAAAACACTTTAACATTAACAAAAGTTGAGTTAAGAGAGGTTTTAACAAAGTTTTAATACAAACTGTTGCCCGACACGCTTCTAAAAAGAAAAGTTTCTTAGTTTTAAACCTTGTACCGCGCCACTAACGCCGCGATTGCTTCTCAGTGATAGCTGTCCTATAGTATGGAATGTGGGGCTTGGGCAACTGGATCCATCTGGTGCACTCCAAATGTGTATTTGTGAGTGGTTTGATGTGCAACTCGGTGCGCGCCTCTGAAATGACATACTGATTCCGCTGATAATGAAAATATTTCATTCATAATAGAGAGCATTCAGCAGCTCTATAAAACTAAAAGTGATGACCCCCCCCCCTTCTCCCTCACCGCACCCCTTATCCCCACCCCGACCCTTCCCCCACTACCCCACCCAAACAATCATAATAAAATCAACCATAGGTATGTTTTGTTTATTATGTGTTGTGTCAATGTGCTTGACATTTTTAATGCAGGAAAAAGAAGGATTACACATTAAGTTGAAAAAAAGAATGACAACAATCAAATAAATGTGGAAAAAAACGCATCAAATATTCGGTGAACTTTACCTTATTACAGACACCTAAGTTTCTTGAGATAGTCCATGCTAAAATGAATGATTTCAAGAGGACACCCAATTTCACTGTAATGCCAGTTTTTGTGTGAGAGGCACCCACTTTATTGGTAGAAACTCTTTTTTTCTCGATCCAGTGTCTGTTTATAGAAAATGTCTATTTTATTTTAAGTTGTAGAGCTTAGTTATAAGGTGAGTTCTAAACATTCGCATCAACTCCAGAGCCCTAGAATAAATATAAATATGGGAACCCATTCTCACATAAAATGGTAGGTAACCCACTCTCAGGCTTTTGTCTCCATGTGTGTGTGTGTGTGTGTGTGTGTGTGTGTGTGTGTGTGTGTGTGTGTGTGTGTGTGTGTGTTTGTGTGTGTGTTCGTCGTTGGTGCATTGTGCCGGCGTGTGCTTGCATATGGTTGTGTGTGAATGAATAGTTAGTTGCAGGAGCATTATTATTATTTATATCGGTGACAATAAACTGAAAGTACTCAACGAAACACTGTACTTCACGGATTGTTGTTCGGAGTACCTGACTCCATGACATTGACACCTATATCTCCCGTCTTGCTCTTGTCACTAGTTTCGTCCGTTAAATAATCTACGCCACTTCCGCTTTCCTCCGTGAAATTTTCTGCGTCACTGCGTAGCGACTGTGACACACTTGCCCCATCTGCCTCACTGTCACTGACAGATATGACGTCAACGGGTCCCACGCCATTCTTCACTTGCGCGGCGGCCATCTCAACATCTTGATGTGAGCTTACGCAGCACGGACAGAGAACCTACACATTCGGAAAATTGTATACTGAACAACAACAACATTAACAAAAAACAAATGCGACACTTTCGGAATCCAGTGTTTCCGATGCTTAATAAAATATCGGATATTTTTTGGGCTTGTTTGTATATTCATACAAATGTTTTTAATGGTATAGATATAGATTCTCAATTCGGTGTTTAGATGATGCTAAGAATCTCACTCGAGTGGTTTTAAAACCTTATCATACAAGTGAAAGGGAGTGGGAAAATTTTTAAAACCACGAGAGTGAGATTCTCAGTAACACCGAAACACCGATGCAAGAATATATTGCTTACTCACCTTTTTCTTTGCATAAATTCGACGTGAGATGGCTTTCGGCACACGGCTAGTCACAACAAAGCCGCCATTGTGTCTTGGCAAAAAAACCTGGACGTAATTTACTTTGTAATGTGACGTCAATATTTTGATGCCAGGCATAATTATGTCCATACATGATAATGTAATATCACAATTCATGACGCCAGAATGACAGTAGTCACAATGAAATGATGTGATTGCACGTGAGATGAAAGTAGGTCACGTTTCAATATCGCGTGTGCCCGTACCTTATTGTAAACCCGATTTTCTACAAGACAATTATGTGCACACGTGGCGTTCATGCAGCAGGGTTGTATCACACACGTGTATGGTACAGCTTTTCCGCTCAAAGGCAGCAGAGAAGGCGATGTGTAAGGAAAGGAAATATTGTACGGTTCAATAATGGCCTGCTGGTCAGCGGAGTAACTCATTCAGCCCGAGGGGCGTATTTCCCAAATTTGGGAGGCGTCATCCAATGACTATACACTAGTGGCAGGAGATGGATCGACCATGATAATTTAAGGGCAGTGCCAGATTACTTTGGCGCCGACGTTACGCCCTGGAAGAGGCTGCGCGCCTTTCGGATGAGTGACGTGAAACATGAAATTCGTCACTCTGTACACGGCGTCTTGAGACCAGCGATGCCATGACGTAAAGCTTATAGTGACGCTATTTTGCTGCACGTGCTATTCTTCTTCTTCAGAATTCATGTCGCTGCTCCAGCGCACAGAGCGTACTAAAGACGGGAAGCGCCGTGTGTCGGCCTTTTTTTGGTTTGCGTTGATCAGAGGTTTAGGTTAGAGAGTAGGGAAATGAATCAGAAGGATAACCTTAACTCTTTCGAGATGTGCCGCATCCGGATTTACGGCTTTACGCCGTGTGTACATATGGAGCCGGCTTTACGCCGTGTGTACATATGGAGCCATCTAAGTTACGCCGTGTGTACATATGGAGCCGGCTTTACGCCGTGTGTACATATTCAGCCGGCTTTACGCCGTGTGTACATATGGAGCCAGCTTTACGCCGTGTTTACATATGGAGCCGGCTTTACGCCGTGTGTACATATGGAGCCGTCTAAGTTACGCCGTGTGTACATATGGATCCGGCTTTACGCCGTGTGTACATATGGAGCTGGCTTTACGTCGTGTGTACATATGGAGCCGGCTTTACACCGTGTGTACATATGGAGCCGGCTTTACACCGTGTGTACATATGGAGCCAGCTTTATGCCGTGTGTACATATGGAGCCGGCTTTACGCCGTGTGTACATATGGAGCCGGCTTTACGCCGTGTGTACATATGGAGCCGGCTTTTCGCCGTGTGTACATATGGAGCCGTCTAAGTTACGCCGTGTGTACATATGGAGCCGACTTTACGCCGTGTGTACATATGGAGCCGGCTTTACGCCGTGTGTACATATGGAGCCGGCTTTACGCCGTGTGCACATATGGAGCCGGCTTTACGTCGTGTGTACATATGGAGCCGGCTTTACGCCGCGAATCCGGATGCGGCACTTCTCGACAGAGTTAAAAATATAAACAACTCTGAATGTCCCTAAAAGATAAACACATGTGAGCTTCAAACAATACGGTAGACTTTTCGATGCAATCCTCATCTTCTTGTTCTTCACGCGAATGTCGGGCAGCGTGCTGTGTTTTCAGACGCGAAATCCGCGATCACTGACAGGGAAGGGATTACAGTAGTAATAGGCGACATGTAGCGAGGGTTAACTACCAAGGTCGATTCAACCACCGCTACTGATGGATGTTTGATATAGGACTGGCGTGCACGGCTTTCAAACTTACAACGCCGTGTGTTCAACAAGACCTTGGGACAAAATGACATGACGGCCATCGCCATACATTTCACCCGTTTAGTGTCAGTCGACGCAATCCTTATTAATGAAAAAAACAACAACAACGAACAAACAAATAAAACCCAACAAATAGCTGTCCGGGGCGGTCCGTGGCGTAGCGGTAAAAGCGCCTGCCATCAATGCAAGAGATGCGAGGTTCGATACCCGGTTCCGGCGTCGGACTTTTCTCCTCCAGTAAGTGTCACCATTAATTCGGGCGGACCGTCGGGGGTTCTTTCTCTGTGTACTCAGGCTCTTTCCTTCCCCACGAATTTCGGTATTAATTTTAGTCCACATAATCAAATTTCAAAAATATAAAAAAAACGATTTAAATTTCCTAAAATTTCAGTAGCTCGCTGGAGCTTGCCCTTAGCACCACGTCAATGGTCTGTGTTTATGTACAGTGTGTGAGGGAATGCGCAAGGGTTCCCATCCCCAGACCCACGTGAGCGTGCTTGTTGAGTTCAGTTCGCGGCTATGTCCTGCGCATTGAGTTATATATCAAATATGAGAAATGCGCCATGTAAATACTACGTATTTTTATTATTTACGACTTCAAAGCGGTATTAGCAAGATGCATAGATCCTCATGGGCCCTCGCAACTGCAGGGGTTCATGAGAATCTATGCATCTTGCGGTAGGGTGCTGCTCACGTTTCTTGGCAGCACCGGGTAATCTTGAAAATTCCAAGAACCACTTGTAAGGCACTCCTCACCTTGTCCGTCCACGTAGGGGAAGGTTCTGGAATCGTCTGGCGCTGGGCGAAGGTCAGGAACACCTGTTCCAAGGACGTTTGCTGCACGCCGTAGTCCTCCACGGGCAGGTCCTTCTTGCACTGCTCCATCAGCTCAAACAACTCGGCGAGGTTGACGGTCACGTCAGGCACCTAGAAACACGGAGAGGCACCTGCGTATGTGATTGGTTTCTCGGCCGCTTGTCGATTGGGTTAATTACTGTCAAGCTGGCTGGTTGGTTGGTGAGTGGGTGTGCGTTACGGTTGGCTGTCAGCAGCGGTTTTTGTCGCCATGATTTCCTTCAGGAATCATGCCGACCAGATACGATACCGACAAACACAGGGGTGATTTAGGATGGCGAGTGAAGGACTGAGATTAAGGCCAAAGCAAAGTAGAGACAAAGGGGTGAGTTTGGATGGCGTGGGAAGGACTGAGATTAAGGCCAAGGCAAAGTGGCGTCAACTAGTGAGTCAGCTGATTTACGCTGTCGGTTAAATGGTTAGTTTCTTATACTGACAAGCAAACGAAATGCGACATTAAAAAAAATTATGAGAAACATTTTAGTGTTCCCCAAAAGTCCCATTTTGACTGCTCGTCAGTGTATTTAGTTACTTAGTTAGCTTCGTGTTGATAGTAAACATTCTTACTGCTCGTCAGTGTATTTAGTTACTTAGTTCGCTTCGTGTTGATAGTAAACATTTTCAATGCTCGTCAGTGTATTTAGTTACTTAGTTAGCTTCGTGTTGATAGTAAACATTTTCAATGCTCGTCAGTGTATTTAGTTACTTAGTTAGCTTCGTGTTGATAGTAAACATTTTGACTGCTCGTCAGTGTATTTAGTTACTTAGTTAGCTTCGTGTTAATAGTAAACATTTTGACTGCTCGTCAGTGCATTTAGTTACTTAGTTAGCTTCGTGTTGATAGTAAAATTTTTTACTGCTCGTCAGTGTATTTAGTTACTTAGTTAGCTTCGTGTTGATAGTAAACATTTTGACTGATCGTCAGTGTATTTAGTTACTTAGTTAGCTTCGTGTTGATAGTAAACATTTTTACTGCTCGTCAGTGTATTTAGTTACTTAGTTAGCTTCGTGTTGATAGTAAACATTTTGACTGCTCGTCAGTGTATTTAGTTACTTAGTTAGCTTCGTGTTGATAGTAAACATTTTGACTGCTCGTCAGTGTATTTAGTTACTTAGTTAGATTCGTGTTGATAGTAAACATTTTGACTGCTCGTCAGTGTATTTAGTTACTTAGTTAGCTTCGTGTTGATAGTAAACATTTTGACTGCTCGTCAGTGTATTTAGTTACTTAGTTAGCTTCGTGTTGATAGTAAACATTTTTACTGCTCGTCAGTGTATTTAGTTACTTAGTTAGCTTCGTGTTGATAGTAAACATTTTGACTGCTAATCAGTGTATTTAGTTACTTAGTTAGCTTCGTGTTGATAGTAAACATTCTGACTGCTCGTCAGTTTATTTAGTTACTTAGTTAGCTTCGTGTTGATAGTAAACATTTTGACTGCTCGTCAGTGTATTTAGTTACGTAGTTAGCTTCGTGTTGATAGTAAACATTTTGACTGCTCGTCAGTGTATTTAGTTACTTAGTTAGCTTCGTGTTGATAGTAAACATTTTTACTGCTCGTCAGTGTATTTAGTTACTTAGTTAGCTTCGTGTTGATAGTAAACATTTTGACTGCTCGTCAATGTATTTAGTTACTTAGTTAGCTTCGTGTTGATAGTAAACATGTTTACTGCTCGTCAGTGTATTTAGTTACTTAGCTTCGTGTTGATAGTAAACATTTTCAATGCTCGTCAGTGTATTTAGTTACTTAGTTAGCTTCGTGTTGATAGTAAACATTTTGACTGCTCGTCAGTGTATTTAGTTACTTAGTTAGCTTCGTGTTGATAGTAAACATTTTGACTGCTCGTCAGTGTATTTAGTTACTTAGTTAGCTTCAAGTTGATAGTAAACATTTTTACTGGTCGTCAGTGTATTTAGTTACTTAGTTAGATTCATGTTGATAGTAAACATTTTTACTGCTCGTCAGTGTATTTAGTTACTTAGTTAGCTTCGTGTTGATAGTAAACATTTTGACTGCTCGTCAGTGTATTTAGTTACTTAGTTAGCTTCGTGTTGATAGTAAACATTTTGACTGCTCGTCAGTGTATTTAGTTACTTAGTTAGCTTCGTGTTGATAGTAAACATTTTTACTGCTCGTCAGTGTATTTAGTTACTTAGTTAGCTTTGTGTTGATAGTAAACATTTTTTACTGCTCGTCATTGTATTTAGTTACTTAGTTAGCTTCGTGTTGATAGTAAACATTTTTACTGCTCGTCAGTGTATTTAGTTACTTAGTTAGCTTCGTGTTGATAGTGAACATTTTGACTGCTCGTCAGTGCATTTAGTTACTTAGTTAGCTTCGTGTTGATAGTAAAAATTTTTACTGCTCGTCAGTGTATTTAGTTACTTAGTTAGCTTCGTGTTGATAGTAAACATTTTTACTGCTCGTCAGTGTATTTAGTTACTTAGTTAGGTTCGTGTTGATAGTAAACATTTTTACTGCTCGTCAGTGTATTTAGTTACTTAGTTAGCTTCGTGTTGATAGTAAACATTTTGACTGCTCGTCAGTGTATTTAGTTACTTAGTTAGCTTCGTGTTGATAGTAAACATTTTGACTGCTCGTCAGTGTATTTAGTTACTTAGTTAGCTTCGTGTTGATAGTAAACATTTTGACTGCTCGTCAGTGTATTTAGTTACTTAGTTAGCTTCGTGTTGATAGTAAACATTTTTACTGCTCGTCAGTGTATTTAGTTACTTAGTTAGCTTCGTGTTGATAGTAAACATTTTGACTGCTCGTCAGTGTATTTAGTTACTTAGTTAGCTTCGTGTTGATAGTAAACATTTTGACTGCTCGTCAGTTTATTTAGTTACTTAGTTAGCTTCGTGTTGATAGTAAACATTTTTACTGCTCGTCAGTGTATTTAGTTACTTAGTTAGCTTCGTGTTGATAGTAAACATTTTGACTGCTCGTCAGTGTATTTAGTTACTTAGTTAGCTTCGTGTTGATAGTAAACATTTTTACTGCTCGTCAGTGTATTTAGTTACTTAGTTAGCTTCGTGTTGATAGTAAACATTTTGACTGCTCGTCAATGTATTTAGTTACTTAGTTAGCTTCGTGTTGATAGTAAACATGTTTACTGCTCGTCAGTGTATTTAGTTACTTAGCTTCGTGTTGATAGTAAACATTTTCAATGCTCGTCAGTGTATTTAGTTACTTAGTTAGCTTCGTGTTGATAGTAAACATTTTGACTGCTCGTCAGTGTATTTAGTTACTTAGTTAGCTTCGTGTTGATAGTAAACATTTTGACTGCTCGTCAGTGTATTTAGTTACTTAGTTAGCTTCAAGTTGATAGTAAACATTTTTACTGGTCGTCAGTGTATTTAGTTACTTAGTTAGCTTCGTGTTGATAGTAAACATTTTGACTACTCGTCAGTGTATTTAGTTACTTAGTTAGCTTCGTGTTGATAGTAAACAATTTGACTGCTCGTCAGTGTATTTAGTTACTTAGTTAGCTTCGTGTTGATAGTAAACATTTTGACTGCTCGTCAGTGTATTTAGTTACTTAGTTAGCTTTGTGTTGATAGTAAACATTTTTTACTGCTCGTCAGTGTATTTAGTTACTTAGTTAGCTTCGTGTTGATAGTAAACTAGTTTCGTTAGTTACGTAATTTGTTTGGCTTATTTCTTTTCGTTCTTTTTTTGTTTTTGTTTGTTTGAATCAGTCAATGAGTTTATCAGATAATTAGTACGTTCGATATTTCATTATATGTATGCGCCTGTAGCCCAGAGCCATTGCGGCACGTTTCCGCGAGAAAAAGTAGGGGTACACGCAAAATAAAGGGGCACAATGCATTAACCCCTTCACTGCAGAGAAAACGGAACGCAGTCCGGCTGCAAGAGACATAGATCCTCATGAACACCCCCTCAATCGCGGGGTTTCATGAGGATCTATGTCTCTTGCCGAGACCGATTTGCACATCATGCTCCCTGAACCTGTGTGAAGGGTTTTGGTTGTCGACTTCACAACGATTTGCACATTCTGCTCCCTGAACCTGTGTGAAGGCTTTTGGTTGTCGACTTCACAACGATTTGCACATCATGCTCCCTGAACCTGTGTGAAGGCTTTTGGTTGTCGACTTCACAACGATTTGCACATTCTGCTCCCTGAACCTGTGTGAAGGGTTTTGGTTGTCGACTTCACAACGATTTGCACATCATGCTCCCTGAACCTGTGTGACTTTTGGTTGTCGACTTCACAACGATTTGCACATTATGCTCCCTGAACCTGTGTGAAGGCTTTTGGTTGTCGACTTCACTACGATTTCAGAAATGCAACAAGCGTTCAGTGGCGGGCAAGAGGTTAATAAGGGGCGACACGGCAGGGGCGGATGTGGGGAGTGTGTGTGTGTGTGTGTGTGGGGGGGGGGGTGTTACAAGGATTCTTACCCCCTGATCCCAAATACTTTAAAATGCTATAACAAAGTCCCCTTTTTGGGGTTTTCTCCCCCCCCCCCACCCCCTCCACACACACACCTTGTTGTTTGATATTTTGGGTAACGGTGATAGTCTTAAGACGCTCGCGCCTTCGCTCGCGCCTTGTCTTTGGTTATTCGTAGACACACGAATGTACGTGTATATTCTAACAATCATGTGTATGTGTTTGTGTGTGTGTGTGTGTGTGTGTGTGTGTGTGTGTGTGTGTGTGTGTGTGTATGGACGCGCGAGTGCGTTTGTGCGTGTATGCGTGTGTTTGTGTTTAGTGAACTATATATTTTGTATTACTGAACATTGATGTCCCTGTTTTATGTATATTTTGTACTTAGTCGTAGATGTCACAACGGCAGGTACGAAAAATGACAGTCACTGACTGTGTTAATATCTTCACCGTTATAAAATAAAGATTCATTGATTCATTGATTCTCTCTACTCCCCCCCCCCCCCCCTTTCAACGCTTTTCGTTTTGTCAGTCCCTTGACGCAAGGTCTTGCGTCAGGTTAAAAGGTCCCAAACCTCCCCGATGTAACTGATTCGCCTCTGCACGGTGTTAACAAAAACCAAAAGTCACCTGATCCGCCTCTGCACGGTGTTAACAAAAACCAAAAGTCACCTGATCCGCCTCTGCACGGTGTTAACAAAAAACAAAAGTCACCTGATCCGCCTCTGCACGGTGTTAACAAAAACAAAAAGTCACCTGAATGTGAAGAGACGCGTGGTGCACATTGAAGACATAAGCATTGGGGTAGACGGCCTGTATGGCGCTCATCAGGGTGTTGTGGGGGTAGCTGGACCCGTCCGCCTGCTCCTCCATTTTGGCCACGACCGTGTAGCCCTGGCCGAACTTTGTCTTGAGGTGCTGCACGTTGCCCAGGCAGACGAACTGCCCGTTGACCATGATAGCCAGGCGCGTGCAGAGGGCCTCGCACTCCTCCATGCTGCAAGAAGAAGAAGACGTGTGTGCCGGCGTGTAAGTTCAGATCTGACGGATCCAAACAGTGTGTCGCTGGCAGTCGGATTTATGACCTATGGCTATGACAGGTCACATTCAGCTTTGACGAGGTCGGCAACTACACACCGTCTCTAAGCACAGACCCGTTTTCCATTGCTGAGGAGAGTCAGACTGCATACACTTACCTAAATACGCTTCATTTTCAGCGCGGGTGGAGGTGGAGGGGGGGGGGGGGAGTGGGCCTGCTGCACAAACACGTACAAAACACATAACTTAATTCTGCATCATCTGTCTCTATAGCGGGAGATGATCACAAGCTGGCCGGACCGACCAGAAGTGTGGCTTTACTCTAGGTCATTCCCTACCATGCGGGTCTGTGTATTCAAGGTGCTTTGCAGGTGGTCAAGATGGGTGCGCTGACGGTATTCACTCACTGATCATCCTATTCGCTTATAGGATATATACATACACGGTTTGTTCTCCGTGTGGTATCCCCCCACCCGGGTCTGCCCTGGGGGACCTGGGTGGGGTTAGGTACTTTTTAGTTCCCAGGGTCACCCTGGTCAGCCCCACAGGGTGAGTTTTTCTCTCTATTCTAGGGCATGTGTTTCTGTCTACCCTTTGTCCATTCACCTGTATTTGCCTTTTTAAAACTCTCCCTACTGTCTGCATTGCCTGTAGCTCTTGATATTGGATGTGTGTTGCTAAATGGTCTTAGCTTTATTTAGGCCCCATATGTTAGGTTTATTTAACGTATTTGACCGGATGGCGACATACATTCAATGTTCTGTTTATTTATTTTTTTTTCACAAGCAGTGCAGGCACGTCCTGAGAAAGCCTTGTTGCTGTCGGGACGTTAAGCAATGTACAATCAATCAATCCGTGTGGTATCAATAGCTGACGGCTATTGATATAGCAGAGTCAAGGGGTCGCTGCCTGACTCAAAAGGTGGGGGCCCAGGGGACGAGTTGCGTTGGTGGTGCGGGTAGTGAGGAACTAATACAACGCCTCCCCCGGGATCACCCTAGTCTACGGCCTCTTGGCCTTCGTGAGGCACCCTGTTGTGTAATCCGTCCGGACTAGCATTAGCATCCCTCTATCCCAAGACCGCCCGTGTGTGGTCCCTGGCCACATCCTCTCCGAGGTAACCAAAAAAAAAAACTGAGCAGCACGAGCCCCCAGGCTAAACACGGCGGATCAAGAGGAGAGAACCTCGAAAATTAATCATCATTGTCCTGCTGCCTTGCAGGCCTGGCCGCTTGGCTGCGGAAAGGCTAAGGGAGGAAAACCCTGACTTCAAAGCACCTGTGACTTCCGGGGAAGGTTTTTGAGCCAGAGACTAGGACAAAGACAGTCTGATATAAACCCTACGACCCGAGGACCTCGACGCCATCGACCCAGCTTGCTTGGAAATGGCAGATGAACCAAGGGTTTAAAGGGTGGGGCCAGTACTGCGCACACTGCACTCCACCAAACAGCTCCACCGCGCAGGCTTTAGAAAACGTCCACGGACCATGACACAGACCATTCCAAGTCCTGTAGCGACGGGCGAGGAGCGAAACGGCAGGCGAAAGATGTCTCTGGAAGCTACAGTCTCAAACCTGCATGCAGGCGGTTCAGGATATAGGTCGCCTGATGTTGACCTGGGGATGACAACA
Organism: Semisulcospira habei; assembly: GCA_036245525.1. NCBI lineage: Eukaryota > Metazoa > Mollusca > Gastropoda > Semisulcospiridae > Semisulcospira > Semisulcospira habei. The sequence continues at coordinate 98,717,321 of BTPG01000003.1, read as the reverse complement.
ACTCGGCACACCCTGAACGACCAAAAAGCCTACTCTAGGGACAGCACTGCCTGCTCCACACGGAGAGGGGCCTAGAAAAGGTGGCCTAACCAACGCTCGACCCCTCACAAGCCCAGTTTGTCTAGCCGCGGTCAACGGGCATCTTCTCCTGCGGTCAGAAAACAAGTAAAAACAACGGATCCACTCTACTGACGACCACGACCGGACTCAAATTAGCATGCTGGAACAGCCGAACCAGCAGACAGACAGCAGACAGCGGACGCCCTGAACGTCGCTCCGCCCTCATTGCCCATGAATTGCGGAGGTTAAATATCGACATCGCTGCGCTCAGCAAAGTACGCCTCCCGGACGAAGGCAGTCTCCACGAACTTGGTGCTGGCTACACCCTCTACTGGTCAGGCAAGTCTGAATCAGAGAGACGGCTCTCAGGCGTGGGCTTCATTGTCAAGACCTCCATTGCGACTAAGCTGGAAAACCTACCAACGGGTCACTCAGACCGCATCATGTCCATGTGCCTCTCGCCAGCAACACGTCACCCTTCTCAGTGAGTACTCCCCAACCCTCCTGGCAGAGCCTGCAGAAAAGAACAAGTTCTACACTGACCTGCGCAGCCTCCTACAGAGCACCCCTGCAGACGACAAAGTCATCATCCTTGGCGACTTCAACGCAAGAGTGGGCCAAGACTCTGAAGCCTGGAAAGGAGTCCTCGGCAAGTATGGCGTCGGGAACTGCAATGACAACGTCCGCCTACTGTTGGAGTTCTGTGCAGAGCAGCAGCTTGTCATCACCAACACTCTCTCTATTGGCTTGACTTCGCGAACGAAGATTCTATAGGGCTTGCCCACGTCGTCTGCAGGCATTTTCGTGGCTGTGGAGGCCAATCCGGGACAGGTAGGTTCGACCGCTGTGGCTGCAGTGGAAGGTCTGCTCAGGGTTCTGAGTTACGACAACTCTGTTTTTTCTTCTGAGCCGCTTGTCCTTAAGGCTAGCTCTGCGAAAGTCCTCAAAGGAGACGGCTGCCTTGTGAATGGTGGAGCGCCAGGTGTCACGGTCCGCAGCAAGCGAAGACCACTGGCGGTGGTCGATTTGGTAGGCACTAAGTGACTTCTTGAGACGTCTTTGTATCTCTTCTTTGGTGCCCCTCTGTCTCGGTGTCCAGTGGCGAGCTCGCCGAACAGAGTGATCTAGGGTAGGCGATGATCCTCCATCCTGGAGACGTGCCCCGCCCAGCAAAGCTGTGTCCGCAGCAGCAAAGCCTCGATGCTCACAGTTTCCGCCTGTTCAAGGACCTCGACGTTGGTGACATAATCACTCCAGTTAATGCCCAGGATGGTACGCAGGCGGCGCTGGTGAAAGCGTTCGAGGAGTCGTAGTTGGCTGCGGTAAAGGGCCCAGGACTCGGAACCGTACAGCAGGTTGGTGAGGACGACAGCTCTGTACACGCTGATCTTGGTGCCTTTTTTCAGCTGTTGATTGTGCCACACCCGCTTGAATAGTCGCCCGAAAGCACTGTTCGCGTTTGCCAGCCTGTTGTCCAGCTCCTTGTCCAGCTTGGCGTCTGACGTGATGATGCAGCCAAGGTAGGTAAACTGGTGTACAGACTTCAGTTCGGACTCGCGATGGTGATGTGGGGAGGGCGATGCTCTTCCTTGGGTGCCGGCTGATGATGGACCTCTGTCTTTTTCAGACTGACCTCAAGTCCAAAGAGTTGGGCGGCATCTGCAAAGCAGGACGTAATGCGCTGCAACGCTCTCTCTGTGTGTGCAACGAGGGCAGCGTCATCAGCAAAGAGCAGCTCACGAATCAGTTGGTCTAGGGTTTTCGTGTGGGCCTGCAGTCGTCTGAGGTTGAACAGGCTGCCATCGAGACGATACCTGATGTACACTGCGTCGTCATCGTCGAGGTGCACTGTGGCCTGCTTCAACATCATGCTGGAGAAGATGGTGAAGAGGGTCGGTGCCAGCACGCAGCCTTGCTTCACGCCGTTGCAAATGGGGAATGGTTATGAGAGGTCACTGTTTAGTCTGACCTGGCCTTGCTGGTCCTCGTGGAGCTGGACGATCATGTTGAAGAACTTTGGGGGACAACCTAGTCGCTCCAGGATCTGCCACATACCTTGCCTGCTCACAGTGTCAAACGTTTTTGTTAGGTCGACAAACGTTACGTACAGCCCTTTGTTCTGCTCGCGGCACTTCTCCTGAAGCTGTCTCAGCACAAAGACCATGTCGGTGGTACTCCTGTTGGCTCTGAAGCCACACTGGCCCTCTGGGAGGTGGTCTTCAGCGATGGCAGGTACCAGCCGATTCATGAGCAACCTTGCGAGAATTTTCCCGGCAATGGACAGCAGGGTAATTCCACGATAATTAGAGCAGGCAGACTTCTCTCCTTTCTTCTTGTACAGGGTGATGATGACTGCATCACGGAGATCCTTTGGTAGTGTTCCTTTTTCCCAGCAGCAGAGAAAGAGGTAGTGGAGCTTGTTGTGCAGTGCTGGGCCTCCATGTTTCCAGATCTCTGGCGGGATTCCCTCAATGCCTGCTGCTTTGCCACTCTTGAGCTGGTGGATGGCTGTGAGGGTCTCTTCGGCGGTGGGCGGTTCGTCCAATTCAACCTTTAGTGGAAGGTGTGGGATTTGGAGGATGACTGTTTCTTGAACAGTGCGCTTAGCGCCGAAGAGGTCCTGAAAGTATTCCGACCAGCGGTTCAAGATGGAGGTATTAAGTGTGAGGAGTGCCTGTCCATCAGCGCTTCGCAGGGGACTTTGTACCAGGTGCCTAGGGCCATACACTGCTTTCAGTGCTTCTTAGAAGCCCCTGTAGTCACCGTTGTCAGCGCAGAGCTGGGTCCTCTGTGCGAGTCTGGACCACCACTCGTTCTGGAGCTCTCTAAACTTGAGCTGGAGACTGCTGTAGATGAGGCAGAAGGCAGACTTCTTCACAGGGCACTAAGGCTGGGCTATTTGGGCCTGGTGGGCGGCTCTTTTTTTCCTAGAAGTTCCTGGATCTCTACGTCGTTTTTGTCAAACCAGTCTTTGTTCCTCTTTCTAGCAAAGCCCAAGATTTCCACAGAGGATTTTACAATAGCAGTTTTCAGTTGTTCCCAGAGTGTTTCAGGGGAGGAGTCTGCTGGATCAACCGTGTCTTTGATCATGCGCTGTAAATCGGCCTGAATGGCAGCTTTCTTGTTGTCACGCTGAAGGCTGGCAACATCAAGCTTTTTCTTGGGGGGGGGGGGGGGTGGGGGGGGGGGGGGCGTTTCTTGGGTTTCAGCTTGAGGCGGAGCCTGAGTTTGCAGCGAACAAGGCGGTGGTCTGTGTGGCACTCTGCGCTGGGCATCACTCTTGTGAGGATGACGTCACTGCGGTCCCTCTGACGCACTAGGACATAGTCGATAAGGTGCCAGTGCTTGGAGCGAGGATGCATCCAGGTGGTCTTTCGACTGTCCTTTTGCTGGAAAGTAGTGTTGGTGATGACAAGTTGCTGCTCTGCACAGAGCTCCATCAGTAGGTGACCATTGTCATTACAGTTCCCAACGCCATGCTTGCGGAGGACTCCTTTCCAGGCTTCAGAGTCTTGGCCCTCTCTGGCGTTGAAGTCGCCAATGATGATGACTTTGTCGGCTGCAGGGGTGCTCTGCAGGAGGCTGCGCAGGTCAGAGTAGAACTTGTCTTTTTATGCAGGCTTTGTCAGGATTGTTGGGGAGTACACACTGAGAAGGGTGACGTAGTGTCTCAGTGGGAGGTGCATGGACATGATGCGGTCGGAGTGACCCGTTGGTAGGTTTTCCAACTCAGTCGCAATGGGGGTCTTCACCATGAAGCCCACGCCTGAGAGCCGTCTTTCTGATGCAGGCCTTCCTGACCAGTAGAGGGTGTAGCCAGCGCCAAGTTCTTGGAGGCTGCCTTCCTCCTGAAGGCGTACTTCGATGAGCACGGCGATGTCGATGTTTAACCTCCGCAATTCATGGGCTATGAGGGCGGAGCGACGTTCAGATCGTCCGCTGTCTGCTGTGTCGAGCATGGTTCGGATGTTCCAGCATGCTACGTTAAGTCCGGTCGTGGTCGTCATGAGAGTGGATCGATTGTTTTTTTCTTGTTTTCTGACCGCATGAGAAGATGCCCGTTGACCGCGGCTAGCCAACTGGGGTTACGAGGGGATGAGCTTTGGTTAGGCCACGTTTTGTAGGCCCCTCTCCGTGTGGAGTAAGCAGTGCTGTCCCTAGAGAAGGCTGCTTGGTCGTTCAGGGTGTGCCGGGTGACGTTGTCATCCCCAGCTCAACATCAGGCGACCAATATCCTGAACCGCCTGCATGCAGGTTTGAGACTGCGGCTTCCAGTGACATCTTTCACCTGCCGTTTTGCCCCTTGCCCATCGCTACAGGACTTGGAAAGTTCAGTGTCATAGTCCGTGGGCGTTTCCTAAAGCCTGCGCGGTGGAGCTTTTTGGTGGAGTGCAGTGTGCGCAGTACTGGCCCCATCCTTTAAACCCTTGGTTCGTTTGCCATGGCCCAGCAAGCTGGGACGGTGGCATCGAGGTCCTCGGGTCGTAGGTTTTATATCAGACTGTCCTTGTCTTAGTCTCTGGCTCAAAAGCCTTCCCCGGAGACACGGGGGCTTTGATGTCAGGGGTTTCTTCCCTTAGCCTTTCCGCAGCCAAGCGGCCAGGCTTGCAAGGCAGCATGGGACTCGTGGGGGCCGGGGTCGACTATGTCCCGTGCAGATGTGAACATCTGCCCACTGCCCAGACGGTGACACTTACCAGAGGAGAAAAATCCAACGCCGGAACCCGGTATCGAACCTCGCACCTTTGGCATTGGAGGCAGACGCTGCGCCACTTCCCCGCCCTAACACTACTTTCCATCGAAAGGACAGTCGAAAGACCACCTAGATGCATCCTCGCTCCAAACACTGGCACTTTATCGACTATGTCCTAGTGCGTCAGAGGGACCGCAGTGATGTCCTCCTTACCAGAGTGATGCCCAGCGCTGAGTGCCACACTAACCCCCTCCTTTTCCGCTGCAAACTCAGGCTCCACTTCAAGCCAAAACCCAAGAAAGGGGGATCCCCTAAGAAAAAGTTTGATGTTGCCAGCCTTCAGCGTGTCGACGTAAAAGCTGCCTTTCAGACAGATTTACAGCGCAGGCTCACAGACACAGCTGACCCAGCAAACTGCTATCGCAAAATCCTCTGCAGAAGGCTTGAGTCTCGCTAGAAAGAGAAACAAAGACTGGTTTGACGAAAACGACGTAGAGATCCACGAACTCCTAGCAAACAAAAGAGCCCGCCATCAGGCCCACCTAGCCCAGCCTTCCTGCCCTGTGAAGAAATCTGCCTTCCGCCTCGTTTGCATCAGTCTCCAGCGCAAGCTCAGAGATCTCCAGAACGAGTGGTGGACCAGACTCACACAGAGGACCCAGCATTATGCTGACACCTGTGTGACTACAGGGGCTTCTACGAAGCACTGAAAGCAGTGTATGGTCCCAGGCACCTGATACAAAGTCCCCTGCGAAGCGCTGATGGACAGGCACTCCTCACAGATAATAACTCCATCTTGAACCGCTGGTCGGAATACTTTCAGGACCTCTTCAGCGCTAAGCGCACTGTTCAAGAAGCAGTCATCCTCCAAATCCCACACCTCCCAGTAAATGTTGAATTGGACGAACCGCCCACTGCTGAAGAGAACCTCACAGCCATCCACCAGCTCAAGAGTGGCAAAGCAGCAGGCATTGACGGAATCCCACCTGAGATCTGGAAACATGGAGGCCCAGCACTGCACAACAAGCTCCATGACCACTTTCTCTGCTGGTGGGAGGAATGAGCACTACCAAAGGATCTCCGCGATGCAGTCGTCATCACCCTGTACAATAACAAGAAAAGGCTGCTGCTCCAACTACCGTGGAATTACCTTGCTGTCCATTGCCGGGAAAATTCTCGCAAGGCTGCTCCTGAATCGGCTGGTACCTTCCATTGCATAAGACCACCTCCTTGAGGGCCAGTGTGGTTTCATAGCCAACAGGAGCACCACCGACATAGTCTTTGAGCTGAGACAGCTTCAGGAGAAGTGCCGCGAGCTGAACAAAGGGCTGTAAGTAACGTTTGTCGACCTAACAACAGCGTTCGACACTGTGAGTTGGCAAGGCATGTGGCAGCTCCTGAAGCGAATTGGCTGTCCCCCAACGTTCCTCAGCATGATTGTCCAGCTCCACGAGGACCAGCAAGGCCAGGTCAGAGTCAATAATGACCTCGCAGAACCATTCCCCATTCTCAACGTTGTGAAGCAGGGCTGTGTGCTGGCACCGACCTTCTTCACCATCTTTTTTAGCATGATGTTGAAGCAGGCCACAGTGGAGCTCGACGATGACGATGCAGTGTACATCAGGTATCGTCTCGATGGCAGCCTGTTCAACCTCAGACGACTGCAGGCCCACATGAAAATCCTAGACCAACTGATTCGTGAGCTGCTCTTTGCTGACGACGCTGCCCTCGTTGCACACACAGAGAGAGCCCTGCAGCGCATCACATCCTGCTACGCAGACGCTGCCCAGCTCTTTGGACTTGAGGTCAGTCTGAAAAAGACAGAGGTCCTCCATCAGCCGGCAGCCAAGGTAGAGCATAGCCCTTCCCATATCACCATCGGGGAGTCTGAACTGAAGTCAGTGCACTAGTTTACCTACCTTGGCTGCATCATCACGTCAGATGCCAAGCTGGACAAGGAGCTGGACAGCAGGATGGCAATGGAAACAGCGTTTTCGGGCGTCTATACAAGCGGGTGTGGCACAATCAACAGCTGAAAACAGGCACCAAGATCAGCGTGTACAGAGCTGCCGTCCTCACCACCCTGCTGTACGGTTCCGGGTCCTGGACCCTCTACCGCACCAAACTACGACTGCTCGAACGCTTCCACCAGCGCTGCCTGCGTGCAATCCTTGGCATTCACTGGAGTGATTATGTCACAAACGTCGAGGTCCTTTAACAGGCAGAAACTGTGAGCATCGAGGCTTTGCTGCTGCGGACACAGCTCCGCTGGGCGGGGCATGTCTCCAGGATGGAGGATCATCATCTACTTAAGATCACCCTGTTCGGCGAGCTCGCCACTGGACCCAGAGACAGAGGGGCACCAAAGAAGAGATACAAAGACTGCCTCAAGAAGTCACTTAGTGCCTGCCAAATCGACCACCGCCGGTGGTCTTCACTTGCTGCGGACCGTGACACCTGGCGCTCCACCATTTACAAGGCAGCTGTCTCTTTTGAGGACTCTCGCAGAGCTAGCCTTAAAGACAAGCGGTTCAGGAGAAAAAAACAGAGATGCCGCAACTCAGAACCCTGGCCAGACCTCCCACTGCAGCCACTGCGGTCGAACCTGCCTGTCCCGGAATGGCCTTAGCAGTCACGAGCATGCCTGCAGACGTCGTGGACAACCCCTATAGAATCTTCGTTCGCGAAGTCAAGCCGAGAGAGAGAGAGAGAGAGAGAGAGAGAGAGAGAGAGAGAGAGAGAGAGAGAGAGAGAGAGAGAGAGAGAGAGAGAGAGAGAGAGAGAGAGAGAGAGAGAGAGAGAGAGAGAGAGAGAAATTCAATGATTCAATGATTCAATGAAGCTTTATTTATCAACGGTTGAGGCATTGACATCGTCACAGACATAGCCATTTTTCAAACCTGCCGTTGCTACAAAACTACGAGACAAAATACAAAAAAAAAACTAAGTATATAGTTAAATGTAAATGAAACTGACAAAAACATTGCTAGTTTAGGGAAAGAAAGTCCCATGACAATCTCACACACCTAAACTGACACACACACACACACACACACACACACACACACACACACACACACACACACACCATCACACACAGAGTTTGTAATTGGGAGCATACATAATCAGGGTTACAGGGCAGTATATATTTCACAACGAAATGATTACGACTGCTTCGAGAAGTACTTGAAGAGACTGATTTTGAAACGGGCTAGAGAGGAAGCGGATTTTACATAATCAGGAAGCGTGTTTCAAGTCTGCGTTCCCGCGAATGACAAACTAGATTTGTATATATCAATTCTTGTTTTGGGGACTAAGAAAAGTTGCCTAATATTACCAAGCCTAGATTCCGACTTAGAGAAAAGAGTTGTGATATATTCTGGTATTTTCTGTTTCCACACTTTGAACATAAAAATAGCCTTATTGTATTTGAAGTGGTCTTGCAGCGGCAGAAATCCTATTTTGGCGAGTTTTTCTTCTGTTGTGAGTCGTGGGTCAGGAAGGATTAACTTTGCTGCCCTTCTGTGTAACGAGTTGAGTCTCTTCAAGTGGACTTCACTGCATCCATCCCACACCGTTGACGCGTAATCAATATGAGAACGTATGTGAGCATTATAGAATAGTTTGCGCGTGTCCGAGTCGGTGTAATATTTCAGTTTGGACAACATGAAAAGATTTTTGGCTACCGTTCTGCATAGAGTGTCCGTATGAGCCTTCCACTTAAGCTGACTGTCAATTGTAATCCCTAGTAGGCGGTGTTCATTAACGTGTTCTATTTGCCTGCCCTTTAATAAAAGGTTAAGTAACAGGGGTGCTAACTGGTGTTTTTGACGAGTGGCGATTATCATAGATTTGGTTTTAATTGGATGAACAATCATAGAATCATAGAGAGAGAGAGAGAGAGAGAGAGAGAGAGAGAGAGAGAGAGAGAGAGAGAGAGAGAGAGAGAGAGAGAGAGAGAGAGAGAGAGAGAGAGAGAGAGAGAGAGAGTGATGAAACGTTTTTATTCAGGATAAAAAGTTTTAGGCATAGCAATGTCTATATTCCAAACTGTCCTGCTACTCTACACATATAAAATAGACGATACACCAAAAGATAAAACATATGCAAGTAAAAAGACCCATCCCCCCCGCCCCACACCCACCACCGCCACCACTCAGAGGTAAAAAAAGATAGAAATAAAAATTTTTAAATATATATAATATATACCCAGGTATGAACCTGACATGTTAATGCAGACAGTCGAACTATTACATAATCTGCAGCAACAGTAGAAGAGTATTAGGCAATAGGAAACTTGTCACTAACTATAGGAATAGTAGCATAAGGGAGCCGAACATATTATTACTTCTGAAGTAAATATTTATGGAGGCGATCTTTGAAGACGCTAATCTTACAAATTGATTTCAGGTGTGGAGGTAACATGATCCACGCTATAGCGCCTGAAAAAGACAGACTGGTTTTTCAGATGTCTAATCTAATTTTGGGAAGGTGGATCGAACTATTTCTCGTGTTTTTCCTATTATTGTCGGAAAATAGAGTTTTTAGATAGGGTGGGGCTTTTCCGTGCATGATCTTGTGCAGTAGAAGACAGCGATTAAATTCAAACTGTTTCTTCAATGTTAGTAACTTGAGAGATTCTAATTTTCATCAGTCGAAGTAGGACCGGGAAGTATTAATTTAATGCCCCGACGATACAAGGAATTAACTTTTTTCATGTGAACTTCGCTGCATCCATCCCAGACGGTAGAACTGTAGTCACAATGCGTTTTGATATGCGCATGGAAAAAGAGTTTAGAGAGAGAGAGAGAGAGAGAGAGAGAGAGAGAGAGAGAGAGAGAGAGAGAGAGAGAGAGAGAGAGAGAGAGAGAGAGAGAGAGAGAGAGAGAGAGAATCAATGAATCAATGGATCTTTATTTTACAACGGTGAAGATATTAACACAGTCAGTGGCTATGTTATTTTTCGTACCTGCCGTTGCTACAAACTACGACTAACTAAATACAAAATATGTGACATGAAAAGGGACATCAAAGCAGTGATACAGTGAGTGAGAGAGAGAGAGAGAGAGAGAGAGAGAGAGAGAGAGAGAGAGAGAGAGAGAGAGAGAGAGAGAGAGAGAGAGAGAGAGAGAGAGAGAGAGAGGTATCAATAGCATTCTAATCTGACGATAACATTTTACTATGTGTGTAGAACTGAATGATCGCAAAATGAAATGATGACGTGGTACGTATATCGTGTAGCACGCCATGTCCACCATTTCGTTTGCTGCTTAACCGGCTTAACCGGCTGTCACTGCGGGCTTCTGCCTCTTGGAGATGTCCGGATGTTGTCTGCGCGTGGTATAATCTGGTTACTCGCCGTGACATCGCTCTCGTTTTTTGTTGGGAGTCGTTCGCCTCAGGCAAAACCTCGACATTACCTTCATAAGCCCGACTGATCAAGATCCATGGCTGGTATTTTTGGCCGCATTCGCTGCGTACATGTGATGCAGAGGATTACTGCACACCGTTCCACCGGGCCTCTAGTAATAGTGAGGTTACGTTTATGTCCAACCACTGTTAACAACGAACGAATGCGACGTCTGGACGTATAACCAGTGTGCACCAGAAGCACCAACAACACTCCAAACATCTCCAAGTAGCACAGATCCTCATGATCCCGGAGGGTTTGTGCTGCTTGGAGATGGTTAGTGTTATGGTAGACGCTCCTTACCCCTAACTCTCGCTCGTCTTTGACAGTCGTGCGTTGCAAACGAAACCTCGCTGTTATCCGTGCAGCTCAACCTCCAACTACGAAATCACTGTACAACTGAGCCTGAAACTACGCAATCACTATACAACTGAGTCTGAAACTACGAAATCACTGTACAACTGAGCCTGAAACTACGAAATCACTGTTTAACTGAGCGTTAAACCGCAAAATCACAGTTTCAACAATTTTAATCTTCACAACTGATCTTAACAACAATTTATTAATCTTAATAAATTAACAACTGAGTCTGAAACTACGAAATCACTGTACAATTAAGCCTGAAACTACGAAATCACTGTACAACTGAGCCTGAAACTACGACACCACTGTACAACTGCGCCTCAAACTACGAAATGACTGTACAACTGAGCCTTAAACTACGAAATCACTATACCTTAGCCTGAAACTACGAAATCACTGTACAACTGAGCCCAAAACTACAAAATCACTGTACGACGGAGCCTGAAACTACGAAATCACTTTACAACTGAGCCTGAAACTACGAAATCACTGTACAACTGAGCCTGAAACTACAAAATCACTGTACAACTGAGCCTGAAACTACGAAATTACTGTACAACTGCGCCTGAAACTACGAAATCCCTGTACAACTGAGCCTGAAACTACGAAATCACTGTTTAACCGAGCCTGAAACTACGAAATCATTGTACAACTGAGCCTGAAACTAACAATAACAAAGAAAGAAAGAAAATAAGAAAGAAAGAAAGAAGCAAACAAACAAACAAACAAACAAACAACAAACTAACTAACTAACCAAACAAACAAACATTTGCGCCCAGTTGTAGGCGAATTTTCCAAGCCAGCCAACTGTTCATCTGCACTTCTTCGAGATTGTTGTTGTTGTTGTTGTTGTTTCGTGGGCTAAAAAAACTCAAAACAACGCCGCTGGATTTATGACAGGCAGACACTGGCTGTTGAACATGGCGTGACCCTGGTGACTAACCTGTGGCAGGTGAGGACGAGGGTCTTGCCCTGAAGACTAACCTGTGGCAGGTGAGGACGAGGGTCTTTTCATGGTGACTAACCTGTGGGAGGTGAGGACGAGGGTCTTGCCCTGGAGACTAACCTGTGGGAGGTGAGGACGAGGGTCTTTTCATGGTGACTAACCTGTGGCAGGTGAGGACGAGGGTCTTTTCATGGTGACTAACCTGTGGCAGGTGAGGACGAGGGTCTTTTCATGGTGACTAACCTGTGGCAGGTGAGGACGAGGGTCTTGCCCTGGTGACTAACCTGTGGGAGGTGAGGACGAGGGTCCTGCCGCTGTCCCGCACCTGACTCAGCGTCTTCCACATTGTGAACTTGGCCATGGTGTCCATGCCGCTAGAGGGCTCGTCTAGAAGGATTATTTCCGGGTCGCCAATCAAAGCTATGGCCGTGCTCAGTTTTCGTTTGTAACCGCCGCTGTCAAAAGAAAACTACTGGGCGTTTGCAATGCACGTTATCCACGTTGTCTGCAACTGTTTTGATTAATAATATAATAATAATAATGAGTATTTATATAGCGCTTAATCTTACTCAAAAGCTCTAAGCACTTTACAACCTGTACACAAAAATAAAAATACAATGACATAATACACATAACAAACAAAACACAATGCCCGAATACACCACTTTTACAATAAACTAAACGACAGTACATACATACTAATTTATATTCTAATTAACATTCAGTCTAAACACGGATTATGCACGTAACAGTGCAAAGTCTTTGAATCGTTTATGACAAGGGCACATTTCTCATGAATACCCGACTCGTACTTTTCATAAAGCGTGTCAACACAAACCTACTATTCGTCCTGGCTCTCAGGTATAATTACTTCAAACTGTAAACTTTAAAGAGTGGGAATCAGAAGGAAACAAAAATCATATATTAATAAAATTGTAGTACGGTCAACGATAAATGACGAGCACCTCACACAACCACATAGATCTGTCGTCTCGCGTGCAAACTTGCAGATGGCGAGGGGAACGCTAGTTTAGACGGCAGACCCACATCAGAGGGAAGCTACCCCTTGCGCAAAGGCCGTCGGCCGCATTAGGTAATTGCGTGGAAAACCTCTCAACTTGCTGCAACATTAGCGAGGTTTTGTTTGCCTCCTGGAGATGTTAACCGTGTTGTCTATGCTTATGGTACTCGCTTGATTTTGCTCAAGTTTGTTTTCCGCCTGAAGATGTTAACTGTGTTGTCTATGCTTATGGTACTCGCTTGATTTTGCTCAAGTTTGTTTTTCAGAGTCGTTTGTTGCAAATAAAATCTGATTACAGCCCAGCAATATGGCTTTTGTAAAAATATCTGACTACATCCCAACAACATGGCTTTTATAAAAAATCTGACTACAGCCCAGCAACTTGGCTTTTGTAAAAAATTCTGACTACATCCCAACAACATGGCTTTTGTAAAAAATCTGACTACAGCCCAGCAACATGGCTTTTGTAAAAGAATCTGACTACAGCCCAGCAATATTGCTTTCGTACAAAATCTGACTACAGGCCAGCAATATGGCTTTTGTAAAAAAAATCATACTACATCCCAACAACATGACTTTTGTAAAAGAAATCTAACTACAGCCCAGCAATATGGCTATTGTAAAAAAAATGATTACAGCCCAGCAACATGCTTTTGTAAAAATTCAGACTACATCCCAACAACACGGCTTTTGTAAAACATCTGACTACAGCCGAGCAACATGGCTTTTTAAAAAAATCTGACTACAGCCCAGCAATATGGCTTTTGTAACAAATCTGACTACAGCCCAGCAATATGGCTTTTGTAAAAAATCTGACTACAGCCCAGCAACATGGCTTTTGTAAAAAATCTGACTATTTCTCAACAACATGGCTTTTGTAAAAATTCTGACTACAGCCGAGCAACATGGCTTTTGTAAAAAATCTGACTACATCCCAACAACATGGCTTTAAAAAAAAAATCTAGGCTTTTGTAAAAATCAGACCAAAATGTCTACACAATGATTAAGGTAATGATTAGATCGTATCACACCAAACTTCGTCCAACAGAGGTACATCGTCAATATCTGCGCGTATTCTGACACAAACAGTGGATTAAAAGCCTGGACAAACATGCGATATCGCACGTTTGACCGGGCTTTTAATTCTCCGTTTTCGTGGAAGCACGTGCAATTTTGAACTGTTGTGACGAGCAAAATAAAGGCTACATTTTTTTTTAATCATCGGAAACACTTCACTTCACTTCACTTCACTTCACTTCACTTCACGTCACTTCACTTCACTTCACTTCACTTCACTTCACTTCACTTCACGTCACTTCACTTCACTTCACTTCACTTCACGTCACTTCACTTCACTTCACTTCACTTCACTTCACTTCACTTCACGTCACGTCACGTCACGTCACGTCACTTCACTTCACTTCACTTCACGTCACTTCACTTCACTTCACGTCACGTCACGTCACGTCACGTCACTTCACTTCACTTCACTTCACTTCACTTCACTTCACTTCACTTCACGTCACTTCACTTAACTTCACTTCACTTCACTTCACTTCACGTCACTTCACTTCACTTCACGTCACTTCACTTCACGTCACTTCACTTCACTTCACTTCACTTCACTTCACTTCACTGAAGTATTTCCGATGATTCGGCCAAAAATGTCGCATTCTTTTCGCTCGTTAAATTGTTTTCCCATGATTCCAAAAATGTTGCATTTCTTTTGCTGGTCAGTAAACATCTGATTCAGAACACTTCCAGTCTGTTTAACCCTTGTAGCCCCAAGGTCCCATTTCTCCCATTGTGGAGGTGTTGCCTGTCGTGTAAACATCTGGTTCCCAACACTTCCAGTCCCTTGTAGTCCCAAGGTCTCATTTCTCTCATTGTGGAGGTGTTGTCTGTCGTGTAAACATCTGGTTCCCAACACTTCCAGTCCCTTGTAGTCCCAAGGTCTCATTTCTCTCATTGTGGAGGTGTTGCCTGTCGTGTAAACATCTGGTTCCCAACACTTCCAGTCTGTTTAACCCTTGTAGCCACAAGGTCCCATTTCTCTCATTGTGGAGGTGTTGCCTGTCGTGTAAACATCTGGTTCCCAACACTTCCAGTCTGTTTAACCATTGTAGCCCCAAGGTCCCATTTCTCTCATTGTGGAGGTGTTGCCTAACAACTATTACCGGTTGTGTGAGATAGATTGATGATGATAATTAAAGGGTAGTGCCTAAAGGCGCCAAGTTCATCTGGCACTACCCTTGGATTATCATCATCATACATCTCTTGCTGCAGGGTGCCGGGACCAAAAGGGTTAAGGACTAGCCCGCTAGTCTACATGTCACTCTACCTGTATTTTCCACACTGGGTGTCGGCGTAGGGGCTGAGCACGAGGCTGTCAAGGATATTGTCCACCATGCCCTTTACGTCTTCTTCGGGCACGCCCCTCAGTCGGGCGTAAAGGGTCAAAAGCTGTCGCCCCGTCATCTTGGTGTGCAGCGCGTCGAACTGAGGACAGTACCCCAGATACTGTTGCGCCTGTCGGACAAATACAGGCTGCTGTTGATGTTGTTGCTCGTGTTGACCCACACTCGAGTGAATGAGTTCGCTAACCAGCATTGCCTCTAGAACCTTTTGAGTGATAATTATTTTTTTAAATATATTTTTACGTTTTGGGAAATAATTTCACGAATTATATGGGTTAATCTTAACATAATTGAATTTTTGGTAACAAGGTGTGTACATCACACACCACTATGTGATGTCTTAAATTAATGTGACAAGCCGAAAACAAAAATCTTCTCATTAATAATCGCATAATTTTTCGTATACGGTATTTACATAAGCCTAGTTTGTCTCTGCTGTCGGGTACGATTAGGTCAATTGTGACCTGTATGCCCTAGGTGTGAAAATCAGACAATTTTCTGCACCACTTGATCTAAAGTGGGGGGCATTTTGGCGTGGTTTCTTTTTTTTTTTTTAATTTCTCCTCATACGAAAATCTGCCACGCCAAAGTGGACAAAGCTGGACACGTGTACGCAGTTATATCTTGAACCGCTCGGAGATCCCTCAGCACAGAAGCATTTCGATACCCCTCCTAAAACACATGGCCCCACGAGCTCGAAAGCGTCATAGTTATCGCGGAATTGTTTATATTACAGCGGACGGCAAACCCAGCTCCTTTCCTTTTTGCCGTCCCGCTAGTCCTTGACTGCTTGCGCCGGCAAAATAAAACTTACCGTGAGAAGTCTTCGTATAATTTTGTACTATACGTGTCTTAATTATTATTGACTGTTTTGTCATTATTGACCGTTTTGTCCACCGCAGTTAAATTACCATACTGTGTGTTTATCATTATTGTTGTGTTCAAACCGTGCCAGCATCTCGTGAGTCATCATCGAAAGTTTGCAGCATTGCTGCTGTCAAGGCGGCCGGTCAAAGTATTATGTTTTCTACTTTTCTTGAATGTCTTGTATTGAATGCCTTGTATTGAATGTCTTGTATTGAATGTCTTGTATTGAATGTCTTGTATTGAATGTCTTGTATTGAATGTCTTGTATTGAACGTCTTGTCTTGTATTGAATGTCTTGTATCGAATGTCTTGTATTGAATGTCTTGTATTGAATGTCTGTTGGTTTTTTTTTCGCGCGCTTCAGAAGAAGGTTTAACCCATTTAACCCATTCTAGCCGCATTCACAAATTTTGGAAATGTCACTTAACGGAGTTGCAGGAGATGGACCGACCATGATAATTCAAGGGTAGTGCTAGATAAGCTCCGCGCCAAGCTAATATGGCACTACTTTTGAATTATAATGGTTGATCTATCTCCTGCTGTAGGGCGTCGGGACTAAATGGGTTAAACTTGGCTTCTCTGTATAATGATCTACGTCACGCAGTTTGTTTTAATCAGGCGTCTAGGCTAAATGGGTTAGACTTGGCTTCTCTGTATAATGATCTACGTCACACAGTTTGTTTTAATCAGGCGTCTAGGCTAAATGGGTTAGACTTGGCTTCTCTGTATAATGATCTACGTCACACAGTTTGTTTTAATCAGGCGATTTGAATTATCATGTAAACTATGCACCGCATGCCACAAAAAAAATGAATTTCCGATTAAAAATCACTGCAAAATGGGCAAATGAAAGCATTGTAGGTTCCTTGGCAACGCCATTAACGCATTGTATGTAATTTCGCTCACCTTTGTGCTTGGAGCACAGTGTTTCTACAGCAGACACTTATAACCAAACATATCACTGAAGTAAACGGAGACTCAAAACTAAAAGTTTAGTTTTTTTGTCTACACAAATACGTGTTCGTTTCTTTTGGCAGATGCCGTCGCTCATCACATCACTAAACCATCTTGCACTCAGTGTTGTCCGAGACGGCTGTTGGGTTTTTCTAGACGACATTCTGCCGTCTACAAACAGCTTACGAAAAAACATTTTTGTCATCTCGAATGGCAAAGGATCAAAGAGTTTGAGAGGAATTTCCTGCATTTTCATGCTGACCACACACAATTTACTTTCAAAGAGTTGTGTGACATGAAATGGTCCTTTTTCAAAAGCTGTCAATCACTGCAAGAAACACAAAATACCTTACAAAACGCCCTGCAAAACCTGGTCAAATCGGAGAAATGCAAAACGACAAGCTGTGGCTCATTACCTGGACTGTGTTCTGATAAATGGTCAGTGTTCACATTTACCAAAGAATTTCCAAGCAAGCGTGGCAGAGGATGCACTTTGATTTTGGAGCCATGAATTTCAGGTCGTGTGCAGCTCTTTCCACGAGTCAGTATGCAAGCACGGGCCTTCATGCATTTGTGCAGGCAAATGGCACTCGAGACAGAGACATTCTTAGTAGCACGAGCCATTCAAACAGAAATTCAAAAGTACCACGGCGAAATGTGCGAGAGATTTGTTTCTTTTTTTTTTTTTTTTTCGCAGTGGCTCTTTTTCAAAGTACTGTGAAAATGGCGAACTACTTTCGTTTGCTTTGTCTGATGACATTTTCCTCAGAAAGGTTGAACCAAACGCCGCACTTGCCACTTACGAGGACAATGAAGACAACAAAGTAATTGACAGCTGTCCTGCATATTTGTCTGTACTCATGGAGGTAACATCCTGTTTACAGCAAGTCAGTCCCTCAAGGCAGTTGCGGAGTGGAGGTACACTGTAAATTTGCATTGTGAGGTCATCCTGGAAACTTTCCTGAATATGAAATCTTTGTCCCAAGCAGCTGATGCCAGGGTGTACATTAAATCAAGACTCTGACTTCACCGCCTATACCAGTATTTTCATTGAATGCTCAATGTCCTAACAGAAAATACTACAGAGTGACAGGATGCATACCTGGGTGGGACTGGTCTTGCTTTTTTACCACCAGGGACCAGAGTGACAGGATGCATACCTGGGTGGGACCGGTCTTGCTTTTTTAACACTGATCTGAAGGTGCGTAGCACCGACCTGACTAGGACCCGTGAATAGCCACCCGAATTTTTTAGGGTTTGCCGCAATGTGCAAAACCAGTCACTTTGGTTTCACCTACGCCTCGCTTTCAAATCCTGGCATATTATGCCTATTTTATTCTCCTTTCACTCGGACTGTGCGAGCAGGAAAAGAATCGAATCTTCATTGCTTTACTGGACCATCAAAATTGAATCGACAAACACACGAAGGGACAAAGCGGCTTAATACAGCGGCCCGCCATCACTCATCTTCACTTCGCCAGAGTGATGATGCAATCAGGATGACGTCACCGCTAACGGCCCCACGCGCGCACCGTTATGAGTGGCCACGCCTCAATGCACACAACCCCCAACCTCAGTCTCACCGTCCTGAGGGGATCGGAACACTGATTCAACGAAGCAGAGAGCGCCTCTTAAAGAAGAGGAAATAGCTCATATCAGTGCCGGGAGAAGAGCAAACTGACCAGCCAGCTCACTTCATCTAGCAAACACTCACGGAAGACAGACGTGTCATGACAGAAGCCTACTCTAAGCATCCAGCTGAACCTACATCAACAGACAACTACCTCTCGTCCCCACGTCTATACGGCTGACAGAGACTCCATAGCATACCACAAAAATGGACCGGCCGACCGAGAAGATAGACTCCACCTGCAACCAAAGTTACAAGACGCTATCTCACACCGACAGCGGGCGACCAGCCCGACGACAGCCGACCAATGGGATTCGACCAAACGTCATCGGCACGCGCGCTGCACTAAGCCGCTCCCTCACAAAGCCATCATTCGAAGCGAGACGAGGAAGGAAACAACAGCTGCCAGCCCTAGCTCCGCCAGAAACGACCAAGACCCAAGACTATTATGTCAACGGAGAAAGCAAGAAGACAGTCATCGAATGTTCCCCACACCTGAAACAGGGTGGTTGAGACTTATTTCCCACACCTGACAAAGGATGGATGGAACCAATAAAACCACAAGCAAGAACGAATTCATCGACCATCCTCCCACACCTGAAATAGGGTGGTTGAGACTCACTCCCCACACCTAAAATAGGGTAGGTGAAACTCTTTCCCCACACCTGAGAAAGGGTGGATGGAACGACTGAAAACAAACAACCAAGTAACTCGTCCCCCACGCCGTGAGAAAGGCTGGAAATACAGGCGGAAAAATAAAACACCACACGACCGACTATATAGAACAAGCGACAAACTACACTGAGATCCTATTTTCTGCTGATTTAACAGGACACGTGTGAGCCAGCTACTCAACCGAGGCCAACAATCGGCCCAGCAGCCCCCCACGGCAAAACCCTCAACTGAAGTGACATCTGTCATGAATCGCTACACGCTTTGACGTCATACTGTTTGCTAAAAGACTTACCTCCCGCCAACGAGAAAGGCAAGCCACCTTGTCTACAACACGGACTAAGAATAGAGAAAACGGACACTGCCTACTTCGCATCGACCACAAAACAACGCAGCACCAACTTTAATCTACAACACCAGGCAACACTGGTCACAAAGAACTCGTTTTAAAGCGCACAAAAGTGAAAGGAGGACTGAAACACTTGCAACAAGCGAGGCCAACTTTTCTGTGAAGCACTCGAAGAAATGAAGGCCCTTCTACAACGACAAAACGCGGCACCTACCACCAAAACGGTATACAATTTAGGCGGCCCAGCCAACGGCAACAGCGAACAACGAAACGACAGCCACACCAAAACAGTCGCAACAGCTACGACATTAAGCTGATTTTAAAGCATCAACTGTGAAATATGCACCACGGCAACACTGCGTACCATCTACACAGAGGGCAATACTACGAACACCAGTCTGTTGTATGTAAGTCAACACAGCCACACAAACAACCGACATCGTCTACAAACACGAATTCACGGAGAATCAACAACAACAACAACGCTACGTCTGGGAGTGATCAGTCAGAACAAACGGATTAATAAACAAAGAATATGACTCCCACGTCCGTACACGCAGACGCCCAACGCTTCCTTGTGTCTTATCGCGGCTAAGCCCCGCTGAGCAGGAAATGACCTTGGACCTGACAGGCACAAGCGCCGAGAGAACAGAAGACGCGGCGATACAATCGTATCCCGACAAAAGACTGGACCCTGCAAGGATTTGAAAGCGATCATACTGGACATCAATAACACCGCGTCAGGAATACTGCACGGATTTGAAAGCGATCATCTATCTATCTATATCCCGTAGTCTTGCCGACCGTTGGGGCACCACTGATGAATTGGCAACCAGCTCCCTCCATTCCTCTCTGTTCTCTGTCATTCTCAGCGTATCGCCCAGCTTCAGTCCTGTCCACTCTGAGATATTGTCCTCCCATCTTTTCCTCTGTCTTCCTCTCCTTCGTACTCCTTGCACAGTGCCTTACAGGATTGTTTTGGCAAGCCCTGCTGAACGCGTGACATGCCCATACCACTTCAGTTTGCGTTTTTTCACAATGGCTAATAGGTCTTCTTAGGGCCCGATGACTTGCCTGATTCTGCTTCCCACTTCCTCGTTTGTGATGTGATCTCTGTATGAAATGCCAAGCAGCCTTCGAAAACATCTCATTTCAGTGGCTTGTATCCTCCTTTCAAGGTCTGCTGTGAGGGTCCATGACTCGCAGGCATACAAGAACACTGAGATGACTAAGGAGCGCATCAGTCTGATCTTGGAGCAGAGTGTGATGTTTCTGTCCTTCCATATGGTCTTCAGTCTTGTCAGTGCTGTTGTTGTCTGCGCAAACCTGGACAGTATTTCTGGTTTTGATCCCTCATCTGTCACAATGGCTCCTAAGTATTTGAATTTCTTAACTGTTTCCAGTTTTTGGCCTCCAACCATGATTTCAGTACCAACGCCACTGGCGTTATTGGTCATCAGTTTGGTCTTCTCTGCACTGATTTCCATCCCATATGCAACGGCTGTACTATCCAGGTTTTCCACCAGCTGAGCTAGCTCCTCCTCTGTTCCTGCAAGGCCATCAATGTCGTCCGCAAAGCGCAAGTTCGTGATTGTTCTGCCTCCAATACTGACAGTTCCTTCATGATATTTCAGAGCGTCCGTCATGGTTCTTTCCAGGAAGATGTTGAAAAGAGTAGGTGAGAGCAAGCAGCCTTGCCTGACTCCAACTATAGTCCTAAACCAGTTTCCTATTTTGCCGTTGAAGCAGACTGCGCTAGTGGCCTTGTTGTAAAGGTTTGCTATGACTTTGATCAGGTTGGCATTGATGTTGTATAGCTTCATGGTGGACCAAAGGGCTGCATGCCACACCCTGTCAAACGCTTTCTTAAAATCCTCAAAAACATGATAGAGGTCCTGCTGGTGCTGGAGGTATCTCTCACATACAACTCGCAGGTTGAAGATCTGCTGATTTGTGCTGCGCCCTGGTCTGAAGCCTGCCTGTTCCTCAGCTATGATTTCCTCTGCCTGTGGCTTCAACCTGTTTAGTAGGATCTTTAACATGACTTTGCTTGGGTGGGATATAAGACTGATTGTGCGATAGTTCTGGCATTGATGTAAGTTGCCTTTTTTGGGGGGGAGAGTTATTATAAGTGATTGGGTCCATGGTGTGGGCCAATCCCCTGACTGTCAGATCTTATTGCAGATTGTTAGTAAGGCGATTATCGTGTCTTCTCCCCCTTCTTGGACTAGCTCTGCAGGGATGTTGTCTGCTCCTGCTGCCTTCCCTTTTTTCAGCTACTTCACTGCAGCCTCTACTTCTTCTCGGAGGATGGGATAGGTGCCATTGTTGGTAACGGGTGGGTTGACAAATATGCCTAGGTCCCCTGCAGCTCGGTGGTTGTACAAATCTGAGCAGTACTCTGTCCATCTCTTCAGTATGTCTTGGTCTGCCGTAAGACAGTTCCCTTCACTATCTTGAATGATCGAGGAGCGTCCTTGTTTTACACTGGTCAGGTCTTTCAGCAGCTGGTATGCTTTTTGGCTATTATTTTTGTTCAGATTTTCTTCTACGTGCTTACCCTGATCTTCAATCCACTTATTCTTTTTCTTTTTCATGCTTTTCTTGATAGCCTGGTTAATTTCCCTGTATTGTTTATCTTCTTCTACCTCTGATTTCTTTTTCTTTAATTCTCGACGCTTGTCACATAGAACGAAGATGTCAGCTGTAACCCAAGGTTTCGTTGTTTGTCGGTGTTTGCCAAGGATCTCACTGGCTGTTTGGGTTACAACAGTGTTAAACGTGTCAATCAGTGTGTCCACGTCCGTGTCTTCTGTACCTAGAAGTAGCAGTGGTGCAAATTTTCCTCCTATCTTTGCCTGAAAGGCTTCCGCTACTTCTTGGTCTTTCAGCTTCTCGAGGTCAAACTTGATTCTGGTTGGACCCTGCTTGTTGACCTTCTTTAGGCGGAGTCGGAAGGTCATCATCACTAAGTCATGGTCGGATCCAATGCCTGCTCCTGGAAAACTTCTTGTCTTGGCAATGTTCACACTGGTTTGGAAGCGTCTCTTCACCATGATTATGGTTATGGTGCTCTCCGTTCGGGCTGTGCCATGTCCACCTTCTGGATGTTTTGTGCGGGCCAAACGTGTTCATCAGCTTTAGATCATTTGAACTGGCAAATTCCACGAGCCTTAAGCCTCTGTCGGAAAGCGATCATACTGGACATCAATAACACCGCGTCAGGAATACTGCACGGATTTGAAAGCGATCATACTGGACATCAATGCCGCGTCAGGACTACAGTTACATGCACGGACTACACTGACAACATGTCCTAATATAAGGAATAAAATGCGACACACTGAGAGGGATACACCAAGGAATGGACTGAGAATTGTAGGCCGGTTCCCTGATGAGTAAATCGGAGCCTGTAGTTACTAACTACGAATACCGATCGAAACGCCCCCGAGTGCTTCACATTCTTCTGCTCGGATATTTTTAGGCGTCGGGACCAGAGTGACAGGATGCATACCTGGGTGGGACCGGTCTTGCTTTTTTACCACACGACTTCACCGCCTATACCAGTATTTTCATTCAATGCTCAATGTCCTAACAGAAAATACTCTGGCGTCTTGGAAAACCTCTTCACTGCGGAATTAGCATATAACTATCACCACGTGACCACAGTTTTCTCAATAACATCCAGTGCTGGTCTAACACACAGCTTCAGTCATTCAGGCAGAATTCTGAAGAAACAGGCCAGCTCAGATGATGTGTACTTCCGCAAGTCATATAGTACAGCAAAAAGTACGAATTAGAGTATGAATCGATGGCGGGCAGCGTTAAACGTGAAATCAGTCTGACAGACTGCTACCTTGTGCTTGGTATAGACATTCAGTCTGACAGACTGCTGCCTTGTGCTTGGTATAGACAATCTTGTTTGTTTGACATTTCACACTGACCCTGACAGGGACGAAGCAAGATCTTCGCAAAACACAATTTATTAATATTTCGAGTCAAAACCCTGTTTCAAAATAGGCATACAAACAAGTACACAATTTGCAACTTGATTGCAGGTAAGTTGCAAATTCTGTATTTGTTTTTGTATGTCTTTTAAAAAATTGGATAAATTGTGAATATGAATAAATTGTGTTGTAGCTGCCGTTTTTATATGTGTGTTTGTTTCCTTTTGTGTTTTTTTTTTTTTCTCCTGTGATTACTTAAGTGTTATTTGGATTAAACATGGAACATATCTTTTGCTCATCTTCTTATGCAGATACTTTTTAGTATATGCTACATTTTTGGTCTACGTGTTAACGGAGTTTATGTCATGCTGGCGAATTTCAATATAGGGCGCCTACTGCTGCGGTGAGTAATATTGCTACAGTGAGTATCCGCGTTAGTCATTTTTAAGCCGGGACGAAGGCGACTAATTGTGCCGCATGGCTTTGCTGCTGCTCCTTAACCTTACCTGACATGATAATTAGGTGCAGTCTCTGATCATACCTTTAATTTGTCACGCCAGTGGGTAACTTGTGTGAAATCATTGAAAATTCGCAGCAACTTCAGTGGCGGATTTTTTTTTAAAAATGAACTTTAGAATTTAATAATTGTTCAGTGCGTGTAGGGGTTAGCGCATTTTTGTTGGTGTTGTAATGCCCCTGATCGACATGACTCTTCTGACTGAGCAAAGGTGAAACTGTAATAATGCTATTCAAAGCCTTCTTTTTTAATCGTATCTTTCTATCATGAAACAGGAATATTGCTTTTTTGTTTTGTTTTTAAATTGTGATTCATGTCGTGTATCGCAGACAATATCGTTGTGAATCCGTGATGGAGCCCCCCCCCCCCCCCCCCCCCCCCCCCCCATACCCTCCCCCCCTTATATATATAATGTTTTGTTCTCGGCAGTCACATAACACTTTCGTAGTGCCGAAAACAAAATCAGTTAGTGAGCCCATTTCCGTGTGAAACTGATACTTGTCAATAGTCAACAATTGAATTCCGGAGAAAAATGACGTGTGTTTATGCTTGTATGTATGTGTGTTTATGTGCCTGCATGCGTTAGTGTGTGTGTCTGTGTGTGTGCGTGTTTGAAAGACTGAGAGAGAAAGAGAGAGAGAGTGAGAAAGAGAGAGAGAGAGAGAGAGAGAGAGAGAGAGAGAGAGAGAGAGAGAGAGAGAGAGAGAGAGAGAGATTCAATAATAATATAATTCAATAAAGCTTTATTTATCAACGGTAAAAGTATTTGGTGACAGGACCAATTTTCAAACTTGCCGTTATTATCATTAAGCTAAGAACTACCATGAAACACTATCAGAAACAAAACAAAGTTTTCACACAAAAGTAAATAAAAGCACATAGGCACAAACATTCTCTACATCACACACACACACACACACACACACACACACACACACACACACACACACACACACACACACACACACACACACATTCTACACCACACACATACAGACACACACGAACATGCTGCAACACACACACACACACCAACGCACGCACACACACACAGTAACGCACACACACACACACACACACACACACACCAACGCTCGCTCACACACACAGGAAAGCACACACACACACACACACACACACACACACACACACACACACACACACACACACTACACAGCCCGCATACAGTTCACAGTCATACAACGCACATCATAAAGTTTAAAAAATAAACATGCGTGTCAAAACAGGAAAACTAAAAGAAATACAGAATCAAGCCTAACAAAAAATGAAACTATATAGATGCATACCACACAAATATGACTCTATGCACATACGCACAAACACAAAAATATAAACTCACGCGCGCACTCTCTCTGTTTTTCTCTCTCTCTCTCTCTCTCTCTCTCTCTGCGCGGTTAAGCTCCGCGCACGACCGTTTACATCGTGGGCATTAGTTTACCCTATTTCCATATATTCACAAAAGTATGTTCAGTGATATTTGGTGTGTGACTTTATGAGTGAACGAGGATTTTGGTGGTGTGTTTTTTTGTGAAAATCGGACAGACTGAACGTGAGTAATTTTGAACTATATTTTCTCAACAACGGTCGGCATATTTGTGAACTGTGAAAGACTGTGATGGCGGCCATGGCGTGGTCGTGTAGCCCCCACCCCCTCCTCGCCCACTACAGCCTGTACCCACCCCCTCTCCCCGGCTCACTCGGGGCTGCACTGTTTACCACCTACTGATTGCACCCCCTCATCCCCCACGGCTGTTCAAGGCATCATATTTAGTTTTGAGGCGCGCGCGCGTGCGGGCCGAAAGATAAGGAGCCGCGCGTGTAGCCTCTAGATCCTTCCATACCGCCCACTGACAGCACATTCTGTTACGGCTGTACTGTTTTACGCGAGCACAGGATGTGTGTACACGCTCAGCCGCCGGCTGCCCCGGCGTGTACACGACGGGATACATTTTAATGGCGCCGGTCATTTACGACATTTTGTCTTAGCTGTACTGAATGTATGTTGTATTATTTTGTGACATACACTTAAAAGCCAAGAAATTGAGTTATCTGAAGACACTAGACATGATTAAGAAAATGTCTTCATTTTGCCATTTCAAGTTACTCGCTCTGCACAAACTACTGACTCGGCAATCGTGACATGTGGTTTGAATAGCTTAGGAATGTTGTGTGTCAGACTCCATTTTAAACGTCAGCGAACTACACTCATGTGCTGATCTATAAAACTTTCTGAGTATTAAAAAAAAAAAAAAAAAAAAAAAAAAAAAAAAAATAAATGACAGCCGGGTAAACAGAATCTATCCAGTTAAAGAAAAGTACTTGTAGCACTATGTTACACTACACGTATATCACTCGTTGAAAATCCGGCCAAACAGAAGTAATTTGAAAACATAGTAGACCTTTAAAGCCAACACAAATTTAGCACTCTGCCCACATTAAAAAAAAAAAAAAAATAGTAAGCGTTAAGAAGGTTTGCTATCGGCAGGCGGTACCAGGTGCCCATAGGAATGCGCTGGAACGAGGTCAGCTCGTCATCTGATCCCATACGCCGCCGCGACTGCTGTACTCAATTTCTAACTACCCTTACGTCCGGTGACTAACCAAACCCTGTCATCCCTCTAAATTTAACTCCCCTACAAAATAAATAAATAAATAAATAAATAAATTAAAAAAAAATAGGAAAATGAAAAACCCGTGTCGTAACACACCTCCCCTAACAATTTCGATTCGAATGGGTGGGTTTGCAGAAGAACTGAACAGCCGTGCCCCCGCCCTCTCTTCTTGATCCCACACGCCGCCGCGGCCGACTGCTGCGTACTCTATTCTAACTCTACAACTTATCAGTCCCTCCAACCACTTCACTCCCACCCCTCCCCCAACTCTCAGCCACAGTATTCACCATGGCGTACTCATCCCCCATCATGTTACGTCAGCCTACCCTCCAGTCGCAAGCCCCTTCTCAATCCCCTAATCCCAACGACCCCGTTGTGAAGGACACTCTCGATGACAAACAGAAAGTGTTCAGTGACACAAATATCGATGTCCTGAAACGATGGAGGAAAGCCTTGTCTTTTCGCTATGTCCACCTGCTAGAGGCGACTAACAACGGTTACGAGGTGGTGTGGAAGGACGTCGACTTTGACAACAGAACCATCAACCGCACAGACATCAACTTGCGTACCCGCGCAGCCGGAATCCCAGACACCCTGGCCAAGACCTTTGTGCAAGTGAAGAAGGGTGGCGTGAACTGCATCACGATAACTCTATATTACAAACTGAAGCGTACTCTTGGCGGAACCTGTCTGATTCAAGGAGTTAGAGCTGAGGAGTGGGTGCACACGGAGTTCTGCCAGTTGTGTGCCCTGGTCAGGTCACTACAAAATCTCGACTTTGACGAAGGCAATGTACCCCCGCCCACATTCAGTCATTTACCCCTGTGTTCTACCGACCAGCCACCCAATTCCCCATCCGTTCAGCCCCCGTCCTCTACTCCTGCTTGTAATGAGGTCTCATTACTTGACTCTGGCGATAAGTGGATTAGTGACCAGTCCACGACCCATCGCCCATCTCGTCTACTCCTCCCAGCCTCCGAGCCCTGCACGCCGCACCTTGCTAATCCTGCCTCTGGGGCTGTGGGAGGGGCCACAGCCACTAGGGAGACAACACCAGCGACCATCCTGAGGGCAACTTCCACACCATCTCCACCCGACAGCCAAGCTGTCAGTTTTCCTGGGGAGTTTGGTGGTGGTGATGTAATCAACTTGACCTTCGCCACGCCCACCACACACCGCGCTCATCTGGAGTCAGTTATCCATACAACAGCTGATACTGTCAGTACGCCTACACCTGGATTAAGTAACCACGTCATCGTGCCGGTTACCGACGCATCTACTGCTTCTGTGGCAGAATCACAGCGGCCGGCAGCTGGTCCTCCTGAGGACACGATGACGCCAGGCAGCCGGCGAATTTCTTCAGTCTTTCGGCTGCCCCTTCGAAAGTTGGCAGCGGTACCAGCATTGCGGGCGTCTGCTTGCCTACGGGCTGACCTCCGTTCCGCCCAGTTCACTATCCGAGGCCTGCGGAAGGAGATTGGCATCTTAAAAAAAGGCCTGACGTATGCCTTCACTAAAATTGACCAATTGGACAGTCGGATCAGAGATGAGGCGGTCAAAACGAAGAAAACCCTACAAGTGTCCGACAGAACTGCATGTGCCGATCTCGCAGCGCTCAACGGGCAACTACGGAGTCTGAGCGACACACAGCGTACACTGCAGGGCACCGTGAACCACCTGTCGTCTGTTAAAGATAAGCAAACTAATCACATGCGTGACTTGAATAAAAAGTTGACCATGCTTGCGACTGTCCCATCACAGGAAGTTGCCCCGAGTGGGATGAGCACCACAATGACCCCACGTATCCCCGCCGGCAGGGACAGCCCTCCATGTGGCGACCGTATCCCAGTGCTGATCACCTCCAATGCTCGGTGTCTCGACAATAGCTCAGGACAAAGTGGAGCCATGGAAACTGAGCCCAGTAATCAGAATAATCCAGCCCTGACTTCCACAGGTCCCGCCAGTCAGGATAATCGCCGCCCTGCACCCGACCCTAGCAGTGGCCCCGATACCAACCCCCGTGGAAGCCTCGCCCAAGGGCCGCACGATGCACAGCATTACGGCCTTGACCCCCGTCGCCGTAACAACCGTCAAAGACCAGCGGTAGTAATGCTGCAACAGCGTGTCCTCCCTGATACAACCACTCTGCTTGTGGGAGATTCCATCCTGCAGCACGTGAGGGGAGACAGGATGGCGACCGGCCCCCAGGACAAAGTGCAGGTAGTTTCTGTGTCCGGCCTCAACACCCAGCAGATTACAGACTGGCTGGCACAGATACCTCCTTCTCCAGGCGTGCACCTCGTAACTTTCCATGTCGGCATAAACGACTGCAAGCTAGGCCGTGCTATTACCCCCCAGGTATGGATGGACATTGCCAACCTGTGTAGACGCGCCTTTCCACACGCCCAACTACAGGCCTCGGGTATCATCCCTGCTAGAGGACACTGTACCACCAACAGTAATATACACCTGTCTAATGCTAATCTCCGACAGGTCTGTGATGGTGTGGAAATGGTGTTCATTGACAATTATGCTATTTTTACCACACCAACAGGCGCCCCCAAGAAAACCCTATACAGACAAACCAAAGACAGGATTCACCCCAGCCGGCAGGGCGTGGTTAGCCTCGCTCTAAACATCAAGCTTAATGGACGCCTCGACTCCAGTCGCTCTAAACCTGCCGCAGGGAGTACAGATTATCGAGACCGCTCTGACATAACAGTGCCCAAACAAGTTTACTCCACTGTCGCCACTACTAGGCAACAGGGGCAGGCTTCAGAACTGATCAGCGGATCAGAGTTGGACCCTGCCTCAGCTGCTGGCCAGTCACATAGGTCTCTCAGTCGACAGACCGTGTTGCCTCCCTTAGCACAGACGGCATCCCAGCAACCAGCTTGGCAGTACCTACCAGCGGTCATCGGTGACATGTCCCGCTACAATCAGCGTGGCCTCCAGGACAGTGGCTCTTGGTTCAAACCCCTGAACGTGATGATGCCGCAATACACACAGTACCCACACGCGGCACCGTATTACGGCTATCAACCTCCTTCAGTGGGCTCAGTCTCAAAACCACGCCACAGTGTGCTAAGTATCTACATATAGCCTAGCCACGTGACATTATTGTGACAAGTCCTATATATGAACGGCTTCCTTCTACATAGCTTTCCTTCATATGTCTTATGATGGTGTTATGACTAACATTATTCATTCTCTTTCAAGTGGTTGCTGAGTGGTTTTCTTTCCTAATTTCTCAATGTTGGAAGTAGCGATAAAGCTATGCAAGGTTTTTGACTAAGCTGTAATGCGCGACATTAATTGCTGTGCTGACGCCGTATAGTGTTTTGACTGTGCCATTTCCGCCGTAATTGTTGCAAGCGGTGGGCATTCAACTGTGACCGTGAAGCGAGTTCTTTTACTGTGGCAGTGAAGCGAGTTGTTTACTGACTGGACTGTCTTGTATAGCCCAGTGAACTATTGACGCTAAAAGCCCATTAGCTCCCCAGGGCAGCGGCATCTAGTGTTTATCTGTTTTAAGTATTTCTTCTGTTTGTAACTTTTATTAATTAGTTACATTATTAAATTTAGCCTTTTGTATTAATTTCTTTCATTTCATTAGTCTCGTGAGCAATTTTGCTGTTTGATCTGAAACGTTATAAACATGATATCAGATCAGCATTTAAATATTGGTCACTTAAACATATATCATTTGTATAACAAAATCCCTGATCTATGTGTGCTCTTGACTCAACCCAGTCCTTTTCATTTGTTTGGTGTCACTGAATCGCGCCTCAATCCTAACATTAGTGATGAGGCCGTTTCTATCCAGGACTTTGCTGTCTTGCGCCGCGATGCTGAACACTCGGGACAGACAGGTATAGCAGTGTATATACACAATTCAATCAGCGGTATCACCCGCAGGCGTAAAGACCTGGAATCACCAAATGTGGAATGTGTCTGGATTGAGTTGAGGGCAGACAAATCTAGTCCCGTGCTCGTCGGATACATTTATAGAAACCCAGCATCAACATTTCAATGGTATGACGAATTTACAGTTATGATGGATAAGGTCAGAAAGGCCACATCAGAAATGCTGATTTTGGGCGACTTTTGTTTAATATCAATTTGCTCCTGAATAACCCTGCCTGGGAATGTACCATTTCTATGTTTGGAATGAAGCAATTAGTAACTGCTGCTACCCGTGTTAGTTCTACTTCCTCCACCCTTATTGACCACATCTACACAACTAATAAGTCAAGGGTGGTGGGAGTAGAGGTGCCCCAAATAGGGATTAGTGACCATTACCCTGTGTGTTGTGGCTGGGTATTGAAAGTAAATACTACTTTTCGTAAACACCAGCATACAACTATTAGATA
Organism: Semisulcospira habei; assembly: GCA_036245525.1. Lineage (NCBI taxonomy): Eukaryota > Metazoa > Mollusca > Gastropoda > Semisulcospiridae > Semisulcospira > Semisulcospira habei. The sequence goes on along the minus strand of BTPG01000003.1, from coordinate 98,686,469 downwards.
TAGATCTTTGAAGCGCTTCAACAAAGACATATTTCTGCACGACCTAAGTCAAGTATCTTTCCACACAGTTTACAACCAAGGTGACCCAAACGAGGCTCTGTCTGAATGGTACAGATTGTTTCTTGGTGTTCTTGATAAACATGCTCCTTTCAGAGAGAAACGAGTAAAAAATCCTCAACTTCCCGCGTGGTTGAACAACGAAATTAAAGATGCCATGCCGCTCCGAGATGATTATAAAAGGAGCAATAATTTTGTAGCTTACCGAAAACAAAGAAACCTTATAAAATATTTAGTTAGAAATCCTCAGAGGTCTCACTTTCACCATCTCATGAACGGCAAAAAAGATATCGTTTC
>BTPG01000003.1:98553615-98681115 GCA_036245525.1 Semisulcospira habei | reverse complement strand
GACTTGCTGGCTGTGTGGTTGGCTAACTGTCTGATTGGCTGGCTAGCTGATTGACTGACTGGCTAGCTGATTGACTGACTGACTGTCAGGCTGACTGGCTACTGGCTGACTGACTGGCTAGATGCCTGACTGGCTGACACACTGACAGTTTCGCCGGCTGACTGGCTATCTGACCGACTGACTGTCCGGCTGACTGGCTGGCTAACTGACTGGCCAATTGACTGGCTGATTAGCTGACCAAATGGCATATGACTGACCGGCTGACTGGCTGGCTAGATAACTGGCTGACTGGCCAGTTGACTGAATGACCCACTGAATTGTTGGCCGGCTGACTGACTGACAGGCTGGCTGATTGATTGGGTGACTGACTGACTGATTGCCTGGCTGGCTGCTTGACTGAATGGCTGAATAGATGGATGGATTGATAGGCGGATAGACGGACGCATGGACGAGTTGCTGAATAAATGAAACGCTGCATGAATAAATGACGAAATGATTTATTCAATGAATGAATGAATGAATGAATGAATGAATGAATGAATGAATGAATGTATCCATTACGTATTTAGCACATTTACCTGTTTTCGAAGATTGACCAGCAGCAGCATGTTGTCCTTGACCAGTTGTGTGGGCGGGACGCTTGTGATCCTCTGTCTTTCCTCAGCCACGTCACTGTCTTCAACCAGCTCGTCATCTGCAGAACAAACACCATGTTAACATCATCATCATCATCATCACCACCACCACCACTACTACCACCACTACCATCACAACCATCATCATCAACACCACCACCACAACCACCACCACTACCATCGTCATCGTCATCATCATCACCACCACCACCATGTTACGATTGTGGTTGTGTTGTTCTGTGAGAGCAGGCATGTGTTAATCGTATGAAACGATCCGATATTTATGTGAGCTATCATGGTTGCGTATCACGTACCTTTTCGGTAAGATTCTTTCTTGTTTGCGCAGATAGCGAAATTAGCTTTGTTATGATACGTTTAGTCCAGAAGCTTCTAGCAAGGTCGCGCGGTCTAGGGACATTTTATGTGTAACATCAAAGTGACGTCAAAGTGTACAGCCGCTATATTTTTGTTTTTAGTCATAGTTGTTTACTGTGCACGTGAATTTAGCAGCCAATCAGTCTGTTTTATGAACGGTCTGCCATACTCTTGTGTGACGGCATTACACACTGGGATTTGGGGATGAAATGAGCAGTCGAATTTTTGTAGACTATTGTGGTTATTCTAAAAAGTTCATTTTATTTAATATTTATGAGTTTCTGTTACGTGTTCTGTTCTGATTGGTTGCGTTGTGTCAATTCCTCGGATTATTTTGGAAAGTTGTTCCACTATAAAAGATGGTACTAGGAAGCACGTGTGTACATTGTCATGCATTGTCAGTTGTAGGGACACACAGTTTATCGTAGGTACGTGGCCCGTATAGGGTGTACATTGTGAGTGACGCAGCGTAACGGTGGTGTACGTTGTATTAGGAACTTTGTGTCGCCAGTGTTTTCAGAGGAGACATTGTATCAGTGTTGGTGCATTTGGGAATGCATTGTGTGGATATCGCATCGCTGAATTAAAATATTGTTGGAACTGTTACTCCAGTATAGCCTACATCCTTAAGCCAAGTGTGACGGGTTGCAGCTCAATTAAGTTTATTTAAAAGAACCTTACGTGCGTACGCCTGGTGTGTTTATCATACTACGGCTACGACTCAACACGTAACATATTGGCACCTCCGACGGGACTTCTTCAGTTGGCTCAGTGGAAAGGGTAGCAGGAGAAAAAAGCCAGCTGTGAAACGCAGAGATGGCGACATCCGAAATGGAGGCATTCCTAAAAAATTGAAAGGAATGTGGACTCGAAAGAGCTCAACTCCTCGAGTTTGAAGAAGAGAAAGGAGAAAAATGAAAAGAAACGAGAGAGAGAAGAAAAGGAGAGATTGGAGAGAGAGAAGGAGAGACTGGAGAGAGAAGAAAAGAGACGAGAGAGATAAGAAAAAGAGAAACTGGAGAGAGAAAGAGAAAAGAGACTTGAAGAAGAAAAGAGACTGGAGAGAGAAGAAAGAGCTAAGGAACGTGAAATCAGGAAACTCAATTGATTGATTGTACATTGCTTAACGTCCCGACAGCAACAAGGCTTTCTCAGGACGTGCCTGCACTGCTTGTGAAAAAAAAAAAAAACAGAACATTGAATGTATGTCGCCAGCCGGTCAAATACGTTAAATAAACCTAACACATAAATAAAGCTAAGACCATTTAGCAACACACATCCGATATCAAGAGCTACAGGCAGTGCAGACAGTAGGGAGAGTTTTTAAAAGGCAAATACAGGTGAATGGACAAAGGGTAGACAGAAACACATGCCCCAGAATAGAGAGAAAAACCCACCCTGTGGGGCTGACCAGGGTGACCCTGGGAACTAAAAAATACCTAACCCCACCCAAGTCCCCCAGGGCAGACCCGGGTGGGGTAGGAAACTCAAAATCCAACAGAAGAAGCAGAAAAACAGATAAGAGAGGTAGAGAAACAACGAGAAGAGGAGCGAGAAGAGGCACAGAAACAGCGAGAAGAGGCAGAGAGACAGCGACAACATGAAATTCATTTAGAGCAAATAGAGATAGAGGCACAGAGCCAGAAAGCTACTGAATCAACAACCTTAGCCAGTACAGAGCAAACAGCCAGTGCGCCAAAGCTACGACCTTCGCAAAAAAAATCAAATCAGATAAGATGGACGCTTATCTAGAGCGATTCGAGCGCTTCGCAAGCAGCAATAACTGGAGACAAGAGACTTGGGCTATCAAATTGAGCGCACTTCTAACTGGCAAAGCGCTTGAATTCTACACCCGCTTGCCAAGAGAAGAAGCTGAAGATTATGCGCAGTTGAAAACCGCCCTGCTGAGACAGTACGACTTCACTGAAGAGTCTTACAGGCGACGATTTCGGAACTGATAGACTGAAGAAGGAGAAGTACCCGGCCTATTCATTGAAAGAATCATTAGCTACCTAGAGAAAAGAATAGAGCTGGCTGATTTAAACAGAGTACCAGGACCTGTGTGACCTTATGATCAAAGAACAAGTCCTCAACGCATGTTCTAAGGACCTGGCCGCCCACCTCAGGAAGCAAAAAGAACAGTCCCTGAAGGCCCTGGCAGACTTCGCTCAAAGATACCTGGACGCCCACAACATGAAGTTCGGGCCCATTAAGCCGCAGCGTGTGTCTGCACGAGCAAAGGGTATCCACAATGTCAGAGACACCCCGAAATTCAATCCGGTGGAGAACTTGACATGTTTTCTCTGTGGAAAGAAAGGTCACAAAGCGATACGGTGTCCTTCTAAAGATGTTCCCAGAGGCCACAACATCAGAAGATCCAACCACGATCGCGGGATAGCAGACAGAAGCAGTACCACGTCTCAACACAGAGCCGCCGCTGTATTAGCAAATGGTGTGACGTCATCAGTGACTTTGAGTCTGGAGAAACGCGAGCGACACCGGAGCTAATTGAAACTTTTAGAAAAAAATGAACGCATTCCAGTAGGTGATGGGGCTACATTTTTACCAGTCTCAAACATTGCGCTGCCTGAGAATGAAGTGCCGATTATGCCGGTGGTGTTAGGATTCGTCGGCGACACACAGTGCGAGTGCTGGAGACACCGGGTGTAGCTGCATCATCGTGAGAGAGGACCTAGTAACTGAAGACCAAAGGCTACAGGAGTGGATCACCCTCATTTTGGCCGACGGAACTGTGGGGATTATCCCCCTTGCCAATGTCAGCGTCGACACCCCGTACCTGAGAGGAGAGGTGAAGGTGCTATGCGTAAAGACCCCTGTCTACGATCTTATCATCGGAAACATTGATGGTGCCAGAAACGCAGACGATCCAGATCCAGAGTGGAGACCTGAAACATGTGCTGTTACCAGAAGAAGTAAAGCAAAGAAGAGTCACCAGACCATCCTCTAAAAGTGGCGGACAACACGGAAGCAGCTGTGTTGAATAGGGAAAGGCTGGTGGAGCTACAGAGAGCTGACCCCACGCTTGACAAGTTCCGAGGTCAGACCGAGCCCTTGACGCGAAAGGGAAAAGAGATAACATTCGAGACTAGAAGATATATCCTGTACCGGATATTTGACAGCAATGGAGATAAACTTGTGCGTCAAGTAGTAATTCCTGAACCATTAAGGATGCAGGTTATGAAATTGGCCCATGATTCTATATTGGGAGGACATTTAGGAATCAACAAGACCCTCGATAGATCCGAGCCGTGTTCTACTGGCCTGATATGGGAGGCGACGTCACCCGATTCTGCAGGTCGTGCGACATATGCCAGAAAACAATCTCCATTGATTGATATGCCTTTCAAGCGGGTGGCTGTAGACATGGTGGGGCCAATATCTCCTCCAAGTGAAGATGCTTATCGCTACATATGACCCTGGTGGACTACGCTACACATTATCCTGAGGCCATACCATTGACGCAGATCGACACTCCAACAGTGGCAGATGTGCTCGTCGACATTTTCAGCCGTTTGGGGATTCCTGAGGAGATCCTGATTGACCTGGGAACTCAGTTCGTCTCCGACTGCTTGGAAGAAGTCAACCAGCTATTGAGCATCCGACCCCTTACTACCACCCCTTATCACCCCATGTGCAATGGGCTGGTTGACAAGTTTAATGGAACATTGAAGATTATGCTGAAGAAACTTTGTGCTGAACAGCCAAGGTTGTGGCATAGATATATCAATGCCTTGCTCTTCGCATAGCATGAAGTTCCTGACGATTCGACAGGGTTTTCCCCTTTTGAATTAATATACTGTAGGACTGTAAGGGGGCCCATGCACATCCTAAATGAGCTGTGGACCAAGGATATCGACGCGCCTGAGGTGAAGATCAGCTACCAGTACGTCTTCGACCTTAGAGAGAAACAGCTGGAAGATACCCTCAGGATGGCTCGAGAAGAACTGGGGAAGGCGCAGAGCAAGGGGAAGCATTACTATGATCGTAAGGCGAAACCTCGACGATTCCAGCCAGGTGACCAGGTATTGCTTCTTCTTCCTACTGACAACAACAAACTCCTGATGCAGTGGAAGGGACCCTACGTTGTAGACACGGTGGTTGGCATCAACGACTACAGAGTCAAGGTCAACAACAAAGTAAAGACTTACCATTCTAATCTGCCGAAGAAGTATATTGAGAGAGGCCGTCAAGACAAAAAACAACTGGCGGCGTCATTGCGTCTTGCTGATGACGAAAGACTAGACGACGAGAACCTGTTTGACCTTAACGAACTTCGCCACAAGGAGGATGTAGAAGACATCCAGTTCGGTCAGAATCGGACCCAGACTCAACGAGAAGAACTGGGCGTCCTGACTCAAGAGTTCAAGCATCGGTTTACACCTAACCCAGGAACAACAGACACCATCTAGCGAGAGGTTGGTCTGACATCAAACGAGCCGGTTCGCGACGAGCCATGTCGTCTGCTTCAGAACACGAGAGAAGGACTGAGGGAGAATGCTGGGGAGACGCCTGACGTGGGAGTCGTCAGAGATTCCAGATCGCCAGTTGTCATCGCGAAGAAACCAGAAAGATTCAATTTGATGTGTATGGACTTTCATACCTTCCGTAAGCCGACAGTGTTCGACCCAGGACCAGTAACCTTTGAACTGTTTGAACTGTGTGAACTGTGAACTGTACCCCATGATTTCGCGGTGTTCCAGAAACAAACTTTGACTTTAAATTACAGTCTATCAAGGGTTCGCAGAACTTTGGAGCGGGTTACCTGAGCAGAGCAGTTTAAATGAACATTTCTGTGCCCATAACAATTTAAAGAAACATTTCGGTATCCATGACAGTTTAAAGTGACATGTCTGAGCTCAGGACAGTTTAAAGGAACTGTGAGACGATTATTTTAAAGTAGTTGATTTGATTTCATTTTGATGTGAAATTCTTATTATTTGTGGTTTTGTGAAGGTTAATACAGCCACAATCGTATTTTTTAGATTTGAGAAGAAATTTTGGTGAAATTTCATTCTAAAAAGGGGGGTAATGTTACGATTGTGGTTGTGTTGTTCTTTGAGAGCAGGCATGTGTTAATCGTAGGAAACGATCCGATATTTATTAAGCTATCATGGTTGCGAATCACGCACCTTTTCGGAAAGATTCTTTATTGTTTGCGCAGATAGCGAAATTGGCTTTGATATGATACGTTTAGTCCAGAAGCTTCTAGCAAGGTCGCGCGGGCTAGTGACCTTTTATGTGTGACATCAAAGTGACATCAAAGTGTAGAGCCGCTATATTTTTGTTTTTAGTCATAGTTGTTTACTGTGCGCGTGAATTTAGCAGCCAGTCAGTGTGCTTTATGAAAGGTCGTGAACGGTCTGCCATACTCTTGTGTGACATCATTACACACTGGGATTTAATGCTGAAATGAGCAGTCGAATTTTTGTAGACTATTGTGGTTATTCTAAAAAGTTCATTTTATTTAATATTTATGAGTTTCGGTTACGTGTTCTGTTGTGATTGGTTGCCTTGTGCCAATTCCTCGGATTATTATGGAAAGTTGTTCCACTATAAAAGATGGTGCTACGAAGCACTTGTGTACATTGTCATGCATTGTCAGTTGTTGGGACACACAGTTTATCGTAGGTACGTGGCCCTTATAGTATATACATTCTGAGAGACGCAGCGTAACGGTGGTGTACGTTGTATGAGGAACTTAGTGTCGCCAGTGTTGACATTTTCAGAGGACACATTGTATCAGTGTTGGTGCATTTGGGAATGCATTGTGTGGAGATCGCATCGCTGAATTAAAATATTGTTGGATCTGTTACTCCAGTGTAGCCTACATCCTTAAGCCACGTGTGACGGGTTTCAGCTGAATAATGTTTATTTAAAAGAACCTTACGTGCGTGCGTTTGGTGTGATATCATACAACAACTACGACTCAACACGTAACTCACCATCATCATTATCAGGCCGCATTTCCCAAGTTTGGAGGCACCTACTGACCTTAATGTATATCGACAGGCCAAGCTAATCTGGCACTACCCTTGAATTATCATGGTCCTGCTGTAGTGCATCGTGGCTGCATGGGGTAATTGACAAATCGACCTGTTCACTCAACGGGCAACTTGCCTGTCCGCTGTGTTATGGCTTTAGTCGCCGGCTCGGCGTACCACCCCAGAAACTAACTATCTAACTCGCCTGTCGACCCGACGACGGGCGCTCGCCGTGGGGACCAGCAGCAGCGCACAGTGATGATGTTCATGTCGATGAAATAGGTGAGGGTGAGGAACACCGCACCCTGAACCGCCAGGCACAGCACGTATTGCCCCACGCCGGGTGCCCTGAAGGCCAGGTAGTTGGAGGTGAAGTCAGTCAGAAAACACGTATGGCCTACGCACCCGTCACCTGTAGAAGAAGTTAGTTAGTTGTTAACGCCGAGCAGGCCACTAAGGCAATCTCACGGCGGCCTGTAGAAGAAGGGATGTATGGAACGTATGCTTGGATGGATAATAATAATAATAATAATAATAATAATAATAATAATAATAATAATAATAATCTCTCTCTTGGCTGGACTTCGCGAACGAAGATTTTATAGGAGTTGCCCACGACGTCTGCAGGCTTGTTCGTGGCTGCGGAGGCCAATCCGGGACAGGCAGGTTCGACCGCAGTGGCTGCAGGGGAAGGTATGGCCAGAGTTCTGAGTTGCGGCATCTCTGTTCTTTCTCCTGAGCCGCTTGTCCTTAAGGCTAGCTCTGCGAGAGTCCTCAAAGGAGACAGCTGCCTTGTAAATAGTGGAGCGCCAGGTGTCACGGTCCACAGCAAGCGAAGACCACTGGTGGTGGTCGATTTGGCAGGCACTAAGTGACTTCTTGAGACAGTCTTTGTATCTCTTCTTTGGTGCCCCTCTGTCACGGTGTCCAGTAGCAAGCTCGCCGAACAGGGTGATCTTTGGTAGGCGATGATCCTCCATCCTGGAGACATGCCCCGCCCAGCGGAGCTGTGTCCGCAGCAGCAAAGCCTCGATGCTCACGGTTTCAGCCTGTTCAAGGACCTCGACATTGGTGACATAGTCACTCCAGTGAATGCCCAGGATGGTACGCAGGCAGCGCTGGTGGAAGCGTTCGAGGAGTCGTAGTTGGCTGCGGTAGAGGGCCCAGGACTCGGAACCATACAGCAGGGTGGTGAGGACCACAGCTCTGTACACGCTGATCTTGGTGCCTGTTTTCAGCTGTTGATTGTGCCACACCCGCTTGAAAAGTCGCCCGAAAGCGCTGTTCGCTTTTGCCAGCCTGCTGTCAAGCTCCTTGTCCAGCTTGGCGTCCGACGTGATAATGCAGCCAAGGTAAGTAAACTGGTGCACTGACTTTAGTTCAGACTCGCCGATGGTGATGTGAGGAGGGCGATACACTGTCTTGGGTGCCGGCTGATGGAGGACCTCTGTCTTTTTCAGACTGACCTCGAGTCCAAAGAGCTGGGCAGCGTCTGCGAAGCAGGACGTGATGCGCTGCAGGGCTCTCTCTGTGTGTGCAACGAGGGCAGCATCATCAGCAAAAAGCAGCTCACGGATCAGTTGGTCTAGGGTTTTCGTGTGGGCCTGCAGTCGTCTGAGGTTGAACAGGCTGCCATCGAGACGATACCTGATGTACACTGCATCGTCATCATCGAGGTCCACTGTGGCCTGCTTCAACATCATGCTAAAAAAGATGGTGAAGAGGGTCGGTGCCAGCACGCAGCCCTGCTTTACGCCGTTGAGAATGGGGAATGGTTCTGAGAGGTCATTGTTGAGTCTGACCTGACCTTGCTGGTCCTCGTGTAGCTGGACAATCATGTTGAGGAACTTTGGGGGACAGCCAAGTGAGCAGGCAAGGCATGTGGCAGATCCTGGAGCGACTTGGCTGTCCCCCAAAGTAATAATAATAATAATAATAATAATACCGGTATTATATAGGCGCTTTTTCTCAATTTTTGGGCGAATCGACTCAAAGCGCCGCGAACAAAAACCCAACACGCACACTTACGTAACAGACACGGATTTACGCAGAAGACAAACACAGTACATGACAGACGAAGATCCAGTTCAGCTACTGAAGTTACAGAGATTTACAGTAACGGATGAGATGGGATGGGGTGCAGGGGGGAGAGGGTGTGTCGCGGGTGGAGTAAGTGAGGCGTATGAGTGTGTCGCGGATGGGGGTATGGCGGTATAAGTGGTAGGTGTGTCGCAGGTGGGGGGTAATTGGGGTAGATCGATGGGTGTATCGCGGATGGGGTATGGTGGTAGAAGGGGGTGGATGGGTGTGTATGTCGTGGGTGGGGTATTTGGGGTGGAGGGTGGGCGTGTCGCGGTTGGTTTTTTTGGGGTAGATGAATGGGTGTGTCGCGGATGGGGGTATGGCGGAATAAGGGGGTGGATGGGTGAGTGTGTCGTGGGTGGCGTATTTGTGGTGGATTGGTGGGTGTGTCGTGGGTATGGCGGTATAAGGGGGTGGATGGGTGGATGTGTCGACGGTAGGGTATTTGGGGTGGATGGGAGCATGTGTCGCGGGTGCGGTAATAGGATTGATGGGTGGGTGTGTCGCGTTTAGGAGTATGGCGGATGGGTGAACAGGGAGGCAAGATTGGGCGGAACACATGGAACCGCCTCAACCACCGCCCCCCTCCCCCCCCCCCTCCGACTAGTTGGTTTGTACATGTATTAATCGTCCGCTGATATGTGATGTGTGTACCTTACAGGCGTGAAGACCCATAATGGCAGACCAACGCAGAGTTTGATGTCAAGAACCTGTCTGGATCGGATTTGACTTTGTCTGTTTGTCTCATTCTGCCCGCGACACACCACAGCAAGATATTCCTCGACCCTGATAGTTCAAAGATGGTGGCAGAATAGCTTGGCGCCTATAGGCGCCAAGCTATTTTGCCACCACCCTTAAACTATCATGGTCGATCTGTCTCCTGAATTGCAATGCAGTCCTCAGAGGATAACTCCAAAAATGCGGGTACATTTACCTCGGGCACAGGGAGTTACATGCAAGAACTAGCATACTGCAATAAAGCACAAATCAGGGAATAACGCTGTGTTTTTTTCAACAGGACTGGACCTACAGTTAACTCATTCCGGACAAACCACAGGTGTCGGAAGTGAGTTAACTAAACAGCTCTGCATTTATTGAAGCGAGATAAGGTCTGGGTCCAGTTTTCCAGTGCAGTTAATACACGGGCTAACAACATCGGCTTGTACTGAACAAGAAGTTCCAGCCAGCTGCTGCAAGCCTCAATAGGCTAGAACTATTTATTTAGGCCAAGATGACATCTCCAGTGGGCCTGCATGCACCGAAAGCCACGGGCCGGTCGCGGGAGTGAGCTCAGTCCTGCGTCAGCCACTAAGAAAAGTGCTCCGCTATAGCAGGGTGAGTGTCATTGTGGCGCTATAGCGGGGTGAGTGTCATTGTGGCGCTATAGGGGGGTTAGTGCTGTGGCGCTATAGCGGGCTGAGTGTCATTGTGGCGCTATAGCAGGGTTAGTGCTGTGGCGCTATAGCACGGTGAGTGTCATTGTGGCGCTATAGCGGGGTGAGTGTCAATGTGGCGCTATAGCGGGGTGAGTGTCATTGTGGCGCTATAGCGGGGTGAGTGTCATTGTGGCGCTATAGCGGGGTTAGTGCTGTGGCGCTATAGCGGGGTGAGTGTCATTGTGGCGCTATAGCGGGGTGAGTGTCATTGTGGCGCTATAGGGGGGTTAGTGCTCTGTCGCTATAGCGGGGTGAGTGTCATTGTGGCGCTATAGCAGGGTTAGTGCTGTGGCGCTATAGCGGGGTGAGTGTGATTGTGGCGCTATAGCGGGGTGAGTGTGATTGTGGCGCTATAGCGGGGTGAGTGTTATTGTGGCGCTATAGCGGGTGAGTGTCATTGTGGCGCTATAGCAGGGTTAGTGCTGTGGCGCTATAGCGGGGTGAGTGTCATTGTGGTGCTATATCGGGGTGAGTGTCATTGTGGCGCTATAGCGGGGTGAGTGTCATTGTGGCGCTATAGCGGGGTGAGTGTCATTGTGGCGCTATAGCGGGGTGAGTGTCATTGTGGCGCTATAGCGGGGTGAGTGTCATTGTGGCGCTATAGCGGGGTTAGTGCTGTGGCGCTATAGCGGGGTGAGTGTCATTGTGGCGCTATAGCGGGGTGAGTGTCATTGTGGCGCTATAGGGGGGTTAGTGCTCTGGCGCTATAGCGGGGTGAGTGTCATTGTGGCGCTATAGCAGGGTTAGTGCTGTGGCGCTATAGCGGGGTGAGTGCCATTGTGGCGCTATAGCGGGGTGAGTGTCATTGTGGCGCTATAGCGGGGTGAGTGTCATTGTGGCGCTATAGCGGGGTGAGTGTCATTGTGGCGCTATAGCGGGGTTAGTGCTGTGGCGCTATAGCGGGGTGAGTGTCATTGTGGCGCTATAGCGGGGTGAGTGTCATTGTGGCGCTATAGCGGGGTGAGTGTCATTGTGGCGCTATAGCGGGGTGAGTGTCATTGTGGCGCTATAGCGGGGTTAGTGCTGTGGCGCTATAGCGGGGTGTCATTGTGGCGCTATAGCGGGGTGAGTGTCATTGTGGCGCTATAGCGGGGTGAGCGTCATTGTGGAGCTATACCGGGGTTAGTGCTGTGGCGCTATAGCGGGGTGAGTGTCATTGTGGCGCTATAGCGGGGTGAGCGTCATTGTGGAGCTATAGCGGGGTTAGTGCTGTGGCGCTATAGCGGGGTTAGTGTCATTGTGGCGCTATAGCGGGGTGAGTGTCATTGTGGCGCTATAGCGGGGTGAGTGTCATTGTGGCGCTATAGCGGGGTGAGCGTCATTGTGGAGCTATAGCGGGGTTAGTGCTGTGGCGCTATAGCGGGGTTAGTGTCATAGTGGCGCTATAGCGGGGTGAGTGTCATTGTGGCGCTATAGCGGAGCACCTTGCTTAGTGGCTGGGGCAGGACCGAGTGGATATTATAGTGGCACACTTTAGTGACTGGCGCAAAACTAAGCTCACTCATGCAACTGGCCCATAGCTTTCAACGCGTGAAGACCCACTACAAATTCCCGATTGGTCGAAATGAAAAGCTCTAGCCTACTGCTAGCATTTCTCGCCTATTGCTAGCTTCATGCTTGCGTGCGCCAGTCACAGTGATTAAATACGCATGTCAGGGTAGCCAGCACAAAATATTCTGACCAGCAACACATGGCAGGGCGCACTAGTAGCCAGCACGAAATATACTGACCAGCAACACATGGCCGGGCGCACTAGTAGCCAGCACGAAATATACTGACCAGCAACACATGGCAGGGCGCACTAGTAGCCAGCACGAAATATACTGACCAGCAACACATGGCAGGGCGCACTAGTAGCCAGCACGAAATATACTGACCAATAACACAAAATAATGTGACATTTTTGGCACCACCGGAAACACTAAAGTGTTTCGGTGGTGCCGAAAATGCCACATTATTTCGAAATAGTTCCGAAAATGTCGCATTTCTTTTCAGTGCTTGCAGAATCTATAACCAGTAAAGTCCGTGTGGGTTTAGCTTAGCTAGCTGTGGAGTTAGTGTTGATAATCAGATTCAATGGCAATCTCACATCAGTGTTTTCTGTAAAACTGTGTCCAGAAATGTTTTTATGCTGTCTAAGCTAAAATATCTTACTGATGTCGACGCTCGCAAACTATTCTACAATGCCCATGTCAAATCCCACATCCATTATGCATCCACGACATGGGACGGCAGAGGTGACCAGTGGCGGTTTCGGGGGTGGGGGGGGGGGGGGGTTGGCAAGGGGTCCTGGCTCCCCCGTCAGCCCTGACCCCAATTTTGTTTTTGTATGGTTATTTGTTGAAGTTGTGTTTTACTATTTTATGGTTCTTCTCATGTACGGTGTAGTTTACAGTTATCTGACGGGTTCGGTGGATGAGCCTAGTGTGTTCATGGGCCTATAGTCAAATATCCATCGCTTGGCACTCCTTACCAGTCACAATACTTCACGCAGATATAGAGTGTCATGGCCCCGCACTCACAAGGACTCATGTAAATCAGTGTCTCTTGCTGTGCGATACAATCGTCACTGCATCCTCAGATTGCAATAAGCCGCTGACTGCTGGTCAACCCCAGCTGGTGGAAAAAATGTCCAATCATTGCTGAACTCAGTCCCTCAGCCAGGCATAGTTTTATGTGCCCTTTCAGTCACAGGCATAGTTTTATGTCCCCCTTCAGTCACAGGCATAGTTTTATGTCCCCCTTCAGTCACAGGAGTTCATGAAAAGCATTACCTCTTTCTGTGCGATACGAATGGTATTGCATCCTCATTCGTGGCAGTCATCTAGGTTTAAGTCTACGCCTGTTTACACGCCAACTGTGATCAGAAAGCGAGAAATTGCGCTGTGAGTGTCTCCCCCGTGGTGAGGAGCCGACTGGCCCGGGTGTCACAGGTAATTGCTAATCCCTAATCCTGTCACACATCACCATCTGAGCACAGTGGGTCTCCAGCCTCACACATATTGCATAGCCTTGTCTTCCGTGGACATACACAAGTGCCCATCAGAGTAGCCTTGTGGTCATTGATGCGTGTCACCAGAGGGGAGGTGTGAAGTGTCTTGATTTTGATGAACCTTGAACTAACCCTTAAGTAATCGTCAGTCAGTGTAGTGAGAGATAATGTCTATTTCTGTGATCTGATCCTGTGTTCCTCATATAGAGGAGGTTTGTGGGTGTATAGAGAAATATTACACTTTTCACAATTAGCTGTGTGGTTCCTCAGACGGAAGAGTACTTGGTAGTTTAGTGTTGTTAAACCCAAGGTGATTGCTCCTTTAGCAACTCCAGATACAACATTTTTTTCAATAAGAAAATTAACACCATATGAGAATCAGAAGTGCCAGATTAATCTTGTTTTGTTAGGGAGGTGGGGTGGAGGCGGTGAGAAGGTCACGTCCATGTAGATATGATCAGCCCTTCCTTTTAAATAAAAAGTGCCAAAAGCGGTGCTGTGTCCCGAGATGAAAGAAAAAATGTTTTAACAAATAAAAATCGTAACCTCTGCAAACTCTAAATATGTCGCAGAAAACCTCATCAACAAAAAGAAATTAAAACAGAAAAAAGAAAACACGCGTAGAGAGAACAGTTACAACACTATGGTACAATTTTAAAGAAATTACCAAAAAGAAAAGAACCAAGAAGGAATAATTTCAACACAACTTATTTGTAATTGTTCTTTATGAGCGCGTTTCTTTTTTTGTTGTGAATTTATGCTCGCTTGATAGTCACTGTTTTAGTCTAGATTTTTTTTTGTATGACACAGTTTGGAAACCGGGGGTGGGGGGTGGGGGGGGGGAGGGAGGGCGAAGAGGAGTGAGGGCGAAGAGGAGTGAGGGCGAAGAGGAGTGAGTGAGGGCTGTCGGTCCCCTCCGTCGAGACACCCTTGGATCCGCCCCTGAGTGACATACACTTGAAGAGGCTTAACTCCTTGCATCGCAGGGCAGTGAAGCAGTTCCTGCCAGATCCAGCCCTTTCTACCGACCCAAAAATTTGAAAAAGTAAAAATGCTCCCTCTTGACAGGCACCATCTCTTTAACAAAGGGGTAGTCATGCATAAAATCTGGAATGAAATCCAACCAGAATACTTGTGTAAGCTCTTCACCAAGGCAGCTTCAGGCTATTCGACATGAAGGCGTAATTTCCTAACACCACGCCCGAGAATTGATTTATTTAAAACCACCCTCTCTTTCTCGGGCGACTCGTTTTGGAATAAACTGCAAGCGCACATGACACACACAGATTCACTACCCTCTTTCAAGGAAAGCCTCTTCAATTACCTGCTATCTAACAGCTCATTCACTGGTTAGGGTATCCCCATCGCCTCAAGCCTTGATATTAACCTCCGCGCGCACGTTGCGTGCATGTGTGTGCGCGCGCGTGCGTGCGTGTATGCGTGCGTGTGTGTGTACGTGTGTGTGCGTGCGCGCGAGCGCGCGTTTTTGATTTTAGTGAAAGAAGGAATTTTAAAGAATATATTTTTTTCCCCCGTTCACAGGGTTAGCAATCATAATCGATGCCCTCCATTTTGCCTTATCCAATTTCTTTTAGGGGAATAACGTTATAATATGTGCACTTGTGTATTAGTAGCTTTGTGCCTTTGTATCTTAGTAGCTTTGTACCTTTAGGATAGTTGTACCTTTGTAGATTAGCAACGACACGCGTGAAAAATGGCTCATGTGCTAACTGCTTCTTCCGATCAGAAATAAAGTTTCAGAAAAAAAGTTTCATTTCATTTAATTTCGTGTTTTGTTTTACCAATTAATGTTTGAACAAGACATATTTCAGGACAACAATAAGAACAAAATGTGACCAATAAACGTGATCCTAATTTACTTTAAAATTTAGTTGGGTTGAAACCAAACGGTTTAGCAATACCATCGGGAGATCATGTAGATGACCTACTCAAAAATTAAAATAATTTCAGGCCTCAGTCACTTCTGACCTGCATCACTGATGCTGAAACTATGATAAGCTATGCACGTATCAGACGCTTTGTAAGATCAAGCTAATTGAACATTCAACATGAAAACGTACAGTTTATAGGAACAAACATGTTAGCATGGGGCTCGATCAGGGTATATTTACAGAGGTTTAAATAGATCGCATTCAAAATTTCCCGAGGGTAGCGGATAAAGCATTCTTGTCAGGACCAAAGTAAGACTAAAATAAGTTATGGTCATTTTTTTTTTCTTAGAGTTGTCTTGAAATTATCTGCGCGTTCAAAGGGTATTAAAAAAAACAACAACAACAAACAAACAAACAAACAAACAAACAAACAAACAAAAAAACAACGACAAAAAACAGACGAGGCAAGCTTTGCTCAAAACGGACTGTACAAGGAGCTGTCGGCCAACTAGGCCCGCGTAATTTCTTTTCCCAACCGAGTTCAGCAACGCAAGCTCCACGCACATTTCTGCCGATAACCGCAACGCAAGCCCCACGCCTAGTACCGGCGATAGGTAGACTAGGCGTGGGGCTTGCTCTGCGGAACTCGGTTGGGGGAAAAAAAATATCGCTGCCCGCCATCAGCACCAGTCGACTTACAGCAAGAGTTGCGGTAATCGCTGCAACTAAATTCCAGGTGCTGGCAAATGTCTTTGTTCTCCACGTTAAACACCAGATCGCGAAAAGAGATGGCCAGGCAGTAATTGGGGAAGAGTAGAGTTAAGATCCAGTGTACTGAGGTGTACACGCCAGTCAGTGTGTTCTCCTGTTAGGGACCAAACAGATTTGTCTATAAGCTAGGAAGGTCTACCGTGCACTCCCCCCCCCCCCCCCAAGTACTCAATAAGATGGGTTTCAAAGTGTTCCTTAGTATGTCCTGAGATGTTTAAGCCATGTTCCCCGAAAATCCTTAGGAACACACCAGAGATATAGCCGATGGCGCAAGGGTACCCCCATTCACGCTCTTCGCAGGTGCTAAAATGAGGTTGAGAAACATTTTCCTCCAAATAAATCAGAATTCATTCCAGAAACCCAAATCAGGCAATATTATGTCAACGCACACCTTCTGCATCCTCTGCAAAAAACGGAATGAAAAAGTATTGAATATTGTATTGAACAGTGAAGGTATTTGTGCACCCAGTAAACGACCATTTCCGCGAAATCGCAAGAAAAAGACAAAAATAATGTGTCGGATGCCTTCAGACATTTTCTATAGCACTGACAGTCCATTTTCAGGTTTACATCATTGAAACTGGATGTCACAATTATTATAAACTTGACTAGGTGATGTTGTGATCACTGTGAGTGCCACAGTGGTTGATTTTGTATCCCTACCCCCAAGTTGTAAAAATACACAAAATTAATTAGAAAAAAATTGCTTAAGTTATTCCATTTTATTTTGACCTCTCTTTACCTATTACGTTTGAATAATGTGAGCATAAAGTGCAAGAAAATAAGTAAAGTCGGCATCCATTACGGTATGTTCGTGGTGAATGATATCTTTTTCCCATTTAAAATTGCCGAATTGGGAAACGTACGTTGTTTCTGATGCCCTCAGAAATTTTGTATACAACTGATAGGTCTTTTTTTAGGTTTTATTGTTTAGGAAAGAGTACCACAGTTCCTCCCAACCTGATTTTATGATGCTGTGATGCATTTGGGGGCCACAGTGACTGAATCTGCTGCCCTACCCCCATTTTACCTGTACGCAAAGGAACGAAAAATGATCATAACAATTGCTCCTCTGATTAAATATGTTTGTTGCCAGTTTTCTTAACAAAATATGCATATTGAGCATAAACATTTGTGATAATTTCATTAATTTCAATGTGACCCATCAATTTAATTGTAATTCTTTTTATTTAAGGCATGCTTAACAGGGGCTGCCGCTGAAGCTTCTATCGTCTGCACATTCAGCACTCTTGTCAAACTCGGGGAAGGTGTACCTCAGGGAGATGTTGTGTCTAATGCTGTTTTTGGTCTACATTAATGACATCAGTACAACAGTACCTAGGTTCGTCTCGAACATCCTCCATGCAGATGACTTTGCAGTGTGGAGCGCAGCAGAACATAAAGAAATAGCATCCTCCAGAAAACATAAAGAAATAGCATCCTCCAGAATCCAGGATGCTGCCAATAGAGTCAGCAGCTGGACTGAAAGAGGCCACTCAAACTGAGCTAGACCATATCTTTCAATCAGACGGAAGAGGTCACATCAAAACTGGGGACCTTCGAGTACCAAAGACAGACAGGCCAACTTTACTGGCAACAAATAAATTACTGGATTCACTTGGAGGCCTCACATTGAAGCCATGGAAGCTAGAGCTGCAAAAAAAAGTCTCTGATGAAGAAACTGGTGGGGACCACATTGGCGCAAATTACAGCTTCCTGGCACAAGCAAACACCTGCTCGGTCAGACCAGTCGTGCGGTACCAAGATACATCGACAACATGAAACACTGCCTGCAAAACCCAAAAAGCCAGGCTTGACAAGATGCAGAACATGGGTCATTCTCATGATGCAGTGACATTCTTAGAGCCATCTGGAGCACCCCAATTTAGGAAATGGAGGACATTGGAGCCACTGGAATGCAGAACAGCACACACGACGAAGAAACTTACTAAACACCGACAGCATGGGAGACTACAGGAGCAGACCAAGAACCGTCAGAAATGTCCAAATCTGAACCGCCAACTGAAGGTCCTGCAAAGGGCTAACACTGACGTCCTGGAACCAAGCCCAAAGATGTGTGAACAGCTCCCTACAGATACCTGGACATCTCGAAAGAGCCTTCAAGACAACATAAACAATGTTCCAGGACTCTTTGCCAAAGGTCGCGAAACCGCACAAAGCCATCTTGCTGGAGGTTGTGCACAAGCGCTACCCTCACAGCAGCTGTGATACCACACAACATGCCGTGCGGAATGAAGGAAGTGGCGTGTACATCTGTTGTGCAGACCGCACTACTACCTCCCTCTCCTTACCAGCTGGTGGCAATAGCTCCAACTATCGTACAGATCTGCAGGTGCTCAACACAGCAGCAGAGCACTAGCTAGGGAAAGGCAGCAGCTTGATCCACTGATCTCACCAAGAAGCTTCAAGATAGACTGGATGCCCTGTCCACAAAATAGTGCTGCAGTGGATTCCAGTGCATTCTGGACTAGCTGGGAATGGAGACACTACAACAACAAAGTGATTGGCAACAGCAGAATGGCGGCTGCAGCCCGTGGGCAGATGACATCAACAAGCTGAACAGGGAGAGCCAGGCCACCATCTTTCATCTATGCACTGATTACTCTGGACTGGGTCCATACAGAAAAGGAGGAACGTTTCACAAACCCAAAATGAAGCCTGAAGGTTTACACACTTTAATCAGATCACTCTGTATCAGCAATTATTTGAAGCTTCCGTGCCTAATGCATGAAGAGATACCAAAATAAAAGAACGCTTAGCGAATGGCGGACTTCGGTAGAAGCGTAAACAACCAATCAGAATGTTCGGCAGAAAGGCCATGCAGTCACTTTATGATCAGAGCTAAATATAGATCACTTGCAACAAGCGTCAGCATGATCGTTCGCAATGGAATAGTCACAAATTGGGGGAGAAAAAAAAAAAAAGAAGTAGACAAAAATCTGCCAGCACGTTGTAATTTTGTACAAACTTTCACAGACTTTAAGGAAAAGGACTGAAATTGACAGACTTTCCAGGGCCCTGAAAAAGCCTTGTCATTTTTTAACAACTTTCACAAATGTTCACAGACCGTAAGGACCCTGCTGGACTCCCCTCGTGAGACTGGGTCATGCGGAAACAGCCCGATGCGAATTTGGCGTAGAAAATCAGTCTCCTTAGCACATTCTCCAAACATGTCCATACACAGAAGCGGTCTGCTGGCAGTTCTGACCAGAAGACACGCCCCTATACACCAAACTCTGAAAACATGCTGCCTAGCTCTTGACAGCTCACTTATTGGCAGCCAGAACAATATAAGATTTAAAGACGGCCATAAAAAATTGAACGTTGCAGAAGGTGGAAGTGGAGATCTCGTGGTCGACATGTGGAAACTAAGTATTTTGATAACATTGTTTTGGCTATTAGGAACCATGAAACTTTATTACGCATTCATATTTACACATTTCTACATGAAAATAAATGAAAGGAAAAGGGGAGACCTTACTAGACCTGCCTTACGCTAGGTAAAATATCACATAAAAGACCAGCCAGTTAAAAATACTTACAATTAAATTGATGGGTTACATTGAAATTAATGAAGTGATCACAACTTGTTATGCTCAATATGCATACTTTAAAAAAAACTGGCAACAAAAAATATTTAAACAGAAGAGTATGATGTAAGCAATTTTTATGATTATTTTGCGTTACTTTGCGTTATGGTAAAATGGGGGTAGGGCAGCAGATTCAGCCACTGTGGCCCCTAAATGCATCATAGCATCACACAATCAGATTGGGAGTAACTGTGGTACTCTATCCTAACCAATAAAACCTAACAAAGACCTATCGGTTGAGTACAAAATTTCTGTGGGTACCGGAAACAACGTATGTTTCCCAATTCGGCAATTTTAAATGGGAAAAAGTTGTCATCCACCACGAATGTACCGTAAAGGATGCCGACTTTACTTATTTTCTTGCACTTTATGCTCACATTATTGAAACTTAATAGGTAAAGAGAGGTCAAAATAAAATGGAATAACGTAAGCAATTTTTTTCTAATTAATTTTGTGTATTTTTACAACTTGTGGGGGTAGGGATACAAAATCAACCACTGTGGCACTCACCTAGTCAAGTTTATAATAATTGTGACCATCCTGTTTCAATGATGTAAACCTGAAAATGGACTGTCAGTGCTATAGAAAATGTCTGAAGGCATCTGACACATTATTTTTGTCTTTTTTTTTTTGCGATTTCGCGGAAATGGTCGTTTACTGGGTGCACAAATACCTTCACTGTGAGCCAGAGATTCAATATCTTTTCATTCTGTTTTTTGCAGAGGATGCAGAAGGTGTGCCTTGACATAATATTGCCTGATTTGGGTTTCTGGAATGAATTCTGATTTATTTAGAGGAAAATGTTTCTCAACCTCATTTTAGCACATGCGAAGAGCGTGAATGGGGGTACCCTTGCGCCATCGGCTATATCTCTGGTGTGTTCCTAAAGATTTTCGAGGAACATGGCTTAAACATCTCAGGACATACTAAGGAACACTTTGAAACCCATCTTATTGAGTACTGGGGGGGGGGGGGAGGTGCACGGTAGACCTTCCTAGCTTGTGGACTAGATGCGTAACAAGAGAAAATACAACATCACCGAGAACAAGAAAGCCATTATGGCTCACGTGTATGATAGATCCACACATGTCTGACAATTAGTAAAAGGATGATTTCTGCACGAACAAAATCTATG
Source organism: Semisulcospira habei (assembly GCA_036245525.1). NCBI lineage: Eukaryota > Metazoa > Mollusca > Gastropoda > Semisulcospiridae > Semisulcospira > Semisulcospira habei. The sequence continues at coordinate 98,660,184 of BTPG01000003.1, read as the reverse complement.
TTTTCTCAAAATTTAATCTGTTTTCACACATCAATTAAACACCCGTGACTAATTGCGATGAGTTGACTATATTAGGATACATAGGAAGGTCTTAACATCAGCCACCTTTGTGCCAAATTTTATTGAACAGTTTGCAAAAATTGTTGATATTAACTACAATTATTCGCATTTTATACACATATGTCGACCTCTTGTGACCCATGACCTTTCCGAGGGGGTCATCCAAATTAGTATGCATAGATAGGTCTTACAGTCAGGAATCTCTGTAGAAAGTTTGGGTTTGAAGTTTTGAATATTAATTGAGAAAAAACATTTATTATATAAATATGGCTATTTTTACCTATTTCCTGAGCTCTTCTGACCCGAGATCTTTCCAAGGGGTCATCCAAATTAGTATGCATAAATAGGTCTTACCATCACGTATCTCTGTAGTAAGTTTGGGTTTTAAGTTGTAAATAGTATTTGAGAAAAACATCATCTCAAACTATGTCAATTTTAGACCTATTTCTGACCTCTTTTGACCCTTGACCTTTCCGAGGGATCAACCAAATTAGTATGCATAGAAAGGTCTTACCATCAGGTATCTTTGTGCCAAGTTTGGGTTTGAAGTTGTGAATAGTATTTGAGGAAAAACATCTTTTTAAAAAAATATATCTATTTTGGACCTATTTTCTGCGCTCTTGTGACTCTTGACCTTTCCAAGTGATCAACCAAACTAGTGTGCGTATAAAGGTCTTACCATCGGGTATCTTTGCACCAAGTTTGTGTTTGAAGTTGTGAATAGTATTTGAGAAAAAAAATAAATTATGTCCCAAAATAGCTATTTTTAATATATTTCCGGATCTCCTGTGATCGTGACCTTTGTGAGAGGTCACTGAAATTGGTATGTTTAGAAAGGTCTTGCCACAAAGTATCCTTGGGCCACGTATAAAGACTGTAGCTTGAATAGTGTCCGAGAAAATGCCAACGTTAAAGTTTCGCGCGGACGACGGCGGACGGCGGACGGACGACCACAGGCCCAGAACATAGACTCACTTTTGCTTCGCACGTGTGCCCCAAATCGACAACCCTCCAAAACAACAGCAGCAGCAAAAACTACAAACAAAAAAAAACACACCCGAAGCGAATAGAGAGAGAGAGAGAGAGAGAGAGAGAGAGAGAGAGAGAGAGAGAGAGAGAGAGAGAGAGAGAGAGTGAGAGAGAGAGAGAGAGAGAGAGAGAGAGAGAGAGAGAGAGAGAGAGAGAGAGAGAGAGAGAGAGAGAGAGAGAGAGAGAGAGAGAGAGTATAGATTGCTTTACGTCCCGCAAGCGACAAAGGCCTTCTCAGGACGTGCCTGCTCTAAATGAAGAAAAGAACTGCAAGAAGCGCAGACAGGAGGGAGAAATTCAAAAGAAAAATACAGATGAATGGACCAGAAAGACAGAAATACAAACCCCCAAAAGAGTAGAACCCACCTTGCAGGGGATAGACAAGGTGACCCTAGGATCTAAAAAGTAGACAACCTCACCAAGGTCCCCTAGGGCAGACCCGGTGGGGGGGGGGGGGAGAGAGAGAGAGAGACAGAGACAGAGAGAGAGAGAGAGAGAGAGAGAGAGAGAGAGAGAGAGAGAGAGAGAGAGAGAGAGAGAGAGAGAGAGAGACTCAAGACTCAATCATTTAATTTTTAAGGCCATCGGCCCATCACATGAAAACTCTGGAAAAACGTACATCATCAACAACAACAACAACAACAACACAAATTACAAAATGCGAATAAGTTATTTACAACTCCATGCGTATTTCATGCCGCGTCATGAAAAACGAAGTAAGTTTATTCTTGCCAAGAATGGACCAGCTGCGTTTTTCAAAATATGGCCGCAGTGGTGGCAAGCCCGTGAGCCACACAAATATCAGCGGACCTCACGGCGGCGTTTTAAACTGAAATAAATGAATCGGGCAACATTCTGCACCGACTCTCTGTCATTAAGCAGACGACTAAGGGACCCATAATTGGCATAAAGGGTGTATTTAATAGGAATAAACTTTTGTCTAAGGTCTTCAAGTGATCTGCAATGAAACAAAAAATGCATTTCGTCCTCAAGTCGGCAGTTGCATAATGGACAAATAAAGGCGAAATTGGTATCGCTGGTATATCTGAATTTGTGCGTATTAATTTCTTAAGCCCCAATTCTAAACCGTATAAGAAGGTCCCGTAAATGTTTATTGTGAATATCAAAGAAGTAGGTTTCTAAATATAAAGATGCTTTAAAATGCTTATAAACATTGAGCCGTGGACTGTCTGCCAAGTGACTATGCCAGGCCTCCCCAAACGAATCAATCAATCTTTGTTTGTATTCTAGCAAAAACCTGTCAACATTGCCAACACCTTGGTTCTCCCATACAAAACCAAAACCATACCGGTACAGTTCATCATGAACACGAGTGACCCAACAGTCTTTTCCACTATTTTGTAAAGCTAGCAACATTTTGTACGCTTTAGAAGGAAGTCTGTGAGGCGCCATTTGTAACAGACGAAACCAATACCTTAGGCAGCTAACCCTGGCATAGATGTATAGTGGATATCGGCCGGTTTCGCCATAAACAAGGTCATTTGGTGTACGTGGACTTACATTAAGCAGCTTTTTGAGTGCAAAGAGATGTAATTTCTCAATCTCTTCGTGCCGCCTGTACAGACCCCATACCTCTGAAGCGTACAACAAGATGGGCTTAATCTGGCAATCAAACAGCTTGAAAAATATGTTTGGAGAAAAGTCCCGTCTTCCACAAGATCTTAAATATTTCTATAGTGCCCCTCCGTGCTCTAGTACAAATATCACCAAAAGCTCTGGAAAATGATAGTCGGGTAGAAAAATATAGTCCTAAATATTTATAAGCATTAACTACTGACACTTGTGTACCTTTAATAAACCACTTTTCTCTGCGTGCTAAGTACCCTCCTTTACGAAAGACAACAATGTTTGATTTGGCCAGATTAATAGACAAGTCCATAGCATCAGCATTTTTAATCAAAATATCAAGCTGATTTTGCAGACCACGTGGTGTGTCTGACACAAGTACTACGTCATCTGCAAACAATAAAATAAAAACTTCAACTACGTCTGGAAGAAGCTGAACACCATGTTTTCCATTATTCATAATTTTAGTGGCAATTTCATTAATAAACAAGGAGAAAAGTGCGGGCGAGGTTATCTCCCCCTGCTTCAAGCCTCTAGGGCAGAGAAAGAGATCAGTCACACTTTGTCCGCACCTTACGCGAGCTTTGACCACCTTGTACATACATTGAAATGCTTGCAGCATCCTGCCATTAACGCCCCTTTTCTTAAGAACTGTCCATCATTTAGAACGTGATATATAGTCGAAAGCTTTCTGAAAATCTATAAAAGCAACGTAAAATTTTTTATTGCGAGTAAAATATCGTTGAATCATAGAAAATAGAGTGAAGATGTGATCAATAGCAGAGTGATCTCTTCTGAACCCAGCCTGCACTTCTCCTAGCACATCATGACTTTCAGACCAATCGGTCAAACGCTTATTTAAAATGAAACTATAAAGTTTACTACAGACAGCGAGTAGTGAAATGCCACGGTAATTATCAGGTACATCCATATTGCCCTTTTTATGGATAGGCTGGATAATCGCTTCTGACCAAGACTCAGGGTACAGGCCTGTGGAGAAAATGTGATTAAACAGCTTCACAAAAAATTGGAACAATCACATCAGAGGCATGCTTAAAGACTTCAGGATTGAGACCATCAGGACCAGCAGCTTTATTATTTTTTATGTGCTTAATGGCCTCATTCACTTCCTCTACTGAAATATCTGCGTATAAGTTTTCATCTGTTGACATGTCAGAACTACTGAATAAATGACCATCCCCATTTGAGTCGTCAATTTGATCAGCACCAAAAACTTTCTTGAAGTGCACAAACCATTGCTCTTCGGAAATTGCTCCGCAAAAAGCCCTGTTTGAAGATAATTTCTTACTTGTTCCCCAAAAAGTACGCGAATCGGTTATGTTATTCTCTAACTCCTTCCTCATCTGTATTTTATGACATTTTTGTTTACTTTTTAACAGCTTTTTATAATCTCTTCTTTTTTCCACAAAATCCGTTCGGTCAGCAGAAAGGCCAAAATGCTTAAAAACTCTCAAGCTTTTTCTAACCTCTGCACGTTTGTTTTTACAATCTTTATCAAACCAGTTACGACTATGCCCTGTCTTGTCAACACGGATTGTTTTCTGCATACAGGCAGCAGCACGGCTAAGACCTGAATAAAACATGTGAACAGAAGAATCAATATTTGTAGTGATCATGGTTTCTGCATCCTGCATGAGTTGACCTACTTCTGCAGAGTGCAGTGCTTCACGAAATTGGCCGAGCAAGTCATCCGACCATTTCAGTTTGTGCACAAAAACGGGGTCAGGACGCCGGAGAGTGGGCGTGTCAACAATACACTGCATGTGGCATGTGACAGGCATATGACAAGAATCAATCTTTTCTTCTACATTTAACTTTTTGCACAAAAACGCTACTGAACTGGACATGATGAAATAATCGATTACACTATAGCCTTGCTGGGAAATGAAAGTATAGTGGCCAGGTATATCCCCGTCACATGCACCATTCAGTATGTGGAGATCAAACCCTGCACACAACTGTAGCAAGGAAGTACCATAGGCATTTACAACGTTGTCCTTTCACTGTCTATGGTAAACATCACAGGTGTAATCAGTTATCATACCAGTATTTACCTGACAACCAGGAGATGCCAGGTCAATACTGGCAGGACTGTCAGCAGCTGTTCTAGCGTTAAGATCCCCACAAATTATAAACTGAGCTTCCGGCAGTTTCTGTATAATATCCAGCATGCACTGCTCTAGTAGAGAAATGCCATCATCAAAATCGCTGGTATGGTAAGCAGGAGAGTCACACGGGGGAAGATACGCGCAAATAAGCACAATATCCTTCCCTACGTTAAAAAGCTTGCGTGAAATTTCAACACAGACGATGTTGTCATAAAAAACATCAAGACGCTTTACAAAAGCAGCTAGGCATTTTCTCACAAGCAACACAACACCACCAGACGCTCGTCCCTGGCTTCTCGATTTCCTGGCCGGAGCAACAAAGCTAATATGAGAGGCAAAAATAGTAGTGGTCAAATCAATCAAAAATGTTTCGACCAAACAAACAAAATCAAAAAATGAGACAAAAGAGACGAAATCGTTATCATATAGTTTTGGTGCCAGACCTTCAATGTTCCACGTTATGAACTTCAGTTCACAAAAAGTTCCCACAGATGGGCCGTGGCCTGTGTCCTATCTATTCAGTTTACGCTGTCGCGTTGTCATGCGCGTGGCTGCAGGAACCCAGGAATCGGTCAGCCGTGCTTGCCTACTGTTCTGCTGACCCACATTAACCTGTGCACGGGCTGGTTTTGCAGTTTGTTGACTGTCAGTGTCATTACCTGTACCGTTTAGCAGTGGCGGGTGCACGGGTGTCACTCTGCCTGCACCTCCAGTGACCGTAGCTGGGGAAACCACTTGTTGACTGACGGCTGTAGCCGGGGACTGTGCGCTGCTATCCACACTGGCTGCTGGTAACCGGGGGTCCGCTGCCCGCCTGCCTCGTGGAGTCTGGGACACTGGTTGTGACACAATCACAATGCCACTACCAGGAGAACTGACGACGGGTTCTCCTTGGCCGTCAATTGTGACCTGTGGCTGCATACAGCTGGACACAACAGTCACAGGAGATGTAGCAGAGCCAATGACAACGCCACTAATCGGAGATGCTATGCTATGCTATTATTGAAGGGACAAGGACTTCCAGCTGGCGCTGATTTCGTCCGGGGGGGATGGGCCAAGGGGGGGGGGGGGAGGGGGTTTAGTTCTGTCTGTCGCTGGTGCCCGCGCATCGCTAGTTTTACAATCTTGCATCATGGCTGCCCGCGCCCTATGGGGGTTGAGTCGTAGAGGCGGGGGGGGGGGGGGGGGGGTTCTCCTTCGTTCCCGTCGTCAGTGACGGGTCGTTTGTTTAGATGTGTTGGATCAGGGGGTGTTTGTTAAGTAGTTGTATTGTCTGGTTTGCAGTGGTGTGCCAAGTGTCTGGGGTGGGGTTTATGAGACCTTCCAGTGAGAGAGGTGGGTTTAGTATGTCTTCTAGTCTAGCTCTGGCGTGGTTTATGGTCGGGCAGTCTAGGAGTATATGTTCTGTTGTGAGTGTGTGGCCGCATGTACATATGACTGGGTTGGGGTGGACCAGGTATCTCTCGCCCCCTAGTCTGATTCTTGTTAGTCGGGTTTGGTCTTTCCTTTTGCCTGAGAGTAGGATGGGTACGTTGTTTAGGACCCTCGTGAGGCCTTTACGTCTGCCTCTTTTTGCGTGATAAAATTCTTTATCCCATAGATTTTGGAAGGCTGGCCGGAGGGCATATGACCTTTCGGCTGCCGACAGAGGTAGGTCGAGGAAGGTCGATTCTTGGTCGAGGCCTTTCTTCGCTATTTTATCTGCTTTCTCATTACCTGGGATCCCTACATGGGAGGGAACCCAAATGAACTTAATTTCCTGGCCTAATTCCGTGAGTTCCGCTACTCTGAGTCTAATAAGATATGTTAGGTCTTCTCGGGAGGAATCCAAGTTTTGGATCGCCTGGAGCGCTGATAGGGAGTCAGTGACTATGAGAATTTGTTTATCTGCATTCAGGTCTGCTTTTATTACTTGATGGCTCCTAGGATTGCCGTGAGTTCGGCTGTGAAGACCGCCGTGTGATCCGGTAATTTGATGGCTCTGTCCGATTTGTGAGGAACGTGGATACCTAGTCCAGTTGCGTGTGTCCGTGGGTCGTGGGATCCATCTGTGTAGATGATGGTGTATTTATTGTACGTGGTTGTTCTTTTTACGTCGAACTCTAGTCTCATTTGGGCCCCGTCTATTTCTTTTTTGAGCTTGGTTAGGTCCAGGTCTACTTCTATTTGGGGTAGTTTCCATGGTGGTACGCTTATTGGTGCGTTGGGTACTTTATTTGGTAGCTTAAGATTTATGGACTCTTCTAGCTTCTGTACCACTGTTTTTATTTGGGGTTGTTGAGTGGGTTCGAATTTGGGTGTGTGGTTGGTGTTTAGGGTTTGTTTGGCCGGGTGGTCATCCGGCATACCTATTGTTTTATAGAAGAGGTTAGCTGCTCTTTCTGCTATTATGATGTTGATGGGTCTCTGGCCGCACTCCGCCAGTACAAGGAGGTTGGGGGTATGTCTTGGGACTCCCAATACCACCCTCAGGGCCCCGACCTGGACTGTCAGGAGTTTTTTTGTTAGAGTTTTGTTGAGGTTGGTGAGGAGGGGGGCTGCATAAAGTAGCCTGGACATCACGTATGAGTGGTATAGATTTAGGAGTGATTTGGGGTCCGTGCCCCAATCTGCTCCGCTTACTTTGCGCATTAGGTTGATTCCTTTCCTGGCCGACTGACAGATTTGGTTTACGTATGGTGCCCAATTATTATTGTGTGTGAATAATACTCCTAGGAATGTGACTTGTTTGCGGTATTCTATGTCGGTCCCGTCGATTTGAAGCTGAGGCACGGGGGTTCTTATTTGGTATCTTTTGGCGCGGTTCGTTTGAAATATGATAGCCTGGGTCTTTTGGGTAGAGATTTTTAGGCCTGCTCTAACTAGCCATTTCTCGACTCTTGTCAGGTCTTGTTGGAGTTCTTGAAGTCCCACTAGTTCCATTTTATTCCCTTTCCATTTGTTCGTGATTTTTCCTGTTAGGGACGTGTCGTCTGCGAATTGCATTATGTTACTGTTCCTGACTACGTGTTGTAGACCCGTGAGTAGGAGTGTAAATAGGAGGGGGCTGAGTACCGATCCTTGGGGTACCCCGTTATCTAAGGTGTATTCTTTGGATATCGCGTTGCCTAATCTGACTACTATCCGACGGTGGGCCAGGAAAGCTTGGACGAAGTTGTACATTTTGTTGGATATCCCTAGGTCGCCCATCCTACTGAGTAATATTTCGTGCCATACCATATCATAAGCTTTTTCTATGTCTAAGAATATTCCCACCAGTTGGGTTCTCCTTTCCCGGTGAGTGTTTAGAATTTCTTGTTGTAGGGAGGCCAAATGGTCTAATGTGCTGCGTTTTTTCCTAAACCCGCTCTGTTGGGGTGGTAGGAGTTGGTGTTTTTCGCAGTAGGACGTGAGTCTGATTTTGAGAATTTTCTCCAATAGTTTGCCCAGCTGAGATGTTAGTGCTATGGGCCTGTAGCTCCCTGGCTGGTATGTCGGTTTGCCGGGTTTGGGGAGTGGGAATACTATTGCTTTTTTCCACTGGGTGGGGTATTGACCACTAGTGTATATGTCATTAAATAGGGTTACAATAGCTTGTTTCATAGACGGGTGACTTTTTCTAATCATTTCGTATGTAATTAAGTCCGCTCCTGGGGCTTTTCCCTTCCCCGTACTTTGCAGGGCTTGGTTTAGTTCAATGATGGAGATTTCGCTGTCTAGTTCATAATTCTCTTTCCATGTGGGTCTTTCAAAACATTGACTAATGTGTGGTTTAAGGTCTTTGAATTCTGCTGTTAGGTTTTCGTTCGAGCTGGCCATGCTGAAGGTGTGGGCTAGTATGTCTGCTTTTTCTTGTTCGGTAGCGTACACCCTATGCTCAGTTTTTAGGGATGGCATGTCTGATCTTGGACCGTTATTGAGGGCTTTAATTTTGTCCCAGCTTTCCTTCATTTGGGATTTAATATTGATAGACTCTGTAAAGGCATGCCAGTCTGCTTTCTTGGCTTCTTTAATAGTTCTGTCAGCTATTGTTTTGGCACGTTTGTATTCTATTCTGTTTTCGGGCGTTCTATGTTTTTTCCAGATTTGGAGTTTTCGTTTCCTACTTTTTACAGCGTGGTCACAGTCTTTGTTCCACCAGGATTTCCCTGGTTTCCCATTATCCGATCTTGTGGGGGTGCTCTCTTTGACTGCTCGGATAATCTGGTCTGTGACGTGGGCCGTTTTGGTGTCTATGGTGGGCTCTTCATCCCATGCCGATGCAAACCTTGTGAGTTCAGAAAATTTGTCCCAGTCGGTTCTTTTGGTGTTAATTTTGAAGGGGACCCCGGTGCGGTCTTGCTGGGGGTGGGGGGGTGGGTGGGGGGGGGGGGGGGGTTCGCCCCTGCTACTTATGGTGACGAGTGTCGGGAAGTGATCGCTTCCGAGATTATCGCTGTTTACTTGCCACTGTGCCGTGTTGGCGATGGTGTTGGTGGCTATTGCTATGTCTAGGCTGTTCATAGTATCTTTTATGCCCTGGGCATACATATGGGTAGGTTCACCCGTGTTCAATATACATCTATGCGTTTCATTTATTGCTTCCTCTAATTTCTTTCCCGCTGGGTCGGCTGTTATTTGACTTTCGTCCCATTGGGGACTTTTGGCGTTCAAATCACCTACCACTATATCTCCAGCGAGCAGCAGCTGCTTGAGGTCTTCGATTGTTATTTGGCTATAGGTTCGCTCGGATGGGATGTAGGCGCAAACTATTTTTAGTTTTCGGTTGGTCGGTGTGATTACTTCTCCTATTATGGCTTCAATTTGGGGGTTTATGTTGTGGTTTATTTCCGTGATCGCTAGTCCAGCTTTGGTGTAGATGGCTACTCCTCCTCCTTTTTTATTGGCTCTATTTTTATACATTGGTGGGTAGTTGTACCCTTTTAATTGGGGGGTTTGTCCCGGAAACCTGTCTCCTGGAGGGCGAGGATTTCCGGGAGGTTTGGGGTTAACCAGTTTTTTAATTCATCTAGTTTAGGGTAGAGGAACCTGCAGTTCCATTGGAGGACTTGGAGGCCTGCGAATTTTAGGATCTGAGCTTCTGGTTAAGTTTCTCCATAAGGCTACGGATTGACCTTAGGAATTGGTTTAGTGTTTGGACTTCGCCGTACTTGCATATGCTGTCGACGGCCGCATTTGCGAAGTCTACTATGGCGATCGTGTGTTGGTGTAGTTCGAATCTTTCTTGGCTATATGACTCGTAGTGTGGGAGCTCTATGCTCCCCTCCCACCCGACCCAGGGCGCGGGGGGTGGGCTAGTACTTCCCTGGTTGGGGTGGCCAGCTGGGGCCGCCTTGTGGCCCCCCCTCGCCGCCTGGTCTCCGGAGGGTGGGGGGGGGAGGGGTGGGGGGGGGGTCGGTCTCGCCCCCTGTGGGTGGGGGGGGGGTGACGATGGTTTTCCCCGTGTTGTTCGATCGGGGTCCCCTCCTCTGTCTATCCGGATTTAGCTCTCCTTCCCGGGGGATGTGGTTTGGCTCCGTTAGGTCTATAGTTACTTCCTCTCGGTTTTGTGTGGTCATTCCCTGTTCCTGCTCTGATTGTGGTCTCCTGTCTGGTGTGGGTTTGTTGGTGGGTTGTTGGGTGGTTGTTTGTTTGGTGGCGTTGGGGTCTTCGGGCCCTTCTCTGTCTGTCTGGGATGGCTCCCTGTGAGTGGTGCGGTTTTGGTGGTGGGTTGGTCTGCTTTTTAGGGCCTTTGCATACGTCGTTTTTCCGGAGCTTGCTATTTGGGCGGCCCTGTTATGGTTCTTTTTGGTCGCACATCCCCCATAGTTGGCGGAGTGTCCGAGGCTGTTACAGTTGGGGCAGTAGTAGTTTTCTGGTTTGTTACCCATGCAGTCTTTGGTTGGGTGGTTCATACTGCATTTGGCGCATGTGGGGTTGGCTGTACACTGTTTTGTTGGGTGGCCAAACTTTTGGCAGTTTTGGCACTGCAGGGCCTTCGCTTTAAATCTGTCTATCCCCTTAATTTCTCCTCCTATTTTAATTGTTCTGGGTAGGGTTTCCCCGGGGAATTGGATGAGCAGTGCCCGACTGTCTTCTCCGTTACTCAGGGTAAGTCGTTTTAATATCCTAGCCCTGGGGTGTGTCTTTTGGATTTCTGTTTCGACGAAGCCCATGTCTTCTTCTATGTCAATAGGTTTTAGTACTCCTAGTGCTAGGACCTCTTCGGTCCTTGCTCCGGGTGCTCTGGGGATGGTGCAGGTCACCTTGATCCCCCTTACCACCCCACCCGGGTCTTCCCTGGGGGACTTGGGTGGGGTTAGGTATTTTTTAGTTCCCAGGGTCACCCTGGTCAGCCCCACAGGGTGGGTTTTTCTCTCTATTCTGGGGCATGTGTTTCTGTCTACCCTTTGTCCATTCACCTGTATTTGCCTTTTTAAAACTCTGCCTACTGTCTGCACTGCCTGTAGCTCTTGATATTGGATGTGTGTTGCTAAACGGTCTTAGCTTTATTTAGGCCCCATGTGTTAGGTTTATTTAATGTATTTGACCGGCTGGCGACATACATTCAATGTTCTATTTATTTATTTTTTTTCACAAGCAGTGCAGGCACGTCCTGAGAAAGCCTTGTTGCTGTCGGGACGTTAAGCAATGTACAATCAATCAATCAATCAATTGATCCCCCCTACCGTTTTTCTGTGTGTTGCGATTCTTTGTGTCTCGCTGGTGGGGCAGCCTATTAGGATTCTTCTACCATAGGCTATTCTCCTTGTTTCTACCGTTGGGCCGAATGCCTCTGTCAGTACTTTATTTAGTTTCTTGATATTCATTAGGAATAGTGTTGGGTCTTCCTCTTCTGGTGCAATCATGATTGGGAAGGTGAGGATGGTCTTTTCTCTCGGTTTTGGGGTTCTTCAGCGTGTTCTGTGGTACTGTTGTGTGAATTCTTTCTCGCCTACCAATGTGTTGGCTGTTTTATCCTCGCTATCCCTATCACTATCTTTGTCGTTTTCTCTTTCTGTGTCATTGTCTTCACATATTGGGGAGTTTGCCTCCTAGTCATTTTTATGGTTTGTACTGCTCTCTGTGTCATATTCCGTTTCCCTATTGTTCACGTTTAGGGTTGTACTGTGCGTCCTTTCGGGGGGGAGGGGGTTAGTTTTGTTCCGGGCCGCTGCGCTGCGGGTCAATCTGCCTGCCGCGCGCTCGGAGCTAGTCTCCTCTGTGTCTAGTTTGTTGTTTTTGGTTGTAACTGCCCTATCCGGGAGATTGTTTGGTGTGGTGCGATCTTTGTTGGGTTTATGTTGGTCCCTTCGTTTGTTCCCGCCGGGCGGGATTTTTGTTGGGCTCTTGTGGCTGTTTTGACTTTGGTTAGGGTTAGTTCCATGCTCGCTTTCCTGTTGGCCGTTTGAATCAGACTGGTATCCATCTTGGTCTTCCGTCGGGTTCATGTTTGAATTTGCCTTTGGATGGTCCTCCTGTGAGGCCATTTTGTCCTTAGACCCCGGGCCTGTTCGAGCCAGCCCTGGCTCCTCTATGCATAAAGGGCTAGGGTAATAATATGACGGTAGGCTAGAGTAGGATAAGGTGGACTACTGTACTGCAGGTTTCGTGCGTATTAGGCTTTCTAACGAAAGAACAAAGGAAATTTTTGGTTTCCTACCGTAGGTGATCGGCCGCGGAAGACACAGAGAGAAATATGAAATAGACGGAAAAAAAAAATGGGCTGGTTAATTCTTAATTACTTAGCGGGAGATCGGTTTCCGCGTAAGAAACAGAACAGGTTGGTTAGGCAGGCTTAAGTTGGTAGCCTGGTTTCAAGCTATGAAACAGAATGTGTGTTGTATCTTGGTCGTTGCTGAAAATAATTCAGATTTCTATTCTGTTAATTTACCATACGGTTATCACAGCACACTTCTAGTTTGTTAGTTTAACACAGAATTTTCCAATCCTAGGCAGTGATGTTGCGCGTGGCGTGGGAAGAGCCACTCCTGAGATGCTTGAAATGGGAGAAAAGCACGTTGGTTCTTTGCCACAGCATAATGCGCGCTGTTCTTCTGAGATCGGAATTCCCGGCCAATGGCACTAACAAAAATCAGCCAGCGTGTATAAACTAGCATTGCACTGACGGCGGAGGCAAAACTAGCATTGCACTGACGGCGGAGGCAAAGATCATAACTAAATAAGTACAGACACACGCAGTACAGGACAGAAAGTGATACTAAGGTAACAAGAAACAAATACAAAAAAGGAAATAACACTCCTCAGCACAAATTACGTAGGGGAAAGAAAATAAAAGGAAAGCCCCCCCCCCCCCCCCCAAAAAAAAAAAAAAAAAAAAAAAAAAAAAAAAAAAAAAAAAAAACACATACATACACATATCATAACACAGCAAAAACAAGCACAAAGTACCAAGAATCAAACATACATACACACACGTTTACAGCCGTGTAAATGCACGTACTAACATATATACATTTACATAACCTTTCATCAAAATGACAGGATAAAAAATAATATATCTAAGCAGTTTCCATCAGGTATATGTGTAGTTTTGTTTTAAAGGAGGCAAGGTGGGTTAGTGTTATTAAATGATGAGGAAGTGAATTCCATAAAAGTCATCCCGAAAAGGCTAGGCTTGATATGAATAAGTCAATGCGAGGTAGTGGTAATGGAAGAGTACTGTTCCTCGAGGACCTTTCACACTGTCGTTGTAAAGGGGTGTAGGGGGCTCTGGATAGAGGTAGTACCTTTGCTGTTCGGCAGCTGCGTCCTACATAGGACGGACGGGCATCACTGGTCCTCATCCATCTCCTTAATCTCTCACGTGCTGGCTCCAAGCGCCACACCCTGGCAAACCACCTCAGCTGGTGGGCTAAACCACGTGAGGGGGTGGTGTTCACATTGCACCACTAGGCGGATGAGCTGTTTCTGACAGCCAACGGCTAGAGGACGGAGGAGATCAGGTTGGATCCAACGGCCAAATGTGGGGGAGTAAACCTTTCAAATCAGGAGTGGAGCCCCGAAGGCAGACAGCTGCCTGTATTCACGCACTGTTCTGGCAGCTCCTGCAGCCAAACTGATGCCAAACGTACTGCTTTGCATTCCTTTGGATACATCAGCGAGGCCGAGAGGGGGATCTTGACGACTGGGCATCCCAGGATCTCCATACACTTCGCCCAGGCTTGCGCACTGGAGAGGTCACTCCAGTGACTGACCCAGCAAGCGCATACTCCATTGTCTTCCGAGACAGGATGCCGAACGTAAAGTAAATTTAGCTGTTAGATACTGTGGAGCTTTCTTGTGGAGAATTTTAAACATAAGTATGCACTTGTTGTAAACGAGTTGTTGACGAAGGCCAAGAAGTTTGAGACTTTGCTGTTTTTCAGCGGTAGGAATGGGTCTTATATCTACATTTGTAATGGCTCTTTTGTATAGTGAATTTAGTATTTTTGATATGCACATCACCGCTACCATCCCAAACAGTGGAGATGTAATCAACATGGGATCTAATGTGCGCATGAAAAAACATTTTTCGTGTATATAGGTCAGTCACACTTCTCAACTGTGATAAAAGAAATATATTTTTGGATATCTTCTTACAGATGTTAGTCACATGTTTCTACCAACTTAGCTGCTCATCTATACGTATTCCAAGGAAGGTGAGTTCATGAACTTGTTCAATAGGTTGGCAGTTAAGACAGAGCGTTAGTGGAGGGGGTGAAGTTGATGATTTTGTCGTGAGGTGATTAACATGCTCTTCGTCTTATCAGGATGTAGTACCATGAGGTTTTTACAGCACCAATCAGAAACTTCGTCAAGACTGGATTGTAAACGACGACTAATATCATGACTGTTCTTACCAGGAAAGTGAAGGCTTGTATCGTCCGCAAAGAGATTACAATTAACGTTAGGGTAGGAATATGTAAAGGAAGGTCATTTATGAAAAGTAAAAATAGGAGGGGTCCTAGAATTGATCCTTGAAGAACTTCAAATTTAACATGGCCTTGCATAGAGTACTGACCATGGACGCATACTTTTTGCTTTCGGTCTTCCAAATAGGCTCTAAGAAAAGTTATTGTAGTTTCGTCCATGTGGTATATTGTAAGCTTATGTAATAGAATCTCATGGTCTACAAGATCAAAAGCTTTTTTATGATCTAGGAAAACTGCTCACGACAATAATTTTTTATTAATTGACTCTAGCCAGCAATCTACAATATGTGTGAGTGCTGACTGGCATGAATGGGGCGGGCGAAAACCAGACCGATGAATGTTTAGGAAATTACTCTTCTCAAGGAAATTAAGAAGATGCTTGTGAATGTTCCGCTGTAATGGCTTTGACAAGACTGAGAGCAAAGGGATCGGTCGGTAATTATGAATATCTTCAAGGTTTTTAGTTTTGGGGATGGGAACTACCTTTGCTTCCTTCAGGACTGTAGGGAAAGTACTTTTATTTATAAACAGATTAAAAATGTATGTAAGGGATTGTATTGTGTAAGGCAATGACCATTTTAGCGATTGGTTATCGATATCATCAATCCCTAAAGAGAGAGAGAGAGAGAGAGAGAGAGAGAGAGAGAGAGAGAGAGAGAGAGAGAGAGAGAGAGAGAGAGAGAGAGAGAGAGAGAGAATGAATGAATGAGAGAGAGAGAGAGAGAGAGAGAGAGAGAGAGAGAGAGAGAGAGAGAGAGAGAGAGAGAGAGAGAGAGAGAGAAATAGGCGCACAGGCCTCTGTTCATGTTTGTCCTTGCTAAACTACAAAATTAAAAGCAACATTAAAACAATATGTTAACAGCACAAAATAAGCGGCTACACCCACAGGTCACATGTGTTACATTCCGATACAAGTTCAAAAGTCGCTGAAGATTACACACACACACACACACACAGCAAAATGACAGGGTCTTGGGGGGGGGGGGGGGCGATGTAAAGTGTGTTTATAGAAAGCGACTGCACACTTATGATACAGCTACTCATGTGTAGGAATTTAGTGAGCAGGCAAAACACCACGATAAAGAGAGATATATGTAAAAGCTAACAAGTGCAAAAGGGAGGACCACAGGAAATCATTGACATGACTCTTTTGGATATATTATCTACGTTTCTTTCAAGTTTGCTCAGAGATGTATTTAAAAGCTTTCGTGCTAAACAATGGAAGATGTCTCGTTTGCTTTTTATTTAGAGGAAGTGAGTTCCATAAATAGGCACCCGCTTAAGAAAGGCTGGATTTAAACAAGTCAATTCGTGGCGTTCAACGACGAGACTGTTCCTCAAAGTGCTGTAAACCCTTTCGCTATCAGTGAAAAGCTTAGCCAGGTAGAGGGGGGCTTTCCCGTTCAGTGCTTTGTGCATAAGTACGAACTTATTAAACGTAAGGTGTTGATGTAAAGGAAGGAGCCCTGTTGCCTGAAGCTTTTCCTCCAAAGTTAGAGATGGGATTGGGAGGATCAGTTTAACTGCGCGATTGTATACTGAATTAATCCGCTTAAGGTTAGCCTTACTACAGCCGTCCCAAATAGTAGATGCGTAGTCAATGTGAGGTTTAATGTAGGAGTTGAAAAATATCTTTCGTATCTTAGTATCAATGATAGATTTTAATCTTGACAGTAAAAATAGCTTCTTTGATAATGTTTTCCCTAGCTGTGTTAGATGGGGCCACCAGCACAGTTGGTCATCAACAATTACCCCGAGGAGGTGATATTCATTGACTTGCTCAATGGAAACTGAATAAAAAAATAGGTTAAGTGAAGGGGGGCGGAGCTGATGCTTTCGGCGTGTAGTGATTAGCATGCTTTTTGTTTTGGATGGATTTACAAGCATTTGATTATTTTTGCACCACAGTGAGACCTCCTGAAGACTAAGCTGAAGATTGCTTGATATTTCAGGTACAGTTTTCCCGCCAGCATGAAGAGTTGAATCATCTGCAAACATGTCACATTCGGTATTTGGATTGGATATATGAAGTGGAAGAATATTTATAAACAAACAGAAAAGTAACGGTCCTAGTATGGATCCCTGGGGCACGCCATGCTCAACACGCTTTTCATAAGAGAAGGTAGCATTGATGTACACAGTTTAAATTCTCCATATGATATATGAACGAAAGAATGAGAGTGTCCCTGGGCTGTTATTGTTAAAGTAGCAGTCTAGTTTCTCTAATCAAATTTGGTGGTTTATAAGGTCGAACGCTTTTTGTAGGTCTAGAAAGACAGCACCAGACATTTTGTTTCTGTTGATGTTGAGCAGCCAAGTGTCAATCATATGAACCAAGGCAGTGTGACACGAATGTTTTAGGGCGAAAACCAGATTATAAATATCAATATAAATATGGGTATAGGCCGAAAATTATTTGGATCAGATGTGTCTTTTGTTTTAGGTATAGGTACCACTTTAGATTTTTTGAAAGCCGCCGGAAAAAAAATATTATTTTGAATACATAGGTTGTAAATATAGGTTCAGCTTTTCACAATGTATGGAAGAGAAATTTCGAGGATAAAACTATTGATACCATCAATGCCAGCTGACGTTTTGTTCTTGAGACTAGAGATAAATCTGCCCACTTCATGTACAGCGATGCAGGGGATATTAAAAGCATCGCCCACGGACAGTCTTTGCTTACAAAAGTCAGTAAGTTTCTGCGATGCGACATGTTCCACCTGATCCAAACCTTCAGCATGTAGTAAAGATTTCAGGTCTAAAATGAAGTGGTCGTTAAATGCATCGCTGTAAGGTTGGCAGTCGTATATGCAGAACGATTTTTACTATTGTTAGTTAGTAAGTTTAACACTTTCCATATTGAAGACGGATTCCCGCCGCGTATTGTTTTCTCTACCAATGCTTTTTGTGTCTCCCGGATAAGGTATTTGACTCTGTTACGTAACCTCTTGAACTCAATAAAATCTTTGTCCCGCTTGGCTCTATTTCTGGCTTCCATGGTTTGTTTAATCTCCTCCGTAATCCAGGTGGGGGGCTCACGGCACCGGACTCGTTTCCTTTTTAAAGGGACATGCTTATTTAATACTCCGAGGAACAGCTCAAGCCACAGTGAGAGTGCTACATCAGGGTCATTGTGATCGTAAACTTCATGGAACGGCAAAAAACTGAGGTCACGAAGGAAACTATCTCTATCTTGAATCTTGAATCTTGAATCTTGAACAGCTCAAGCCACAGTGAGAGTGCTACATCAGGGTCATTGCGATTGTAAACTTCATGGAACGGCACAAAAATGAGGTCACGAAGGAAACTATCTCTATCTAGTTTTCTAAAACATCTATAAGTAATGTATAAATGTTGGGTTCGGCTCTGTTTAGGAACATAACATGACTATGTACAGGTGATGGGAAAGTGGTCACTGACAGCTAGTGAATGGACATCAGTTTCAATGATAGCTTGAGGGTTGTTAGTATAGATGTGGTCAATCAAAGTACACGATGAGTGGGTTACTCTGGTTGCAGTGGTAATCATCTGTTTAAGTCCAAACAGCATTGTTGTACATTGTCACATCGAATGGGGTTTTGAGGTGTCAATGTTAAAATCACCGAGAATGAGTATATCCCTGCCTGCGTCATTCACTTTATCCATCACCTGTACAAATTCGTCATACCACTCGGCAGTGGATGCTGGATTCCTATACACAAAGCCAGCTAGCAGTGGCGACGTGTTAGGAAGCTTGACTTCCAACCACACGCATTCCACCTCCTTTGTCTCAAGATCAAGACGTTTGCGTACCCTATGCTGAACAGTGGTGTGCACATAAACAGCTAGCCCAATATGACCAAGAGAAGTTGCATCATGTCGAATAAGAGAAAAATTGCGAATACTGACACATGTGTCAGTGATTCGAGAGTCCAGACGAGATTCAGTGAGACCAAAGAGGTGAAAATGTGACGGCTGGTCAGAAACAGGTAGACATCATGTACTTTCGGATATAAATGATACACATTTGAATGTCCGATTTTCAGTCCATGAGTGGCCGAGGCAGTGGATCCACTCGCCATATTGTTCGTTGTATATAGACACTAGTGTACACACGACCACAAAAGACCTTTTTATAAAGTCAATAGTCGATAGTTATCCTTTCTCTTATAAGTCTGTACGACTGATCTTTGTACCGAAGAAGAAAAACAATTTAGATAACTAAGAGTTCACAAAAATATCACTATACAGTCACACTCCGGCCTCAAATGAGTACATTCAAGTTATAACCGGCGCTATTCAGTCCACACATAACTAAAAACCAAAATTTATTAGTTTCACATTCCAAAGTACAGATTCACCGTCAGGCACAGTGGATATGACAATGAAACAAATCCGTGTGTTCCTTTTCACGCAATCAATCAAAATAGCCGCTTAATGTCACACTTTGTCTAGAAACATTTCTAGCTCAGTCAGAAAGCTGCTCATTTGCAAATACATAGTCATATGACAGACGACATCTGCGTCAGAAGCAAAATGAGATTAACGTAGCCAAAATGCTCGGCACGGTAATTTCAGTCCAGATATCTGTCTATCGCAACAAAATCAGCACCAATCGGCTGAATATGGCAGTAGAATCCAAATAGATAACAACAAGCCTCACACTTTGTGTCCTGTTAAACTAGTTCACATGTCACTATGAATACATATTAATGACAACACCACTCAGTACCCAGCTGTCACTGGCATAATCCAATCACTAGATGACTTGGGGCCGAGAGAGAGAGAGAGAGAGAGAGAGAGAGAGAGAGAGAGAGAGAGAGAGAGAGAGAGAGAGAGAGAGAGAGAGAGAGAGAGAGAGAGAGAGAGAGAGAGAGAGAGTCAATGAATCAATGAATCAATGACTATTTATTTTACAACAATAAAGATATTAACAATGCCAGAGGCAATGCCATTTTTCAAATGTGCGATTGCTACATCTACAAAGAAAACAATTACATTACCTTAATACATGCATAGGGCCAACGCCTACGGGTGTGTGTGTGTGTGTGTGTGTGGGGGGGGGGGGGGCAATGCTAAGGAAGAAACAAAATTATAAAAAAAAAGCAACAACACAGCAGCACTATACATACACAGCAGTAGAATGGGTACATTACTAACAAAGATATCTACGTATAGAAAGCAAAGCTTGCAGATAGTTATGGCTGCGAAGAGAAAAAAGTAAAAAGACTTTTCTTGAAACATGATACCGTTGGATTGGTCTTCGTGTGGGATGAAAACAAATTCCACAAAGTCGCCCCCGAGAATGCTAGACTGGTTTTAAATAAGTCTATTCTGCTTTTGGGTACTACATACAAGATTTTTGTATCGCCATAGCGGGAGGGTGACCGGACTAGCAGCCGGGTTAGATATTAAGAAGTGTTGTCATTTCGAATCTTGAAAAGGAGAACACCTTTGTTGATTGAAAACTGATTCTTGAGAGAAAGAAGTCCCGCTTTGTGACTCTTATCATCCGCTGTCAAAGTAGGATCAGGAAAAATGAATTTCGCTGCTCGTCTGTGTAAGGAGTTCAGTCTTTATAAATATACATCTCTGCAGCCATCCCACACCGTCGAAGCATAATTAATGTGGGACTGAAATATGTGCATAATAAAATAATTTTCTGGTTTCAAAGTCAGTAAAGTGCTTCAGTTTGGACAGCATGAAAATGTTTTCTTGAAACAGTTTTACACACTTTATGTGTGTGTGCCTGCCATTTGAGCTGATCATCTATGATAATTTCAAGGAGGCGGTGTTCAGACACTTGCTCAATAGAATTGCATTGGAAGGACAAATCAAGTGAAATGGGGTTTATTTAATGTTTTTGACATGTCGCAATTACGATTGACTTAGATTTCGCTGATGGATACTCATTGAGTTGCGTTCACACCAGGCGGACACCTCATCAAGACTCTGTTGTAGTTTTCTGCAACCACATTAAGTTGTTTTTTTTGCGTGTGGATTGAAGTATCGTCAGCAAACAAGTCACATTCGATAGATTTGGACGTTAGGTGAAGAGGCAGATCGTTGATGTATAAACAAAATAGAAGAGGCCCTAACACTGACCCTTGAGGTACTCCAAACTTAACCTCCATCACTTCAGAGTATGATCCATTAACTACAACCTTTTGCTTTCTTTCCTTTAGATATGAACTAAAGGCGGAAACTGCTGCGACTTAACAAAAAAATGACTAAGTTTGCTTATCAGAGTGTCGTGATTAACCAGGTCAAACGCCTTCTTAAAGTCAAGGTAAATAACACCCGTCAGTTGAGAATTGTTTACGTTAGATTACCACTTATCTGCAAGTCTGCTTAGCTTTGTATGAAAGGAATACTTTGGACGAAACCCAGACTGGAAGGGATGAAGCATATTATTTGTCTCTAAATACTGAGACAAATGTTTGTGTACATGTCGCTCCAGAGGTTTGCTTAACACGGACAGTAACGAAATCGGTCTAAAATTATTCAGATTTTCCTTGTTCTTAGATTTCGGTAGTGGAATTACTTTTGCAAGTTTAAGCTGTGTAGGAAATACACACTGGTGGAGACATAGGTTGCAAATGAATGTCAGCGATTTAACAATGTAAGGTAGAGATAGTTTCAGAACTTTAGGATTTATGTCATTAGGGCCTGATGACATCTTGTTCGCGAGACTACTTATGAATTTACCTACTTCATGTATTGCAATCGATGTAATGCTAAAAGGAGTCACAGTTTTCTGATTGCAGTAGTTAATTAAAATATCGAAACACTTATCCATGTGTTGAGAAAACTTCAGGAACAGATAGGAAGTGATTAGTAAGCATGTTAGCGGATAGATCACTAGGGATTACCGTGGATGCACTAGAGCCTCGGGTAAGGGAATTCAAGATGCGCCAAATAGCTGACCCGTCTTTGTTGTTCTTAATAGTATTTCTTACAAAGGCTTTTCTCGCTTCGCGTAACATATACTTGACGCAATTACGCTGCTTGTTAAACTCGTCAAACTTCTTTTCTCTCCTGAGGGTGTTCCTAAGCTCCATGGCTTGCATCAGTTCTTTTGTAATCCATGGGAGTAGTACCGCGCTTTTGACACGCCTCTCCCTGATGGGTGCGTGTTTGTTGAGTACCCCAAGGAAAATGTTGAACCATGCAGATAGAGCAACCTCTGGGTAGTTGGACTAGCTTACTGAGTCAAAGCACGCATTACTAAGATCATGTAAAAATGCGTTTTGGTTAAAATGTTTAAAAGCGCGATATGTTATGGTGATATGACCTTTCCTTTTAGTCTTTGGAATTTGCGCAGCCCAGTTAAACACTACAGGGAAATGATCGCTAATGCTCAAGTCGGGAACAGAAACGTCAGTCACAGATTTAGGGTTATTGGTATTTGTTACGATTGTCGTTGTGTTATCTTGTGAGAGCATGCACGTGTTAATCGTAGAAAACGATCCGATATTTATTTGAGCTCTCATGGTTACGAATCACGTACCTTTTTAGTAAGATTTTCTCTGTTTGCGCGCAGAGCGAATTTCATAAGTTTTACCGGAAGTTTCTAGAAATGTTGCACGGAGAATAGTGGTCGATCTTTGTTTTGCGTAGATTAGAACCTTCGATATGGTCGCGCTGTCTAGTGACCTCGTATGTGTGACGTCGGGGAGTTCGTAATAGTTTGCAACATTTTGTTTTTCTGTGCGCGTGAATTGAGCAGCCTATTTTTTTGTTTTTTAAAAACTCTTGAATTTTCTAGAGTGGATATGCAAGGTCGAGATAGGGTTACCATACTTTTGTGTGACTTAATTATACACTAAGATTTAGAGCTGAAGTTATCAGCCGAATATTCGTAGACTATTGTAATTTTTCTAGAAAGATTATTTTAATGAGTTTCGGTTGCGTGTTTCGTTCTGATTGGTTGCGTTGTATGATTTTCGTAGATGGTTCTGGAAAGTCGTTATACTATATAAAGAGGGTGTTTGAACGCACGTTCGTTACATTGTCTTGCATTGTAAATGGTAGAGGCACGCAGTTTATAATAGGTACGTGGCCCGTATAGGAGAGGAGGAGATTGAGATTTAGGAGATGGATGAGGACCAGTGATGCCCGTCCGTCCTATGTAGGATGCAGCTGCCGAACAGCAAAGGTGCTACCTCTATCCAGAGCCCCCTGCACACTCCTAAATCTCTCACGTGCTGGCTCCAAGCGCCACACCCTGGCAAACCACCTCAGCTGGTGGGCTAAACCACGTGAGGGGGTGGTGTTCACATTGCACCACTAGGCGGATGAGCTGTTTCTGACAGTCAACGGCTAGAGGACGGAGGAGATCAGGTTGGATCCAACGGCCAAATGTGGGGGAGTAAACCCTTCAAATCAGGAGTGGAGCCCCGAAGGCAGACAGTTGCCTGTATTAACGCACTGTTCTGGCAGCTCCTGCAGCCAAACTGGTGCCAAACGTACTGCTTTGCATTCCTTTGGATACATCAGCGAGGCCGAGAGGGGGATCGTGACGACTGGGCACCCCATGATCTCCATACACTTCGCCCAGGCTTGCGTCCTGGAGAGGTCACTCCAGTGACTGACCCTGCAAGCGCATATACTCCATTGTCTTCCGAGACAGGATGCTTTGGTTGGTGGCCCGTATAGGGTGGACATTGGATGAGACACTTTGTGTTGCCAGTGTGGACATTCGCAGAAGAGATTTTGTATCAGTATTTGTGGATAGGAGCAGCAGATAAATGTTATAACGACATTTCGATAACCACAACGCGAACCCCAGCGTTATCTACACCTATGCCCACAGCAGACACAGTTAGTTGGATGCTACGCCGGCCGCTGACTGACCACAACGCGCGCCGCAGGCAGACGAGCCCCACACACAAGCAACGCCTCAAACAATAGAACGATTTGTCACCTCTAAGAGTATAGTACAGCAGACGACGAGATCACATCAACATGTGTTTGCTCCACTAGCTGCTCTACTTAAAGGTGTCAAAATCGCCGGCCCAAGTGCAAAAGCTACCGTCCAAAGCGCATCACCAACACCAACGCCGCTTCTGCGCCACTAGCTCCACCAATTAGCAGTGGTAAAAAGCAGAAAGAAGAAGAACTGAGTAGGCACCACTAGCGCAATCAAATTAGCAGTGGAAAAAGCCGCACGCTGACTCCAAACGGGAACAATCACATTCAACAAAGCAGAACGACCTCACAATAAGAAACCAACTGGCATTGGAAATATCTGATTCCCACGTGCCACACCGAAACTAAAACAAAGTCCCCCCAAACAAAGGGGAAAAGGAAGAGGGAAAAAAAAAACCGAATGAACCAGAAACAGAAAAACCGCCAGACCTTTGAACTATGGAGCGACATCCAAGCAATCATAGGACCAGCACACCAATGGCCGAAAGAATAAGAAAATACATGTGGACGAAACACCTCCCACACTCTCAAAGAATCACACTGGCCGCATTTATCTTCTCCAATGGACTGAACACTACGTTATTCTTTGAATGGGTCGACCTCATGGGCCTTTGCAAAGACAAGGCTGGTCTACACATAAGGAAGGCAGACCTACAGGTCCTTATGATGGTAAAGACAAGGCTGGTCTACACATAAGGAAGGCAGACCTACAGGTCCTTATGATGGTAATGACAAGGCTGGTCTACACATAAGGAAGGCAGACCTACAGGTCCTTATGATGGTAAAGACAAGGCTGGTCGACACATAAGGAAGGCAGACCTACAGGTCCTTATGATGGTAAAGACAAGGCTGGTCGACACATAAGGAAGGCAGACCTACAGGTCCTTATGATGGTAAAGACAAGGCTGGTCTACACATAAGGAAGGCAGACCTACAGGTCCTTATGATGGTAAAGACAAGACTGGTCGACACATAAGGAAAGCAGACCTACAGGTCCTTATGATGGTAAAGACAAGGCTGGTCGACACATAAGGAAGGCAGACCTACAGGTCCTTATGATGGTAAAGACAAGGCTGGTCGACACATAAGGAAGGCAGACCTACAGGTCCTTATGATGGTAAAGACAAGGCTGGTCGACACATAAGGAAGGCAGACCTACAGGTCCTTATGATGGTAAAGACAAGGCTGATCGACACATAAGGAAGGCAGACCTACAGGTCCTTATGATGGTAAACATAAGACAGTATACGGCGGGATTGCTGCACACAACGCCACCTCTGCCGGCCGGCGCGCTCAGAGCGAGAAGACGCATCCCAGGTTGCAGCCAGCCACGAATCGAACTAGAGAAAAAAAGAGGAGTCACGTGACGAACCCGCATCAAGCCGTAATATACAGTTGACGGCACCAGCTTTCAAAACTGAACCGGCAGACCATGTTCGAGCAGCGTACACCAGCACTGCGGGAAGAGAAAGAACCAAAACGCAACAACCGCACTCAGTCTCCACTAGCTCTAATTATTAGCAGTGGTAGCGCCAGGACAGAGCAGCCCTTTTACTCCCCACTAGCCCTACCAACTGGCAGTGGTGGAAACAAAACTGAATACACTGAACCAAGAAGCCATCTACGCTCCACTAGCTCATGCAATTAGCAGTGGTTGAGGCCCGACTGGCGATACCGATTATCTTCTACTCAGCAGTACCCCTTTCAATCGGCAGTGACGGTAGCGAGAATACACCAACTACTTGAACAACACAGAATGAACCAAAAACAAACTATCATAAAAACCTAACAAAGGGTTACTCGACAGAAACAAAAGGGTCAGCACGCTGATGAAGGCAGCCCTTAGCCAATAACGGCTTAAACATGCCCGAAATACACCTCAGACAACAAACACAAAACGTGACTGATTTGTGAAATGTCATAAGAGTATACGGCTGGTCACATCAAGCCCTTACATAGTGGTGTGCGATGTACAGACACCTTGTTACCAAAAATTTGGAAGTGCATTGTGTGGAGATCGCATCGCTGAATTAAAATATTGTTGGAACTGTTACTCCAGTATTGTCTACGTCCTTAAGCCACGTGTGACGGGTTGCAACTGATCGAAGTTTATTTAAAAAGAACCTTACGTGCGTGCGTCTGGTGTGTTTATTATTCTACGACTACGATTCAACCACGTAACAGTATAAATATGGTCTATGAGAGGGGACGATGCAGCAGTAATCATAGTGGGTGACTGCACCAGCTGCACCAGCCCAAATAAGGAAGATGTTGTTTCCCATGCGGTGTGGGGTTTCAGTAAATTGATATTGAAATCACCCATTAGAACGATGTCGGAGTTTACTTTATAGACTTTATCTAAGTTACAGGTGAAATGGTCGTACCAACTAAAGTCAGCCGCCGGGTTACGGTGCAAGAAGCCTACATATGATGGAGCCAAAAATGGACGCTTTACTTCAATCTACACAAACTCAACATTATTACATTTTATTTATATTGCGCATTTCTCATATCTATAATATAACTCAATGCGCAGAATGTAGCCGCGAACTGAACCCAACAAGCACGCTCACGTGAATCACGCGCATACACTCACACACTGTACGTAAACAGAGAAAATTCACGTGGTGCTAAGGGCAAGCTCAAGCGAGCTACTGAAGTGACAGTATTTGGAAATCATTTTGTATTTGAAATTTTATTAAGTTGGCTGAAACTGACCCAAAGTGGAGGGGGAGGAAGAACCAGAGTGCCCGGAGAAAGAACCCCCGACGGTCCGCCCGAATTAAGGGTGACACTAGAGGAGAAAAGTCCGACGCCGGAACCCGGAATCGAACCTCGCACCTTTAGCATTGGTGGCAGGCGCCTTAACCACTGCGCCACGGACCGCCCCGCGGTCTGTTCATCAATGTTCAACAATGAACATCTGCGGCTTCTAGATTTTGCCGTCTGCGGACTAAGTGTTGAATAGACTGGTGGATGTAGACGGCAATGCCTGTTTGGCCTGGGGAGAAAGGATCTCTTCTAATTACAAAAAAGTTAGGGATACTAATGGCTTCATCACTGATGTTTGAGCTCAAGCGTGTCTCAGTGACGCCAAACAAGTGAAACGGTGACGGTGTGGGATTGTTAAGAAACAAGCTAAGTCAGGTATCTTATTGTAAAGATGAAACATGCTAAGATGACCTATACGTAAGGTACGAGAGAGAGAGAGAGAGAGAGAGAGAGAGAGAGAGAGAGAGAGAGAGAGAGAGAGAGAGAGAGAGAGAGAGAGAGAGAGAGAGAGAGAGAGAGAGAGAGAGAGAGAGAGAGAGAGAGAGAGAGAGAGAGAGAACAATGAACCTTTATTTTCCAACGGTAGAAATTATTGGTAACAGGACCAGTTTTCAAACTTGCCGTTGCTACATCTACTACATAAATGACATAGACATGTAAACATACACATACCACACGCTGACGCATGCATGCACTCGCTCACGCACGCACGCCCGCACATACGCACTCACATGCATGATCACACACACACACGCACTCCGGTACGCACGCATGCCACCACACCTCATGCATGCACGGACGCACACGCACACACACACACACACACATGCACACCGTAAATTACGCATGCACGCACGCACACACACTCACACACACACACAAACACACTTACACACGCACGCACGCACTTAGACACAACACGCACACATGCACACAAAGGCTCTCGGACACGCACTCCAGACATACAGATTCCGTACATGAGTGACTATTAAATTGACTGAATCAGTCATGATATAATGAACTGTCGTGAATGACGTCGGTTTCCGCGTCGGTTCATTCGATCGTTCTTGTTTTGTGTAAATTGTACTTATTGTTCATATGGGCCTGATGGCCTGCAGAAACTGAAATAAATTTATTATTATTATTATTATTATATTACACAGACACACACACACACACACACACACATACACACACACACACACACACACGTAACTCGGCACGCACACGCTCTTGCACACGCGCTTGCACACACACACGCATACACACACGCACACACGCACACACACAAAATTACGTAAACCAGAGATAGGACAGACCCCGCTACGGCTAAAACATTGGATTAAAGGCCCGGACAAACGTGGTATCGTGATGTATGTCCTAGGCCTTCAACCAACGCCCGCGTCAGACGAAGCACAGTCCCGATCCACGTCTTGCTAATATGCATTACACACTGTACATGGAATACAACTACATAATAACACATACATACACATTGCACACTGTTAAGACTACATCTGGCAGATGCTGCCCAGCTCTTTGGACTTGAGGTCAGTCTGAAAAAGACAGAGGTCCTTCATCAGCCGGCACCCAATGAAGAGCATCGCCCTCCCCACATCACCATCGGCGAGTCCGAACTGAAGTCTGTACACCAGTTTACCTACCTTGGCTGCATCATCACGTCAGACGCCAAGCTGGACAAGGAGCTGGACAACAGGCTGGCAAAAGAGAACAGTGCTTTCGGGCGACTATTCAAGCGGGTGTGGCACAATCAACAGCTGAAAAAAGGCACCAAGATCAGCGTGTACAGAGCTGTGGTCCTCACCACCCTGCTGTACGGTTCCGAGTCCTGGGCCCTCTACCGCAGCCAACTACGACTCCTCGAACGCTTTCACCAGCGCTGCCTGCGTACCATCCTCAGCATTCACTCGAGTGACTATGTCACCAACGTCGAGGTCCTTGAACAGGCGGAAACTGTGAGCATCGAGGCTTTGCTGCTGCGGACACAGCTTCGCTGGGCGGGGCACGTCTCCAGGATGGAGGATCATCGCCTACCCAAGATCACTCTGTTCGGCGAGCTCGCCACTGGACACCGAGACAGAGGGGCACCAAAGAAGAGATACAAAGACGGTCTCAAGAAGTCGCTTAGTGCCTGCCAAATCGACAACCGCCAGTGGTCTTCGCTTGCTGCGGACCGTGACACCTGGCGCTCCACCATTCACAAGGCAGCCGTCTCCTTTGAGGACTCTCGCAGAGCTAACCTTAAGGACAAGCGGCTTAGAAGAAAACACAGAGTTGTCGTAACTCAGAACCCTGACCAGACCTTCCCCTGCAGCCACTGCGGTCGAACCTGCCTGTCCCGGATTGGCCTCCGCAGCCACGAAAATGCCTGCAGACGACGTGGGCAAGCCCTATAGAATCTTCGTTCGCGAAGTCAAGCCAAGAGAGACGGGGTACATTGAACGCAAAACTGTAAGCATAAACGTCAAGATTATCTAGACGTTTTACTTCCTCCTGACTAACCGAACAGCCACATGCATGCACGCACGCACATGCACACACACACACACACACACACACACACACACACACACACACACACACACACACACACACACACACACACAAATGGTAAAGCCATTAAGGCTCACTTGCATGACCGATCAACGTAATTAATCTATTAATCTAATCTTTGTGGCCTTGACCCTTTGGTCATTGAAATAAGCAAGTGTTAAAGTGTTCACCATTAGGAAAGGGTTGGCTTTTGTTACCTGCGAAATCCACGTTTTCTCAAAATTTACGCATTTTTCACTTTTGTCAACCGCCCATGACCCTTGACCTTTGTGAGCAGTGAACCAGATTAGTATCCATAGAATGGTCTCATTGTCTGCTACTTTTTTGGTACAGTTGGTTGCAAAGTGTTGCAAAAGTTCAGATAAAAACTGACAATATTCACAAATTATACATTTTCACATCATTCGCTGATCTCTTCTGACCGTTGACCTTTTCGATTGGTCTTCCAAATTAGCATGCATAGGGATGTCTTACCATCATGTATCTCTGTAGCTGGTTTGGGATGTAAGCTGTAAATACTATTAGTGAAAAAAAAATTTTTGGGAGGATCAAAATATGCTGATTTTTTTATACCAATTTCTTGATTCCCTGTGACTTTGACCTTTGAGACAAGTCACTCGAATTGGTGGTCATGTCACAAAGTATCCTTGGGTCAGGTTTGACGACTGTAGCCTGAATAGTCTCCGACAAAAAGGCCACGGTTAAATCATTCGCGGCAAGCCGCACTCAGATGCGCGGCATAAGCCGCGCATCTGAATGCGGCTTGCCGCGAATGATTTAAAGTTTACCAGGGACGACAGACGACGGCGGACGGGACGACGGACAACGGACGGACGACCACTGGCCCAGAACTGACTCACTTTTGCTTCGCGCGTGAGACGAACAATCAAAAACTGAACCCAAACAACGGAAAGCCACCAACTTCTTGTGAAAGTCTGTCCAGTTCCTGCTTGTAGTAGAGCACGTCATCAGAAACACCGAGGTATCTCACCGTCTCCTTTAACATGTCCACATTGAATGTAATTCTCTTCAGAAGGGTATATAGAACGGTCATGCCGTAAGCCGGGATGATTCCTGCAAGCAGAAATAATAATCATAATAATTACGGTATTTATAATGCGCTTATCTTATAACAATTATAACTCTAAGCGCGCACTCACAACTCGCGCACACATGCGCACGCTTTTGACAATGACTCGTACACCACAAATACATTACGACAGTCAGCTTGGGGTGGGGAGTGTGGTGATGTTATGATGCTAGAACTGTTGAAAGAGGTGAGTTGTGAGGGCGGACTGGAAGGAGGCGAGAGAGTGTTTCTGACGGAGAGAGAGTGGGAGAGTGTTCCATTGTGGATGGACCGTAGACGGTTGAGGAGCGGGGTGGAAAGTGCTGAGTTTGGTGCGGGGGATATGGAGGCGGAGAGGGTCGGAGGCTGAGCGGATGGAGCGGTAAGGAGTGTAGGGGTGAAGTAAGTTGGAGAGATAGGCAGGAGCGTAGTTGTTCAGGGATTTGTAGCAGAGAGACAGACTCTTGTATGTCTGGAAGTGTACAGATCATGGGTGCCAGCTGTGTTACACAAACATGCCAAAATCAAAACTGACTGAGAGACATTTTGAAGATAGAAATGTATAATTTAGTGTTTGTACTTTCTGAAAATTTGCTCTACGGAGCAAGAACTTAAAAAAATGACTTTAAACAACTTGAATGAGAACTGGTGTTGAGCATCTTCTGCGCATAACTTAGTGTCCTTGGGTGGTGTATCAAGATCACAGAATTTGATGTACAGGCCCAAAACCACTAAGGATTCATCAGAAATGCCGTTTCTAACTGTTATCAAGCAATTCCAGACATATGAGCGGAAAAGGTTGTTTTAAAACATTAAACAAACTGTAGGGGATCCGTTAGGCACAAAATATGGTAATTTTGAAGTTTGCAATGTAAGCACATCAGGGGCAATAAAATGTTTTTGGCATCCTGTCTCGGAAGACAATGGAGTATATGCGCTTGCTGGGTCAGTCACTGGAGTGACCTCTCCAGGGCGCAAGCCTGGGCGAAGTGTATGGAGATCCTGGGGTGCCCATTCGTCAAGATCCCCCTCTCGGCCTCGCTGATGTATCCAAAGGAATGCAAAGCAGTACGTTTGGCACCAGTTTGGCTGCAGGAGCTGCCAGAACAGTGCGTGAATACAGGCAGCTGTCTGCCTTCGGGGCTCCACTCCTGATTTGAAGGGTTTACTCCCCCACATTTGGCCGTTGGATCCAACCTGATCTCCTCCGTCCTCTAGCCGTTGGCTGTCAGAAACAGCTCATCCGCCTAGTGGTGCAATGTGAACACCACCCCCTCACGTGGTTTAGCCCACCAGCTGAGGTGGTTTGCCAGGGTGTGGCGCTTGGAGCCAGCACGTGAGAGATTAAGGAGATGGATGAGGACCAGTGATGCCCGTCCGTCCTATGTAGGACGCAGCTGCCGAACAGCAAAGGTGCTACCTCTATCCAGAGCCCCCTACACCCCTATAAAAAAATTAAAAAAAAAAATAAAGGAAAAAAAAAGGAAATAAAATAAAATGTAATTCATACATGATACTTGCAAGGCCTATAATATTACTTTTACAGTTATTATTTTATAGTCATCTGATGGATAAAAGCACACAAAAGTGTTAAAAGGTGTATCATCTGCGCATAACCAACACACGAGAAACAGAATAACGAGACAACTGATATCAAAGTTCACAACTGTCAATTTATTGTGGAAAGCAAGGTCTGCCACGGCTATCTAAAAGCTCAGATTTGTCATTTTATTGTGGAAAGAAATGTCTGCTACGGCTATCGATCATCAGAAGAGACAACATTTGAAGAATTATTGGTCGCTCTGCGTTTTCTTCTGCTACACCCAAGGCTGTGCCGCGCCACAGCCTGTGCACTAAAACATTTCCGGTCACGAATAGTCTCGTAATGGTGGCTTGCCCTTTGGTGATTAGTGGATCATTTGGGGCGGCGCCATATTTTCGCGAAAGCGAAACGTACAGGAAGTTGCTGCAATTAAAAAAAAAAAAAAAAAAAGCTTTACGTTTAAATTAAATTTGTGCCGGCTACTAAATCACGATTTAAGTGTGTGTTTTTGTCTTATTAATGGTAATTGGATATAAGCAATGAAACCAAAAGTGTGATACAGTGAAAGTGTGCAAACAAACAACATACACAAAAATGTCAGACGAATAATAATACTGTTTATTGTCATTTGCCTTAAGAACATAAAGCATAGGGATGTGTGTTGGTGTCGTTACAATTACAAACATCACATTCGACTCTATCACACAATTCAATGCTCTACACACACTGTCAAACTTTAAAACTGAACAACTAATCTCACAAACCCATACGTACCCATTCACACACCCACGCTTATTTCACACACACACACACACACACACACACACACACACACACACACACACACACACACACACACACACACACACACACACACACAACACACACGCCTATTAATCTAAGAAGTCTAAGTTAATTAAAGGTATATCGTTTAAAATGAAAAAGACCATAATAGAGTAAATGTCACTAAATTAGTGCTCACAGTAGAATTCACTTTGCATAAAGAAAATTTCACCTCACATACGTAAAAACTTCAACATCTAGCGGCTATAGTGCGGACCCAACATCTCTATACACAAGCAAAGTTTACCAAATGAAAATCATCAGTTGAAAGAAGAAGTTGTTAACAAAACAGAAGGCACACGGAAAACACAAGTAATCAGAATGAATTTTTAAAAGTACCTTTCAGTGTTTCGGTGCATTGATAACAGAACGCGTCCCCACTTTGACGGCGTGCGTGATGAGCGGAAGATGTTACTCCCCATGCTGTGCCACGCCCCATATTGTGCACAAATGGTCTTCCTTTCTCAAATTAATGTGACCAATGGAACACCTTGGGGTGTCCGATGTGCAGACTTATAATGACCGACTGCGAAACGAGCCTGAAAGTCTGATGAAACTGTTAATACCAAAAATAATGAAATCTAAAACCTCGTGGTCGACTATTGTCCATCACGTGACTTTTCGCACATTAGCTTATAACGTAAAAGTTGTGTCTGTTTGTTGGATCCCCTGTGACGCATTTTGACCGTCACGCGTAAACAATTGATGTCGGAAAATATCAGTCTTCCGCTCATCACGCACGGTACGCAAAACTCTGTTGGCGGAAAAATGCCTCTAGGTCAACCATAACCAAACATTAGCATTATAAAAACACAATAATTATGTAGGAAATATCCTCTTCAGTCAGTACAAATCACGTTGTGTAAATTAGTGCTTTGTTGATGAGACTGCAGCCTGTCGTCTGCTAATGAATGTCAGTGACATTAGACCTCGAACTTTTCTCAGCACGGTGGTGCAAATTTAATAGCATGTCCATGATGTCAAAGGCGGGCAGGCCTAAACCTCTCACAATTGAAGTAACAAGATAAAATTACGTCATATCTAGATACGCTAACCTCGCTGCTGAACTTACATTTGGCGCGAAGCGAAGTATGTGCATATGTATGTGCGTATGTATGTATGTATGTATGTGTGTATGTATGTATGTATGTATGTGTGTATGTATGTATGTATTCTACTGTCGACCCCGCGGCCCTGGACATGATTCCCCAGAAGACGACACTGGATGACCTTGACCTCCCGCCTACCCTGGATGAGGTCAAGAAAGCGATCAACCAGACTAGCTCCGGCAAGGCTGCAGGCATGGACGGCATCCCCGCAGATCTCTTCAAAGCAGCTGGACCTGAGACCCTTGACGCCGTCCGCAACATTCCGACATGCATCTGGGCAGAGGAGAACATGCCGCAGGAATTTTGAGATGCTACACTCGTCTCCCTGTTCAAGAACAAGGGCAACAAAGCAGACTGTGCCAATTACCGAGGGATCTCACTCTTGTCCATTGGTGGCAAGATCCTCGCGAGAGTCATCCTCAAACGCCTGATCAGATCTGTATCTGAGGAAGCACTCCCAGAGGCTCAGTGTGGCTTCAGACCCGGCCGTAGCACAGTCGACATGGTCTTCTCTGTGAGACAGGTCCAGGAGAAATGCATCGAGCAGCACATGGACCTGTACGCTGTCTTCATAGATCTGACCAAAGCATTCGACACCGTGAACAAAGAAGCGCTTTGGGTCATCCTCTCAAAGCTCGGCTGCCCCAGGAAGTTCACCAACATCATCCGCCTCTTCCGTGATGGAATGGTAGGAGTTGTCCAGTCAAACGGCGACACGTCCGCACCCTTCGACATTTCCAACGGTGTGAAACAAGGTTGTGTTCTTGCCCCTGTGATGTTCAACTTGTTCTTCACGTGTGTCCTGACCCATGCAGTACGCGACCTTGAGAAGGCAGTGTTCCTGAAGTGCAGACTAGACGGCTCTCTCTTCGGCCTCCGTCGACTGAACGCCAGGACCAAGACCATCGAGTGTCTGATCCTTGAGGCGCTGTTTGCCGATGACTGTGCGCTGATGGTGCACACGGAGTCTGACCTCCAGACCACTGTCAACAGGTTCTCGAGAGTCCTCTCGACTGTTTTGCCTCACCATCTGTCTCAACAAGACCGAGGTCCCTCACCAACCAGCCCCAGGCACAAGAGCCCCCCACCCCCACCCCCACCCCCCAATCAAAGTGTATATCGAAGGCACCGAGCTGAAGACTGTCGACCAGTTCAGGTACCTGGGGAGCATCGTCTCTTCTCATGGTACTATCGACAAGGAAATCGCAGCTCGCATCAGCAAAGCCAGCCAAACCCTGGGTTGTCTGCGCACTCGTGTGTTGAATAACAACAACGTCAAATTCTTCACCGAGATTAAAGTCTACAAAGCAGTAGTCCTTCCTAGCCTCATCTACGGCTGTTAGTCATGGACGCTGTACAGAAAGCAACTCAAGCAGCTTGAACGTTTCCACATGAGATCCCTGCGCTCACTCATCGGCATCAAATGGCAAGACAAGGTGACAAACCTGGAAGTCCTGGACAATGCTGGCTTAGTGAGTGTTAAAGCCTTGATCTTAAAGACACAACTTCGCTGGACAAGTCATGTCATACGCATTCTCGCATGCCACGCCAACTCCTGTATGGTGCACTCTCAAAAGGCCACAGGCAGCAAGGACGGCCAAAGAAACGCTTCAAAGACTGCATAAAAGACAGCCTCAAGTACAGCGTCTTCCCGGTAAAGGAACTTGAACCACAAGCACAAGACAGATCTGGCTGGCGTGCCGACACGAGGAGAGCCTGCACGCTATTTGAACACAATCGGCGGGAACGGATCACCAGTGCTAGAGCTCGCAGAAAGACAGCGTCGACTCTCCCCACATCTACGTTCCAGTGCCCCCATTGCCCTCGCAGGTGTGGCTCCAGGATTGGCTTGGTCAGCCACACCCGCACCCACAAATAGAAGTCACGCACAATGACGACATCATCGGTTTCGATAATCTACCCATTATGTATGTAAGCAAGAAATCTTCGATATTTCTGTACACAAAAGCTTGAAGCTTAGCGAAATACTTTCGTAAGTGGGTGACTAAGAGAGCCTCCGAGCATATTGTTATTGAATGTCTCATTGAAGACATAAACAACCGTTTATAGGAAGTTGGTTGACCCAGATTAGAGTCAGTAATTTTTGTCACATTTACTTGAACGTTTGCATACAGCTAGTTTGGAGAAAGACACTAAATGAGTTCGTTAGCCAGCTTTGTATCTTGTCAACATTTTTAGTAAACAAATATTTTGTCAACGAAAAACATAAAAAGTAAAAAGCCGTGAATTTTCGAGAAAATCAGACAGTGACGGTGACGTAAAAACAGCAACTCACACACTGACGTAATACTCTAGGCAGGGCGTAATTCTATCTCTCCCTTTGACACATACACATGCAACGCGCGCGCAGAGTGCAAATTTGAAAAAGAGGGATATGATTGGTTTCAAGTCAAATGAAGAAAAGTGACGCCACGATTGTATAAAGACGGGCATTTTTGTGTATGCAAAAGTCAGTCGTAATCGCCAGTGCCAAGGATCGAAGGTGAGATTACTTAAAATTGACCAGTTCTCTGTGATTTTAGTGGTCTGACTGATGTAAACATATTGCAACTATTTATAACAAATTGTGTAGTGCAGATGTTTAAGCCGGAATTGAGTAATTCAACCCACGCCATGCCTTACAAGTTACATCTGTGGGTTATTTTTTCGGTGGTCATTTGTAGGCCGATGTGATGAGATGGGTCCATACTATCTGCATTGTGGTCAATGTACAAAGTACAGGGAAGTATTGTGGTCAATGTACAAAGTACAGGGAAGTATATGAGCAATTTCGTGCACCGCCATCACTACTTTTCTGTCCGTCATTTCGTGCTATTATTTAAATCGTTATCGTGCAACAATCCCAGGCCTTTCCTGTTGTGATGATCGCCGCCCGTAGCTCTAACTCACTGGCAGTAGCAAGGCGTCAATCCTGTTAGCCACGAGTCCGCAGATGCACTGGGCTACGCATTCCAGCTTGTAGACTATACTAAACCGCATGATAATGTATGACACTTGCAAACAAAGTCTGCTTCCATTGTATTCATAATGTTTTCCCATCTTTCTCATGATCGTTCAGTGATCAATACAAATTTTCTTAACTGTATATCTTTGCACAAAAATAAAAATATATCCTCATGGGGCCCCCACGGCTGTGGCGGATCATGAAGGTCCATGCCACGTACAGATGTTGTGGAGTGCCTTTCGGGCAGTAGACTTTGAGTTTCTCCTAATCTTTCTGATTATCTCCCATTAGTTTCAGTTCATTTTAGATCTGTTCGGTCTGCCCACACACAGCAATGACGTGCTCTCATTTATTATTGTTATAGTCGAGAAATCAGGTCTGTCACAGTTTCGGAACTGAGATAGCTCAGGTGATCAGCCTCGAAGTTTCCTGATTTTTACCTTAGTGGATGTTGATCTACCATAATCTTTCCCGGCATGTGCTGCAAATGTTTTCTCCCCCATAAACGGTCTTTGCGATGTTTGTTATAAAACGTACACCAGTTTCCATGCCGTGCTGTGTTCTCTCGGAATGTTCTATAAAGTATTTTTCATTCATCGTACTCTGAACCCCTTTGCTCCCCCCACCCCCCCCCCCCTCTTCGATCAATGACCATGATAGTTAAGTACTATGACTAGATCAGTGTTATCATAGTAGCGAACAGGCTGAATAGGCTGAAGATTATCTTACTTTTCACACTGACCGATCTGGCCGCGGCTGTCATTAGTTATGATACCACACTCGGTATTTGTGCGACCCACAATTCAGAACAATACATTAAATATATTCCATCAGACATATGGACACAGATCTATTTTTATCCGCCACTCCGCTCATCGCCCATGTTTAAAATCGTTGTTTGTGGTAGATTTATTGCTGTATCAGGGTATGTAGACAGGACTACGCCTGTGTACGTTGGTTGTACATTGCTTAATGTCACGACAGCAACAAGACTTTCTTAGGACGTGCCTTCTCTGCTTATGAAAAAAAACCACAACTAAACAGAATATTAAATGTACGTCGCCAGCCGGTCTAATACGCTAAATAAACCCAAGACCATTTAAGCATGTTCTTAATTAAACGAACTTTAGTTCGCGAACTCTGACGATCTTGAGTTCACCATCTCGGGCGAACCAGGTTGGTTCTTAATTGGACGATCTAAAGATACGGCGAACCTAGTTCGAAGTAGTTCACGAACCTCGGCAAACCATAGTTCACTGTCGGAAAAAGTTCCCTCAACGTGTTGAGCAATCCAAGGCGAACGTTTTCTTTGATTGGTCAAAGCTTTTACCCTCTTCTGCGTTGGAGATAAGAAGATAGTCACCGATACAAACAAATATGGCGGACGGCGATATTTCACTCGTGCGAAGAATAAGACCTATTTTTTATTATTGATTTGTGAGAGGCGCAACGCTGTTTGTGGGGTCGCTACTGCAAGGAGTACAAAAACAAACATCGTTCAAATCGCGAAGCGGCATATAGGCAGCCATCTTGAACACGTTCGCAAACAGTAAGTAAGCCGAATCAAGCACTTCAGTTAAGAAAGAGAACCATGGCAAACCTGGTTTGCTGAAGTTCGCCTAGGTTCGTTCAACCTCAATGAAGAAACAAACCAAAAGATCGCCGATCTTTTCCGATCTAGGTTTGCCGACCAAAAGTTCGCCCAATTAAGAACAGCTCATAACAACACACATCCGATATCAAGAGCTACAGGCAGCGCAGACAGTAGGGAGAGTTTAAAAAAGGAAAATGCAGGTAAATGGATCAAGGGTAGACAAAAACAGACACTCCAGAATAGAGGGTAAAACCCACCCTGTGGGGCTGACCAGGGTGACCCTGGGAAATAAAAGTAGTTAACCCCACCCAAGTCTCCCAGGGCAGATCAGCCTGTGTACGTAGCGGAGATAAGGACTACGTCCCGTACGACCCACTAGGTTGCAGTATATTCGTGCTTTACATTTACAACTGAACTCTAAACCGATAGAACAAGTCACGGAGCGTAAATTCTTGGGAATACACGTTGACAAACAACGATGACGGGAGAAGCATATAAATACAGTCTGTAAAACCATTGCTAAAAACACTTTCCTGTTGTCACAGCTTAGACAAGTAACGAATACACATACTCGTAAACTGCTTTTTCATGCCCATATCAAGTCTCACGTTGATTATGTCTCCACAGTGTGGGACGGTTGTAGTGATGTTCACATGAACAGGTTAAACTCTATAAAAGAGCTGCCAAAATGATAGATACGCGGCCCATTCCTACCACAGACAAATTTAGACATCTAAACAATCTCGGCCTGCGTCAACAACTTAATTTCAACAAATGCATCCTCATTCATAAGATATTAAATAACATGACACCGCAGTATCTAACCACCAAATTTATGCCACAGCAAGAACGCGAACGGACCTCAAGAAACTATACTTTACCCCTATCTCTGCCTAGAATTTACCTTTTTAAAACTAGTTGATCCTTTTCTGGACCGTTTGTATGGAACACTATTCTACACATTTGATGACTATTATAGCCTCGCTTGGAATCTTTAAAACGAAAATTTTTGATTACCTCATGGGTCAAACATAGCATCACTGAGCATTTATATCAACAAACCCTGACGGTTAATACTTTCATGTACTACATGCATTTATGTATTGTGTTTGTGTGTGTATGTGTGTGTTTGTGTGTGTGTGTGTGTGTGTGTTTGTGTGTGTGTGTGTGTGTGTGTGTGTGTGTGTGTGTGTGTGTGTGTGTTTGTGTGTGTGTGTGTGGTATAAGATGTGTTACTATTATATTGAGTATACAATTTTTAAATTTTATTATTAATTTTTTTAATTATTTTTAACAATATTGTTGCATGAAATAATGTGTGTAGATATAATGTCTTTTTATTATTAGTTTTAACCTATTTTATGTTTTAAATGTTAGCAATGGCAAGTTTGTAAAATGACGATTTGTTTCTGTCAAAACGTTTTACCGTTGATAAATAAAGTTTCATCATCATAATCATCATCGTGGATCAGACAAAATGTAAGTCAATATTGTTCACGTTTAGCATCCCCTAGCTGCAAATAGATTGGCGCGCATGTAGCTAGTTGCAGCGGTAACAAAAGTGGCCGCAAACTGTCATAATTTGATGAAATCGGCGAGAATAAGTGTGCAAACTTTGATCGATCGCGTGTCCGATTCGTCAGGCCAGATTCTGCTGCTTAACTGCGTCTACACTACACTAAATACACGTGTCAACATTCTTGTGGGTTGTACAAATGACAACAAGTGGTTAGGTTAGGGAATGTTAGTGTCCTTTGAACTGAAAAACTTATTTGATGTTGGGACTACGCAGTGCAAAAGACGATCTCGGTTGTTCAGAAATGGCCTACTGTGTGAAAGATTTGGGACACCACTGTGCACACGACAGAAACAGGAAACATGTCTTGTTTGAAGTGCGTGCAGTGCAACTAGTACGTATGACATTTCCAAATGCCAAAACAAAAATTAACATTTAAAGTAAAGCACATATGATATTTAGGCGAATAATGTGTATTATATAAATAAGTTATATTTGCAAAACAATTAAGTCGATAAAAACATAAAGATGTGACCAGCTGTTCTTTTCAAGTCTCTTCTATTTATAGAAGGGACATTTTAGGATGGGTCGAGGGGGGCGAATTTAACAGCATGTCCATGATGTCAAAGCCGGGCAGGCCTAAACCTCTGACAACTGAAGTAACAAGATAAAAATTACCTCATGTCTAGTTATGCTAACATCTTTGCTGAGCGTACATTTGGCGAGAAAGGTTGTATGCGTGTGTGTGTGTGTGTGTGTGTGTGTGTGTGTGTGTGTGTGTGTGTGTGTGTGTGTGTGTGTGCGCAAATGTGCGTGCGCGTGTGTGTGCGTATGTATGTACACACGAGAATCTCAGATCATTTCTGTACGCACTAGCTGGAAACTTTGCGAAGTACTTTTACTTAAGGGGTGGCTAAGACAGCCTGGGAGCATGTGGTAACTGGATGTCACATTGAAGACATAAAAGACCGTTTACAGAAAGTCGGTTGGTCCAGATTAGAGTCCGTAATTTTTGTCATTTTTACTTGAAATTTT
This sequence comes from Semisulcospira habei, assembly GCA_036245525.1. Classification (NCBI taxonomy): domain Eukaryota; kingdom Metazoa; phylum Mollusca; class Gastropoda; family Semisulcospiridae; genus Semisulcospira; species Semisulcospira habei. Next base: position 98,619,553 of record BTPG01000003.1, on the reverse strand, counting down.
GGATATAGCTAGTTTGTAAAAAAAATATTGGAAGAGGTCGTTAGCCAGCTGTGTACCTCTTAAACCGTTTCAATAATAATTAATTATTTTTGCAAGTTTTGGATCAACTTCTGTTACTCCCATTAAAGTCAGCCATGGAAGAGGCTGTGTGGAACGAACAATTAGAGTGCCTTTCGGATGAGTGACGTGAAACACCAATTTCGTCAATGTGTACACGACGTCGTGAGACTAGCGATGCCATGACGTCAAGATTATATTGACGTCATTTTAATAATAATAATAATTTAAGTTTGTGCCATTTTTCTTCAGAATTTCTGTCCCTACTCCAGCCCACAGCGCGTACTAATGGCGGGAAGTGTCCTTTATCCGTCTTAGTTTGTGTGTGCCGGCGTGTGTGTTGATCAAAAGATGGTTTAGAGAGAAGGGAAAAGGATCAGAAAGATAAGCTTAAAATATATACAAATGTGAATGTTCCTAAAAGAAAAACGCATGTGAGCTCCAAACAATACCGTAGACTTTTGAATGAAATCGTCATCTTGTTCAACATGAAATATTTCAACATCAGGATCAGGTCAAAGAGAAACTGTAGAGTCCCGTGTCAGGGAGGACAGCTCTCATATAGAAGGGACTTTGAGGGTTATGGTTCATCACATCTTGTTTTTTTTTTCTTTATAAATATCTTTAAAAAAGCCAACGTTTACATTTTTAACCCCATGTCTGCCATTGGACGCGTATTTGTTTCTGCAATCTATTGAACGGTCGCAAGCCGCAAACGTCCAGGGATCGTGGTCCATTCTGGTCTCAGCAAGAGGCATAGATCCTCATGAGCCCCCGCAGTCGCGGGGGCTCATGAGGATCTATGCCTCTTGCAGCTGGTTCTCGTTCACTTGTTCTCGGCGGTGAAGGGGTTATTGCGAGCGATGGACGCGACACAGGGCTGGAAGCACACAGGCTTGCTGCAGGAAAAGCCAGCGAGCCACGGAAAATGAGAGAAAGAAAGCACTATATCACCAACCGGTGGCAATGTTGAGGATGACGATGGCAGATGATCCAGCTGCCGGGGACGCGAAGAAGGACTGAGCACAGTAAGTCAGCGTCAGAGTGGCCCAGCCATACTCCAACAGTATCAACATCAGGACATAGAGCCTGCCGTCCTCCACGTAGACCGCCTCGCCAGAGATCACCAACACAACTAATGCTGCACATGCGGATAGTAAAAAGAAATAATAATAATAATAATAATAATAATAATAATAATAATAATAATAATAATAATAATAATATAATATACTAAGTACAACATCACTAATAATAATAATAATATAATTAAAAAAAAAAACAATAATAACAAGATGGGATGAACCATAACCTCGTCCTCGTTGTCAACGGTTTCTACGTTTTGTCTTTGACCTGATTCTGATGTTGAATTATCTCCAAATAAAAAAAAGTCTCGCAGATCTGCCAATGCGTCAGTGAGTTCTATAAGGGGCGCAAGACATACGTGTCTGAGAAAATCAGAAAGTGGCGGTGACGTAACAGAGGCAACTCCGTCATCACGCAGACACTGACATAATACTCTAAATATGACGTCATTCTCTCTCTCTCTCTCGCGCGCGGCTTTCTCTCTCTCTCTCTCTCTCTCTCTCTCTCTCTCTCTCTCTCTCTCTCTCTCTCTCTCTCTCTCTCTCTCTCTCACACACACACACACACACACACACACAAACATGCGCCCATCTCCGGGAGGAATAGATCCTCATGCGCCCTCCAGAAGCATGAGGATCTATGCCTCTTGGAGATGTTTGGAGCGCGCGCGTGCGCACGCACACACACATCGACGCGCTTTCAGAAGAGCAAGCAGGTGGCCCGTGTACCTAGAATATCATATAGGTAGGTAAAGTCAACCTGCTTTCACACAAATTATAGCAAGACTGAAATTGTACCGTGAAGTTCTAGTTTTGTCACCATTTTCTCAAGTCTATGAAGCGAAAGTGAAACTCTTACTATGTATCTATATCCCGTAGTCTTGCCGACCGTTTGGGCACCACTGATGACTTGGCAACCAGCTACCTCCCTCTCTGTACTCTGCCAGAGAGAAAGACAGAGAGAGAGAGAGAGAGAGAGAGAGAGAGAGAGAGAGAGAGAGAGAGAGAGAGAGAGAGAGAGAGAGAGACAGAGACAGAGAGACAGAGACAGAGACAGAGAGAGAGAGAGGGAGAGAGAGAGAGAGAGAGAGAGAGAGAGAGAGAGAGGGAAAGAGAGAGAGAGAGAGAGAGAGAGAGAGAGAGAGAGAGAGAGAGAGAGAGAGAGAGAGAGAGAGAGAGAGAGAGAGAGTTACTATTGTGGTTGTGTTGTTCTGTGAGAGCATACATGTGTTAATCGTAGGAAACGATCCGATATTTATTTGAGCTATCAAGGTTACGAATCACGTACCTTTTTAGTAAGATTTTCTTTTGTTTGCGCGTGGAGCGGAATTCGCTTTGTTATAAGCTAAGTTTAGTCCAGAATGTTCTAGAAAGGTCGCACTGTCTAGTGACCTCGTATGTGTGACGTCGGTAAATATGGAACAATATTCAACTTGTTGTTTTTCTGTGCGCGTGAATTGAGCAGCCTATTTTATGTTTTGTGAAAATTCTTGAATTTTCTAGAGCGGATATACAAGGTCGTGACAGGGTTACCATACTATTAAGTGACTTCATTATACACTAGGATTTATAGCTGAAGTTAGCAGCCGAATTTTCGTAGCCTATTGTAGTTTTGCTAGAAAGATTATTTTAATGAGTTTCGGTTTCGTGTTTCGTTCTGATTGGTTGCGTTGTATGATTTTCGTAGATGATTCTGGAAAGTTGATTCTGGAAAGTAGCTATACTATATAAAGAGGGTGTTTGAAAGCACGTTCGTACATTGTCTTGCATTTGTCAGTTGTATAGACACGCAGGTTATCGTAGGTACGTGGCCCGGATAGGGTGTACATTGGATGAGAAACTTTGTGTTGCAGTGTGGACATTTGCGGAAGAGACTTTTTATCAGTATTTGTGCATTTGGAAGTGCATTGCGTGGAGATCGCATCGCTGAATTAAAATGTTGTTGGAACTGTTACTCCAGTATTGTCTACATCCTTAAGCCACGTGTAACGGGTTGCAGCTGAATGAAGTTTATTTAAAAAGAACCTTACGTGCGTGTGTCTGGTGTGTTTATCATACTATGACTACGACTCAACCACGTAAGAGAGAGAGAGAGAGAGAGAGAGAGAGAGAGAGAGAGAGAGAGAGAGAGAGAGAGAGAGAGAGAGAGAGAGAGGGAGAGAGAGAGAGAGAGAGAGAGAGAGAGAGAGAGAGAGAGAGAGAGAGAGAGAGAGAGAGAGAGAGAGAGAGAGAGAGAGAGAGAGAGAGAGAGAGAGAGAGAGAGAGAGAGAGAGTTAATAACGTCTTTTTTTCGAGTATTGCGTCAATGTCTGCATGGTGACGGAGTTGGATATTTTACGTCACCGACGGCCATTGTCTGACTTTCTCCAGACGTCAAGTTTTTTAATGTCTTAATTCCCCCCCCCCCCCCCCAAAAAAAAAAAAAAAAAAAAAAAAAAAAAAAAAAAAAAAAAAAATTACTAAACAAATTGAAAGGGTACAAAGATGGCTAACAAACTCATCCAATCTCTTTCTCTGAACTAGCTATATCAAAAAAATTAATTAAATATGGCAACAGTTACTGACTTTAATCTGGGTCAACCGACTTTCTATAAACGGTCTCTTGTGTCTTCAATGAGACGTCCAATTACAATATGCTTGGAGGTTCTCGTAGCCACTCATTGAATAAAGTATGTCGCCAAGTTCAAGCTTGTGCGTACAGAAATATCGGAGGTTCTCTTGTTTACACACACACACACACACACACACACACACACACACACACACACACACACACACACACACACACACACACACACACACACACACACATACACACACACACACACATGCAGACAAAAGCGTCAGAGTGGGTTACCTACCATTTTATGTCAAAATGGGTTCCCATATTTCTATTTATTCTAGGGCTCTGGAATTGATGCGAATGTTTAGAACTCACCTTATAACTAAGCTCTATAGCTTAAAATAAAATAGACATTTTCTAGAAACAGAGCCGCTAGATGGAAAAAAAATGGGTTTCTACCAATAATGTGTGTGCCTCTCACACACAAAAACTGGCATTACAGTCAAAATGGGTGTCTTCACAACAGTAGGCGTCTGTAATAAGGTCAAGTTCATGGAATACTTCTTTTTCACATTAATTTTTTTTCCAACTTAATGTGTATGTGTGCTTTTAACATTTTTAACATTGTATGGTGCAAAATTCAATAAACACTGGCCCGTAACCTTTCGATTATGATTTTTACAGAGGAAATCTTTTAAACATTGCTGCGTTTTGTCCTTCTGAAGCAAATCAGTTTATCATGGCATTGATGTGAGAATCAACATAATGTATTCTGGAAATTAAAGGACTTTTTTTTTTTTTTTTTGGATACTCTGGAGTTTCAGACAAACAGCAACAGAGCATTTTGAATATTAACCCTTATCATTCGGAATACACCAGTGTGTGCAACAAGTGTGACTGAAATAGTCCAAGGGTTAGTGCCAGAATAGTTTGGTGCCTCTAGGCGCCAGGCTATTGTGGCACCACCCTTGAACTAAACCCTTGAACTAAAGTCCTCATCTGTAAGTACTGTAATGTAGCTTGCATAGAATTATGGCAGTGAACAAATTTGAAGCTTTTAGCCTCAGTATGACTATGATGCGGGTCAAAAAGTGTGGAAAAATATGAAAGATAGAAAAAGACCCAGACGAAGAAACTAACATTTAACTTATTCTACCCCAGCAAAATAAAGATCCACCACGATAGTTCAAGGGTGATGCCAGAATAGCTTGGCGCCTATGGGCGCCAAGCTATTCTGGCATCCTTGAACTGTCATGGTGGATCTGTGTCCTGCACTGCAACGCAGTCTTCTGAAGACGACTTCAACATTTGGGCTTAACTTATTCTACCCCACACCACAGCAAACTAAAGATCCACCATGATAGTTCAAGGGTGATGCCAGAATAGCTTGGCGGCTATGGGCGCCAAGCTATTCTGGCATCACCCTTGAACTATCATTGTGGATCTGTGTCCTGCACTGCAACGCAGTCTTTGGAAGACGACTTCATCATTTGGGCTTAACTTATTCTACCCCAGGAAAGTTACAAAGTAAAGTAGGTTATAGCACTGTCAGGGGAGAGAAATGTGCACACACCACAGCAAAATAAAGATCCACCATGATAGTTCAAGGGTGATGCCAGAATAGCTTGGCGCCTATGGGCGCCACGCTATTCTGGCATCACCCATGAACTATCATGGTGGATCTGTGTCCTGCACTGCAACGCAGTCTTCTGAAGACGACTTCAACATTTGGGGATTCCGGTCTTGGGGTAGTATGAGTTAAAATGACAGAACAGAACACTGACATTAATTAATTAACTGACAACATCAGAAATCACTTGAAACTTCAGCCTTTATTATTGTCTTTTGTCCCCAACAACCAACCATTCTTTCATGTGCAGAGTTTAAAAAATGGTATGCAGTATATTACAAAATGATCCAGCCCCCCCCCCCCTCCCCCCTCCCCCTAATAACACTCTTGTAGTCAATCTTTACGTTGTCAATGGTTTTCGTATCTTATCTTATTTTTTATATTTTTTTTTTTGTCCCCAGCCGGCTGTTTCGTTTTGCAAATCCAAATGTTATACAGTATACAAAATGATCCAGGCGTCCATCAGAACAAAAAAAGCAGGCTATACATGCTGAAACCACCCCAATAATAACACCCTTGTAATAAATCTGTATGAAACCCAAAATGCCGCGAGTGGCGTGGAACCTCAATTCATTTCTTTTGTAACATTTTCAGTCTGTTGCGGACGTAATCCTTAATGTTTGTCCAGCGCCTATGTCTAGGTGCGGGCTCCTCTGCCATTGCATGCTGTATCTCGGCCTTTCCAGGAAGTTTGTTCATGACGAGGTGTGTCTTGAAACGAGTTTGAACAGCTTTCTCTTCAGCTTCCCCCCATGGTTTCCTTGTAAATTTAGCCTTCTCTCGAACAGGAACTGACGAAGTACTGTCATCATCAAATTATCTAGATTGTCATCAGGCTCTGGACGTCTTTTCTCAGGCATGCTCATCGATTCCTGTGTTGTTGACTTGCTACTTGCTTCATTCACAGGTGCTGTTGCCCCCGAGACCTCTCTGCCAGTTTCTGATGTGTCTTCATTGTCAAAGTCAATCTCTTCATCATCGCCCAGCTCAGCTCTAATGCAACGCTCAAAATCTGTCATCCCATTGTTAACTGACAGAAGAATCTTTGCCACATTTGCCTTTTGAAAGACATCTTGAGGTTGGCGGTAGATATGGCGATGTATCCGAATATCATGGCCAAGGACATCTGCCATCTGATCCTGGTCTAACTCCGAGATGGCCATTGACTGAGCCATTGTAATCACTCTCATCTTGTAGTCTGATCCATGCTCGACGTCTCTGCTTTGTCCCTTTTTTCATCAAGAAAATTTTAGCAACGTGCTCATTTTCAAGACAAGCTTGCCACACAATTTGCATGCATGTTTCGTGTCCCATTTGTACTTTCCTTTCCCTCTCTGCGACACGTGCACACCTGTTTCTTCTGTAAGTGCTCTTTCCCCACTCTTTCCAGCATCATGTTCCTCCTGCCTATCCACATTCTCATTGCCACCCCCTAACGCACACTGCACCTTGCTGGTACTAGCGTCACCGACACCTGGCCACCCCGAACCTGCCACTTTGATGAAATCTAACATAGTCGATACAATACTGTCTATGTCAGAGATCCCGGCAATTGTTGCCGACACACCCTCTGAATCCGGTGAGCTCGAGCCAGGAACAAACTCCTCGTCATCACTGCCCTCGTATTGCGATGCGCTGGCACTACTCTCAGTCTCGGGTCCATCCCAGGCGCCATTTGCCAACTGGAGAAAGAAAGAAAGAAAGATTGAAACCAAAGCTGCATTAGGGGACAGAAACAGCCCAATTTTGGTTTAAGGGGTCTTGCACAAGAATAAAAAGAGTAATCCCGTGAATGACCGATTTACATATGTGTGACCTCGGTGACGAGGGCTGGCTTCTGCAGCAGCAAAATCCACGTTTTCTTAAAATGCAAGCAGTTTTCACACATTTGTCAACCCTGCGTGACCCTTTGAGAGAGGTCACTCAGATTGGCATGTTTTAAAAAGGTCTTGCCACAAAGTATCCTTGGGCCAAGCTTGAAGAATGTGGCTTGAATAGTCTCCGAAATAAATGCCACCTTTAACTCATTCTACCCCCAGACAGACCACAGCAGGATAAGGATCGACCATGATAGTTCAAAGGTGATGGCATCACCCTTGAACTATCATGGTCGATCTGTGTCCTGCGTTGCAATACGGTCTTGAGAGGACAGGGGCAAAATTTAAGGATTTTGGTGTTGGGGTAGAATGAGTTAAAATTTACCATGGACGACGGACGGACGACCAGTGGCCCAGAACATAAACTCAATTTTGCTTCGCACGCACGCCAGCCAATAAAATGAAGATGATCATAGAACCACTTTACTTACCAGTTTGTAATTGGGAGCATTCTGCTTAGGTCCATGCACCCTCCTACCAGACGCACCCTCTGTGGCAGAGGCTGGGGGGCCATGATGCTGCAGCATAGATCTCGATGGGTTTGGACATCCTGCTGCCATCCAGCGCTGGGTGTGTGCAGAACGTCCTGAGCCGGTGTGACCAAAACGGTGTTGCTGCAAACATGTCAATACAACCATGTAAACCAACTGACATTTTGAATCAGATTGATTGTACATTGCTTAACGTCCCGACAGCAACAAGGCTTTCTCAGGACGTGCCTGCACTGCTTGTGAAAAAAACACCTAAACAGAACATTGCCATGTATGTCGCCAGCCGGTCAAATACGTTAAATAAACCTAACACATCAGGCCTAAATAAAGCTAAGGCCATTTAGCAACACACATCCAATATCAAGAGCTACAGGCAGTGCAGACAGTAGGGAGAGTTTTAAAAAGGCAAATACAGGTGAATGGACAAAGGGTAGACAGAAACACATGCCCCAGAATAGAGAGAAAAACCGTGTGGGGCTGACCAGGGTGACCCTGAGAACTAAAAACTGGTAATACAGTAAAAAGCGACACTTCAAATGCACATTCCGAAAGACCTGTTTGTGGACGTTTGTTCTTCAAATCGCGAGGCAGTTTTGCGAAGGAGGATTGAAATCTGGCGCCATTTTTTGTAAAATTCAACTGATACTGTGCATGCATGTGGCAAGTTACTTTTTGATCACTGACAATCACACATGTCAGAAAAAAAAGAAACAAAATCGCGTGGCAGATTGACCTTGTAATGGGGTTATTGAACGAATTCCTTTCATTGAAGAAGATAGCTTTTGTTAAAATCGTGGGGTTTTATTATCATTTACTACAAGACTCAACGGGCAAAGAGAGGAAGACACGGACCGAGCCACGGCTGAAGCAGATGCCTTATTTTTCTGGGCCAAACGGGTATCGTGGATTGGAGGCATCTCTCAGTTAAATAACTGCACTGAACAAGTACATTTGGGCGTGCTCTTAACTAAGAAATATTGCATAAAGTACCTCTGCAAACGAGGAAGAATGGCCCACTCTTGGGGACGAAAGACGACGTTTTAGGAAGGGCAAGGGAAACAACTTCGTTCATCGGTGTTGGTCTAACCAATCAGCGATCATCAAGTTGATCAGAAAACACTCCGCTTCCGTGTCAACACACAGGCCCAGGGCATCGCCAAAACACAACATGAAGTAAATCTGGCGAAATGGGGACATCCTATTTTGATATTTTTTTCTGACTTTTGAATGAAAGATAATGCAGAAACAACCCTCATGAAAAAAAAAAAATGGGTGCCTGACTTGGTCACCCAGAATTTTACACACACCCATTTTGCATAAGGATGGTAAAGAAAGTAACCCAATTGAGTGGTTTGGTGTACACACACACACACACACACACACACACACACACACACACACACACACACACACACACGCACATACACACACAACCACACACACGCGCGCGCGCGCACACACACACACACAAACACACACACACACACACACACACACACACACATACGCACATACGGTGCTTCGCGCCAAATGTACGTTCATCAGCTAGGTTAGCGTAACTAGACATGACGTAATTTTTATCTTGTTCCTTCAGTTGTGAGAAGTTTTGGCCTGCCCGCTTTTGACATCATGGGCATGTTATTAAAGTAACCCCACTGCGACCCATCCTAAAATGTCCCTTTTATAAATAGAATGGACTTACAAAAGGCATAAGGAACTGTGCTGCAACCATGCAAGCACTCGTAGTGTCATGCTCACCATGCTGAAACAATAATATTGATAACATCAGACCTTTTATAGTTGCACTCAGAATTCTACCGCCCAAAACAAACGTAGTTTACAAGAAAATACTGTAATATCATATGGTTTGCTCTGGCTGTTTCTTTCGTATTAAGACTCACTGTTAAATGCATTTTGAACTGGTTCATGTTTTTTTATAATTTTATTTATTACTATTTTTTTATTTTATTTATTATTTTTTAGTTGAAGGTCGGGGGGGATGGGGATGGGGATGGAGGTTGGGGGGTGGGTGGGGGGTCTGAGAGACAGGTGGCTGAAACAAATATCATTATCTACGCAAAATGGTGCATGCTTCCGTGGGTCGGTCGGGTCCCTAGCCACTAGACTCAACAAGTTATTCACAGAGATCACAAACAAGATGTGGATTTCATCCCAACGTGTACCGTGTTGTTTGGAGCTCACTTGCATTTATCCTTTTAGGAACATTCAGAGTTGTTCATATTTGTAACCTTATCCTTCTGATCCATTTGCCTCCTCTCTAAGCCAACCGCCGATCAACACACACGCCGGCGCACACAAATAAAGACGGACACGCAGCGCTTCCCGCCATTAGTACGCTCTGTGGGCTGGAGTAGCGACAGGAATTCTGAAGAAGAAGAATAGCACGCCACGAGCAGCAGAATGACGCCACTATAAGCTGCACGTCATGGCATCTTTGGTCTCACGACGACGTGTATACAGTGACGAAAATTGATGTTTTACGTTACTCAAAAGAAAGGCACGCATCCTCTTCCAGAGCAGACTGTTCTGTTCCGCACAATTCTTCAGTGTCGACTGTTTGATTGGAGTAAATAGTGGCTCAAAAACTTGCAAAAATAAATTAATTATTATTGAAAACATTGAAGAGGTACAACGCTGGATTATGAACCCAGACAGTATCTCTCTTTAATCAACCCCCACCCCCACCCCCGCCCCACACCTAGCCTGATCCGCACGGCAATGGCACACACAAACACAAACGGTAGACACACGGCGCTTCTACCCGTTATACGTTCTGAGGGCTGGCGTCAACAGCCACAGACATTTCTTTTAAGACTAAGGTGGCATGGCCCATGCCCACAACGCCTCTTCTGTATGAGCTTGCATGCGTATTCCACCTTTTCCACAATACGTTCATAAATAACATGCAACAATTGAGCGACTGTCTTCCTAAATGAAGGAGAGCATCGCGCCAGCTCATGTGCACGTAAAACACTGAGGTGCTGGTGCTTTGGGTCAATTATTAACATTGTATAAAACATTGACGCGTTTGGTGCTTTTGCGTCACCGTCACTGTTTGATTCTTCCGATGAAATCAAGGAGTCTTACTTTTGACATTTTTTCTGCATTGAACTTTCATTTTCGAAAATGTTGAAGAGGTACAACGCTGGCTAACAAACTCATCCAATGTCTTTCTACAACTATAGTCATATGCAACATTTTAAGTGTATATAATCAAAATTGCGGATTTTAATGTGGGTCAACCGTATTTTTATAAACTGTCTTTTTTGTCTTCGATGAGACATCTAATTACAATATGATCGGAGGCTTTCTTGGCCACCCACTGAAAAAAATATTTCGCCAAGTGTCAAGCTTGCGCGAACAGAAATATCGGAGATTCTTGTGTTTACATACATGCGCGCACACACACACTGTCACACATACACACACACACACACACACACACACACACACACACACACACACACACACACACACACACTCAAACACATACATGCATACGCACACACGGCGCGTTCAACAGCAAGGTTAGAGTGGCTAGACGCGACGTCATTTTTATCTTGTTATTTCTTTGCCAGATCATGAGCCCCGCCCGCCTGTTTATGTCCTTCGCATTCTACGGAACGCGCTCCGACCAGCCCCATCGTAAATTAAGTCTACTGTATTTTGAATACGGTAAAGTAAAAGGCCGATTTGAATATCTTTATGTCGGTAAATCCATCCATCTTAAACATATACCTGCCGAGATTGTGTAGAGTATGGAGTCCCACATAAAATTGGCCATCCAGTAGATGCCAGGACTCAGACCTGTGACCACCTGCAGTAGCTTGGCGCCCACAGCCCGCTCAGAGATCAACAGGTGTGCCGTCAGTGCCACGATGAAGGCCATGCTTAGTGACAGGTATCTTGAATAAAACACCAGAATCAGAACCAATTCCCCGACGACCAGACGACCATCAAACCGATCTGTTTACACTAGGCCTGTATACGACTATGCACGCTTGGGCCCGGACCCTTTTAGCTAAGAGTCTCGGGCCTATGTCGGACTCAGTCGGCCCGAGCGGGCGCGGGCCCAGTGAGTCTGACATAGGCCCGAATTTATTTTGCCGACTAAGCGTGGCCTGTGTCGGATCGATATATTGTTAATTACTGACCTTTTTCTGATGAAAGATGCCAAAATGACATCAAAATGCCACGCACTCGCTCACGTAAAGTAGACAGATTTTTAAAGAGTTTGAATATGGTTAAAAACATCTATTGACCCGATTAGAATCAGACTGAAACCTTTCACTGTATGCATTGTTTAATTGTTTGTGTGTTTGTTCCAATGTGTTTGCCATAGCCACCTCGACACGTTCATCCTCATCAGGGAATTGGATACAGCCTTTTTGTGCCAAAAGACGTCCGACAGCTCCGGATGGCCAGAGATGGGAAAAGGCTTGATGGATCCGGACATTGAATACCGCTTGCCCACAAAGTGTTTGAGTATAGCGTTCAACACGTAGTTCAAAGAGATGGGCTGCGCATTGTACGTGAAAAAGTTGTGGTAGGCCGTCGCTCGAATATGAGCATCTGGTGATTCTTCAAACTCGGCCCCGATGATGTAGTCTGTGTTGATCCAGTCCAGTTTCTTGAGTAGCTGTTCGGACATTGATTCATTGGAACCGCTAAGATTATCTAACCGCACGCCATCGCCGAACAAAGCGGCGTACTGCTTGGCAACCCCTTGCACCTTGCTACTGTTGCTAGGACAGAAAGATAACGACTTCAATTGACATTATCGCCCGCATTAAAAGCCCTTGTTCATAAACTGATTCCTTGGTACTGTTGATGGGACAGAAAGATAACGACGTCAATTGACATTGTCGCCAAGATTCTAAGCCCTTGTCCATAAACTTTCCATGCGCTGCCCGATACCTGTAGGTGACACGTTTTACGAGGGGTTTGTGGTTTCGTTTGATCTGCGTGGTACCGCTAAGCTTTCCGAGAACGCAATTTATCTGTGTGTGTGTGTGTGTGTGTGTGTGTGTGTGTGTGTGTTGGTGTGTGTGTGTGTGTGTGTGTGTGTGTGTGTGTGTGTGTGTGTGTGTGTGTGTGTGTGTAAGTTATTCTCCAGAACTGGTACCCACAATGTTGAAATCATGTCAAAAATGTAATTGCATATGATTGTTCCGCTCCTGCATTTAAGAAGGCTAGATATCACCAAATCGTATGCTATCATAGAACAAGAAAGGAAAAGCCCTTATGGCTCACGTGTACGACCGATTCGCACATTATGTGACAACAAGTAAAGGGATGGCTTCTGCACCAAATAAGCTTAATCAGTTTTCACACATTTGTTAAACCCCCTCGACCCTTGACCTTTGCGATGAGTCGACTAAATAAGCATACATATGAAAGTCTTATTTTCAGCTATGTTTGTGCCAAATTTGATTGACAAGTTTAATAATAATTTGATAATAACTACAATTCTATCAAAAGTGGCATTTTGCACACATTTGCCGACCTCTTGTGACCCTTGACCTTTCCGAGGGGTCATCCAAATTAATATGCATAGATAGGTCTTGCCATCTAAAATTGTGAATAGTAATTGAGATAAAACATTTCTTGTCAAAATATGGCTATATGGCTATTTTGGACCTATTTCCAGAGCTTTTATGACCTTTGACCTTTCCGAGGGGTCATCCAATTTAGAATGCTTGGATAGGTCTTACCAACAGGTATCAACAGGTAGCATGTTTGGGTTTGAGGTTGTGAATAGTATTTGAGAAAAAAATCATCTTTTGTCAAAATACGGCTATTTTTGACGTATTTCATTTGAGAGAAAATAATTATGTCAAAATATGAATATTTATTTACCTATTTACTGATCCGCTGTTTGAGAGGTTACTGAAATTTGTATGTTTAGAAAGGTTTTGCACAAAGTATACATGACGACGCCGAACGGACGACGGACGGACGACCACTGATCCAGAACACTTTGCTTTGCACGTGAGCCACAATCAGTGCCTTGTTCCGTTTTCTCACTGTGGCCGTCGGTAGGGTGTGCTGTAGTGGCCCGTGCATCACTGTGTGACATGAAGATGATGGCAAATACAATATTATCGACAATGACAAGATTATTGGTGTTGGTGGGTAAAGTACACTATTCGTAAAATCAGTGAAAGTAAAATGCACAGCATCAGCACCAAGCATGGAACCACTGTGACGTACGGACCAAGTGCAGTTGTCACAATGTACTTTACGGGGCACCACTTTACAATGTTTCCGTAATCCTTATTTTCAATGAATTTCCATCATCTTTGTCTTCAACGTTATTCATGATAATGTACAAAAACAGGAAAGTATAGTTTATTCATGAGAAAATAAAAGTAAAGGTTGCTACCACAGTGTTACAAGCGAGAGAAAGTAAAGTAGAAAGTTGACGCCCACCTATCCAATAATCAATCAATTTATTTGATCCTCTCGGTAATTAGACAAAACCATGCCAACCAATACAACCAATACTTTTATTACCCAGCCATTTTAATTCCACCCTAGAAATCATTCAAAGCAACGATTTTGATCAGCTGTCAACCCGCGATTATTAAGGCAGATCCCCCCACCCCACCTAAATAATTAATGCTGTCATTGACTTCTTTAAGCAAAGGTATTTCAGTTATTAATCACCATTGTCTCTATCAACACACCACCTTTCAATACAAAATAAAATGCAGCTAAACACGCACACGCACACACACGCACACACACACACACACACACACACACACACACACACACACACACACACACACACACACACACACATACACATGCTCAAACACACAGATAACATCTTTACATGAAAACACACACACCACCCAGACAGTTCAGTTATTTGGGTTATGAACTTATCATATTTCACTCACACACACACACACACACACACACACACACACACACACACACACACACACACACACACACACACACACACACAGTGCCCTTTGTACAATAGCTGAAGCACATAGTCATTCTGCTCTACTGAACAAGTAGAGGAACCCCATTTAATCTGACTTCCTTCCTCTGAGAACATGAAAAAGCATGTTTTATTTTACAACAGGCTTTATTTTTCAGTAGCCCACGCCATCACAGATTCTTATGAGCAGTGTGAGATTCTCATTAGCCGCCGATTTCATAGAGTTTTAGTCAACTGTAAAGATTGCTGAATTTATGTATAACCTCTAACCTGAACACTGTGATAATCTGAAACACAGGCATGGCAGAGTTGTACTGAGCACGCTTAAACACAGGTATGAAAGAGAAGCGGACAACTGATCATACCTGAATAGGAGTAGAAGAAACATTCCACACACGAGGCATGACAGAGAAGCCTACAAGAATATACTGTAGAACTGTACATACACAATGACATTTTCTCAGGGATTTGCCCCTGTGCGATATTTGCGATAGTGAAGAAATACATTCACCAATGCCAAGGACATGTTAAAATAACATATTTAAGACTTGGATAGGAAGCACCACGCATCTGAATTACTTCATATGAGTAACGTAAAAACTAGTTTTTTTTTTGCAACAGACTTAGATTCTCAAGAGTCTATGTCTTTGTAGGCTTAGCTTTCATTTTGTTTTTTAGTCAGATCCTCAAGATCATTGATTTTTTCAGGATTTCAACCAACAGCCAAAAAATGAATACATAATATAAACTACTTTTCATTGGGTCTGCTGAGTGGCTGAGAGGATACTTCAGCTGGTTAGGATAGAATAGTTAGCGCAAGCTATTCTGTCTGTGCCAGGTTCGTTTCACGCTCTTGGAGCCAGTTGACACACTACACTGCAGCGGCTTTCACAGGGAAAGGTGAACGTGCAACCCATCAGGGTTATTAGCCCCTCCATAGGGGTTAATTAGCACGTGTATAACCCGGGTTACATCGATTCCTGTGAAAGCAGGTGGCAGGCCACTAAGCAGCCCTTTTGTCAATTTTTTCCTATTTTTTTTTTTTCTCTTTGTTAATTTTTATTTTTTTAATTTTTCTTATTTTATTATTTTTTTCTTATTTTTTTTCTATTTTTTTTTCTTATTTTATTATTTTTCCTATTTTTTATGTTAGGAAAAAGAATATGCAAAATAAGTACATTACTGGACAAAGGGAAATAATCTGAAATTATTTCTTATGTTGATACTCAACAAGGGAAAATTTTCTCCCTTGGTGACACTAAACCTACCTGAAATTCTTTTCCATGTTGTTACTGACACTAAACAGATTATTTTCTGGTGCTCAAGTCATGGGTAAAAATAACAAGTTACTGTCTGTGTTGCTTTCTAGATGTTTCTAAGAAAATTACAAGTACTTAATAAGGTAATTTATAACCTACAAGTAACTTTGTAAGTAATTGTAAATTAGTTGTCACAAGTTCTAATAAGTGACTTAAAGTAAGAACTTATAAGAACCTAAACAAAAAAAATTGACCCAAGACAATAAGACACTCGGACAAATTTCCCAACTTACAAGGACAATAAAAAAAATTTGTTTCTCAATAGTACTCTGGTGGTGGAGCTGACGGCGTCAAATGGGCAGGCATGAAAGGCATGACATCTCTTTGCGAAGAGTATCAAATTTAATGAACAATTGATCTTTACTTGCCTAAAAGTCATTGAACTTTTTTCATTGTTTCTTCTACCCCTATTTTTCCCCTTCTTCTAAAAAAATATTTCTTTATCTCTTCAACATTTACGGGATGAATACGCATCTTATTTTGAATTTCATATTTCTGTTGTTTGTAATTGGCCAAATCATCCTGGACTCTCTTAAATTCATGATCGTCAATAATATTGTCCTGTAAGGCTTTACTGATAATAAGTTTCATACTGCTCAGCTTAGCTCCAGCGAGCGTACTCAATGCTTCATGCTTCTGCAACTTTGTATGAAATCTTTTGTTAAGGGCTTCCAAACCAAAGCATGCCACACCTGCGGCAGCGCCAACTCCTTCAATAGCAATGCCTATGACACTTCCAACTCCAGTGGCAAACAGAGCTAAACCAGTGACAGACAATCCAGCTGAAACCACACCCACAGCCATTGATGTGTTGTGTACAGAATTGAAAACTGTTTTATATCGTCTTTTACACCTGGAGTATTTTGCCTGTTCTCCTTCCAAATACTTCTACGCTTCTGTAATATTTATTAAACGGAATGAGTTTGCCTGTAATGTTTTATCTGGAACAATAGGCTCAAGCGGCTCAGGTGGTATTTGCGGATACAAGTTCATCATTTTTTATGACAAATATTTTTTTTTTTAATCAGCGAATTCATTTTGAAACTCTTAAAAGGTATACAATTTGCTAACATAATAAAATGAAATAAGATCTATGTGTTCCAGTTTAATGTAAGTTAGATTAACTAGAGTTGTTTTATCGACCACTATTTTAACAGCAGTATTACTACTCGATACGTTTATATCTATGCCTTTCCTAATAGCTATAATGACCTTTGTTGACTCTTTTACTGTGTCATTCCATGTAAGTTTGATTCCCTGTGCAATATCTGCTTCTTTTACAGAATCCACAGACCTCATGAGAATTTCCAAAACTATTGTGGCTTCTCTAGCTATGGTAAAGCTATCTGGTACAAACACAGCAGAAGTATCTGTTCTACCCTTTCTATTTGTAAGAAGATACCTTCGTTTTTCATACTCCTGCAGTTTTAGTTTTTCTCTGCTACTACTGATGTCTACGAAATAGCTCGGAACACGGATCACAAGTAACGGCCCAGAGTTAATAACTTTCCTAAATATTAAGGGACCTTCATCAGTAAAAAACACATAAGGATTAATAAATTTAAACTTTATATCCCAATCAATTACAGGTGCAGCAGCCTCAGGTGGAAGAAGAGAATATGTAGAGTGCATTATGCTGAGGAAAAAAAAACCTGAATAACATCACGAAGTTGACCAAGTTTAGGAAACTGTCTCTCGGTATCGTCTTTCACGTCATCGATTATCTTCCGCCTGTACAATCCATTGGAATCAAGTTCAAGGCCATATACCTCTCCCTCCTCTCCTTTTTCATCAAAACCCGGCACATCACCCAAATCTTTTAACTCTATTACCGGACATGCAACTAGTATAATTTTTGTCTTTGGACCGCCACTCATTTTTTATTCAGCAAAAATAACATTTATTTAAATTCCACCACAACACTAAAATCATGCATCTGAACTGGTTTTCCATCCTGATTAGTTACAGATAAACACAATGATTCAAAAGAAACTGGAACCCAATATTTTAAACTGTAAATTAGGAAATCTAATAACTTCACTCTCACAATAGAGAGCAGTTCCAGTCGGTAAGCATCTCAACAAAGTCAAAGGCTTTCCATTGTGAACATTTTCAGTCGTATTCAGTTCTTTTAAATAAACATTTAGCAATGTGTGTACTGACAAATGAATAGGGTATCTTCCAGTTATTTTATCTCCAACTGTCATAGGTAACCAACCCTCAATATTGGCACTTCCAAAACCCAATGCCCAATTCTCATCCTTAGAAGTTAGATGTCTGCCTATTAACCCGAGTAAATATGCAAGTTCACGTGAAATTATAGGCTGACTACCTACAGGAAAATCTAATGTAACATGTAAGTTAGTCGGATTTAAAGTTGCTTTAATTTTTAATTTATTTTGAAACCATTCAGCTAAAGTACAAATGTCATAATACCCAGATGGCATAAAGTGTATTTTAGTGCCCAATCCACTGTTACCAGCATTGCTATAACTTACATGAAAACTTTTATCATATGTTACATTAAACCACTTTACTGTGTAGAACATTTCATGGATAGCTACAGCTTTGCTACCATCACGATTATCAATCCCATTAGTTAACCCCACTGGTTTGTTTGTGTCAATATTTGATAAGGTTATAAACACTTTTATTATCGCATAAAAAAGCATAATGGAATTTAAATCACCAACAATTACCACTGTTACTGCATTTCAATTTAACGTGGACGCCAAGTACAATGTTGCACCAATTTATAATCAGAAAATAATTCAGCTAAATGAGCTCGATATAGCTTTGACAGAAGGAGATTTATTTCAAGTGAAAGTGCCAAATCCGTATGATCATTACCTAAACCCTCCAATAACAGATGATGCAACTGCAAGAAAGTGGTCCTCAAGCCCACTACAGATGTTTCAAAACCAACTTAACTTTGCTATTCTATGCTCAACTACTGGCTGTGGCGTTTCTTTTACAGACCATTTAAATCACCCAAACAAACTGATTAAGTCTGTCTATCGTTTCCACACGTATTACCAGCTTAGAAGAATACTGTCAAAACTCCATACCCCACTGCCCACTGAATCCAGTTTTAATCAGTTTAACAACCCCATTGATTTTAAAGCATTTGAATGGATCTGTAATGAATTTAACATCAGTTCAAAGTATGACTTTACACAAAAACTTGATGATCACAATGGTATGGGCACATTGTATTATGCTATGAGTCACAGACAATACCCTCAAGATTAATACCCTGGTTACACTTCATTCTCACTAAAATCTGAAGTCTGGTTAGGCTCAATAGAACAGAAACAGTCTAATGCCTGGGCCACATTTGTCTTAGACAGAAGTAACGGGTTTACACAAGCGGGAGTTGAACGCATAAATGAGTCTATCAGAACGTATGTGTGGTGTATACTAGAAGCACAAGCTTAAACAAAATTAAACATCTTAAACGGGAGTGGGAAATTTGAAGCACAAAAACAGTTTCTTGCAAACCTTGAAGACTCGATCAACTCAGTAGTAGATCTCCCATCAAGCATACAACACTACCAAGACGTTCTCAGATATGCTAGATTGAAAGTTGACTTTGTAGTTGGTATCGGGTTATACATGTTGCCATCAGACCTTCAACTCCAAATGGGGACAATAACAAATTTTAATAATGAAATAGTTGTTGCTGGGAGTGAACAGAAATTAGGACTCAATCAATCTGTAAACTTGAGCCCAACAACCACACACCTACAACCATTAAAACCATTAATAACGCCAGTAAAGTTAGTAACATCATCATCACCCGTACAGGCTGTAACGCCAGTAATGTCAGTAACAGCCCCAGCATCGGCACCGACACCTGCACCAGCACCAGTGCAGCCAGTAACCCAAGTAAACACACATGAGTCAAAGAGAACTGCATTGGTAATAGGCCTTACTGGATTAGGGATATTACTTCTTTACCTGTTTCATTAAATATCACACTATTAACCCTCCTACTGTCACCAAAAAGACCCACACATGCTCCGCCATAAACCCGACTACCTTTGCTGCTGTACTAATCAGCCAACTGACAACACTACCTATTATGCCAGGCAAGGCATCCATTGCTTTCACAGCAAATTTCTTAAGCAAGTCTGATATTTGAGACAACTGTTTCTTTACCCATGCCTGTAAATCTTTTGGGTCTGAGGGGGGCTGGAGGTGCCGGTGGTTCTGGAGCTCTACCACCTGGTCCACCTGTTACAGCTAATACAACAGTACTGATAATAAATCCAAGAGCAGTAATTAAACTTGCAATTGTGATACCCTGCTCTCTGAAAAGTGTTTTCAATCTCTCGGCCAAAGTTGTGTCTTCATGAAGTATTTTTTTTAATAGTTTCTCTAATCCTGTTGACCTGTGTTTTCAGTTTTTCTTTTCTAATTTCAATCATTTCTAGTCATTCTGATCTTTCTATCTGCAAATCATTTAATCTGTGTTGTATTCTTTCTTTCATTTCTGTGTCATAATTCTCATCGTCATCTTTAGCTAATTTTTTTTTTCTCTTTCTATGTGTTTATCAAGCTCGCGTAGTTTGGCTACATTATTCACAAGCTCACCTCTGATTGACTGCAGTGATTTATCCAAACCCGATAACTCCCGCATTGTCAAAGGAGAGTCACCTATTTTTTTTCATAGCCTCATTTATTTGTCCTTCAGTAAATGAGGTTTCGTGTATTACCTTGTCTGCTATTTCTGGAAGCCTTTTTACTTCAGTCATTTCAATTTCTTGTCCAGTTGGCAATCTTGTTTGGGTGTCATGAAGGACACTTGCAAGTCTACATGGTAACTTTTTACTACCAACACCAAGGTAACGCTGCAGTGCTGCCTCACCACCAACATCAGTTTTAATTGTACTTAAAGATCTATACTTAGCTTGATCTTTCTTATAAGTCAAATGTACTTTTCCTTTGTCTGTATTTACAAGTAAGAGGCCTTTATCAAGTTCAAACTGATTAGGATCTATAACATCTGGGCGATCACCAACACTATCATAAAACGAGTTCACTTTGTCTTTCAACAGTTCGTGATACATACTAGAAGTATTTACCATTCCAGTCATATCTATTGCACCAATATCATAGTCATTCATGTCATCCATTTCAAAATCTTCATGACCAAATCCTCTCGCTGCCATTGTTTTTATTATTATTATTATTATTTTTTTATTTGTGTATAATAAAATGACATCATCCTACGGATCAAAATTAGACCCATACAGAAAACTATGTGAGCCTCTTGTTGTTAAGGGCATTAGACAATCAATTGTTGTCACAAACAATCCTAGCACTAAAGATCAAAACCAAACTCTTACTGTAAAGTTTCCAAACATAGGTCCCAGTGACGTTATTGTTCCTGGCACTGCACGCCTTGCATTTAATATCAAACTTTCATCAGAATCAGATGACAAAAGAACACTAGTTGACAACCTAGGCAGAGCAATTATTAAAACTATTAAAGTTTAACTTGAAGGTAAGGAAGTGTTTAGTCTTGATGATGCTGATGTATTCTACTGTTACAAAGATCTCTGGCTTACTCGAGAAGAAAGAGAAGACCGTATTTATCAAGGCATACAGTCTGATAATGTTGCCAAACTCAGTATCAATGCATCAGATAAATCAACAACAGAAGCCAATGACGTTATTGTGGCAAAAACATATGGAAATAGATTTTGCATTCCACTTGAATTTGAAATCCTAACAGTGCATTTGCCTTATTACCAAGGAGCACTGAATGACCGTCTGAGTTTTGAACTAATTTTCAATGACTATTCCAAAGTTATTAAATCAACTGACACAGACGCAACATATAAGATCTCTAACATTTCCTTAGAATATGAAATTGTCACACATGCTCATCTAGCTACTCTCATTCAACATCAGTACCAGTCAAGAAAGCCAATTTATTATGATCGTGTGATAAGACACAGTTTGATTTATAAAGACAAAAGCGACCCAATGTGGAACATCAACTTGAACACACCTGCTAGGTCACTGAAAGGCATTCTTATATTGTTTGTTAAACGGGCAAGTCCATACGGACAGGATTCAGAAACATTTTACAATCCAAAGATTACTCATTTGTCTTGTACTATTTAAGGCCATCCTAATCAAGTGTATGCTTCGGGTATGCTACCTTACAAACACTATGATGAGATCCTAAAATCTTTTGCAGGCAGAAGGCTTAGAGAAAAACCAGCAAACATGGCATCTAAAGATCTGCATCTGTATGACATAAGAATTGCTCAATACCTGACAGAAAAGTATGCACTGTGGCTAGACCTGCGTAGTACAGACGACGACTACCTACATGGGTCAGCTCGTACTGTTGAAAACAGCAGTGATGGAATTACAATCCAAATACAAACAAAGACTGAAACCGCTGGTGCAATAAATATATATTTGTAACTGATTTATGATGCCCAACTCAATATATCAAAAAGCAGACTAAGTGGACACTTGTCTTAAAATTATATTGTGTTTTAAAATGAACTTGATGACACTTGACCCACACTGTGGCTTGTTTTGTGGCGCCACAGGCTGTGGAAAAACTGAATTTTTGTTTTTAACCTCTTACAAACAAGATACATCTGTCATTTCGAAAACATTGTGATATTTTGTCCAACAATCAAACACAACAAAGCTTTTCACAACGTTCATTCATTTTGACTGACAACAACATCTATTTAGTTGACCCTGTAAAAAAAATAAACGACTACCTGCAGTATTTTTACAAGCAATTTGAAAGACAGTCAACTTTGTTCATAGTCGATGACTGCTCTGCAGAGAAAGACATTGTTAAGAAGAGAAACACATTAGCAGAACTTGCCTTCAGTGGCAGACACGCAAACATCAGTGTATGGATTGTCACTCAAAAATATAATGCTGTACTGAAAGATTTTCGAGAACAGCTAAAGTTTATCTGTTTGTTTTACTGTAAGGATCGTGACAGCTTTGAAAACTGTCTCAGAGAAAATGGTGTCACCCCCAACAAACATGAACAAGACATTGTAAAAAAACAAACTTAAATTGACTAAGCATCTAAAACTTATTTTAAAGACAGATCAGCTCACAGGGTATGGATTAGTAAATTAATTTATACTTATGGTTTGTCCATAAAAAATGACAGACAGGCAAAGCGGGCGAGTGTTTGATATCACAGAGAGCTTCAGAGGCTTTGTGCATTTTAATGACTTAAAAACACAAGTTAGACACCCGTTTAAGCCTTTGTTAAAACTCTCAACACCAATGAAGATATACATGGCATATAATGTAACTTTTGGATATTCTAATAGTCCACCACGTTATAATTACAAGACTGTTGATCTTAAGACACAAGATTTATAATTTATGATGCTAACTGTGACTGGTTTCAGAGTATGTGTTTACACATATTCTACCATCTAAGTAAACAACATGATTATATTGAATTTGTTACTGTCAATAAAATGATATTACACCTGCAGCACGAGCACAAGACCTTAAAACACATACCAGGGAAGTGGTTGCTTTGTTGGGGAGTGAACTAAATATTTATTATTATAGGGATTACAGACAATAAAGTGGTATTACACAAGGTGTAATTTTTCTATTTATTATTTTCACTGACAAATAAAAATGACGGACAATGCCCAAAGCTCATCAGGCTTAAGGAACGTGTTTCACACAACAGACTTGCTTATATCTAATATTTACAGTGTCTAAGATAATCTTCTTTCTGGTAGTGTAAAAATTCAGATTGTTGCTAAAATAGAATTTACAGGGTAGATAGTGAAGTGATTGTTTCGTATATCTCGACAAGACAACACACAGTTAATTCAAGAAGAGAACTAGAAAACGTGTTTAGAGAAAGATTGTTGCCTGACTTCCTTGAAGCAATTGATAGTGCAAAAATGCAAGGGTCTGGTTGGCATGAAGGACGTGTACATGAACTGCAACTGAAGCATTCAAGGTATCATCCTATTTTAGGCAAATCATGGTTGACACTGGGAACTGAGGTTGCAAACAAAAAGGCTGTAGTCAATATTCAGAACAATGATAATTTCTGTTTCATGTGGTGTGTGCTTGCTAAACTATACTTTGTAAAAACAAAACCTGAGCGTGTATCTAACTATAACAAATTTGTAAATGAACTTAACTCAGTGGCATAGATTTTCCTGTTAAGGTGGAGGACATAGATTTGTTTGAAAAACGAAATCCTGGTATATCTGTAAATGTGTATGTATGGGATAATGAGTCTTAGAACAAGTAACAACCAATTAGAGTGTCACCAATTGCCTTAACCTACGGACAGTCAGAAGATAAGCATGTTGACATGTTACTAATAAGTTCTGGCTCCGGTGATAACTTTCACTACACAGTTATCAGAAGTATTTAAAGACTAATTCATCATACAACAAAACATGATGGCAAACAGGAATTTTGTAAAAAAAAAAATGTTTACAGAGGTTTTCCTCTATTGTAGTAGCACACAAACATGTTAAACATTGAAGGTCACCTGATGACATTCAATCAGAACTTAGGTATCCAGATCCTGGCAGCAAGGTTTATTTTAAAAACTATGGTAATGAGCAAAAGCTGCCATTTGTAGTGTATGCTGATTCTGAATCACTGGTTGTACCATATGATGGTCCTCTTCCAGAATCATTACCAAAGACTGTAAAATTGAATGACCAAGTGGTGTGTTCTTTTGGATACATTCTTGTTAGGTCAGATGGTGTGCATGAAGAACCTGTTATCTACATAGGTGAAAATGCAGCAGCTGAGTTTTTAACAGAAATGAGACAACTGTATAGCCAGATAGTACAGTATCTGGAAAAGTGTCAGATGCCTTTGGTGACAGAAGAAGATAAACTAAATTTTAAAATGGCGGAGATGTGTTGGATTTGTGAACAATCCCTGGGAGGTTGTGAAGAACTTTTGAAGGGTGATTAAGTTCGTGACCATGACCACATAACTGGACATTACAGAGGTGCTGCACATAGTGATTGCAACTTGAAACTAAAAATTGATCACAAGTAAGTTGCCTATCTTTTTCACAATCTCAAGGGGTATGATTCACATATTGTCATGCAGGCTGTGGACGAGTCTTACAAAAAAATTAGTTGTATTGCCCAGACAACTGAAAATTACTTGACTTTTATTTGACATGGGCAGTGGGCAGATGTTCACATCTGCACGGGACATAGACGACCCCGCCCTCCACGAGTCGCCTGCTGCCTTGCAGGCCTGGCCGCTTGGCTGCGGAAAGGCTAAGGGAGGAAACCCCTGACATCAAAGCCCCCGTGTCTCCGGGGAAGGCTTTTGAGCCAGAGACTAGGACAAGGACAGTCTGATATAAAACCTACGACCCGAGGACCTCGATGCCATCGTCCCAGCTTGCTAGGCCATGGCAGATGAACCAAGGGTTTAAAGGGTGGGGCCAGTACTGCGCACACTGCACTCCACCAAAAAGCTCCACTGAGCAGGCTTTAGGAAACGTCCACGGACCATGACACTGACCATTCCAAGTCCTGTAGCGATGGGCGAGGGGCGAAACGGCAGGTGAAAGATGTTACTGGAAGCCGCAGTCTCAAACCTGCATGCAGGCGGTTCAGGATATTGGTCGCCTGATGTTGACCTGGGGATGACAACATCACTCGGCACACCCTGAACGACCAAGCAGCCTTCTCTAGGGACAGCACTGCTTGCTCCACACGGAGAGGGGCCTAGAAAAGGTGGCCTAACCAAAGCTCGTCCCCTCGCAACCCCAGTTGGCTAGCCGCGGTCAACGGGCATCTTCTCCTGCGGTCAAAAAACAAGAAAGAATAACGGATCCACTCTCATGACGACCACGACCGGACTCAATGTAGCATGCTGGAACGTCCGAACCATGCTCGACAAAGCAGACAGCGGACGCCCTGAACGTCGCTCCGCCCTCATTGCCCATGAATTGCGGAGGTTAAACATCGACATCGCCGCGCTCAGCGAAGTACGCCTTCCGGACGAAGGCAGCCTCCAAGAACTTGGTGCTGGGTACACCCTCTACTGGTCAGGCAGGCCTGCATCAGAAAGACGGCTCTCAGGCGTGGGTTTCATGGTCAAGACATCCATTGCGACTAAGCTGGAAAACCTACCAACGGGCCACTCAGATCGCATCATGTCCATGCGCCTCCCACTGAGACACCAGCAACACGTCACCCTTCTCAGTGTGTACTCCCCAACCCTCCTGGCAGAGCCTGCTGAAAAGGACAAGTTTTACACTGACCTGCGCAGCCTCCTACAGAGTACCCCAGCAGACGACAAAGTCATCATCCTTGGCGACTTCAACGCCAGAGTGGGCCAGGACTCTGAAGCCTGGAAAGGAGTCCTCGGCAAGCATGGCGTGGGGAACTGCAATGACAATGGCCGCCTACTGTTGGAGTTCTGTGCGGAGCAGCAACTGGTCATCACCAACACTACTTTTCAGCAAAAGGACAGTCGAAAGACCACCTGGATGCATCCTCGCTCCAAACACTGGCACCTTATCGACTATGTCCTAGTGCGTCAGAGGGACCGCAGTGACGTCCTCCTCACCAGAGTGATGCCCAGCGCAGAGTGCCACACTGACCACCGCCTTGTCCGCTGCAAACTCAGGCTCCACTTCAAGCCAAAACCCAAGAAATGGGGGCCCCCCAAGAAAAAGCTTGATGTTGCCAGCCTTCAGCGTGATGATGTGAAAGCTGCCTTTCAGACAGATTTACAGCGCAGGCTCAAAGACACAGCGGACCCAGTAGACTCCTCCCCTGAAACACTTTGGGAACAACTAAAAACTGCTATTGCAAAATCCTCTGCAGAAGTCTTGGGTTTCGCCAGAAAGAAGAACAAAGACTGGTTTGACGAAAACGATGTAGAGATCCAGGAACACCTAGCAAAAAAAAGAGCCGCCCATCAGGCTCACCTAGCCCAGCCTTCCTGCCCTGTGAAGAAGTCTGCCTTCCGCCTCGTCTGCAGCAGTCTCCAGCGCAAGCTCAGAGATCTCCAGAATGAGTGGTGGACCAGACTTGCACAGAGGACCCAGCTTTGCGCTGACAATGGTGACTACAGGGGTTTCTACGAAGCACTGAAAGCAGTGTATGGCCCCAGGCACCTGGTACAAAGTCCCCTGCGAAGCGCGAACGGCCAGGCACTCCTCACAGATAATACCTCCATCTTGAACCGCTGGTCGGAATACTTTCAGAGCCTCTTCAGCGCTGAGCGCACTGTTCAAGAAGCAGTCGTCCTACAAATCCCACACCTCCCAGTAAAGGTTGAATTGGACGAACCGCCCACCGCTGAAGAGACCCTCAAAGCCATCCATCAGCTCAAGAGTGGCAAAGCAGCAGGCATTGATGGAATACCGCCAGAGATCTGGAAACATGGAGGCACAGCACTGCACAACAAGCTCCATGACCTCTTTCTCTGCTGCTGGGAGGAAGGAACACTACCAAAAGATCTCCGTGATGCAGTCGTTATCACCCTGTACAAGAACAAAGGCGAGAAGTCTGACTGTTCCAACTACCGGGGAATTACCCTGCTGTCCATTGCTGGGAAAATCCTTGCAAGGCTGCTCCTGAATCGGCTGGTACCTGCCATCGCTGAAGACCAACTCCCAGAGGGCCAGTGTGGCTTCAGAGCAAACAGGAGCACCACCGATATGGTCTTCGTGCTGAGACAGCTACAGGAGAAGTGCCGCGAGCAGAACAAAGGGCTGTACGTAACGTTTGTCGACCTAACAAAAGCGTTCGACACTGTGAGCAGGCAAGGCATGTGGCAGATCCTGGAGCGACTTGGCTGTCCCCCAAAGTTCCTCAACATGATTGTCCAGCTACACGAGGACCAGCAAGGCCAGGTCAGACTCAACAATGACCTCTCAGAACCATTCCCTATTCTCAACGGTGTAAAGCAGGGCTGCGTGCTGGCACCGACCCTCTTCACCATCTTTTTTAGCATGATGTTGAAGCAGGCCACAGTGGACCTCGATGATGACGATGCAGTGTACATCAGGTATCGTCTCGATGGCAGCCTGTTTAACCTCAGACGACTGCAGGCCCACACGAAAACCCTAGACCAACTGATTCGCGAGCTGCTTTTTGCTGATGATGCTGCCCTCGTTGCACACACAGAGAGAGCCCTGCAGCGCATCACGTCTTGCTTCGCAGATGCTGCCCAGCTCTTTGGACTCGAGGTCAGTCTGAAAAAGACAGAGGTCCTCCATCAGCCGGCACCCAAGACAGTGTACCGCCCTCCTCACATCACCATCGGCGAGTCTGAACTAAAGTCAGTGCACCAGTTTACTTACCTTGGCTGCATTATCACGTCGGACGCCAAGCTGGACAAGGAGCTTGACAGCAGGCTGGCAAAAGCGAACAGCGCTTTCGGGCGACTTTTCAAGCGGGTGTGGCACAATCAGCAGCTGAAAACAGGCACCAAGATCAGCGTGTACAGAGCTGTGGTCCTCACCACCCTGCTGTATGGTTCCGAGTCCTGGGCCCTCTACCGCAGCCAACTACGACTCCTCGAACGCTTCCACCAGCGCTGCCTGCGTACCATCCTGGGCATTCACTGGAGTGACTATGTCACCAACGTCGAGGTCCTTGAACGGGCTGAAACTGTGAGCATCGAGGCTTTGCTGCTGCGGACACAGCTCCGCTGGGCGGGGCATGTCTCCAGGATGGAGGATCATCGCCTACCAAAGATCACCCTGTTCGGCGAGCTTGCTACTGGACACCGTGACAGAGGGGCACCAAAGAAGAGATACAAAGACTGTCTCAAGAAGTCACTTAGTGCCTGCCAAATCGACCACCACCAGTGGTCTTCGCTTGCTGCGGACCGTGACACCTGGCGCTCCACCATTTACAAGGCAGCTGTCTCCTTTGAGGACTCTCACAGAGCTAGCCTTAAGGACAAGCGGCTCAGGAGAAAAAACAGAGATGCCGCAGCTCAGAACCCTGGCCATACCTTCCCCTGCAGCCACTGCGGTCGAACCTGCCTGTCTCGGATTGGCCTCCGCAGCCACGAACAAGCCTGCAGACGTCGTGGGCAACTCCTATAAAATCTTCGTTCGCGAAGTCAAGCCAAGAGAGAGACTTGACTTTTAGGTTAGACAAATTAGCGTTTTATGACTCTGTGCAACATTTGTCTTTAGGGCTTGCTAGTCTGGCAGAAGGATTAACTGAGTATCCAATAAGTAAATATTTTGAGCCAGAGTTGAACAAAAATGGAATATATCCCTACCAGTACATTGATCACTGGGTTGTGTTTGAGGAAAGGAGACTACCACCAAAAGATAAATTTTATTCTACACTAAATGGTAAAGGTATTTCTGACTCTGATTACAAGCATGCCCTCGATGCATGGGAAAAACTAGGGTGTGAAACGATTGGTGACTACCATGACCAGTACTTGAAAGCTGACGTTTGTTTGCTAGCAGGCGTATTTGAAAGTTATCATGAAAAAGGTTTGTTACACTATAGTCTTAACCCAGCTTGCTATATAACTAGTCCTGGCATGACATGGGATGCATTTTTGAAATCCAGTAAGATATCTATAGACCTGCTGTCTGATCATACGATGGGTGAAATGGTGGAACGTGGTTTGAGGGGAGGTATTAGTATAGCCGCAAACAACTATGCCAAAGCCTACAACAAATATCTTGATGACTTTGACCCCTCAAGGCCAAGGTCATTCATTACATACTTGGACGCTAATAACTTTATGGATTTGCAATGTGTGAGTTATTACCCTTGAAAAACTTTCGTCTGCACGATTTGTCACAGTGTGATATAACAAAATTAAGAAACGAAATTATGAATTATGATCGTGATCACAAAAAGGGTTGGATCTTTGAAGTCAACCTGGAGTACCCACACCATCTACATGATTAACAAAATGTTTATCCATTAGCTGTTGAAAAAATGTCTTTAACAGGGAAAAAAGAAGACACAACTTGTGCCAAATTTGAATGACAAAGTCAATTACGTTTGTCACTATCGATTGCTGCAGTTTTACATCAGGCATGGGTTAATACTAAAGAAAGTTCACAGAGGTATTAAATTTGATCAAAGTGCTTTCATGAAAGATTACATGATGAAAAACACAACCCTCTGTGCAAGAGATGGCAACACTGCATTTGACAAAGACTTCTTTAAACTTATGAACATTGCCTGTTTTGGTAAGACAATGGAAAACCCTCATCACGCAAAGATGTGAGACTTGTCGCAACTGGATCAGGTGCTATTAAACTTACGGGTAAGCCACAGTACATAGGGTATAAAGGCATCCATCATTCTTTGCAGTGACACTCAAAACAAAAGATTGTTAAACTGGACAAGCCAGTATTCATTTGTATGGCAATTCTTGAGTTATAAAAACTGCTAATGCTTGAATTCTACTATGATTACCTCAAACCAAAGTATCCTGAATGTCGTCTGCTATACACTGACACTGACTCTATGATCATTGATGTTCCTACTGAAGACTTTTATGAAGACATGAAAACAGAGTTACACATACCCCAAGTAGTAACCAATTCTGGAAAACAACGCATGTGTATGTGTAGTTTGTGTGTGCGTATGTGTGTGTGTGTGTGTGTGTGTGTGTGTGTGTGTGTGCGTGTATGTGTGTGTGTGTGTGTGTGTGTGTGTGTGTGTGTGTGTGTGTGTGCTTGAGTGTGAGGTGTGTTTGTATGTGTGTGTGTGCATAGTAACCAGTACTGCAGTAAAACGCATGTGTATGTGTAGTTTGTGTGTGTGTTTGTGTGTGTGTGTGTGTGTGTGTGTGTGTGTGTGTGTGTGTGTGTGTGTGTGTTGCGTCACGTTTTTTGTTGTTGTTGTTGCGCAAAGTCAGATTGCAAATTAGAACATCTCAGGAGTACATTTCCATGGGGACGAATTAACGTTTTTGTGGCATTGCACTGTGATTTTTGTACATGCGTTATTTTTCTGTAAGACATATAGATCTTTTCTCACAACAGTTACGTGTGTGCTTGTGTTATTCTTTTTAGGGCATGTGTGTGGTGATCATAAGAAAAGATCCGGTGTTCGTTGAGTTATTTTAGATCAGAATCACGTACCTTTTTAGTATGTTTTTTTTTTCCTTTTTGCATGGAGAATTACGATCGATTTGTGTGTGTGTGTGTGTGTGTGTGTGTGTGTGTGTGTGTGTGTGTGTGTGTGTGTGTGTGTGTGTGTGTGTGTGTGTGTGTGTGTGACTAGAATGTTGCACATTTCACTGACTTGTAGCAAAGTCAGACCTACACTGGAAGGTTCAACAAAAAGTGTGTGTATAAAATGGTGCCAAACATCGCACACCAACAACACGTTCTTTTAGCTTGTTTATTCTGGCTTAATAATAATAATAATAATTACGGTATTTATAATGCGCTTATCTTATAATAATTATAACTCTAAGCGCGCACTCACAACTCGCGCACGCATGCGCACGCTTTAGACAATGACTTGCGTACCACAAACAGTGGAATACATTACGACGGTTAGCTTAGGGTGGGGAGTGTGGTGATATAGTGCTAAAACTGTTGAAAGAGGTGAGTTTTGAGGGCGGACTGGAAGGAGGAGAGAGAGTGTTTCTGACGGAGAGAGAGTGGGAGAGTGTTCCAGGTGGATGGACCATAGACGGAGAAGGAGCGGGGGCCGAAAGTGTTAAGTTTGGTGCGAGGGACGTGGAGGCGGAGAGGGTCAGAGGCAGAGCGGAGGGAGCGGGAAGGTGTGTAGGGGTGAAGTAAGTTGGAGAGATACGCAGGAGCGCAGTTGTTCAGGGATTTGTAGCAGAGAGACAGAATTTTGTATTGGATGCGTTGGGGGATGGGGAGCAAGTGAAGGAGTTTGAGCAGGGGTGTGACGTGGTCGGATTTTTTCTTTCTGAGGACGAGGCGGGCAGCATTGTTCTGAACGCGTTGGAGAGTGAAAATGTTGGAGTGAGGGAGGCCGGAAAGGAGAAAGTTGCAGTAGTCGATGCGAGATAAGATGAGAGAGACAGCAAGTTTGGTGGCAGCTTCGGTAGTGAGGTATTTTCTGATCTGACTGATGCGGCGGAGGTGGAAATACAATGCTTGGGCAGTGGCGGAGACGAAGCTGGTCATGGACAGAGAGGAATCGAGGATAACGCCGAGGTTCTTGGCCGAGTCAGAGAGGGAGATGGGGGTGCTATCGAGTTGAAGGTGGAGAGAGGGAGGGAGCTGGGAGAGTTTCTGGCGAGTGCCTACCAGCATGGCTTCCGTTTTGTCGTCGTTCAGTTTTAGCTTGTTTTCTGTCATCCAGTTTTTCACGTCTTCGTAGCAGTCAGTCGTGCGAGTCAGTAGTGACTGAGTGTTGTCGAGTTTGTCTTTGTCTAGCAGTTGTGAGTCGTCAGCGTAGAGGTGGTGGTGTATGCGGTGAGACTGGATGATGTTGGACAGAGGAGTGGTGTAGAGTGTGAAAAGGACCGGGCCCAGGACGGACCCTGTGGGACTCCGCAGGAGAGCGTGACTGGGTTGGAAGAGACGCCGTTGATGATGACGGACTGCTGTCTGTCGGAGAGGTAGGAGAGAAACCAGGAGTGAGCAGAATCAGCGATGCCAAAGGAGTGGTGGAGTCGGTGGAGGAGGATAGAGTGGTCTATAGTGTCAAAGGCGGCAGAGAGATCGAGTAGTGTAAGAAGAGAGATGTTGACCGAGTCGGTGGAGAGAAGCAGATCGTTTAAGATATGTAGAAAAGCTGTTTCAGTGCTGTGATGTTTGCGATAGGCAGACTGGAATGGACTGAGGAGGTTGTTGTCGGTGAGGTGGAGGTTGATCTGGTTGAGAACAACCTTCTCAAGAAGCTTGGACAGGAAAGAGGGATTGGAGACTGGGTGATAGTTCTTGAGTTCGTTTGGGTCGAGGTTGTGTTTTTTTAGGAGAGGACGGACGATGGCGGACTTGAAGATATCGGGGACGGAGCCGTTTTCTAGAGATGCGTTGATGATGTCGGTAATGAAGGGCAGAAGTTTTGAAGGCCGTCACGGTAGAGAGAAGCTGGGAGGGGGTCTAGCTCGCAGGTTTTGAAGGGCAAGGCTTTATGGTCTTGAGTACTTCATCCTGAGAGACGGGGCGGAAGGACGAGAGGGGAGTGCCGGAAAAGGGGGGGGGGGGGGGTCGGGAGGGCAAGGCGGAGAAGGCAGGGTGTCGAGTGTGTCGCGCAGAGTTTGGATTTTGTCCGAAAAATAAGTAGAAAAAGCAGACGTGAGTTCTTCTTTGCTGTGTGTGTTGGGGAGAGGAGAGTTTTTATAAGTGCCTAGGAGTGTGTTCATGGTGGCGTAGAGGGTTTTGGAAGAAGTGGATTCCAGGATTTGCTTTTGAAGGTATTTGCGTTTAGATTCGGAGATCATTTTGCAGACTTTGGATCTAGTTGTTTGGAAGATCTGTCTGTGAACGGTGAGGTCAGATGAGCGCCAGCGGCGTTCCGCTTGTCGGCGCTCGCGCATGGCTTCAGTTATGTCGTCAGTGAGCCAGGGGGAGGGGAGTCGGTTGGGTATGGAGCAGGTGGTGACAGGGGCATTGGTGTCTAGAAGTTTTCGAAGGGAGGAATCGAAATGGGATGCAAGATCGGAAGAGGGGGCGGGGTCCAAGAGAAGGTCGACAGCTTCGTCGAAGAAGCTCTCGCGGTTGACAGATTTTAGTTTGCGACGAGAGACGATGAGCTTGTTTTTTTTCGGGGGAGGTAGATTGAGGGAGACGAGAATAGCGAGGTGGTCAGAGGGAAGCACAGAGGAGGTGTCAGAGTCGAGAAAGAGTTGATCGGAGGTGCGGGTGATGATCCAGTCGAGGGTGTGGCCGAGTCGGTGGGTGGGTTTAGTGATGTGTTGTGTAAGATTGTGGTTTGGCCGTATACACAAGGTTTCATGACACAGGTCTAGATTTTGTTTTGTCACTCATTCCCTTGCGTATTTCGAACACATTTTTGCTTGTAACAAGCCAGGTACTGTTCTCGTCACCGGACCCACCTGACCACAATGGTGATATACACCGAAACTTTCTTTTCTTGTGACCGTTCTGTGGATTTCTATTTGTCAGTGTCACTTCTTCTTGTTTTTTTATTCATTGCGTTGTTGGGGGTGCTCGTGGCACTTTTTGTTGGTCTTTTATAAACCAGAGAAATGCCTGATGCATTTGAGGGTTAAGCACTAGGTCTTGTTTTACCCTGCTGCTTCCCTTCCTCGTTTTTGTTGTCGAGTTTATGTGTTTCATTGCGTGTTGGTTTCTTAGGTCGGCTTGTTTTGCCTTGGTACAGTGCTAAGACTGAGCGTTAGACTGATGGTTGGTTGGTTAGTTCGGGTTTAACGTCCACAGCACCGAGGTGATCATGGACGGCCCTGACGTTCGGGTTACGGGGGACAGGGAAATCTATTGCCTATGAAGTACGACCTGAACACTGATCAACTCAGGCGCACTCCAACTGTGCCACTTTGATTTACCAGGACCTTTCAACGGACATGCTATTAAACAAATCCGTTTTCTCCCCTGGATTGTGAGTCCAGCTACCGGGGCCGGGACGGGATTCGAACCCAGGACCCGGCGATTCCCTTCGCTCTCCTGCTCCGACGTTTAACCGCCTGAGCTATTTCGGACCCTGCATTAGACTGAAACTCGCGCGCGGTAGATATTCCGTTTTACCGGACACGCGGTCCCACGTCACTGTGAGTCATCAGTGACCATTGTTGCTGGTGCTTGTTAATTGCGTCTTGACAGACTCCTTGGCGTTTTGCGATGTTGAGGATTCTGGCCTGGGATTATTGATTTCCCTCGTGTTTCGGAGGTTTCTTAGGTCGGCTTGTTTGCCCTTGCGCTGTGGTTTTGCGCTAAAATACTTTTCTGTCGAGATTTGGTTGGTTTTCGCCATTTTCCGCGCCCAGCGCAGCCGGGGCGGCCGTCGGCACCGTGCGGCCAAGGCTGGTTCCGTCCATCTTGGGCCCTATACCTGCAGAAACAATAAACAGCACTGCACATGTGGCCCTGCAGAGACAAAAAAAAAAATGGATGAAAATGTGTCCCTGAGGGAAGAGTCCTAACTTCTCATGTGTCCCTGCAGAAAAAAAGAAAAACATGCTCAAGGGTCCCCGCTGCGGAAACAGGAGGCATAGATGCACATTGGTACCTGCGGAAAGGGGCATAGATGTTAGCGTGTCCCTGAATAAAAAGAAATACACATGCATCAGGGTCCATACGCATATATGTTCCCGGGTCCCCGCCGAAGGAGGCACAGATGTTCAGTCGTGTGTCTCTGCAGAAAAGAAAAACACACATGGAAACGGTTTCCCTGCACTGAGAAAAAAGAAAACTGTTACGTGGTGGAGTTGTAGTCGAAGTATGATAAACACACCAGACACACACGCACGTAGAGTTCTTTAAAGTAAACCTCGTTCAGCTGCAATCCGTCACAGGTGGCTTAAGGATGTAGACAATATTGGAGTAACAGTTCCAACAATATTTAATTCAGCGATGCGATATCCACACAATAATGCACTTTCAAATGCACAAACTACTGATACAAAGTCTTTTCCGCTTTGTCCACACTACGACTCAAAGTTTCTCATACACAGCGTCTCTCGCAATAAACTGCGTGTCTCTACAACTGACAAAGCAAGACAATGTACTCACGGGCTTTCCCAGCGCCCTCCTTATATAATACTACGAAATTCCAGAACAGTCTATGCAAATCATACAACGCGACCAATCAGAACGAAACACGCAGCCGAAACTCATTAACATGAACTTTCCAGAAACAATACCATAACGGGCTATAAAAACACGGCTGCTTACTTCAGCTCTAAATTCTAGCGTATAATTAAGTCACATAAAAGTATGGTATCCCTATCACCTGGTAGCTCAAAAAGGTACGAGAACATTCCCAAAACAATAAGGGCTGCTCAATACACGCGCACAGGAAAACAAAAAGTAGCGAAAATGTTGCGATGTCAACTAACCGACGTGACACTTATGAGGCCACTAGACAGTGCGTCCTTTCTACAACGTTCCGGACTAAACACAACAAAACGAAAACGGCTCTACTCACCAACAAAAGAAAATCTCACTAAAAAAAAAAAAAACACGTGAAAGGTAACCGTGAAAGCTCAAATAAACATCAGATCGTTTCCTACGATAAACACATGCACCACAGGATAACACAACAACAATCGTAACAAAAACCAATTGCATAAAATGCGTACATGCACACGGGTCTCTGCGGAAGGAGACATAGATGTCCAAGTATCCCTCCAGAAAATAAAAGGCACACTACACGTGCACATGTTGGTTATTTGGTATCAGTGTTACCAGTCCCAGCGTGTTTGTTCACAGATTTAACGGTTTGAGTCAGACTGTAACGGCGGGCCCGGCTATTGAGTCACTTCCAAAGACTGTACCCTCCTTGTGATGTTGCATAATATTTGGTCATCGGTCTTCGGGTGGCTGAGCAGCCCCTGCGGTAGATGTTAGCATGTTCACGTTGCAAATTCAAGCAGGGCTTGAGATAGTACATACGTGTGCGTGCGTGTCATCATTTTCAGCACACGTTATTGTACGTGTTTGTTGGTTTTTTTCCTTCTCGTTCAGAAGTGATGTTCAGGCTTGTTTTGCCCTTGTGTTCAGTTTTCTTGTTTGTTTCATTTGTTGGTTAGGGAGTAAATGTTGTGTGACTAGACCTGTGCCACTCGTAGGATAGTGCGACCAAGCCAGGCAGTCTATGTTGTGCAGCTGTGGTGAATCAGCCTATAGCCAATCTGAAAGCGGATAAGCACGGCGAGGGTAGTCCCCAACAATCGTGTGTGTATAAAATGGTGTCAAACATCGCACACCAACAACACGTTCTGTTAGCCTGTTTATATATGCCCCTTTCCGCAGGTACCAATGTGCATCTATGCCTCCTGTTTCCACTGCGGGGACCCTTGAGCATGTTCTTCTTTTTTTTTCTGCAGGGACACATGAGAAGTTAGGACTCCTCCCTCAGGGCCACATTTTCATCCATGTTTTTTGTCTCTGCAGGGCCACATGTGCATTGATGTTTATTGTTTCTGCAGGTATAGGGCCCAAGATGGACGGAACCAGCCTTGGCCGCACGGTGCCGACGGCCGCCCCGGCTGCGCTGGGCGTGGAATAATGGCGAAAACTGCCCAACCAAATCTCGCCAGAAAAGTATTTTAGCGCAAAACCACAGAGCAAAGGCAAACAAGCCGACCTAAGAAACCTCCGAAACACGAGGGAAAACAATAATCCCAGGCCAGAATCCACAACATCGGAAAAAAGC
Source organism: Semisulcospira habei (assembly GCA_036245525.1). Taxonomy (NCBI): domain Eukaryota; kingdom Metazoa; phylum Mollusca; class Gastropoda; family Semisulcospiridae; genus Semisulcospira; species Semisulcospira habei. The sequence goes on along the minus strand of BTPG01000003.1, from coordinate 98,582,241 downwards.
CAAGGAGTCTGTCAAGACGCAATTAACAAGCACCAGCAACAATGGTCACTGATGACTCACAGTGACGTGGGACCGCGTGGCCGGTAAAAACGGAATATCTACCGCGCGCGAGTTTCAGTCTAACGCCCAGTCTTAACACTGTACCAAGGCAAAACAAGCCGACCTAAGAAACCAACACGCAATGAAACATAAACTGGACAACAAAAGCGAGGAAGGGAAACAGCAGGGTAAAACAAGACCTAGTGCTTAACCCTCAAATGCTTTAGGCATTTTTCGGTCTTTAAATAAAACCAACAAATGAGTGCCACTAGCACCCCCAACAACGCAATGAATCGAAAAAACGAGAAAGAGTGACACTAACAAATAGAAATCCACAGAACGGTCACAAACAAAGAAAGGTTCGGTGTATATCACCAATGTGGCCAGGTTGGTACGCTGACAAGAACAGTACCTGGCTTGTTGCAAGAAAAAATGTGGTCGAAACACACAAGGGAGTGACAAAACAAAATCTAGACCGGTGTCATAACACTTTGTGTATAAGTGGCACAGGTTTAGTCACACAACAATTAATCCCTCATCAACAAATGAAACAAACAAGGAAACTGAACACAAGGGCAAAACAAGCCTGGACATCACTTCTGAACGAGAAGGAAAAAACCAACAAAGAGTACATGTACAATAAGGTGTGCCGAAAATGATGGCACGCACGTACAGGTATCTACTATCGCAGGCCAAACTTTGAACTTGCAACGTGAACATGCTAACAGTTGGCGCGGGGGCCGCTCAGCCACCCGAAGACCGATGACCAAATATCATGCAAAATCACACACATGATGTATGTAACTTTTCTGCTTTCCTTTTTTTCTGCAGGGACACATGAATATCTCTGCCTCTCTCCGCAGGGACCCGTGAACAACTATGTATCTGGTGCATGTATGTTTCTACTGTTTCTGCAGGAACACCTATATGTCTCGTGCCTCGGCAGGGACTCCTATGCATGTGTTTTTCTTTTTTGTCCGCAGGAACACGTGAACATCTACGCAGTTTTCCTGTGCATCTATGTTTTTGTTTCTGCATGTGTTTCTTTCGTCTGCAGGGACACGTGGCCCTCCAGCAGGTACCCCTGTGCATCTATGCCTTTTCTTCTGCAGGGACCACTACACGCATGTTCTTCTTTCTCTAATTGACCATGTTTTATTGTCTCTGCAGGGCCACAGATGCATTGATTTTTATTATTTCCTGCAGGGAGACATGCACAGGGCCCGGGTCGGACGGAGCCGGCCCTGGCCGCGCGGGACGCGGTAAGGTGGGGGGTACCCACCAATCATCGAACACCAACCAGAAATCTCGCCAGTGTTTCACACTGGGCCACGCAACGGGTATAAAGTGGCTACCCGCCGCGCGCAAAATAAGCAGTTCAGCGCTCAACCACAGGGCAAATGCAAACAAGCCGCCCTAAGAAACCAACACGCAATGAAACATAAACTCGACAACAAAAACGAGGAAAGGAAACAACAGGGTAAAACAAGACCTAAATCAAATGCATCAGGCATTTCTCTGGTTTATAAAAGACCAACAAAAAGTGCCACGAGCAGAAATAACAACGCAATGAATCAAAAAAACAAGAAGAAGTGACACTAACAAATAGAAATCCACAGAACGGTCACAACAAAAGAAAGGTTCGGTGTATATCACCATTGTGGTCAGGTGGGTCCGCTGACGAGAACAGTACCTGGCTTGTTACAAGCAAAAATGTGCTCGAAATACGCAAGGGAATGAGTGACAAAACAAAATCTAGACCTGTGTCATGAAACCTTGTGTATACGGCCAAGCCAGAATAAACAGGCTAAAGGAACGTGTTGTTGGTGTGCGATGTTTGGCACCATTTTATACACACAATGTGTGTGAGAAATATGACATGGGCTGTAAGCACGGGACGGGTAGTTTTACAGCCACAGAGTAATGCCGCAATACAACAAAAACACACTTAGTCTTTTGACATACCTTTATTGGCATCATTTAAACAAAAAAGAAAGCAAATTAAAGGACACGTTTACTTTTTGGATTTGATACATGAAACTTCCGCGAGTAGGTGTTCAGTGGAAACTTTCAAGACGCAACCTATTTTGAACTGTTATTACAATTTTCTCAGTTTGCAGACATCTAATGTGCCCAACTCTGATTCAGCTGATTCCTTGGCATTTATTTGATGGATTTGTGACATAGTCATCCACCTAGAAGCTGCTAGAATTGTAATCAAGGGAAAAAGTGTTCTAGCCCAAGTAGTAACGACTTCTGGAAAACAACGCATGTGCATGTGTAGTTAGTGTGTGCGTATGTGTATGTGTGTGTGCGTGTATGTGTGTGTGTGTGTGTGTGTGTGTGTGCGTGAGTGTGAGGTGTGTTTGTGTGTGTGTGTGTGTGCATAGTAACCAGTTCTGGAAAAAAACGCATGTGTATGTGTAGTTTGTGTGTGTGTGTGTGTGTGTGTGTGTGTTTGTGTGTGTGTGTGTGTGTGTGTGTGTGTGTGTGTGTGTGTGTGTGTGTGTGTGTGTGTTGCATCACGGTTTTTTTTTGCGCAAAGTCAGATTGCCAATTAGAACATCTCAGGAGTAGATTTCCATGGGGACGAATTAACGTTTTTGTGGCATTGCACTGTGATTTTTGTACATGCGTTATTTTTCTGTAAGACATATAGATCTTTTCTCACAACAGTTACGTGTGTGCTTGTGTTATTCTTTTTAGGGCATGTGTGTGGTGATCATAAGAAAAGATCCGGTGTTCGTTGAGTTATTTTAGATCAGAATCACGTACCTTTTTAGTATGGTTTGTTTCCTTTTTGCATGGAGAATTACGATCGATGTGTGTGTGTGTGTGTGTGTGTGTGTGTGTGTGTGTGTGTGTGTGTGTGTGTGTGTGTGTGTGTGTGTGTGTGTGTGTGTGTGACTAGAATGTTTCACATTTCCCTGACTTGTAGCAAAGTCAGACCTAGACTGGAAGGTTCAACAAAAGACGCGATTGTTCTAGTGACCTCAAACGTGAAAGTTTTGCGGTACACATGTTCGCTACATTTCATGACGTTTACGTAATGCACCTAGATTTTAGTGGGAGATTGTAGACAAATCTACAGTGTTGTTTTTAATGAATATTAATGATTTTAGTTACCTTTTCTTTCTGATTGGTTGACTTGCGCAATTTGCGGGATTGTTCTGGAAGTCTGTGATAGCATAAAAGAGTGTGTTAGGAAGTATGTGCATGCATTGTAAGAGACAGTGTATCATAATGATGCATTTGTGAGAGATAGTGCATCAAAATGTGAATGCATTGTGCTGACAGCTGTGCATCAAGATAATCATTAAAGTACTGTTGAAACTGTCACTCCAGTGTGGTCTACAACTTTGTGCCACGTGTGACGAGTTGCACCTCGGTGACGTTTTTCCACAAGAACCCTATGTGAGTTGTCTCGTGTGATTGCACTCTACTACGACCACGACCACGTAACAAGAACCAACCAAACAACCAACCACTAAATCCAGACCAAATAGGTCACTGCCAATACACAGGTTGGTAAGGGTTACATACAATAATGGCTCGTACGCGGTCATGTTCCAGCTCGTACGCACCCGACTTTCTCACTTGTTTCAAGACGACGGAAACGGTCAGACTGCGGGACGGGGTAGCTTAGCTTAGTTACCCCCATCCCGCAGTCTTACCTTGTCCGTCATTTACTGTGCTGACGCTACATGTCCCAGAAGGGTCCACCTGTGTTGGTAGTTGTTTTATAGCTAGGTAAAAGGTGAGATATTGAATGAGTTCGTTAACCAGCATTGTACCTCTATAACTTTTTGAGTGATAATTAAATATTTTTGGGAAAATATATATTTTCACGTTTTTATCATTATTTTCACATTAAAATCTTAAATCTTAAAACAATTGAATTATTTTAACGAAAAAAAACCAATCTTCCCATTAATAATCGCATGTTTTTCATATTCGGTATTTACATAAGCCTGCCATTTGTCTCGGCTGTCGGGTACGATTAGGTCAATTGTGACCTGAATGACCAAAGTGTAAAAATCAAACAATTTTCTGCAGCACTTTTTCGGAGTCATTTGTAAAACAGCAAACATACCTTTAATATTTCTTTTACGAAAAAAACTATCTTCTCTTTAATACTCGCATGAAATTTCATAAACAATGCTATTTGTCCCGGTCCTGGGGTAGAATTAGGTCAAATTGTGACCTGTCAGCCCTAGGCTTAAAAATCAGCAAGAAAATTGCAAAGTTGATCCTCTGATACGCCAAATGTTAGTATTGCGATGATGACGTATAACATCGAGTCGTTACTATGAACACGGCGTGGTGGAATTAATGATGCCATGACGTGAAGCTTGACGTGACGTCATGTCGCTGTTCGTGCTTCTTCAGAATAGTTATGTTACACCAAACCACAGAGCTTACGAATGGCGAGAATCGTCTTGTGTCCGTCTTTATTTATGTGTGCCAGAGTGTGTTGATAATAGTGTGGGTTAGAGTAGAAGGAGATGGATTCCTGACGTTACACAAGCCCACGGAGCGTATTAATGGCGGGTAGCGCGTATATCCGTCTTTATTTGTGTACCCCGACGTGTGTGTTGATCAGACGTTGGCTTAGAGAGGAGGGAAATGGATCACCATTTGTAGCCTAAATATATGAACAACTCTGAATGTTCCTAAAAGATGAACGCATCTGCGCTCCAAAAAATACGGTAGACTTTGGGATGAAATCCTCATCTTGTTTCTTCACATATTGGTGCTTTTCCCTTATTAAGAATATAACCAGCCGCACATCAACTTTACTGGGTGTTTAGGTACTGGCGTGATATGGGCCATTCCGTGATCTGTAGCGCTAGAAATTGCTAAACTACACCGTCCTGCAGTTCTACCGTTTCCGTCGTCCTAAAGCAAGTGAGCAATTCGGACGTGTGCGAGCTGGAACGTGACGGTATGGAACGCTCACCAGCCGGTGCAATCTGCAAAATGGAAAGAAACACCCCAAAACAAGAACAAATATCCACACATAACGGATGACTGTTCGTAAGTATACAGTGCCTGCACGTAATGTATATTAACCATCTTAACGTGATCACAGCCATCATCATTTCTGCTGTCTGACTGACCCGGATGAAGGGCAATAGGACTTGTGAGTGCAGTACTTTAACTCATTGCGCCCGAGAAACGAAATCCCCACCTTTTGGAGTTATCCTCCTGAGGACTGCATTACAAAACAGGAGACAGATCGACCATGATAGTTCAAGGGTGGTGGCAGAATAGCTTGGCGCCTATAGGCGCTAAGCTATTCTGCCACCACCCTTGTGCTATCATGGTCGAGACATATCTTGGTGTGACGTTAGGTACGTTCTTCACGCCAGCGGTTACAAATGACGTGACTTTGATAATGCTAGGTCCCCCCCCCCTCCCCCCCCCCCCCCCCGCAGGTCACCTTGTTTGCCCAGGATAGGGACGGCCAGGGGGTCAGTAAGACGCATAGATCCTCATGAGCCCCCGCAACTGCGGGGGCTCATGAGGATCCATGCCTCTTGCAGTGGGACATGGCTAGATGCTCGCCATCATACAATTAATGACTACAGGACGCTACCTGGTGGCCATGTATGGGACTATCGTGGGCTTGTAGTCGTCCAGGTCAGTGAAATCCACCGGACCCCGAAAAGAATTGGCGCCTTCATCTTCATCGTCCTCCCCCAGCGGCCTAAGAGCTACCCAGGTGAACATGGCGGGCAGGCAGACCAGCACCAGCGTCACCGGCAGCTGGCGCCACGTGTAGATCATCCTCTTCCACAGCAAGGCTCGAAGCCGGCACAGCTCCAAGCGACAGCCTTTCACCCTCTTGTCTGACGACTCAGATTTCTCTGTCCAGAGAGTGAGACCAAGGTCCCCCCAGTGACCAAAAGAACCTCGGCCTTTAACGGGCCGGCCGTCAACCCCTTCACTAACGAGAAAACGTTAATGCAACCCACCTGCAAGAGACATAGCTCCTCATGAGCCCCGCGACTGCGGTAAGTTAGTGCGACTGCGGTAAGTTAGTGCGACTGCGGTAAGTTAGTGCGACTGTGGTAAGTTAGTGCGACTGTGGTAAGTTAGTGCGACTGCGGTAAGTTAGTGCGACTGCGGTAAGTTAGTGCGACTGTGGTAAGTTAGTGCGACTGTGGTAAGTTAGTGCGACTGCGGTAAGTTAGTGCGACTGCGGTAAGTTAGTGCGACTGCGGTAAGTTAGTGCGACTGTGGTAAGTTAGTGCGACCGTGGTAAGTTAGTGCGACTGCGGTAAGTTAGTGCGACTGCGGTAAGTTAGTGCGACTGCGGTAAGTTAGTGCGACTGCGGTAAGTTAGTGCGACTGCGGTAAGTTAGTGCGACTGCGGTAAGTTAGTGCGACTGGGGTAAGTTAGTGCGACTGCGGTAAGTTAGTGCGACTGCGGTAAGTTAGTGCGACTGTGGTAAGTTAGTGCGACTGCGGTAAGTTAGTGCGACTGTGGTAAGTTAGTGCGACTGCGGTAAGTTAGTGCGACTGCGGTAAGTTAGTGCGACTGCGGTAAGTTAGTGCGACTGCGGTAAGTTAGTGCGACTGTGGTAAGTTAGTGCGACTGTGGTAAGTTAGTGCGACTGCGGTAAGTTAGTGCGACTGCGGTAAGTTAGTGCGACTGTGGTAAGTTAGTGCGACTGGGGTAAGTTAGTGCGACTGCGGTAAGTTAGTGCGACTGCGGTAAGTTAGTGCGACTGCGGTAAGTTAGTGCGACTGCGGTAAGTTAGTGCGACTGCGGTAAGTTAGTGCGACTGCGGTAAGTTAGTGCGACTGGGGTAAGTTAGTGCGACTGGGGTAAGTTAGTGCGACTGCGGTAAGTTAGTGCGACTGCGGTAAGTTAGTGCGACTGCGGTAAGTTAGTGCGACTGCGGTAAGTTAGTGCGACTGCGGTAAGTTAGTGCGACTGCGGTAAGTTAGTGCGACTGCGGTAAGTTAGTGCGACTGCGGTAAGTTAGTGCGACTGCGGTAAGTTAGTGCGACTGCAGGGGCTCCTGAGGATCTATGTCTCTTGCCGAGACCCGTTAGTATCCAGGTTTTTGTTTCTTCTTGATTGGTTCGGGGTTTAACGTTCACGGCACCGAAGTGATAATAGGCAGCCCTGACGGGCGGGTTTATGTGGGACACGGAAATCTATTTTCTATGGAGTACGACCTAAACACTGATCAACTGTGGCACTTTGATTTACCAGAACCTTTGAACGGACGTGCTATGGAACAAGCTTCTTTCTTCTTGTGGACGGTTCATCGTGGTACGTACAGTGCATGGGAGGGAAGGGGTCAATTTAACGGGCCGGACCGTTAGTCGAGGTCGGAACCCGAGACTTACAGCCGATGGAGAAAAAGCATGTCACATGACCCCGCTCGCTGTGGTCTGAGTGACATTTACCCAAAATATAAATGTGGGCGTGAAAACTAAACGCAAGAATGCGCTCTGGAATCTTTCGCATCGCAGTAGCCGACAGTGGCTTGTGCATTGTCTAAAGTCTTCTACAAGAGAATGTGGTGGTATAGCAGCTCCAGGTAGGTATCTTTTTTAGTTCCTTCCTTTCTTGTTTAATATTTCTGTAGCTTTTCGCCGCGCCACTGTTCCTACGCGTTTTTAACATAGCAGGGACTCCAAGCGTGCTTCCTCGGCATGCGCTTGGCCTACGTGATAACGCTCGGCTGCCCCGTTGTGTGCGTGCGTGCATTGTCCCATGCCAAGACAAGAACAAAACGATTAGTTGGTTGGTTGTACATTGCCTAACGTCCCGACAGCAACAAGACTTTCTCAGGACGTGCCTGCACTGCTTGTGAAAAAAACAACTAAAAAGAATATTGAATGTATGTCGCCAGCCGGTCTAATACGCTAAATAAACCTAAGACCATTTAGCAACACACATCCAATATCAAGAGCTACAGGCAGCGCAGACAGTAGGGAGAGTTTAACAAAGGAAAATACAGGTGGATGGACCAAGGGTAGACAGAAAAACATGCCTCAGAATAGAGGGGAAAACCCACCCCGTGGGGCTAATCAGGGTGACCCTAGGAACTAAAAAGTAGTTAACCCCACCCGAATCCCCCAGGGCAGACCCGGGTGGGAGAGAACAAAAAGAGACATGACAACCGACACCAAAGGCAAACAGTTCTTTTCATCCGGATCCCCAAAAATATATTTCCCGTTTTCCCGCAGCCATTAGTGAGTTTGCAACGAACGACTGACTGCCAAGAACACAGGAGAAGGAGGGCACGGCGGATAACCAACGACTGACTGCCAAGAACACAGGAGAAGGAGGGCACGGCGGATAACCAACGACTGACTGCCAAGAACACAGGAGAAGGAGGGCACGGCGGATAACCAACGACTGACTGCCAAGAACACAGGAGAAGGAGGGCACGGCGGATAACCAACGACTGACTGCCAAGAACACAGGAGAAGGAGGGCACGGCGGATAACCAACGACTGACTGCCAAGAACACAGGAGAAGGAGGGCACGGCGGATAACCAACGACTGACTGCCAAGAACACAGGAGAAGGAAGCCACGGCGAATAACCAACGACTGACTGCCAAGAACACAGGAGAAGGAGGGCACGGCGGATAACCAACGACTGACTGCCAAGAACACAGGAGAAGGAGGGCACGGCGGATAACCAGCATGTTCCATAAGCATATAAATCACTCCAGACATCGCCAAGAGGGATACAGAGGCCGGAGCCTCAGGGCTATGCATCTTGGAGATGTTTGGAGTGTTGCTGTCCACCGTGATTTCGATCTCGGTCGTTGCTGCGAGTAGTCGGTTGAAAACACAGCTCACTAATGGGCGTTTCGGGCATTTCCCCAGTCACACACTCAGACCTGACGCTGACGTAGATTAAATACTTGTCCACTAGACACGTTAAACAACTTTTGCCGCAAGAGATCACACCATTCTTATTGTAAACGTCATTGTGTATTTTGTTTTTCATTCAACCCGAATTTCCCAAATTTTGGTGGCGTCGTCTAACGTCTATGCACCTGTTGCAGGAGATGCTAATCTGGCACTACCCTTGAATTATCATGGTCGATCCATCTCCTGCTGTAGTGATTCAGAGCTGAAGGGGTCAATCGCTATTTCTCTTCTCTTCTTCTGTGTGTAAATTACAAAAGGAGTCGACTCACCGAAAGCTGAGACCGAGCTGTCAGTGATCGTGATAGCACGTTTCTTGTTCGAAACAGGCTCCGTCGCACTCTGTGTAGATTTTGCATTTGTTTCTTCCGCATTTGACAAACCTCTGGTGGGTATTTCCGCCGCATTTGACAACGTTCTGATGGGTATTTGTGCCGCATTTGACAAACCTCTGATGGGCATTTCTGCCGCATTTGACAAAGCTCTGATGGGTATTTCTGCCGCATTTGACAAATACCTGGTACGTAGTTCACCCACATCTGAAACGGCCCTGGGACGAACTATCCCGAGACCGGAGGGGAGCCCACTGTCCGCGTCTGAAGACACTAAATCAGATCAAAAAGATAAAATGCAGATAAGAACCCAAAGGAGAAAGAAACACGCTTAGACTCATGAGGATCTATGTCTACTGGAGATGTGTGGAGTGTTGCTACGCTAAAGGTGCTAGACGGCAGTCGTGACCTCGTTCCGAAATCTGAGGGTCAAGTCAGTCAAATACAACGAAATCAGCAAAGAAAGAACCAACCAACCAGCCAATTAGCCAGCCAGGCAAACAAGTAGCCGTGTAGGCATGAGGCTTGTCCTTGGCCTGAAAACCTTTTGCTTCAAGAGTGGTTACTACAAACTCAGCTTGTTATAGTAACCTGCGTGACCAGCTAACCCACCAACCAACTCCCCCCCCCCCCCCCACCAACCAACTAGCTAGCCAACCAACCAAAGAACCAACCAACCACCTAACCATCAAACCCAACCAGCCAACCAACCCCCCAACCAGCCAACCAATCAGACAGCTCACCAACGAATCAACCCAACCAACCAAACCAGCCATCCCAACCAGCCAGCCAACCAATCAGCTAACCAACCAGCCAGCCAACCAAACAGCTAACCAACCAGCCAGCCAACCAACCAACCACCCCAACTACTAAACCCAACCAGCAATCCCAACCAGCCAGCCAATCAGCCAACCTTCCCCCCCCCACCCCCTCACCAGCTAACGCAACCAGCCATACCAACCAGCCAGCCAACCAGCCAGCCAGCCAACCAACCCCCAAGCAGCCCTCCCAACCAGCCAGCTAGCTAACCAGCCAACCAACTAGCTAAGAAAGCAACCATCCAACCCGTCAACCAACCAACACATACTTTTTGCCATTCCAGGGTATATGACTATGGATTCCCTTTTTGTGGTGGTGATAAGTGACGGTGTACTGAGCCGCGCTGCGAGCTGTGATGCGGCGAAGGGATGCTCCGACACACTCAGGCCTCGCGACATTTCCAACAGGGGCATAGTTGCGTCGTCATTAAGCAGCATCTGGTCCACCCTGCCAAGAGTGACGAGAATCCTAGCAAAAGACTGTAGAGGCAGTCAACCCATCTATAGGGCTCAGGAAGCTGACGTCATCACGCCAGTCGTGGCGGTCATCTTGTGAGGATACGGGTCTAAGCGCTCATAGGGAAATCGCTGTTTTTGTAATGGCAGGAAAGTCCTGATGTGCTATAAGCAATAACAGCAAGTCTTGCCCTAACTGGTGAAAACCGCTCACCAGAATCTGTTTTTGTTTGTTTCCAAAGAGGAAGAAACATGAAGAAAAACGTGTTGAAACACTATTTCGCTACTATCTCATGACTATGGTATCCTCATAAGATGGCGGCTGACGCGCTAGGCAACGCGGGGAACTTCCCGAGCCCTAAACTGATCCCTTTGGTCAACGGGCACGAAACGCGCAGGTGAACTTACTTAAACACGGACCTACTTTGACGGGACGATCACAATGTAACGTGGATCACAACCAGGCGTCAAGAACACACGATTGTATGGCTGGGGGCGAGGGCAGGTGGATGGCTTACAGGGTTTGAGCTGCTGTTGTTGGTGTCAGTTGACCCCTTGAATGAACACGATCCAACTGCAAGAGACATAGATCCTCATGAACCCCAGCCAGTGCGGGGGCTCATGAGGATCTATGTCTCTTGCCCAGATCAATTTGTGTCCATGTTTCTTCTGTCAGTTAAGCCCTTCACTGCCCAGATCAATTTGTGTCCATGTTTCTTCTGTCAGTTAAGCCCTTCACTGCCCAGATCAATTTGTGTCCATGTTTCTTCTGTCAGTTAAGCCCTTCACTGCCCAGATCAATTTGTGTCCATGTTTCTTCTGTCAGTTAAGCCCTTCACTGCCCATATCAATTTGTGTCCATGTTTCCTCTGTCTGTTAAGCCCTTCACTGCCCAGATCAATTTGTGACCATGTTTCTTCTGTCAGTTAAGTCCTCCACTGCCCAGATCAATTTGTGTCCATGTTTCTTCTGTCAGTTAAGCCCTTCACTGCCCAGATCAATCTGTGTCCATGTTTCTTCTGTCAGTTAAGCCCTCCACTGCCCAGATCAATCTGTGTCCATGTTTCTTCTGTCAGTTAAGCCCTTCACTGCCCAGATCAATTTGTGTCCATGTTTCTTCTGTCAGTTAAGCCCTTCACTGCCCAGATCAATCTGTGTCCATGTTTCTTCTGTCAGTTAAGCCCTTCACTGCCCAGATCAATTTGTGTCCATGTTTCTTCTGTCAGTTAAGCCCTTCACTGCCCAGATCAATTTGTGTCCATGTTTCTTCTGTCAGTTAAGCCCTCCACTGCCCTAGATCAATTTGTGTCCATGTTTCTTCTGTCAGTTAAGCCCTTCACTCCCCAGATCAATCTGTGTCCATGTTTCTTCTGTCAGTTAAGCCCTTCACTGCCCAGATCAATTTGTGTCCATGTTTCTTCTGTCAGTTAAGCCCTCCACTGCCCTAGATCAATTTGTGTCCATGTTTCTTCTGTCAGTTAAGCCCTTCACTCCCCAGATCAATCTGTGTCCATGTTTCTTCTGTCAGTTAAGCCCTCCACTGCCCAGATCAATTTGTGTCCATGTTTCTTCTGTCAGTTAAGCCCTTCACTCCCCAGATCAATCTGTGTCCATGTTTCTTCTGTCAGTTAAGCCCTCCACTGCCCAGATCAATTTGTGTCCATGTTTCTTCTGTCAGTTAAGCCCTTCACTCCCCAGATCAATCTGTGTCCATGTTTCTTCTGTCAGTTAAGCCCTTCACTGCCCAGATCAATTTGTGTCCATGTTTCTTCTGTCAGTTAAGCCCTCCACTGCCCTAGATCAATTTGTGTCCATGTTTCTTCTGTCAGTTAAGCCCTTCACTCCCCAGATCAATCTGTGTCCATGTTTCTTCTGTCAGTTAAGCCCTCCACTGCCCAGATCAATTTGTGTCCATGTTTCTTCTGTCAGTTAAGCCCTTCACTCCCCAGATCAATCTGTGTCCATGTTTCTTCTGTCAGTTAAGCCCTCCACTGCCGAGAAAAAGTGAGCACGACACAACTGCAAGAAACATAGCATGAGGACCCCCCTCCCCCCTCCCCCCCTCCGCCTCGACTATGCCTCTTACTGCGACCAATTTAAATTGGTGTTTCTCGAGCGGTTTTGGCTTTTTTTTCTTGAATGAACAAAGATTTCACTGCCAGCACACCACTGCGAGAGATGGATCGACCGTGGAGGTTCGGGTCTAGCTTGCAAATTTGCACATAAGAAGTCGCCAGACTGTAAGTGTAACGAACATTGACCTAGATCTGTTGTGACCGGTCAGTCTTCCTCGGCTGGTGAGCATGAATGTCTCGCAGGGTTTTCCGTGCAGTTATGAGATATATGTCGGTTGAATAACCGATGTACGGCAATCAACATTTTAAGATCCAAATTGCTCGTGTTTCAGCGGAAAAAAGTTGTTTCAAATCCCGGACAAACATGCGACAGACGATAGTATACCCGGACAAACATGCGACAGACGATAGTATACCCGGACAAACATGCGACAGACGATAGTATACCCGGACAAACATGCGATAGACGATAGTATACAGGAGCTCAAGTAATGAACTCTATCCACCTCATAAAGACATCCTCCATTGTGGTGTTACTGGCGCCAAATCCCAGAAGTCCCAGCATGTCCTTATTCGCCTCCAGCGCTCTGAAGAGCTTGGGGAAGGACGGTAACTGCGCAATAGGGAGCACGTAGTATAACTCTGATGGCAGATCTCTGGTGACCTTGGCGCCGGAAATGATACGTCGGATGAACCTCGTCAGTCGGGCTGTGCAGCACTCCTGCGCTTTGATGATAATCAAATGGTACCCGGTGCCTGAAAAGCAAGGAATAATAAATATGGAGCCGGAACAACTGTCAAGGGGTGGGACTGAGGTGGGTGTTTGTGTGGGGGGTCTGCCCTGCGAAGGCAAAAAAGACAGTAAGTCCATTTTGTATGTAAAAGGAGAAAAGTGTCTTTGTATGACAACGAAATCTTTACTTTTCACAGAAATGTCACCACTTGACTGCCGCAGGACGAGGATTTCGCGTCTAAAACCACTGCACGCTGACAGACCAATCGCGTGAAGAACACAATGAAATGGGACCAGATGCGGGCACAATGAACACAGAACTAAAACCACTGCACGCTGACAGACCAATCGCGTGAAGAACACAAATGAAATGGGACCAGATGCGGGCACAATGAACATAGAACTAAAACCACTGCACGCTGACAGACCAATCGCGTGAAGAACACAAATGAAATGGGACCGGATGCGGGCACAATGAACACAGAACTAAAACCACTGCACGCTGACAGACCAATCGCGTGAAGAACACAAATGAAATGGGACCAGATGCGGGCACAATGAACATAGAACTAAAACCACTGCACGCTGACAGACCAATCGCGTGAAGAACACAAATGAAATGGGACCGGATGCGGGCACAATGAACACAGAACTAAAACCACTGCACGCTGACAGACCAATCGCGTGAAGAACACAAATGAAATGGGACCAGATGCGGGCACAATGAACACAGAACTAAAACCACTGCACGCTGACAGACCAATCGCGTGAAGAACACAAATGAAATGGGACCAGATGCGGGCGCAATGAACACAGAACTAAAACCACTGCACGCTGACAGACCAATCGCGTGAAGAACACAAATGAAATGGGACCGGATGCGGGCACAATGAACACAGAACTAAAAAGAGACATAAATCCTCATGAGCCCCCGCGAATGCGGGGGCTCATGAGGATTTATGTCTGTTGCGGATGGGCAGCGTTCGCCTTGCCCCCGGCAGATAAGGGTGTGAAGGTCGTTTTACCCACACAATGATCCCCATGTGTGAAGCCATTGCCATTTTTAAGTCGCTCGTGTTTATTAAGAGACTTTTAATATTAAGATTAAGAATACGAATAAGAGTTCTTAAAAACTCGAAGAGAGAAATTCACTTATTTCATCAAAACGCATCGAAGTAACAAGATAAAAATGACGCCATGTCTTTGTGTGTGTGTGTGTGTGTGTGTGTGTGTGTGTGTGTGTGTGTGTGTGTGTGTGTGTGTGTGTGTGTGTGTGTGTGTGTGTGTGTGTGCACAAAAGACCTGAAATGGGTAACTGTCTTTACCATCCTTATGGAAAATGGGTGTGTGTAAAGTTCTGGGTGCCCAAGTCAGACACCCATTTTTTCTGAGGGTTGTTTCTGCATTGTCTTGTTTTAAGAAGTGTTTGAACTTGTCCCAGCATTGTGTGTGTGTGTTTGTGTGTGTGTGTATGTGTGTGTGTGTGTGTGTGTGTGTGTGTGTGTGTGTGTGTGTGTGCATGCACGAAACCTGTATAATGGGCGTGTTTGTGTGACATCACCCTTCTCATCTATAAATAACTTAATAGCTGATATGGGTCGATTGCGTCGGTGAGCCGAATTGAAAGGGAGAGATACGAAAGGAAGGGGGGGGGGGGAGGGGAGGTATTTTAGTTGTTTGAGGGAGTAAATTGTTTATGTTGCTACAAAATGAGGTTTGTTATTTGAGGGTGTGGTTGTTTTGTTAAAAAAAAGTGTTGTTGTGTTGTGCTTCCGGGGTGATGTGGAGGGAGGTCATGTCTAGTGACAAACTTAATAGCCATGTATTCATTCGCAAGTGACTTAGCCTATATATAATCGTGCGCTGGTTGCTATGAAGTGAAGTGATTGTATGAGTGTGCAGTGTGAGAGAGGACGTATAGACTTTGGGTGAGGCTGCTGTTGTCTTGTGTCTTTTGGTTCAACCTGTTGCTTTGTTTGTGGGTTTGTTGGTGTTATGCTTTCGTTTCCTGTCGGATTGTATGCACAAATTGATTGAATGCAAATGACGTCACACAGTCATTGTCGTTAGGTGCGTCGTCTGCTGCAGTCGGTCGTTTAGTGCAGTATGAAGAGTGCAGGCTTGGATGGACCATTTTCCGATGTAATGCTATGTCAGAGAAGAAGAAAACCCTAATGTTGCCAAAGGGTGTAATAGTAAAGTATTGTTTGTGTGATAGTTTTTTTATTACTGTGATTGCAAGGCACAATTTAAATTGTTTATATTCATGCATAAACTGCATGTAGCATTGGAACAATAAATTGTGTACAAGTTTTCTTCGTTTTCTCGAATTCTTGTTTTGTGAGAAGTGGTAGATCCTGAAAACATTACCAGCAAAATACACATGCATGTCATCTTGAATTGCTTTTATTTTGAAGAATGAACATGATGTGCATCTCATAAAGAAAAAGATAATACAGTGTGTTTACACTGCTCATGAACCACATTTTGGGCTCGCATGCAAAGCAAAAGTGAGCATGTTCTAGGCCAGTGGTCCACCGTCGTCCGTGGAAAACTTTAAACGTTGGCATTTTCTTGGAGACCATTCAAGCTACAGTCTTCAAACCCGGCCCAAGGATAGTTTGTAGCAATACCTTTCTAAACATACCAATTTCCATGCATACTAATTTGGTTGATCCCTCAGAAAGGTCAAGGGTCACGAGCTCAAGAATTGGGTCCAAAATCGCCATATTTTGACAAAAGATATGTTTTCTCAAATACTATTCACAACCTCAAACCCAAACTTGCTACAGAGATACCTGATAGTAAGATTGATTGATTGATTGTACATTGCTTAACGTCCCGACAGCAACAAGACTTTCTCAGGACGTGCCTGCACTGCGTGTGAAAAAAAAACAAAAAAAAAAAAAACAGAATATTGAATGTATGTCGCCAGCCGGGCCAATACGTTAAATAAACCTATGACGTGGGGCCTAAATAAAGCTAAGACCATTTAGCAACACACATCCAATATCAAGAGCTACAGGCAGTGCAGACAGTAGGGAGAGTTTTAAAAGGCAAATACAGGTGAATGGACCAAGGATAGACAAAAACACATGCCCCAGAAAAGAGGGGAAAACCCACCCTGTGGGGCTGACCAGGGTGACCCTGGGAACTAAAAAGTAGTTAACCCCACCCAAGTCCCCCAGGGCAGACCCGGGTGGGGGACCTGATGGTAAGAGTAGTAAGATCTATCTATGCATACTAATTTGATTGACCCCTCAGAAAGGCCAAGGGTCACAAGAGCTCAGGAAATAGGTAAAAGAAATAGACATATTTTGACAAGAATTTGTTTTTCTCAAATACCATTCACAACTCCAAATCCAAACCTGCTACAGAGGTACCTGATGGTAAGGCCTATCTATGCATACTAATTTGGACGACCCCTCGGAAAGGTCATGGGTCACAAAAGCTCAGGAAATAGGTAACAAAATTGCCATATTTTGACAAGAAATGTTATTTTCACAATTACTATTCACAACTTCAAGCAAACTTTCTACAGAGATACCCGGTGGTAAGACCTATCTGTGCATACTAATTTGTATGACCTCTCGGAATAGGTCAAGGGTCACAAGAGGTCAACAAATGTGTATAAAATGCCAATAATTGTAGTTACTACCAACATTTTTGCAAACTTTTCAATCAAATTTGGCACAAAGGTAGCTGATGATGAGACCTTCCTATGTATCCTTATTTAGTCGACTCATTGCAAAGGTCATGGGTCACGAGAGTTTCCACAGATGTGTGAAAACTGATTAATTTTTTAGAAAACATGGATTTTGTTAGTGCAGAAGCCATCCCATTACATATTGTCAAACATGTGGATCAGTCATACATGTGAGGCTTAAGGGCTTTGCCTTTCTTGTTCCACAATAATTTTTGTTGGTAACAAACTTTTGACACGCCTCTTTTGGAAAACGTTTTACTTGCTCATGCACCCAACTAAATTCATAAAACTAATGGTGTCTACCTGGCTGTTTGTACCCAGCTCTGTTACAAGGAGTAAAATTGCACACCCTCTACAGGCTTCTTGCATTTTTATTTGCTGCTGCTTCTTTTTCTTCTTTCTTTTTTTTTTTTTTATTTGCTGCTGCAGACGCTGCCCAGCTCTGGACAAGGAGCTTGACAGCAGGCTGGCAAAAGCGAACAGCGCTTTCGGGCGACTTTTCAAGCGGGTGTGGCACAATCAACAGCTGAAAACAGGCACCAAGATCAGCGTGTACAGAGCTGTGGTCCTCACCACCCTGCTGTATGGTTCCGAGTCCTGGGCCCTCTACCGCAGCCAACTACGACTCCTCGAACGCTTCCACCAGCGGTGCTTGCGTACCATCCTGGGCATTCACTGGAGTGACTATGTCACCAACGCCGAGGTCCTTGAACAGGCTGAAACTGTGAGCATCGAGGCTTTGCTGCTGCGGACACAGGTCCGCTGGGCGGGGCATGTCTCCAGGATGGAGGATCATCGCCTACCAAAGATCACCCTGTTCGGCGAGCTTGCTACTGGACACCGTGACAGAGGGGCACCAAAAAAGAGATACAAAGACTGTCTCAAGAAGTCACTTAGTGCCTGCCAAATCGAACCACAACGAGTGGTCCTCGCTTGCTGTGGACAACAATCAAATAAATGTGAAAAAAGCATCAAATTTTGCGTGAACTTTACCTTATTACAGACACCTAATTGTATTGAGATAGTCCATGCTAAAATGAATGATTTGACGAGGACGCCCATTTTGACTGTAATGCCAGTTTTGTGTGAGAGGCACCCACTTTATTGGTAGAAACCCATTTTTTCTCCATTCAGTGGCTCTGTCTCTATAAAATATCTATTTTATTTTAAGTTGTAGAGCTTAGTTATAAGGTGAGTTCTAAACATTCGCATCAACTCCAGATCCCTAGAATAAATAGAAATATGGGAACCCATTTTCACATAAAATGGTAGATAACCCACTCTGAGGCTTTCGTCTCCATGTGTGTGTGTGTGTGTGTGTGTGTGTGTGTGTGTGTGTGTGTGTGTGTGTGTGTGTGTGTGTGCGTGTGTGTGTGTGTATGTGTGTGTGTGTGTGTGTGTGTGTGTGTGTGCATGTAAACAACACACTCTCCGAAGTTTGCGTACGTACACGCTTGAAATTAGGGGAGGTGTTTCATTCAAGGGGTGCCTTGGAGCCCCTCATGGCATTGTGAACTTGGCTGTCTCATTGTGAACTTGGCTGTCTCATTGTGAACTTGGCTGTCTCATTATGAACTTGGCTGTCTCATGGCTGTCTCTTTGTGAACTTGGCTGTCTCATTGTGAACTTGGCTGTCTCATTGTGAACTTGGATGTCTCATTGTGAACTTGGCTGTCTCATTGTGAACTTGGCTGTCTCATTGTGAACTTGGTTGTCTCATTGTGAACTTGGCTGTCTCATTGTGAACTTGGCTGTCTGCTTGTGAACTTGGCTGTCTCATTGTGAACTTGGCTGTCTCATTGTGAACTTGGCTGTCTCATTGTGAACTTGGCTGTCTCATTGTGAACTTGGCTTTCTCATTGTGAACTTGGCTGTCTCATTGTGAACTTGGCTGTCTCATTGTGAACGTGGCTGTCTCATTGTGAACGTGGCTGTCTCATTGTGAACTTGGCTGTCTCCTTGTGAACTTGGCTGTCTCCTTGTGAACTTGGCTGTCTCCTTGTGAACTTGGCTGTCTCATTGTGAACTTGGCTGTCTCCTTGTGAACTTGGTTGTCTTATTGTGAACTTGGCTGTCTCCTTGTGAACTTGGCTGTCTCCTTGTGAACTTGGCTGTCTCCTTGTGAACTTGGCTGTCTCCTTGTGAACTTGGCTGTCTCCTTGTGAACTTGGCTGTCTCATTGTGAACTTGGCTGTCTCATTGTGAACTTGGCTGTCTCATTGTGAACTTGGCTGTCTCATTGAAGAGTTAAATGACCGTTTCTAGGAAGTCGGTTGATCCACGTGACAGTCCGTTCTTTTCATTATTTTCAATTGATGTTTTTGATATAGCCGGATTAGAGAAAGACATTGGATGAGTTCGTTAGCCTTTGTATCTTTCGAACGTTTTCATTAAAAAGTAATTCTATGATCATTTTTTTTAAAAAGTAAAAAATTTCGACTTCTGGAGAAAAACAGTGACGGTGATGTAAAAGTAGAAATTTCGTCATCACACAGACATCAACCCAATACTTTAGATTGTGACGTATTTCTCTCTCTGTCTCTCTCTCTCTGTCTCTGTCTCTCTCTCTCTCTCTCTCTCTCTCTCTCTCTCTCTCTCTCTCTCTCTCTCTCTCTCTCTCTCTCTCTCTCTCTCTCTCTCTCTATACTAGTTGGATTCCTTTACAGAAACCCTGCCGCCACTTTTGAATGGTATGACCATTTTAGTCAGATTCTTGACAGAGCTTGCAAAAGAAAGGCTGACCTTTTTCTAATGGGAGATTTTAATATAGACTTCTTAAGAATCACACTGCGTGGGATACAATATCTTCATTGTTTGATCTAGTCCAGTTAGTGAAATCGCCCACCAGAATTACTCAGAATACGTCCTCACTTATAGACCACATATACACTAATAAACCCAAAGCCGTCTGTAATGTTGAGGTTTCAAACCTAAGTGTTAGTGATCACTATCCAGTTGTTTGATCATGGTCAAAAAAGATTCCGAAAACAAAAAAAGAACGGCCATACAATCATAACGAATCGATCATTCAAGAATTTAACCATTATAAATTCCTATTTGATTTAAATAATACTCAGTTCAACGATGTACTTCTCTCCAATGACCCGGACACTGCCCTTTTTAATTTGGTACACTCTTTTTCTAACTGTATTAAACAAACACGCACCCCTTCGTGAGAGAAGGGTTAAATTGAACACTCTTCCTCCATGGTTAACCCCAGAAATAATGCAAGCGATGGCGCCTTTTAAACACTCTAACTAAAGGCTCCCCTGGCACTTCAACAACCATTCCCGGCAGTCTTACTGCAGAAACATTTAATAATCATTTTCTTTCAGTCGCTGAAACTATAAATGCCTCAATTAATAGCAGTAAATATGAATGTTCTAATTTGCTTTTTGAATCTGTAAAAACAGAACAGAGGACACATACCCCTTCATGATTTCCTTGCTAGCAGTTCATGAGGTGGGTTTGCTCATTAGTAAACTACCAAATAAAAAGTCTTCGGGGCCTGATGACATCAGTCCGCAAATACTTAAGTTATCCCTGCCGTACATAGTAGAGTCGATTACGTACATTTACAAACTTTGTATCAAGCAACATACTTTCACTAACAAACTAAAATACGCTAGTCATTCCACTTCCAAAAATTAAAGATCGTTCTGACCCTAACAACTATCGGCCGATTTCATTATTATCAGTTCTATCAAAGCCGATTGAAAGGCATGTCCACAAACACCTGCTTGCCTACTTAGAAAACCGCAAGCTCCTCCACCACTTTTAATCCGGATTTCGCCCACAGCACTCGTGTCACACTGCACTCACGCGCCTTGTTGATGCATGGCTCCAGGGTATGAACAGATCCCAGATAACAGGTGTCGTTTACTTAGACTTTAAAAAGGCCTTTGACCTAATTGATCACACTACTCTAATGACACATATTCAGAACTACTCGAATAGTACAGAAGTAGTTGCATTTTTTCGATCATACCTAACTGATCGTAAACAAAAAGTTCTAGTGAATGGATCTTACTCGTCTCTAAAAGATATAAAGTATGGTGTTCCCCAAGGATCCGTGCTTGGTCCCTTATTATTTTGTTTATTCATCAATGACCTCCCACTCCATTTAACTTGCAAGAACGTACAATGTGATGTTTTGCTGATGACACTTCCATTCATATTACTAACAAAGATATGCAAGTAATTTCTTTCAACTTGCAGCATGGTCTTAACAAGTGTCCGACTGGTGTCACAGGAATTATATGATTGTTCATCCAATTAAAACCAAATCTATGATAATCGCCACTTGTCAAAAATACCAGTTAGCATCCCTGTTACTTAACCTTTTATTAAAGGGCAGTCAAATAGAACACGTTAATGAACTACCCAACGGAGAAAGAAACATGCTTAGAAAAAACGGTACAACACAATTTATTAATATTTCGGGTAAATACCCTTTGTCAAAATAGACAAACAAACAGGGACATTATTTGCTACTTATCTTCAGATGCAGAAGGAATGTGGCAAGGAATGAGTTGCCACATTCCTTCTGCATCTGAAGATAAGTAGCAAATAATGTCTCTGTTTGTTTGTCTATTTTGACAAAGGGTATTTACCCGAAATATTAATAAATTGTGTTGTACCGTTTTTTCTAAGCGTGTTTCTTTCTCCGTTGGGTACTTCTTTGCATTTCACACGCTTGGCAGTCACCTTTTTGGTCTGGATTACGTTAATAAACAACGCCTACTAGGGATTCCAAATGACAGTCAGCTTAAGTGGAAGGCTCATACGGTCACTTTATGCAGAACGGTAGCCAAACATCTTTTCATGTTGTCCAAGCTGAAATAGTACACCGACTCGGACACGCGCAAACTGTTCTATAATGCTCACATACGTTCTCATATTGATTACGCGTCAACGGTGTGGGGTGGATGCAGTGAAGTCTACTTGAAGAGACTCAACTCGTGACACAGAAGGGCAGAAAAGTTAATCCTTCCTGACCCACGACTCACAACAGAAGACAAACTCGTCAAAATAGGATTTCTGCCGCTGCAAGACCACTTTAAATACAATAAGGCTATTTTAAGTTCAAAGTGTGGAAACAGAAAATACCAAAATATATCACAAATCTTTTCTCTAAGTCGGAATCTAGTCTTGGTAATATTAGGCAACTTTTCTTAGTCCCCAAAACAAGAATTGATATATACAAATCTAGTTTGTCATTCTCGGGAACGCAGACTTGGAACACGCTTCCTGATTATGTAAAGTTCGCTTCCTCTCTAGCCCGTTTCAAAATCAGTCTCTTCAAGTACTTCTCGAAGCAGTCATAATCATTACGTTCTGAAATATATACTGCCCTGTACATCTGATTATGTATGCTCCCAATTACAAACTCTGTGTGTGATGGTGTGTGTGTGTGTGTGTGTGTATGTGTCAGTTTAGGAGATCGTCATAGGACTTTCTTTCCTTAAACTAGCAATGTTTTTGTTTCATTTACATGTAACTATATACTTATTTTTTTGGTATTTGTCTCGTAGTTTTGTAGCAACGGCAGTTTTGAAAAATGGCTATGTCTATGACGATGTCAATGCCTCAACCGTTGATAAATAAAGCTTCATTGAATCTCTCTCTCTCTCTCTCTCTCTCTCTCTCTCTCTCTCTCTCTCTCTCTCTCTATATATATATATATATATATATATATATATATATATATATATATATATATATATATATATATATATATATATACATACATATATATATATATATATATATATATATATATATATATATATATATATATATATATATATATATATATATATATATATATATATATATATATATATATATATATAATTATATCTTGTCGTTTTACCCGACTACCTGAAAAAAGCGAAGGTAATCCCACTTCCCAAAGGCAAAGATTTATGCAACCTAAACGTGTACAGGTCCATTTCCATATTATCCTGTATTTCAAAACCGCTCGAGAAACATATCCATACTCATCTTCTAAACTTTCTGGAGCAAAACCATCTGATAACTGCAGCACACTCAGGATTTCGACCTCTACATTCGTGCCAAACTGCCCTCAATCATTTAATTGATAAATGGCTCTCTGCCATAAATGACAGTAAAGTATCAGGTACAATCTTTCTTGACCTGAAAAAAACTTTTGATCTTGTCAACCACTCTATCCTACTAAAAAAACTACCATTCTATCACATTGACTCAAATACTGTCTCCTTTATAACTTTCTATCTCAGGGACAGAACACAGAAAGTACTGCTAAATGGCAAATATTCCTCTGATGGTTTAGTAACTTGCGGTGTTCCACAAGGGTCTATTCTAGGGCCCTTATTATTTAATCTATTTATTAATGATCTGCCACTATGCATATCTCATTTAGTCGCAAACTGCGATCTGTTCGCAGATGACACGACTATACACACATCTGATAAAGATATTGCAACCATTAATACGGTACTCCAACAAAGCCTTGATGAAGTAGCAGGCTGGCGCAGTGATAATCACATGATTATTAGTATTCCAAAGACAAAGAGCATGTTAGTTACTACACGTCAGAAACACCAGCATGGCCTGCCACCTTTAACACTCTCCTTAGATAGACAGATTGTGGAACAAGTAACCAGGCATCGCTTATTAGGCGTTATAGTGGACAACCAATTAAGCTGGGAGCCGCATACTGACTCAATATGCAAAACAATCTAAAAAAATCTGTTCCTATTATCAAAACTACGCCATATAGTTAATACTGATATCCGTAAACTCTTTTTCCATGCGCATATCAAAACGCATTGTGACTACAGTTCTACCGTCTGGGATGGATGCAGCGAAGTTCACATGAAAAAAGTTAATTCCTTGTATCGTCGGGGCATTAAATTAATACTTCCCGGTCCTACTTCGACTGATGAAAAATTAAAATCTCTCAAGTTACTAACATTGAAGAAACAGTTTGAATTTAATTGCTGTGTTCTACTGCACAAGATTATGCACGGAAAAGCCCCACCCTATCTAAAAACTCTATTTTCAGACAATAATAGGAAAAACACGAGAAATAGTTCGATACACCTTCCAAAAATTAGATTAGACATCTGTAAAACCAGTCTGTCTTTTTCAGGCGCTAAAGCGTGGAATATGTTACCTCCACCTGAAATCAATTTGTGAGATTAGTGTCTTCAAAGATCGCCTCCATAAATATTTACTTCAGAAGTAATAGTATGATCGGCTCCCTTATGCTACTTTTCGTATAGTTAGTGACAAGTTTCCTATTACCTAATACTCTTCTACTGTTGCTGCAGATTATGTAATAGTTCGACTCTCTGTATTAACATGTCAGGTTCATACCTGTGTATATAATTATATATTTTTTAAATTTTTATTTCTTTCCCCCCCCCCCCCTCTGAGTGGTGCTGGTGGTGGGGGGGGGGGGGATGGGTCTTTTTACTTACATATGTTTTATCTTTTGATGTATCATCTGATGTATATTTATATGTGTATAGTAACAGGACAGTTTGGAAGATAGGCATTGCTATGCCTAAAACTTTTTGTACTGAATAAAAACGTTTCATCATCATATCTCTCTCTCTCTCTCTCTCTCTCTCTCTCTCTCTCTCTCTCTCTCTCTCTCTCTCTCTCTCTCTCTCTCTCTCTCTCTCTCTCTCTCTCTCTCTCTCTCTCTCTCTCTCTCTCTTTGGTACAAGCTATTTCTTTGGGTCCTCGATAAACATGCCCCACTAAGGACTAAACGCGTTAAACACCCTACCCTTCCGCCTTGGTTGTCAAAGGACATCATTCACGCAATGAAAATAAGAGATGACTTAAAACGACAGAAAAAGTTTGCGGATTTTAAGAAACAACGTAATCTTGTAAAATCCTTAGTTAGAAAAGCACAGAAAACGCTTGCGGAAAAAGTTATCGCAGAGGGTAAAGATACCCGAAGTGTCTGGAATGCAATCAATTTGTTTACAAAGAAGAGGAGTTCCATCAATGCTGCTACCTCTCCAGGCATAACTCCAGACGACTTCAATTCCCACTTTTTAAATATTGCTGAGTCCCTTGTACAGTCTTTTTCCAGTGGCACTGATAGTTACAGTTGTTCTGATAAACTGCGCACACACTGTGAGTCTGCAACAGGTGCGTCATTCTCCATACCTCTTATGACAGTGTTTGAAGTAGGTAAATATATTTCTACTCTAACAAGTAAATCGTGTGGCCTGGATGGAATAAACAACATGGTACTGAAATTGTCCCTTCCATACACAGCTGACACCTTGACATTTATATTCAACCTTTCTATCAAGCAAGGTATTTTTCCAGATGCCATGAAAGATGCTAAAGTTGTCCCCATTCCCAAATGTACAGATCCCAAAAGTCCAAACGATTTCCGTCCTAGTTCAGTGTTATCACTATTATCGAAGCCACTAGAAAGACACGTTCATAAGCACCTACTCCAATTCTTGGAGAATCACCGCCTCCTCGTATCTCTTCAGTCTGGTTTTAGACCTAAACACTCATGTCATACTGCCCTCGTTCACATTGTTGACTCTTGGCTCTCATCAATAAACAATTCCAAATTAAATGGTGCAGTTTTTCTGGACCTAACCAAAGCATTTGATTTAGTCGATCACAACATTCTTTTAAAGAAACTTTCAGTATATAAGCTTGATTCGAACTCTATAGCTTTTTTCTCCTCCTACCTCAGTAACCGCCGACAGAAGGTGTACTCAAATGGGCGGTATTCGAAAGAAGGTATAGTGATGCACAGAGTTCCCCAAGGATCTATCCTAGGGCCTCTTTTATTTTCTTTATTCATCAATGATCTACCTCTTTCCATCTCAAATCCTGAGGTTAAATGCGAACTCTTTGCTGACGATTCAACTCTGCATACATCAGACAAACGTGAAACGACGCTAAATTGTATCCTCCAGCAGAGTCTCGATGAAGTGTCAGATTGGTGTGCGCAAAATCGCATGCTAATCAGTACTTCTAAAACCAAAAGCATGTTGATAACAACCCGCCAAAAGCGTCAGCTACATCCTGCCCCTCTGAAACTGTCACTTGGCAATAAACCTATCCAACAAGTATCCAGGCACCGCCTACTGGGAGTTGTAATTGACGACCAGCTGAACTGGTCGCCACATATCGACAGTTTGTGCAAAACCTTGTCCAGGAATGTATTTCTGCTATCCAAACTTAGACATATTCTTAGTACAAAGTGCTGTACATTGTTCTTTCACGCACACATTAAAAGCCACTGTGACTATGCGTCCTCTTTGTGGGACGAATGCAGTGAACTTCATTTTAAAAAACTAAACTCGCTGTATCGTCGTTCAGTTAAGTTAATTATTCCTAACCCTATTTCCACGGCTGAGAAAATAAAATCCCTTGGCCTGCTTACACTGAAGGAACAACTCAAATTTAACAAATGTGTCCTCATGCACAAAATATTTCATTATCAAGCCCCGGAATATCTGCGCATGATATTTAACTTCAGCCCTCGGCATCACCTACATACGAGGAATGACTTGCTTCACTTACCCCGCCCACGGATAGATCTCTACAAGTCAAGCCTTCTATTTTCTGGTAGTTGTGTCTGGAACTCATTGCCATTAAACATTAAATCATTTTGCGATAAAATCCATTTTAAACGTGCATTGCACACTCACTTCCAATCAGCGTGACTTCACAGTTTGCCATATAAAAATAATTCTGCTGATAACACGTAAACGTCAAATTTTTTCTCTTTCTCCTTAAATTTGCTACCTGATCATCTATTGTGTTGTCGGTGTCACTATACGCTATTGATGCTGCTGATTCTATGACACTGTCTTAGATGAGTATAATATTAATGCTGTGCACGCGTTTCGTTCTCTTGCTTTTTGCATCGGAGGCAGTTACAAATTCTCCATTACGTTTTTTTCCCGTAGTTTTTCTTCCTCTTCTTCTTCTTCTTCTTCTTCTTATTATTATTGTTAGTATTTGCATGCTCTGTTTATTTTCCTGTTATGTTGTTTGTTTACAGGACAGCTTGTAAGACAGGCATTGAGTTGCCTAATAGCTTTATCCTGAATAAATAAAGATTCATCATCATCATCATCTCTCTCTCTCTCTCTCTCTCTCTCTCTCTCTCTCTCTCTCTCTCTCTCTCTCTCTCTCTCTCTCTCTCTCTCTCTCTCTCTCTCTCTCTCTCTCTCTCTCTCTCTCTCTCTCTCTCTCTCTCTCTCTCTCTCTCTCTCTCTCACGGCAAGCGTGAAAAAAGGCACATGTGCTAACTGCTTCTTCCGTTCAGAAATTTCATTTCATTTCATCTCTCTCTCTCTCTCTCTCTCTCTCTCTCTCTCTCTCTCTCTCTCTCTCTCTCTCTCTCTCTCTCTCTCTCTCTCTCTCTCTCTCTCTCTCTCTCTCTCTAAGCATGCGCCCATACGAGAAAAACGAGTTAAGCACTTTACCCTGCCACCCTGGTTAACAATAGATATCAAACAGGCCATGTCATCTAGAGATAAACTTAAGAAAGTAAAACAGTTTGGTGAATATAAGAAAGAACGAAATCGTGTTAAATACTTAGTGAGAGCGTCAAAAAAAAAGTTCTTCCAGGAAATAATTAGGGACAAAAAAGATACAGCATCTGTGTGAAAAGCACTGAACGTTATAACGAAGGGTAAATCATCCCCTGAAATTCCATCCCATTTGTCAGCTGATATATTAAATAACCACTTCCTATCGACAGCTGAAACACTTGCTCAGTCAGCTGCAAGTAGTATCGCAGAGTACCAAGTTCCTAGAGTACTGGAAACATATTGTGAGGCCAAAAATATACTGCAGACATTCATCATTCCTGATATTACCGTCGATGAAGTCGGCAAATTTATTTATAGCATGCCGAACAAAATGTCCACCGGGATGGATGGTATCGACAACAATATTCTGCAAATGTCACTACCATAACATACGGTAGAGGCACTCACTTATATATTTAACCTCTGTGTAAAACACACCACGTTTCCAACTATTTCCAAAGAGGCCAAGGTAATTCCAATCCTGAATCAAAAGATGTTGAAGATGTCAATAACAACCGTCCTATCTCACTTTTGTCGGCCCTGTCAAAGCCCCTTGAAAAACACATACAAATACACCTCCTCGATTTTCTAGAAAAGGGCATTTCCATAAATATTAATCAGTCCGGCTTAGACCGAAACACTCATGTCAGTCAGCACTGACACACATTGTAGACAGCTGTCTGAAGTCAATAAATAAACACCTGATGTCTGGAGCTGTTTTCTTAAACCTAAAGAAAGCATTTGATCTAGTCGGCCATGACATTCTCTTAAAGAAGCTAACAGCATACTATATAAGTGAAACTGCCATAGTATTCTTTAGATCATACCTAAAAGACATAAAACAAAATGTATATACCCATGGAAAATACTGTAAACAAGGACAAGTTAACTACTGTTTCTCTCAGGGGTTGGTTGATCTTGGGACCTCTTCTATTTATAATATTCACTAATGATTTTCCTTTGCATATTACTAACACTGATGTC
>BTPG01000003.1:98413615-98551115 GCA_036245525.1 Semisulcospira habei | reverse complement strand
CATGAATCATGCTAACTGCCATGGGAATGCTGCCATGGTCGGCAGGCATCATGCTCACTGCCATCGGAATGCTATCCAGACCAAAACGTTGACTGCCAAGCGTGTAACTAGAATAAATTGTGTTGTACCCGTCTTTTCTAAGCGTGTTTCTTTCTCCGTTGGGTACTTCTTTGCATTGGAATGCTGCCATGGTCGGCAGGAATCATGCTCACTGCCATCGAATGCTGCCATGGACGGCAGGAATCATGCTCACTGCCATCGGAATGCTGCCATGGTCGGCAGGAATCATGCACACTGCCATCGGAATGTTGTCACGGTCGGCATGAATCATGCTCACTGCCATCGAAATGTTGCCACGGTCGGCAGGAATCATGCTCACGAGTCACAGCACTTGCAGATAAATTAACCAATCGGCCATAAATTTCTTTCAAAGATGTTAAATATTCACAAGGCAGGCTTTGTTTATACAAGAAAAAAGAAGAAAGGCAAAGTCCTTATGGCTCACGTTCATGACCGATTCACACATGTCTGACAATAAGTAATGGGATGGCTTCTGCACTAACAAAATCCATGTTTTCTCAAATTTTAATCAGTTTTTACACATCTGTGAAACTCCCGTGACCCTTAACCTTCGCCGCCGTGAGATGGCCTTAGTTGCCTGCTCGGCGTTAAACCAAATAACTAACTTGATCTTTGCGATGAGTGGACTAATTAGGATAAATAGGAAGGTCTTATCATCAGCTACCTATGTGCCAAAATTGGATTGAAAAGTTTGCAACAATGTTCATAATATCTACAATTTTTGGCATTTTATACACACTTTTTGGTTGATCTCTTGTGACCCCTGACCTTTTCCGAAGCGAAATTAGTATGCATAGATAGGTCTTACCATCAGGTATCTCTGTAGCAAGTTTGGGTTTGAAGTTGTGAAAAGTACGCGAGAATAAACATTTCTTGTCAAAATATGGCTATTTGTTTTGCCTATTTCCAGAGCTCTTTTGACCCTTAACCTTTCAGAGGGGTCATACAAATTAGTATGCAAAGATAGGGTCTTACCATCAGGTATCTCTGTAGCAAGATTGGGTTTGAAGTTGAGAATAGTAATCAAGAAAACAAATCTTATCAAAATATGGATTTTTTTTTTAATCTTTCCAAGGGGTCATCCAAATCAGTCTGCATAGATACGTCCTACCATCAGATATCTCTGTAGCACATTTGCGTTTGGAGTTGTGAATAGTAATTGAGAAAAAACATTTCCTGTCCAAAAATTGTTATTACGGACTACTGACGAACGACCATTGGCCCAGAACATATACTCACTTTTGCTTCGCCGGTGATCCAAAAACCAATAAAAGAACTGAGGGAAATAAAGTGAGGGAAAGAGAAGTTCAACACACACACACACACACACACACACACACACACACACACACACACACACACACACACACACACACACACACATACACACACAGACAAACGCAAAAAGCAGTCAATTTTCTGAACTTTAGTACCAAAGCACCACACAACTCAAGGAAATTTTACAAAGCAATTTTCCATGCGGAACATTCATGTTTCGAAATAAAAATGTCCACGGCGATCAAATCGAGGCTCTGGTACGACCCTCTGAATCTCATCAAAACAACAACAACTGTGGATTCGTCTGGGATGTTTGGACATGCAAGGAAGTCGCCGTGTTGTTTCAGGAAGCTGACTTGAGCCGCCTGCATTCTCTTCACTTTTGACGTCCTTGATCTGAGAATAGAAATACGTGACATAGAAATATCTTGACCATAATCAACAGTTATGACAGTTAAATGAAACTGAACATTTGAAAGAAACTCAAATTGATGTCACACATTGTGCAGGAAACCAAAATCAATTAAATCGAAAACATTTTAGTGTTTGAGCTATTTGAAGCTGAACTTGAACATTACTAAAGCTGAGCCGTAAAAAAACCTAGAAGGGGAAATATTTCTCACAATGATCCTCAAAAACAATGCTGCACGAACCGGAACTAACCGGCATACGTGCGACGTTGAGTCATCGTGTCCGATTGATGCAAGTTACCTAGTTACCTAAAATAACGTTCTTATGAATATTCGTCAAAACAAACAATGAAATGCTGTATCCTCAGTAATGTGATACAAAATGTGTGTATCAAAGCCGAATGAAAAAGAAACAACTTCAATTTATCACAATAACTTCGGACACATCATACACGTGACAAGACTGAAAACAAAAGCGCAGATCACGTAAGTCCCATCGAATTATCATACTAGGGCACAATAAACCAACTGTACTGAACAATTCATTCCCCTTAATCGCATGAATTAGTCAATTGTCAAAGTTTAGTAACTCACCTTAGCCCAAGATAATGCAGAAAACAGCCTATTGGAACCGATTTTCAGAGCGAGTCGAAAACGTTTGGTCAAAAGTAACCCGCTGCAAATGGCGCGTAAACGAGTGAGTCACGCCACAGTTTTGGGGGGCCCACAGACGAACAACTCGAAACTTCTTCCGCAAAGCGTCATCAATGTGTATCTGTGTGATACATTTCAACCACTGCCGTTGTGCTGACGTTTAAAATGCCGTCCTAGCAAGAAATCGTCGAAAGAAAACTTGCGGTAACCTGCGTCTCGGATGTGACGCGACACTCTAAAATAAGCTATTAAGAGGCATAGAATTGTTTTATTAGCTTCTACTTCTTGAAAGCAAATTATTTTAAACTCACAAGTAATAAACAACGCGAACTTGCTGGCTTGGATGGTTTTTATCGTCTGCTCAATATTCAATTTACGAATGCGTCTTTGTGACACCACCAGAATGCAGGATACCCCCCTTTTTTCACAGAAGGGCTGTGCAACAAAAGCAGATTGTTTTTAAAACTTTATTGTGGTTTCAGCTTTATTTTCATATAAGGAACGAACACATGGCATACGTTTTGATATTTCAAAGAAGTAACCAAAACAGATCGTAAACAAAGTGAAAACTATTCCACTTTTGGCCAGCCATTGTTGAGTGCTAAATCGAAAACTATGAAGAATAAAGACTCTTTATTGTGCACTAATTTCCTCAAGGTTGCTTTTGCTGATACCGTGATATTTGAAGCATACAATAAATATCTCATTAATTTATTATGGCAATTTCCCCATTTCCTGAAAATGAGTCAAGTTTACACTGACCCTCTGCAGTCACCATTAGCAAAGAATGACTCCTATGCACTGTGGCCCTTATAGAGCTTCCCATAAGTCTATTAATGTAAGTGTGCAACACGTCGGACGTACCTGTAACTTTAGTCGACGCGTAATGTTCGATCGCCCTAGCTTGAAGGTTCCGTAGTGACGTGAAACAAGATGGGGTATGAATCATAACCCGCAAAGTCGCTTCTATATGAGCCATAACTCACAATGTTCCTTTCATATGCGAGCTGTACTCGCTGTCAAGGGTATCTACCTGTTGTCTTTTACCTGATTCTGATTTTGAAATATATTTGAAAAAGACTGGCAAATTTGTCAATGCAACTGTGAGCTCATAAGTCTATTACTGTAAGTGTGCAACGCCTATCGAGTCCAAAATAGCTCAGGCGGTTAAGCGTCGGAGCAAGAGAACGAAGGGAATCGCCCGGTCGTGGGTTCGAGTCCCCGTTCCAGCCCCGGTAGCTGGACTCGCAATCCAGGGAAAAAAAACAGACTTGTTCCATAGCATGTCCGTTGAAAGGTCCTGTTAAATCAAGTAGCACAGTTGCAGTGCGCCTGAATTGACCAGTGTTCAGGTCGTACTCTATAGGCAATAGATTTTCCTGTCCCCCATAACCCGCCGGTTAGGGCCGTCTATTATTACTTCGGTGCCGTGTACGTTAAACCCCGAACTAACCAACCAAAGCCTATCGAAAACGTGCACGCGTAGCGTCGCGGCCGACGCGCGTTTGAACAGGTCTTTTCCAAGTGACTATTTGAAGACAGTGTGTCTAAAGCACACTGGTAAAAAGTACCGGAAGGGCCAGATATACAGAAATCTTTTACGTACTAAAATGTTCGTTTCGGACGTATTGGCATGTAAACGTCATGTAATGTTCTAAACATACAATGTTGAAAGAATACTTTTGTTGTACTGTGCAGAATTTTGCGTGGTGTGTGCGTATGTGTGTAGAGTAGAAGGGGGATGGGGTGGGGGGTGGGGGGGGGGGTCGGTTTTGGGTTGGGGTGGGGGATATCAAATTTATATGTTTAGAAAGGTCTTGTCACAAAGTATCCTTGGGCCAAGTTTGAAGACTTAGGCTTTAACAATCGCCGAGAAAATGCCAACTTTAAAGTTTACGACGGACGACAGCGGACGGACGGACGACGGACGACAGACGACGGACGGACAACCACGGCCCAGAACATAGACGCACTTCTGCTCTTCACGTGTGGCAATAATAGAAGGCGTTTTGCTATTGGAGATATTACGAGATAATAAAGATAATAATAATGTTCATATCATCATTTTTATTTGATTGCTATTGTTATTATTATTATTATATGATTGTGATGAAGCTCTATGCTTGTGCATAGTGCTCGCACAATAGGATTAGTACGGTACGGTTTTTGTTAACGGTTTGTTGCCGAAAGTCCGTGTTGGACTAGACGTACGTGAAATTTGTAGGACATGGTTAGCACGGGTCTTTTTAGTGAGTTCTGTTTAGTGAGTTCCAGGCGGAAGCTATGACTGTCAGAGGTCTAAATCGGTAGTGCGGGCTGTTTTGTTGTATGGAACGGTTGTTTGAGTACCTAGCCCGCATTCCAAGACTCTGAAGCCTAGATTTCAGGTATGTTTCTATAAACGTAGTATTGATAGTTGTTAGTTAAAGACAGTATGCGTGGTAAGATTAAGGTGGTTGTATAGCGGTGTTCTGGTTTGGTTTGGTATAGTATATTTAGAATTCGGTGAAGTAACCGGTGTTTTTGTATACAGTTGTTTACCGAGTTAGATGACTAAAGGAATATGAAGTGTGTATGTCTAAGCCGCTAGGAAGATAGTACGTGGTTGGTTAAGCATAGTCTTTTCCAGGGTATAGAGTAATGTATAGCAAGAGTGTTAGACTATAGTCTGTTTCAAGATAGTGACAGAGATGGGGTGATACGAAAATAGTTTATGAAGCACGTGTGTGTGTGTGAATGAACGTGTGGGTTATTTGTATCAGCCAGGTTACGTGACGTTTCTCATTGATCCAATATGTTGTGTGTTTAGCAAGTGTTACGTTGGGACTTTTGTTTATTCAGAGTTCTTGTAACGAGAGTGGAAGACGGACGCCGAGACGTCGAGTCGCAGGTGGGACCTACGTGAGGTCATCCCTCCAGCTCTTCTGAGTGATTCTGACTGGGACCAAGACACCCAAGTCCAAGCGAGAACTGAGTGTACCGTACGAGAACGAGGACGTCCGTGCCCAAAGAGACAGGACGGCGATACGCGTACGACGAAGGACTTTCACGCCTAGACGTGAGAAGGACCAACGTAACCAGGCAACAACATCAAACAGGTTGGAGACATTGAGAGACTAAAACCTAGCCTGGCAAAGATACTGTGATTTGAGTGTGTGATAGAGAGCCTTGTATATATAGTTTGATAGGCTTTAAAGCGTTTTCTTTTCTTTTATAGTGTATAAAGGATACTTTAGAAAGGGAGCCCGTGTGTTGTGTTTTACCGCATGAATGCGCCCGTCTGAGTCAGTGGCGGTGTATGCGTCTGTTGCGTGAGAGTCTGTGCGTACGACTGTGGGCAAGTCTGCGTGCGTTACAATGATTATTGTTCTAATGATGATATAATAATAATAATAATAATAATAATAATAATAATAATAATAATAATAATAATAATAATAATATGATCGTCGTCATATCTTGATGTTTCATTGACTATCAACGGGCGCAGAAAGGGACAGAACTCACTGTAGGCTTTCTTCAGGAAGAGCGGCGACCCGCGACACACGAGGCGTCCTTTAGCCAAGATGGCGACACGGCTGCCCAGCGCGTCCGCCTCGTCCATGAAGTGAGTGGAGATGAGTATCGTCCGACCTTTACGATTCTTCTGCAACAGGGCCCACATTTGTCGTCTGGCGGAGGGGTCCACCCCGGATGTGGGCTCGTCCAGTATCACCACCTGTCGCAGGACAAAGCTGGTCGTTGTCCAAATGTCCACGTTATTCAATTGCTGAGATGGCTACTGCTTTAAAAATATGCGACGAAAAAGGTAAGGGTCGGTTGATTTAAAAATCAGTTTTCCCTTTTGGCGTGCTTTATTCTTACGAAGCATGCCAACGTTAGTTGTGCTTTAATCTTACGAAACATGCGAATGTTAGTTGTGCCCCTTGACTCATTCAGCCCGCACACCTATTGCCCAAATTTTGGAGGCGTCATCTAACGACTATGCACCTGTTACAGGAGATGGACCAACCATGATAATTCAACGGCAGTGCCAGATTAGCTTGGCACCGACAGGCGCCAAGCGAATCTGGCACTACCCTTGAATTATCATGGTGGACCCATCTCCTGCTGGAGTGCGTCAGGGCTGAATGGGTTAACCCACGTGACAACCCCACGGCGCGGCCACATTTTCAAACATTGGGAGGTATTATCTAACGAATATGTGACGACCCCACGGCGCGGCCACATTTTCACACATTGGGAGGTGTCATCTAACGACTATGTGACGACCCCACGGAGCGGCCACATTTTCACACATAGGGAGGTGTCATATAACAACAATGTGACGACCCCACGGCGCGGCCACATTTTCACACATTGGCAGGTGTCATCTAACGACTATGTGACGACCCCATGGCGCGGCCACATTTTCACACACTGGGAGGTATCATGTAACAACTATGTGACGACCCCACGGCGCGGCCACATTTTCACACATTGGGAGGTGTCATCTAACGACTATGTGACGACCCCACGGCACGGTCACATTTTCACACATTGGGAGGTGTCATCTAACGACTATGTGACAACCCCACGGAGCGGCCACATTTTCACACATTGGGAGGTGTCATCTAACGACTATGTGATGACCCCACAGCGCGGCCACATTTTCAAACATTGGGAGGTGTCATCTAACGAATATGTGACGACCCCACGGCGCGGCCACATTTTCACACATTGGGAGGTGTCATCTAACGACTATGTGACGACCCCACGGAGCGGCCACATTTTCACACATTGGGAGGTGTCATCTAACGACAATGTGATGACCCCACAGCGCGGCCACATTTTTAAACATTGGGAGGTGTCATCTAACGACTATGTGACGACCCCACGGCGTGGCCACATTTTCACACATTGGGAGGTGTCATCTAACGACTATGTGACGACCCCACGGCGCGGCCACATTTTCACACATTGGGATGTGTCATCTAACGACTATGTGACGACACCACGGTGCGGCCACATTTTCAAACATTGGTAGGTGTCATCTAACGACTATGTGACGACCCCACGGCGCGGCCACATTTTCACACATTGGGAGGTGTCATCTAATGACTATGTGACGACCCCACGGCGTGGCCACATTTTCACACATAGGGAGGTGTCATCTAATGACTATGTGACGACCCCACGGCGCGGCCACATTTTCACACATTGGGAGGTGTCATCTAACGACTATGTGATGACCCCACGGCGAGGCCACATTTTCAAACATTGGGAGGTGTCATCTAATGACTATGGTGACGACCCCACGGCGCGGCCACATTTTCACACATTGGGAGGTGTCATATAACGACTATGTGACGATTCCACGGAGCGGCCACATTTTCACACATTGGGAGGTGTCATCTAACGACTATGTGACGACCCCACGGCGCGGCCACATTTTCACACATTAGGAGGTGTCATCTAATGACTATGTGACGACCCAACGGCGCGGCCACATTTTCAAACATTGCGAGGTGTCATCTAACGACTATGTGACGACCCCACGGCGCGGCCTCATAGTCAAACATTGGGAGGTGTCATCTAATGACTATGTGACGACCCCACGGAGCGGCCACATTTTCACACATTGGGAGGTGTCATCTAACGACTATGTGACGACCCCACAGCGCGGCCACATTTTCACACATTGGGAGGTGTCATCTAAAGACTATGTGACGACCCCACTGTGCGGCCACATTTTCAAACATTGGGAGGTGTCATCTAACGAGTATGTGACGACCCCATGGCGCGGCCACATTTTCAAACATTGGG
This sequence comes from Semisulcospira habei, assembly GCA_036245525.1. Taxonomy (NCBI): domain Eukaryota; kingdom Metazoa; phylum Mollusca; class Gastropoda; family Semisulcospiridae; genus Semisulcospira; species Semisulcospira habei. Next base: position 98,542,887 of record BTPG01000003.1, on the reverse strand, counting down.
ACGTGTCATCTAACGACTATGTGACGACCCCACGGAGCGGCCGCATTTTCACACATTGGGAGGTGTCATCTAAAGACTATGTGACGACCCCATGGCGCGGCCACATTTTCAAACATTGGGAGGTATTATCTAACGAATATGTGACGACCCCACGGCGCGGCCACATTTTCACACATTGGGAGGTGTCATCTAACGACTATGTGACGACCCCACGGAGCGGCCACATTTTCACACATAGGGAGGTGTCATATAACAACAATGTGACGACCCCACGGCGCGGCCACATTTTCACACATTGGCAGGTGTCATCTAACGACTATGTGACGACCCCATGGCGCGGCCACATTTTCACACACTGGGAGGTATCATGTAACAACTATGTGACGACCCCACGGCGCGGCCACATTTTCACACATTGGGAGGTGTCATCTAACGACTATGTGACGACCCCACGGCACGGTCACATTTTCACACATTGGGAGGTGTCATCTAACGACTATGTGACAACCCCACGGAGCGGCCACATTTTCACACATTGGGAGGTGTCATCTAACGACTATGTGATGACCCCACAGCGCGGCCACATTTTCAAACATTGGGAGGTGTCATCTAACGAATATGTGACGACCCCACGGCGCGGCCACATTTTCACACATTGGGAGGTGTCATCTAACGACTATGTGACGACCCCACGGAGCGGCCACATTTTCACACATTGGGAGGTGTCATCTAACGACTATGTGATGACCCCACAGCGCGGCCACATTTTTAAACATTGGGAGGTGTCATCTAACGACTATGTGACGACCCCACGGCGTGGCCACATTTTCACACATTGGGAGGTGTCATCTAACGACTATGTGACGACCCCACGGCGCGGCCACATTTTCACACATTGGGATGTGTCATCTAACGACTATGTGACGACACCACGGTGCGGCCACATTTTCAAACATTGGTAGGTGTCATCTAACGACTATGTGACGACCCCACGGTGCGGCCACATTTTCACACATTGGGAGGTGTCATCTAATGACTATGTGACGACCCCACGGCGTGGCCACATTTTCACACATAGGGAGGTGTCATCTAATGACTATGTGACGACCCCACGGCGCGGCCACATTTTCACACATTGGGAGGTGTCATCTAACGACTATGTGATGACCCCACGGCGAGGCCACATTTTCAAACATTGGGAGGTGTCATCTAATGACTATGGTGACGACCCCACGGCGCGGCCACATTTTCACACATTGGGAGGTGTCATATAACGACTATGTGACGATTCCACGGAGCGGCCACATTTTCACACATTGGGAGGTGTCATCTAACGACTATGTGACGACCCCACGGCGCGGCCACATTTTCACACATTAGGAGGTGTCATCTAATGACTATGTGACGACCCAACGGCGCGGCGACATTTTCAAACATTGCGAGGTGTCATCTAACGACTATGTGACGACCCCACGGCGCGGCCTCATAGTCAAACATTGGGAGGTGTCATCTAATGACTATGTGACGACCCCACGGAGCGGCCACATTTTCACACATTGGGAGGTGTCATCTAACGACTATGTGACGACCCCACAGCGCGGCCACATTTTCACACATTGGGAGGTGTCATCTAAAGACTATGTGACGACCCCACTGTGCGGCCACATTTTCAAACATTGGGAGGTGTCATCTAACGAGTATGTGACGACCCCATGGCGCGGCCACATTTTCAAACATTGGGACGTGTCATCTAACGACTATGTGACGACCCCACGGAGCGGCCGCATTTTCACACATTGGGAGGTGTCATCTAAAGACTATGTGACGACCCCATGGCGCGGCCACATTTTCAAACATTGGGAGGTGTCATCTAATGACTATGTGACGACCCCACGGCGCGGCCACATTTTCAAACATTGGGAGGTGTCATCTAACGACTATGTGACGACCCCACGGGGCGGCCACATTTTCAAACATTGGGAGGTGTCATCTAACGACTATGTGACGACCCCACGGCGCGGCCACATTTTCAAAAATTGGGAGGTGTCATCTAACGACTATGTGATGACCCCACGGCGCGGACACATTTTAAAACATTGGGAGGTGTCATCTAACGACTATGGGAGGAACCCACGGCACGGCCACATTTTCAAACATTGGGAGGTGTCATCTAACGACTATGTGACGACCCCACGGCGCGGCCACATTTTTAAACATTGGGAGGTGTCATCTAACGACTATGTGACGATCCCAGTGAGCGGCCACATTTTCACACATTGGGAGGTGTCATCTAACGACTATGTGATGACCCAATGGCGCGGCCACATTTTCACACATTGGAAGGTGTCATCTAACGACTATGTGACGACCCCACGACGCGACCACATTTTCAAACATTGGGAGGTGTCATCTAATGACTATGTGATGACCCCACATCGCGGCCACATTTTCACACATTAGGAGGTGTCATATAACGACTATGAGACGACCCCACGGCGCGGCCACATTTTCACACATTAGGAGGTGTCATATAACGACTATGTGACGACCCCACGGAGCGGCCACATTTTCACACATTGGGAGGTGTCATCTAACGACTATGTGACGACCCCATGGCGCGGCCACATTTTCAAACATTGGGACGTGTCATCTAACGACTATGTGACGACCCCACGGCGCGGCCACATTTTCACACATTGGGAGGTGTCATATAACGACTATGTGACGATTCCACGGAGCGGCCACATTTTCACACATTGGGAGGTGTCATCTAATAACTATGTGACGACCCCACGGCGCGGCCACATTTTCAAACATTGAGAGGTGTCATCTAATGACTATGTGACGACCCCACAGCGCGGCCACATTTTCATACATGGGAGGTGTCATCTAACGACTATGTGACGAACCCACGGCGCGGCCACATTTTCAAACATTGCGAGGTGTCATCTAACGACTATGGGATGACCCCACGGAGTGGCCACATTTTCACACATTGGGAGGTGTCATCTAACGACTATGTGATGACCCCACAGCGCGGCCACATTTTCAAACATTGGGAGGTGTCATCTAACAACTATGTGACGACCCCACGGCGTGGCCACATTTTCACACATTGGGAGGTGTCATCTAACGACTATGTGACGACCCCACGGCGCGGCCACATTTTCACACATTGGGAGGTGTCATCTAAATACTATGTGACGACCCCACTGTGCGGCCACATTTTCAAACATTGGGAGGTGTCATCTAACGACTATGTGACGACCCCATGGCGCGGCCACATTTTCAAACATTGGGACGTGTCATCTAACGACTGTGTGACGATCCCACGGAGCGGCCGCATTTTCACACATTGGGAGGTGTCATCTAAAGACTATGTGACGACCCCATGGCGCGGCCACATTTTCAAACATTGGGAGGTGTCATCTAACGACTATGTGACGACCCCACGGCGCGGCCACATTTTCAAACATTGGGAGGTGTCATCTAACGACTATGGCCTGACCCCACGGCGCCGCCACATTTTCAAACATTGGGAGGTGACATCTAACGACTATGTGACGACCCCACGGGGCGGCCACATTTTCAAACATTGGGAGGTGTCATCTAACGACTATGTGACGACCCCACGGGGCGGCCACATTTTCAAACATTGGGAGGTTTCATCTAACGACTATGTGACGACCCCACGGCGCAGCCACATTTTCAAACATTGGGAGGTGTCATCTAACGACTATGGGACGAACCCACGGCACGGCCACATTTTCAAACATTGGGAGGTGTCATCTAACGACTATGTGACGACCCCACGGCGTGGCCACATTTTCAAACATTGGGAGGTGTCATCTAACGACTATGTGACGATCCCAGTGAGCGGCCACATTTTCACACATTGGGAGGAGTCATCTAACGACTATGTGACGACCCCACGGCGCGGCCACATTTTCACACATTGGGAGGTGTCATCTAACGACTATGTGACGACCCCACGGCGCGGCCACATTTTCAAACATTGGGAGGTGTCATCTAACGACTATGTGACGACCCCACATCGCGGCCACATTTTCACACATTAGGAGGTGTCATATAACGACTATGAGACGACCCCACTGCGCGGCCACATTTTCAAACATTGGGAGGTGTCATCTAACGACTATGTGACGATCCCAGTGAGCGGCCACATTTTCACACATTGGGAGGTGTCATCTAACGACTATGTGACGACCCCACGGCGCGGCCACATTTTCACACATTGGGAGGTGTCATGTAACGACTATGTGACGACCCCACGGCGCGGCCACATTTTCCCACATTGGGAGGTTTCATCTAACGACTGTGTGACGACACTACGGTGCGGCCACATTTTCACACATTGGGAGGTGTCATCTAAAGACTATGTGACGACCCCACGGTGCGGCCACATTTTGAAACATTGGGAGGTGTCATCTAAAGACTATGTGATGACCCCATGGCGCGGCCACATTTTCAAACATAGGGACGTGTCATCTAACGACTATGTGATGACCCCACGGAGCGGCCGCATTTTCACACATTAGGAGGTGTCATCTAACGACAATGTGACGATCCCACGGCGCGGCCATATTTTCACACATTGGGAGGTGTCATCTAATGACTATGTGACGACCCCACGGCGCGGCCACATTTTCACACGTTGGGAGGTGTCATCTAATGACTATGTGACGACCCCACGGAGCGGCCACATTTTCACACATTGGGAGGTGTTATCTAACGACTATGTGACGACCCCACGGCGCGACCACATTTTCACACATTGGTAGGTGTCATGTAACGACTATGGGACGACCCCACGGCGCGGCCACATTTTCACACATTGGGAGGTGTCATCTAACGACTGTGTGACGACCCTACGGCGTGGCCACATTTTCACACATTGGGAGGTGTCATCTAATGACTATGTGACGACACCACGGCGCGTTCCACATTTTCAAACATTGGGAGGTGTCATCTAATAACTATGTGACGACCCCACGGCGCGGCCACATTTTCAAACATTGGGAGGTGTCATCTAACGACTATGTGACGACCCCACGGCGCGGCCACATTTTCAAACATTGGGAGGTGTCATCTAACGACTATGTGACGATCCCAGTGAGCGGCCACATTTTCACACATTGCGAGGTGTCATCTAACGACTATGTGACGACCCCACGGCGCGGCCACATTTTCACACATTGGGAGGTGTCATCTAACGACTATGTGACGACCCCACGGCGCGGCCACATTTTCAAACATTGGGAGGTGTCATCTAACGACTATGTTACGACCCCATGGCGCGGCCACATTTTCAAACATTGGGAGGTGTCATCTAACGACTATGTGACGACCCCACGGCGCGGCCACATTTTCACACATTGGGAGGTGTCATCTAATGACTATGTGACGACCCAACGGCGCGGCCACATTTTCAAACATTGGGAGGTGTCATCGAACGACTATGTGACGACCCCACGGCGCAGCCACATTTTCAAACATTGCGAGGTGTCATCTAACGACTATGTGACGACCCCACGGTGCGGCCACATTTTCACACATTGGGAGGTGTCATCTAACGACTATGTGACGACCCCACGGCGCGACCACATTTTCACACATTAGGAGGTGTCATATAACGACTATGTGACGACCCCACGGCGCGGCCACATTTTCACACATTAGGAGGTGTCATCTAACGACTATGTGACGACCCCACGGCGCGGCCCCATTTTCAAACATTGGGAGGTGTCATCTAACGACTATGTGACGACCCCACGGTGCGGCCACATTTTCAAACATTGGGAGGTGTCATCTAACGACTATGTGACGACCCCACGGCGTGGCCACATTTTCAAACATTGGGAGGTGTCATCTAATGACTACGCGTAAATTGCAGGAAATAGATCGACCATGATAACTCAAGGCTAGTGCCAGATTAGGTTATTGTTCTTGGTAAAACCACTTTGTATCCAGTTTTTTGTTGTTTCATTGCTGGGAATCTTTGGGGCAGAAATTACAAGGTTTCCAAAACCAGAAGACAACAAGAAAGGCACACCCCTTATGTCTCACGTGTATGTCCGAAGCACGTGTGAGTGACCTTTCTCAGAACTCAGAACTCAGAACACTTTATTCAGTAGGTCAACGGCCCATTCGAATTTGGTTGAGATTACATAACTGAAAAAAATGACAACACGAGAAAGGAAACAGACAAAGTAGGATCAAAAAGCAATTTTGTCTTGGAATTGGTCCTCATAATATAATGGTTACACACACATAGACAGCTTTCGAAATCACTTATGACCACCAGCAAAATCGATGTTGTCTCAGAATGTAAGAATTTTTCACACATCTGTCAAATCCCTGTGTTACGATTGTGGTTGTGTTGTCCTGTGAGAGCATGCATGTGTTAATCGTTGGAAACGATTCGATATTTATTTGAGCTCTCATGGTTGCCAGTCACGTACCTTTTCGGTGGGATTTTCTTTTGTGCGCGCGTGGAGCGGAGTTCGCTTTGTTATGATACGCTAGGTTTGTTCCGGAAGTTTCTAGGGAAGTCGCACGGAGAAGAGCGATCAATTTTTGTGCTGTATAGTTTCGCTGAGAATAGACCAGAACGTTCGAGCAAAATCGCGCTCTGTCTAGTGACCTCGTATATGTAACTTCAAAGTGTCGGCAACCTTTTGAAGCTCGGTATTAAAGTGTAAAGCCGCTCTTATAATCATAGTTGTTTACTCTGCGCGTGAAGTGGACAGCCAATCGGTGTCTTTTGAAAGATTGTGAAACTTCTGGAAAGATTCCGGCTAGGTCGTGAACTGCCTATCATACGTTTGTGTGATATGATTACACACTAGGATTTGGGGCTGAAATTAATAGCCGAATTTTTGTAGCCTATTGTAGTTATGCTAGAAAATTAATTTTGTATTAATATTATGCATTTCAGTTACGATTTTCTTTCTGATTGGTTGCGTTGTATGGTCTTTTTGGATTATTCTGGAAATTGGTTGTTTTATAAATGATTGGTGCTGGAAAGCACGTTCATGCATTGTCATGCATTGTCAGTTGTAGTGACACACAGTTTATCGTAGGTATGTGGCCCGTATGGGGTGTACATTGTGAGAGAGACGCAGCGTAAAGGTGGTGTACGTTGTATGAGAAACTTTGTGTCGCCAGTGTGGACATTTGCAGAAGAGACATTGTATCAGTGTTGGTGCATTTGGAAATGCATTGTGTGGAGATCGCATCGCTGAATTAAAATATTGTTGGAACTGTTACTCCAGTATTGTCTACATCCTTAAGCGACGTGTGACGGGTTGCAGCTGAATGAAGTTTATTTAAAAGAACCTTACGTGCGTACGTCTGGTGTGTTTATCATACTACGACTACGACTCAACCACGCAACACCCCGTGACCCTTGACCTTTGCGATGATTTGACTAAATTAGTATTCATTGCATTGTATTTGAGGACAAATCACACCATTTGTCATGTTTTACCTACTTCCTCAACTCCTTTGACCTTGACGTTTGAGAAAGGCTCTATAATTGGTACGTTTAGAAATGGCTTGCCACAAAGTATCTTTGTGGCAAGTTTAAAGACTGTGGCTTGAATATCCTCCGAGAAAATGCCAACGCTAAAGCTTACGACGGACGACGGACGAGGGAAGAGGGACGACGGACGGAAGACCACTGGCCCAAAACATAGACTCACTTTTGATTCGCACGTGAGGAAAAAAAATAAACAAACAAACTAAAAAACACTTGGAGCAAATATAGAGGATAGACAATTCTTTCCACACATTCAAAATACCAATTCCTCCGTCTTGATTGGTGAGTGTAGGGTGTGGGAGAAGGCGGGAAGGTTTCAAGGTGGGTGGCCATGGTTGATTGTACACTCCGGCCGATGTCAGCCTCAGTGGGCCCGCCCACTCGCGTGCGCGGGCCCACAGCGGCTGACTTGGCCCCGAGGAGCTTTGCATGGTGAGCATTCACCTGGGAGCCCGCAATGAGGGCAATGCCCACCGACAGGCGCCGCTTCATGCCGCCGGACAAGGTTCCGGCGCTTGTCCACCTCTTGTTAATCAGGCCTGTCTGCCTAAGCATGTCCACCACCTCATCGGCCATGCCAGCGCTCGGGAAACCCTTCAGCTGAAAGAAAATCCAGAACAAATCGTTACTGCACAAGACAATATTGTTTGCAAAAGCCTACATGTTTATTTTTGAGGAAAGGGAGACTTTTATTATTTTATACTGAAGATGGCGTTGTCATAAAGAAAATGGACATACCGAATTTCGCAGATAGTCGTCAGCAGAAAACCTACAATACACTAGTAGTAACATCGCTGACGCCAAAAAACGAAATACATGACACAACAACAACAACAGCAAAAGCCTTGGAACCAACCAACCGTCCAAACAAGCATGCACGCAACCAACTCAAACTAACAAACCGACCAACCAACCAGCCAGCCAGCCAACCAACCAACCAACCAACCAACCAAACCACCGACCAACAAACCGACCAATCAACTAATAAGCCAACCAACCAGTCAAACAACCAATTAATCAATTAACTAAACAAGCCCAGACGAAGCAACAGATCGTCAGCAACAACAGGAAGGACACTGTTTATAAAAAATCCCAATATTATTGAGCTGTAACCCCTTCAGTACCTTGGCGAAGAGGTACAAGTTCTGCTCCACTGTCAGCAGGTCGAAGAGAATGTTGTGTTGGGGACACAAGCCCAGGCTCTCTCGAACTCTGTGGATTTGCGTCCTGATGTTGTAGCCGTTGACGAACGCGGTCCCGGATGTAGGGGGAAAGAAGCCTGACGATAAAAGCGGAAAACGTGGTCTGACGGCTTTCAGCTGTAAGGTCCAAAAATCACAGGCCAGCTCACGCACGATAATGATGATGATGATGATGATGATGATGATGACGATCGTGTCATTTCTGCTGGCGTGACAATGATAGCGAAAAATGAGTAACGATGACGATAATGTCATCCAACAGGTGCCAGGATAGAGTCCGAATAGCTCAGGCGGTTAAGCGTCGGAGCAGGAGAGCGAAGGGAATCGCCGGGTCTTGGGTTTGAATCCCCGTCCCACTCCGGTAGCTGGACTCGCAATCCAAGGAGAAAAGGCAGATTTGTTCTATAGCATGTCCGTTGAAAGGTCCTGGTAAATGAAAGTGGCACAGTTGGAGCGCACCTGAATTGATCCGTATTCAGGTCGTACTCCATGGGCAATAGATTTCCCTGTCCCCCATAACCCGCCCGTCAGGGCCGTCTATTATCACTTTTGGTGCCGTGGACGTCAAAACCCGGAACTAATCAATCAATCAGGTGCCAGGATAATCTGGCAGTATTTTTGCGATTTTACGTGCAGCTGGGTAGTACAGCGTTCGATTCTTGTCCAACAGGTTGCAAGTTCCAACCCAGCCGCGATCAACACTTAGGTTATTCTGACCCTTTACGTGGTATTTGAAATGATTCTCATGGTGGACCACAGACGTTGGGTGCATCAACGTGGAAAATTAATATTTGTTGTGTGGAGATGTCACGGGAATACCTTGTTTATTTTCTGTCCAGCAAGGCATCGAGTCAGCTGACTTTCAACATTTCAAAAGCAATTCCAGAACTAATCCTTTGTGTGTCGGTAGCAGTTTTAGTCGCGATGATTCCTGCCGGAATAACAACCTGACATCCTGCCGGAATAACAACCTGAAATCCTGCCGGAATAACAACCAGACATCCTGCCGGAATAACAACCTGACATCCTGCCGGAATAACAACCTGACATCCAGCCGGAAAAAAACAACCTGACATCCTGTCGGAATAACAACCTGACATCCTGATATAACAACCTGACATCCTGCCGGAATAACAACCCGACATCCTGCCGGAATAACAACATGACATGCTGCCGGAATAACAACCTGACATCCTGCCGGAATAACAACCTGACATCCTGCCGGAATAACAACCTGACATCCTGCAGGAATATCAACCTGACATCCTGCCAGAATATAAACCTGACATCCTGCCGGAATAACAACCTGACATCCAGCTGGAATATCAACCTGACATCCTGCCGAAATAACAACATGACATCCAGCCGGAATAACAACCTGACATCCTGCCGGAATAACAACCTGACGTCCTGCCGGAATAACAAACTGACATCCTGCCAGAATATCAACCTGACGTCCGGCCAGAATATCAACCTGACATCCTACTGGAATAACAACCTGACATCCAGCCGGAATAACAACCTGACATCCAGCCGGAATAACAACCTGACATCCTACCGGAATGACAAACCGACACCCAGCCGGAATAACTACCTGACATCCAGCCGGAATAACAACCCGACATCCAGCCGGAATAACAACCTGACATCCTGCTGGAATAACAACCTGACATCCAGCCGGAATAACAACCTGACATCCAGCCGGAATAACAACCTGACATCCTGCCAGAATAACAACCTGACATACAGCCGGAATAACAACCTGACATCCTGCCGGAATAACAACTTGACATCCAGCTGGAATAACAACCTGACATCATGCCGGAATATCACACTGACATCCTGCCAGAATATCAACCTGACATCCTGCTGGAATAACAAACTGACATCCTGCTGGAATATCAACCTGACATCCTGCCGGAATATCAACCTGACATCCTACCGGAAGAACAATCTGACATCCAGCCGGAATAACAACCCGACATCCTGCCAGAATAACAACCTGACATGCAGCCGGAATAACAACCTGACATCCTGCCGGAATAACAACCTGACATCCAGCCGGAATAACAACCTGACATCCAGCCGGAATAACAACCTGTGTTACACTATAAGTGTATACGACCAATATCACGGTCGGGTAATGTTATAATTTCCCTTGATGTGAAAATAACGAGAATATAATTAGTACCACGGGCAGAGCACGGAGAGGGTTATGACACGGTCCACTTTGGCTACCACGGGCTCACGTGAAGTTGACAAGTGGCCGGCCCTACTAAGCTCGTACTAATGAATGATAATTGCGAGTGGAAATACATCAATCTCACTTTAGCGGTCCCGATGCGGGCGGTAGCGAACTGGGAGCTGGGGCTAATGAGAGTCAGTAATAGATTACTGGTCAGCTAAGATCAGAGGACGCTGGCCACCATAATAGATGTGGGATAATTAGGAGAGACAGTAATAGGTCCCTGGTCAGCTAGGATCAGAGGACGCTGACCACCATAATAGATGTGGAATAATTAGGAGAGACAGTAATGAGTTCCTGGTCAGCTAAGATCAGAGGACGCTGACCACCATAATAGATGTGGAATAATTATGAGAAACAGTAATGGGTTCCTTTGATAGCTAGGATCAGAGGACGCTGACCAGCATAATAGATGTAGAATAATTATGAGAGACAGTAATGGGTCCCTGGTCAGCTAGGATCAGAGGGCGCTATCCACCAGAGCAGATGGGGGATAGATTATGGGCGACAGTAATAGCTCCTTTGACAGATAGGGTCAGGGGACGCTGGCCACCATGATAGATGTGGAATAATATGGGTGACAGTAATAGCCCCTTTGACTGGTTGAGACAAAGGGGCGATACCCTCGGCCAGAACGGGTATATATAGTGGGGGCAAAGACCAGAACGGGAGAGCTCACAACGAAGGGAACGAGATAGAGGGAGAGCTCACAACGAAGGGAACGAGATAGAGAGAGAGCTCGCACAATGAAGAGAACGAGATAGATAGAGAGCACACAACGAAGAGAGAGAGATAGATAGAGGGAGCTGAGAAGCGAGAGACCGAGCTCCGGTATTTTCGCCATTTTAGTATGCCATGCTAGTAGGTTGGTTGTGCCCAACCTATTAGACCCACGATGACCAAGAAATAAAAGACTCTTCTGGAAACACTCTTGTCTGGCTGCGCCTTCCATCTACAACAGCTTGCGTGTGGCTGCGGTAGTGTAACACCTGACATCCAGCCGGAATGACAACCTGATATCCTGCCGGAATAACAACCTGACATCCTGCCGGAATAACAACCTGACATCCTGCCGGAACCATGGCGACTAAAACCTCTACCGGCAAGCAAAGGGTTAAACGATTCCTTTACGTGATACTTTGTGAAGAAACCTATTGTATTTCTGTATGCGTGTGCTTTACGTGATACTTTGTGAAGAAACCTATTGTATTTCAGTATGCGTGTGCTTTACGTGATACTTTGTGAAGAAACCTATTGTATTTCTGTATGCGTGTGCTTTACGTGATACTTTGTGAAGAAACCTATTGTATTTCTGCATACGTGTGCTTTACGTGATATTTTGTGAAGAAACCTATTGTATTTCTGTATGCGTGTGCTTTACGTGATACTTTGTGAAGAAACCTATTGTATTTCTGTATGCGTGTGCTTTCCTGTGACACACATTGTTCACCGCTGCCTTGCCGCTGTACGCACCTTGTGGTTTCTGATGTCTTTTTTCATGCAACGACCGAAAGCCAACACTGTCCAAGAAACATGGACACACACTGTTAACCCCTGCCCTGCCGCTGCACGCACCTTGTGGTTTCTGAAGTCTTTCTTCATTCAACGACCGAAAGCCAACACCGTCCAAGAAACATGGACACAAACTGGTCACGGCAAGAGGCATAGACCCTCATGAGCCCCCCCCCCCCCCTCGCAGTCGCGGCGGCTCATGAGGATCTATGTCTCTTGCAAGTGTATCGTGTTCACGTGCTCACGACATTGAAGGGGTTACTGGCAATGAATTTTCAACAGTGACATTATCGCCTACAAGATTATTTCGTGTATCTGTGAAGCCCATAGCGCTGCTCTCTTGGACAAATCGTCATCAACATCAACGTGTCGCCACCTACCGGTAAGCATGAACATCGTAGTGGACTTCCCTGCCCCGTTGTGGCCAAGCATGACGGTTATGTCCCCTGCATACATCTTGAGGCTCAGACCTTGTACGGCTACTTTGCCTGGAAATTCCTGATGGCCAAACAAAATTACAGATTGTTACGTGGTTGAGTCGTAGTATGATAAACACACCAGACACACGCACGTAAGGTTCTTTTAAATAAACTTCATTCAGCTGCACCTCGTCGCACGTGGCTTAATGATGTAGACAATACTGGTGTAACAGTTCCAACAATATTTTAATTCAGCGATGCGATCTCCACACAATGCACTTCCAAATGCACAAATACCGATACAATGTATATGCTGCAAATGTCACACTGGCGACACAAAGTTTCTAATACAATGTACACCCTATATGGGCCACGAACCTACGACAAACTGCTTGTCTCTACAACTGACAATGCAAAGCAATGTACGAATGTGCTTTCCTGCACCAATCTTTTATAATACACCAATTTCCAGAATAATCAAAAAAAATCATTCAATGTAACCAATCAGAACGAAACAGGTGACTGAAACTCATAAATATTAATAAAGAAAGAATTTTCTGGAATAACTACAATACGTTACAAAAATTCGGGTTCTCATTTCAGCCCCAAATCCTTTTGTATAACGATATCACACAATAGTATGGCCAACCGTTCACGACCTTGCTTATACTTTCTGGAATCTTCATGATCTTTTATTACAAATTAAAAAAATAAAAATAAAAAAACGGCTGTCAACTTCACGCGCGCAGTAAACAACTTGTTGCGAAATGCTCCCTATTCACCAACGTCACACATACGAGGTCACTAGACAGTGCGACCTTTCTAGAACGTTCTGAACTAAACTTAGCGTATCATAACAAAGCGAAATCCGTTCTACGCGCAAAAGAAAATAAAATCTTACTGAAAAGGTACGTGATTCGTAACCATGATAGCTCAAATAAATAACGGATCATTTCCTACGAAAAACACATGCATGCTCTCACAGGACAACACAACCACAATCGTAACATTACCCCCCTCTTTTAGAATGAAATTTCTCAAAACTTTCTTCTCAAATCTAAAAAAAAATACGGTTGTGGCTGAGTAACCCTACACAAAAACATAAATAATAAGAATTTCACATCAAAATGAAATCAAAATAATCGTCACACAGTTCCTTTAAACAGTCCTGAGCAAAGACATGTTCCTTTAAGCCTGTCCTGAGCGAAGACATGTCCCTATAAACTGTTATGAACACCGAAATGTTTCTTTAAACTGTTCTGAGCACAGAAATGTTAGTTCAAACTGCTCTGCTCAGGTAATCCGCTCCAAAATTCTGCGAACCCTTCATTAAATTAAAAATCAATGCCAAAGTTTGTTTAAGGAACATCACCAAATCATGGGACACAGTTCACAGTTCACACAGTTCAAGGGTTACTGGTCCTGGGTCAAACACTGTCAGCATACTGATAGTATGATAGTCCATACACACCAAATTAGATCTCTCTGGTCGTGGTATGACGAGCGCTGGCGATCTGGAATCACTGACGACTCTCAGGTCCGGCGTCTCCCGAACATTCTTCCTCAGTCCTTCTCTCGTGTGGTGAATCCGACGACATCACTCGTCACGAACCGGCTTGGATGTCAGGTTAACCTCGTGCTGGACAGTGTCTGTTGTCCCTGGGTCAGGTGTAAACCGATCCTTGAATTCTTGAGCTAGGACGCGCAATTCTTCTCGTTGAGTCTGGGTCAGATTCTGACCGAAATGGATGTCTTCTACATCCTCCTTGTGTCGAAGTTCATTAAGGTCAAACAGGTTTTCGTCGTCTAGTCTTTCATGATCAGCAAAACGCACCGATGCTGCCAGTTGTGTTTTGTCTTGACGACCTCTCTCAATATACGTCTTCAGCATAGCCTTCAATGTTCCATTAAATTTTTCAACCAGCCCATTACACATGGGGTAATAAGGGGTGGTAGTAAGGTATCGGATGCTCAATAGCCGGTTGACTTCCTCCATGCAGTCGGAGACGAACTGAGTTCCCAGGTCACTCAGGTTCTCTTTATGAATCTCCAAACGGCTTAACATGTCGACGAGCGCCTCTGCCACTGTTGCAGTGTCAATCTTCTTCAATGGTATAGCCTCAGGATAACGTGTAGCGTAGTCCACCAGGGTCAAAATGTAGCAATGACCATCTTCACTTGGAGGAGATACTGGCCCCATCAGGTCCACAGCTACGCACTTGAAAGGTATGTCGATCAGTGGCATTTTCTCTAGAGGAACCTTGGGGACCTTTCTCTTGGAGATTGTCTTCTGGCATATGTCGCACGACCTGCAGAATCGGGTGACGTCGCCTCCCATATCAGGCCAGTAGAAGACGGCTCGGATCCTATCAAGCGTCTTGTTGATTCCAAAATTTCCTCCCAATATGGAATCATGGGCCAATTTCATCACCTGCATTCTCAAAGTTTCAGGAACTACTACTTGACGCACAGGGTTGTCTCCATTGCTGTCAAATATCCGGTACATGATATATTTTCTGGTCTCGATGGTTTTCTCCTTTCCCTTTCGCGTTACGGGCTCGGTCTGACCTCGGAACTGGTCAAGCGTGGGGTCGGTTCTATGTAGGTCCACCAGCCTGTCCTTATTCACCACAGCTGCTTCCGTGTTGTCCGCCACTTTCAGAGGGATGGTATGGTGACTCTTCTTTGCTTGACTTCTCATGGTAACAGCATATGTTTCCGGTCTCCACTCTGGATCTGGATCGTCTATGTTTCTGGCACCATCAATGTTTCCGATGATAAGATCGTAGACAGGGGTCTTCACGCACAACGCCTTCACCTCTCCTGTCAAGTATGGGGTGTCGACACTGACATTGGCAAGGGGAATAATCCTTACAGTTCCGTCGGGAGGGAGGTCCACTCCTGTAGCTTCTGGTCTTCAGCTACTAGGTCCTCTCTCATGATGACGCAACTACAAGCAGTGTCTCTCAACACTCTCACTGATGCTTTGCCGACGAATCCTGATACCATCGGCATATTCGGCACTTCATTCTGAGGCAGCACGATGTTTGGGACTGGTAAAAATGTAGCCCCATCTCCTACTGGCATGCGTCCATTGTTTCTGAAAGATTCAATCAGCTCCGGTGTCACTCGCGTTTCTCCAGACTCAAAGTCACTGGATGACGTCACATAATTGGCTAATACAGCAGCGGCTCTGTGTTGAGACGTGGTACTACCTCTTCCTGCTTTCCCGCTATCTTGGTTGGATCTTCTGATGTTGTCGCCTCGGGGAACATCTTTAGAAAGACACCGTATTGACTTGTGACCTTTCTTTCCACAGAGAAAACATGTCAGGTTCTCCACCGGCTTGAATTTCGGGGTGTCTCTGACATTGTGGATTTCCTCTGCTGGTGCAGACACACGCTGCGGCTTACTGGACCCGAACTTCATGTTGCGGGCGTCAAGGTATCTTTGAGCGAAGTCGGCCAGGGCCTTTAGGGACTGGTCTTTTTGCTCTCTGAGGTGGGCGGCCAGGGCCTTAGAACATGCGTTGAATACTTGTTCTTTGACGATGAGGTCACACAGGTCCTGGTACTCTTTGTTTAAGCCAGCCAGCTCTATCCATTTCTCCAGGTAGCTTCTAATTCTCGCAATGAATCGGCCGGGTGTTTCTCCTTCTTCAAGCTTGCAGTTCCAAAATCGTCGCCTGTAGCCCTCTTCAGTAGTGGTACTGTCTCAGCAGGGCGGCTTTCAACTGCATATAATCTTCGGCGTCTTCTCTTGGTACGCGGGTGTAAAATTCAAGCGCTTTGCCGGTTAGAAGTGCATTCAGTTTGATAGCCCAAGTCTCTCGTCTCCAATTGTTGCTACTTGCGAAGCGCTCGATTCGCTCCAGATAAGCGTCTATCTTATCTGAATTTTCAAAGAAAGGTGGAAGTTTTGGCGCACGGGCTGTTTGCCCTCTGCTGGCTAAGGCTGTTGCTTCATTAGCTCTCTGTGCCTCTATCTCCATCTGCTTCAGATGAATTTTGTGTTGTCGCTGCCTCTCCGCCTCTTCTCGCTCCTCTCTTCGCTGTTTCTCTGCCTCTTCTGCTTGAATTTCATGTTTCCTGATTTCACGTTCTTTAGCTCTTTCTTCTCTCTCCAATTTCTTCTCTTATTTCTCCTCAATCTCCAGTTTCTCCTTTTCTTCTCTCTCTCTCTCTCTCTCTCTCTCTCTCTCTCTCTCTCTCTCTCTCTCTCTCTCTCTCTCTCTCTCTCTCTCTCTCTCTCTCTCTCTCTCTCTCTCTCTCTCTCTCTCTCTCTCTCTCGTCTCTTTTCTTCTCTCTCCAGTCTCTCTCTCTCTCTCTCTCTCTCTCTCTCTCTCTCTCTCTCTCTCTCTCTCTCTCTCTCTCTCTCTCTCTCTCTCTCTCTCTCTCTCTCTCTCTCTCTCTCTTTCTCTTACAAACTCGAGGAGCTGAGCTCCTTCGAGTCCACATTCCTTTCCAATTTTCAGGAATGTCTCCATCTCCGATGTCGCCATCTCTGCGTTTCACTGCTGGCTGTTTTCTCCTGCTACTCTTACCACTGAGCCAACTGAAGAAGTCCCGTCGGAGGTGCCAAAATGTTAAGTGGTTATAAGTATTATTATAAACACACCAGACGCACGCACGTAAGGTTCTTTTAAATAAACTTCATTCAGCTGCAACCCGTCACACGTGGCTTAAGGATGTAGAGAATACTGGAGTAAAAGTTCCAACAATAGTTTAATTCAGCGATGCGATCTCCACACAATGCACTTCAAAATGCACAAATACCGATACAATATCTCTTCTGCAAATGTCCACACTGGCGACACAAAGTTTCTCATACAATGTACACCCTATATGGGCCACATACCTACGACATACTGCGCGTCTCTACAACTGACAATGCAAGACAATGTGCGAATGTGCATTCCTGCACCAATCTTTTATAATACACCAATTTCAAGAATAATCCACGAAAATCATACATGCAACCAATCAGAACGAAACTCATAAATATTAATAAAGAAATAATTTTCTGGAATAACTACAATAGGCTGCAAAAATTCGTCTGCTCATTTCAGCCCCAAATCCTATTGTATAACGGTATCACACAATAGTATGGCCAACCGTTCACGACCTTGCCTATACTTTCTGGAATCTTCATCATCTACCATAAAACAACAACAACAACCAAAAAAACAACCAAAAAACAACAACAAAAATCGGCTGTCAGCTTCACGCGCACAGTAAACAATTTGTTGCGAAATATTCCCTATTCACCAACATCACACATGCGAGGTCACTAGACAGTGCGACCTTTCTAGAACGTTCTGGAATAAACTTAGCGTATCATAACAAAGCGAAATTCACTCTACGCGCAAACGAAAGAAAATCTTACTGAAAAGTTATGTGATTCGTAATCATGATAGCTCAAATAAATAACGGATCGTTTCCTACGATAAACACATGCATGCTCTCACAGGGCAACACAGCCACAATCGTAACACAGATCAAGACCCAAAAAAATGAATAAAAAGCGTGAAAATGCAAAGAAAATCACAAGAAAGACAGCAGCACTCCATAGACAGGACAATGATAACGCGATTTATTAAATTAACATTTTGTTCAAAATAGACAATAGAGAGACGAATTAAATGATATATTTATATTTCTTTCGCTAGATGTGTAACACAGTTATAACGTAGCTGTTACACAGTTATACGTATCGCTATTGAGCAGTTGGTTGGTAAATTAGTTGGTTAGAAGTCACTTAGTGCCTGCCAAATCGACCACCGCCTGTAGTCTTCGCTTGCTGCGGACTGTGACACCTGGCGCTTCACCATTTACAAGGCAGCCGTCTTCTTTGAGGACTCTCGCAGAGCTAGCATTAAGAACAAGCGGCTCAGGAGAAACAAACAGAGATGCCGCAACTCAGAACCCAAGCCAGACCTTCCCTTGCAGCCACTGCGGTCGAACCTGCCTGTCCCGGATTGGCCTCCGCAGCCACGAACAGACCTGCAGACGTCGTGGGCAACCCCTATAAAAACTTTCGTTCGCGAAGTTAAGCCAAGAGTTGGTTTGTTAGTTGGATTGATTGATGGTTGGCTGACTGATTTGTGATTTGTTTGGTTGGTAGGTTTAATCGTATGGTTGCTTGTCGGTCAGAGTTGTTCGTTTGTTCCTTTGTTTGTTTTTTTCTTTGTCCGGCCGTTTGTTTACTTATCTCATTCAGTCCGACGCACGCATTTCCCAAATTTCGGAGGCGTCATCTAACGATTATGCACTTGTTGCAGGAGATGGATCCACCATGATAATTCAAGGGTAGTGCCAGATTAGCTTGGCGCCGACAGGCGACAGGCTAATCTGGCACTACCCTTGAATTATCGTGGTCGGCCTATCGCCTGCTGTAGTGCCTCATGGCTGAATAAGTTAATTTCATTCATTTCTAATTTGTGTTATTGCTTGTTCTTGTTAGTTTTCGACACAGACGAAAAATTCAGTTACAGAGACACACAACTTGTACGTCTATTTGTGACGCACCTTGCGCAGATTACAAATCTCGATGCCCAGAGTCCTGTTCTGGGGGTCACGTTGAAAGTACTGTGGATCACCCGGCTCAGTCGTGTCGTATTCGTCACTGTGTTGGCTTTTGGCTTCCCCACACCAGTAGTCTTTCTGTCACACACACACACACACACACGCACACACACACACACACACACACACACACACACACACACGCACACACACGCACGCACGCACACACACACACACACACACACACACACGCACACACGCACACACGCGCGCGTGGGCGCACACACACGTAAAACAGCGGAAACACTACCTTTTCTCATTTCTCATACACAAAATTGCGATGTTACGTATCACGATAAATGACGTCCATATTACAAAATGACGTAGGTCGCGTCCCCATGCAAAAACAAACGCGTACGTGAAACATTTGTATTACAACTGACCCGCGTCACAGAGGAGCTGAATGGGTCGACCCTTTTGGCCCCAAGGTCCCATTTCTCAAATTTTGAAGGTGTTGCCTAAGGACTATGTACCAGTTACAGGAGATGGATTGACCATGATAATTCAAGGGTAGTGCCAGATTAGCTTGGCGTCTGATGGCGCTAAGCTAATCTGGCACTACCATTGAATTATCATGGTCGATGCATCTCCTGCTGTTGGGTCTCGAGGTTAAAAGGGTTAAAAAAAGAAAGTGACGCTAATCTTGCTTCTCTTAGCTGAGCCGGATACAAACTGTCGGGCTGACAACATTCATCTCGTGATTTTTTTTCCCGGGTAATCGTGTAAGTAAACACTGTCTCTCAAAGTGGCAGATCAAAACTTCCTTCCCAAAGTAATTATTGCGGGGGGAAAAAAGTGGTTCACAAGCATTGTAAACGCATATCAAGGCAACTTACTCTTCACTAGACACACAAACAGTGTGTGTCCAGCGTTGTGTTATTTCCCTTGTTATGTGCACAGACAACACTTGTTCCCGGGCTGTAGTTCTGTGTTGTACACACTTCTACACCATTGTAACAATTGTCTGGTAGAAGTGTGCACCGCGATAGTAGTTACTGTCAAAGGCCTCCTTGGGGAAAAAAAAAAAAAAAAAAAAAAAAAAAAAAAAAAAAAAAAAAAAAAAAAAAACAGGATTTGTTCTCTTGATCATAATCAGATCAAAGACAGTCGGTTGAGACCGTTTACAAAAAGATAAAAAGTAGGTTGCGCCCCTTTATGCGCAGTACTAACGGGAACGTTTCACCGAAAAGCCCCGATCACTGCGGCACGCGAGCGCCCTCGTAGCAGCGGTACTGTCATTCCGGGTATTGTGGATGTCAGCGAGGCAACTCCTTGCCAACAAGACCTTCCTGAGCCCAGTAGAAGATTACACACACCATTGCATATGGTACGGCCTGGGTGATTCCATGGAACGTTTGAAGTCCGTGCAGTTTTCTGATTTCAGGGATATCCCGTTTCGCCGTTTCATTTCAATCATGCACGTATGCTTCGTGCCCGCTTACATTATATCTTGATCCACTTGAGCCCCGCGAACACGTCAACACGATCCGACGGCAAGAAGCATCGGTCCTCATGAGCCCCCGCGACAGCAGTAAGTTAGTACGACAGCGGGGGCTCATGAGGATCTGTGTTTCTTGCCGAGACCACCTTGGGCCCACTTTCTTTGGACAGTTGTGGCGTTTGGTCTTTCAATGCATGAACGGATGTCAGTAGACAAAACCTACACACATTCCTTTTGCTTGGATGATAAAGTTGTCTGAATCTGGCCGTGATTTTTTTTTTTTTTTTTCCTATAAAAGATCACCAAAACGTTCTAAAGTAAAAAAGTTAGTTAGTCTTGTTTGAAACAGCAAGCACACTCAGTATGGGAGACGGCAACGTCATGAAATATTTTAAATCACGTCATAAGTCTGTTATGTATAAATGTATATTCCTTTGACGTCAGCCATGTCTGGCGTGATCCAGGTCGTTGGGGTGGACGCGGGTGCAGAACGAAGTGGCGACATTGCTCAGAGACAAGCGTACACAACCGAACGCGCAGACGACATAACTGACCTTCAGAAAGAAGAGGAGGGACTGCGGAACGCCAAACTCGCCAGGGAAGACGGCGTCCATGTACCAGGCGATGATGAGGTGGAGAACAGTGTCCACGACCATCATCACCATGGAGTCCCGCACGGCGATGGAGTCCGGGTAGGTGGGCCGGGCAAAGTTGCTCCACTGGATTCCTACTCTACCTGCAAGCGAACACTCCTGTCTATTGCATTCTGCTTACAAGAAGTCACAGAAAAAAAAAAAACATCTGATTTTTGGGCAGACGAGAGAACGGCAAGTTTTGCCGTCGTATGGCATGGGCGAACGCTATGCAAGAGACATAAATCCTCATGAGCCCCCGCGACTGCGGTAAGTTAGTGCGACTGCAGGGGCTCATGAGGATTTAAGCCTCTTGCTGAGACCACTTTGGCGGTTGTATGGGAAAGCGGGTGTGTTGAAAAACGCGATTTTTCATATCACACAATGAAAGTCTCGCTTTTCTGAAAAATTAAACATTTCGGATTTTGCTGTGTAAAGGCAGGGTTATATTCTTCAGCAAGATGTAATACACGGACCTTACAAGTGTCAATTATAAGTTGCATCATACTCGCGTATACTGACAGACCTGTGAAAAGCAAGGTTGTTATTGTAATATAATGGCAGTAACGCTTTACGAACAGACCAACCAATCGACCGACTGACCGATAGACAGACAGACAGGCATGCAGTCAGTCAGGCAATCAGACAGGCAGACAAACACACAGCAGTGGAAAAGAGCGACAAATACGGTGAGAGAGAGAGAGAGAGAGAGAGAGAGAGAGAGAGAGAGAGAGAGAGAGAGAGAGAGAGAGAGAGAGAGAGAGAGAGAGAGAGAGAGAGAGAGAGAGAGAGAGAGATGAACAATGAACAATGAACCTTTATTTTCCAACGGTAGAAGTTATTGGTAACAGGACCAGTTTTCAAACATGCCGTTGCTACATCTACTACATAAATGACATAGACATGTAAACATACACATACCACACACTGACGCATGTATGCACTCGCTCACGCACGCACGCCCGCACATACGCACGCACACGCACGCTCACACACACACACACACACACACACACACACACACACACACACACAAACACAAACTTGCACACGCACGCACTTAGACACACACGCACACATACACACACACGCTCTCGGACACGCACTCCAGACATACGTACGCGCATACCGCGTACGCACAAAAATATAAAATGATTAAAAATGCAAAGTAAAGCAATACACAGAAAATCATTAAGTACATTAGAATTCATACAGCAAAGGCAAATATGTATATATGTGCTCTCTCTCTCTCTCTCTCTCTCTCTCTCTCTCTCTCTCTCTCTCTCTCTCTCTCTCTCTCTCTCTCACACACACACACACACCCACACACGCACAGCATGCACACACACACAGCATGCACGCACACACAGCATGCACGCACACACACACACACACACACACACTCACACACACACACACACACACACACACACACGTGAACGCGCGCCCCAAAATATCGCGTACACACATATGAAGGCAAAACATTATACATAGAACATGCAGTATTCAATGTACTCTTGACACTCAGATATTATGATCCACTGTATATTATATATTAATAAAAAATATATAAAAAAAAAAATAAAAGAGTCTCTCTCTCTCTCTCTCTCTCTCTCTCTCTCTCTGTCTCTCTCACTCTCGCACACACACACACACACACACACACACACACACACACACACACACACACACACACACACACACATTCTCACACACACGCACATTCACACATCTGAACACACGCGCAAGTTATCCCTGTACTGTTATGATTAGATGACGTCAGAGATTCTAGGTGTTTGAAGAGGCTGACCCTAAATGTGGCGAGCGTCTTTGCGTTTCTGATTTCTGCAGGAATAGAATTCCAGAATGAACTTCCCGAGAATGACAAACTGATTTTGAATAAATCAATACGCGGCAGGGGTACTTTGAAATGGTGTCCATGTCTAGAAGCTACAGATATCCGTTCTGAGAAAAAAGAACTCAAGTACAGTGGACATGATTGCTTGTACAGCTTGTACATCAATACACCTTTATTGAACTTGAAGTGATGGGATAGAGGGAACATTTTTAAAGTTTTAAGCGTTTCGTCAGTTGAGAGTACGGGATCGGGAAATATAAGCTTAGCAGCTCTCCTATGTAGGGAGTTCAGCATCTTCAAATGTACATCACTAGAACCATCCCACACTGTTGATGCATAGTCTATGTGCGACTTGACATGAGCATTGTAGAAAAGAAGACGCGCATCTGTGTCAGTAATTGTTTTCAATTTTGACAACATATACAGGCCGCTGGAAACCCTTTTGCACACATTATTAACATGCAGTTGTCTTTTAAGCTGATCATCTATAGTGACCCCCAAGAGGCGGTGGTGTGATACTTGCTCAATTGGGCTGCCGTTTATACACAGACTAAGAGAGAGCGGGCATAGGTGGTGCTTTTGACGTGTGGTTATAACCATACATTCTGTTTTTGACGGATTCAGGGACATGGAGTTAAGAGAGAGAGAGAGAGAGAGAGAGAGAGAGAGAGAGAGAGAGAGAGAGAGAGAGAGAGAGAGAGAGAGAGAGAGAGAGAGAGAGAGAGAGAGGCAGTGGAAAAGAGAGACAGTGACAGACAGAGAGCCAGACAAACAGGCAGGCAGACAGACAGTCATACAGACAGAAGGCAGTGGACAAGAGTGAAAAGACAGTGACAGATAAAGAGAAGTCCCAGGACAGAGCCCTGGGGCACTCCTCTTGTTACTAAACCTCTTGAAGAGTAAGATCCATTGGCCATCACGCGCTGCTGTCTGTCTAAGTTAGGAAGCGAAAAACGAGGTTGTTTTAAAGGAATTAATAGAGCCTGTCAGCTGCCGTCTTATGTATGAAAACAATTACTTAAAAAAAAAAAAAAAAAAAACATCCAGATATATACTGAGCTTGGAAATGACAATTTCCATGATCTACCATGTCGAAAGCTTTCGGAAGGTCTATGAAAACAGCACCTGTGAATTCGCCTTTGTTCATTGCACTTAGCCACGTGTCTGTAAGTCGCGCTAAGGCTGTATGACGACTATGCTTCTGTTACGTGGTGGAGTTGTAGTCGAAGTATGATAAACACACCAGACACACACACACGTAGAGTTCTTTAAAGTAGACCTCGTTCAGCTGCAATCCGTCACACGTGGCTTAAGGATGTAGACAATACTGGAGTAACAGTTCCAACAATATTTAATTCAGCGATGCGATATCCACACAATAATGCACTCTCAAATGCACAAACTACTGAATACAAAGTCTCTTCTGCGATGTCCTCACTGCGACACAAAGTTTCTCACACACTCTCTAGACTCAACTACGTGTCTCTACAACTGACAAAGCAAGACAATGTACTCACGGGCTTTCCCAGCGCCCTCCTTATATACACTATCAAAATCTAGAATCTTCTACGGAAATCATGAACTCAAACAACCAGAACGAAACGCGCAGCCGAAACTCATTAACATAAACTTTCCAGAAACAATATATCAGGCTACAAAAACACGGATGCTCACTTCAGCTCTAAATTCTCTCTCTTGGCTTGACTTCGCGAACGAAGATTTTATAGGAGTTGCCCACGACGTCTGCAGGCTTGTTCGTGGCTGCGGAGGCCAATCCGAGACAGGCAGGTTCGACCGCAGTGGCTGCAGGGGAAGGTATGGCCAGGGTTCTGAGCTGCGGCATCTCTGTTTTTTCTCCTGAGCCGCTTGTTCTTAAGACTAGCTCTGTGAGAGTCCTCAAAGGAGACAGCTGCCTTGTAAATGGTGGAGCGCCAGGTGTCACGGTCCGCAGCAAGAGAAGACCACTGGTGGTGGTCGATTTGGCAGGCACTAAGTGACTTCTTGAGACAGTCTTTGTATCTCTTCTTTGGTGCCCCTCTGTCACGGTGTCCAGTAGCAAGCTCGCCAAACAGGGTGATCTTTGGTAGGCGGTGATCCTCCATCCTGGAGACATGCCCCGCCCAGCGGACCTGTGTCCGCAGCAGCAAAGCCTCGATGCTCACAGTTTCAGCCTGTTCAAGGACCTCGACGTTGGTGACATAGTCACTCCAGTGAATGCCCAGGATGGTACGCAGGCAGCGCTGGTGGAAGCGTTCGAGGAGTCGTAGTTGGCTGCGGTAGAGGGCCCAGGACTCGGAACCCTACAGCAGGGTTGTGAGGACCACAGCTCTGTACACGCTGATCTTGGTGCCTGTTTTCAGCTGTTGATTGTGCCACACCCGCTTGAAAAGTCGCCCGAAAGCGCTGTTCGCTTTTGCCAGCCTGCTGTCAAGCTCCTTGTCCAGCTTGGCGTCCGACGTGATAATGCAGCCAAGGTAGGTAAACTGGTACACTGACTTTAGTTCAGACTCGCCAATGGTGATGTGAGGAGGGCGATACACTGTCTTGGGGACCTCTGTCTTTTTCAGACTGACCTCTAGTCCAAAGAGTTGGGCAGCATCTGCGAAGCAAGACGTGATGCGCTGCAGGGCTCTCTCTGTGTGTGCAACGAGGGCAGCATCATCAGCAAAAAGCAGCTCACGAATCAGTTGGTCTAGGGTTTTCGTGTGGGCCTGCAGTCGTCTGAGGTTGAACAGGCTGCCATCGAGACGATACCTGATGTACACTGCATCGTCATCATCGAGGTCCACTGTGGCCTGCTTCAACATCATGCTAAAAAAAGATGGTGAAGAGGGTTGGTGCCAGCACGCAGCCCTGCTTTACGCTGTTGAGAATAGGGAATGGTTCTGAGAGGTCATTGTTGAGTCTGACCTGGCCTTGCTGGTCCTCGTGTAGCTGGACAATCATGTTGAGGAACTTTGGGGGACAGCCAAGTCGCTCCAGGATCTGCCACATGCCTTGCCTGCTCACAGTGTCGAACGCTTTTGTTAGGTCGACAAATGTTACGTACAGCCCTTTGTTCTGCTCGCGGCACTTCTCCTGTAGCTGTCTCAGCACAAAGACCATATCGGTGGTGCTCCTGTTTGCTCTGAAGCCACACTGGCCCTCTGGGAGTTGGTCTTCAGCGATGGCAGGTACCAGCCGATTCAGGAGCAGCCTTGCAAGGATTTTCCCAGCAATGGACAGCAGGGTAATTCCCCGATAGTTGGAACAGTCAGACTTCCCGCCTTTGTTCTTGTACAGGGTGATAACGACTGCATCACGGAGATCTTTTGGTAGTGTTCCTTCCTCCCAGCAGCAGAGAAATAGGTCATGGAGCTTGTTGTACAGTGTTGTGCCTCCATGTTTCCAGATCTCTGGCGGTATTCCATCAATGCCTGCTGCTTTGCCACTCTTGAGCTGGTGGATGGCTGTGAGGGTCTCTTCAGCGGTGGGCGGTTCGTCCAATTCAACCTTTACTGGGAGGTGTGGGATTTGTAGGACGACTTTCTTGAACAGTGCGCTCAGCGCTGAAGAGGCTCTGAAAGTATTCCGACCAGCGGTTCAAGATGGAGGTATTATCTGTGAGGAGTGCCTGGCCATTCGCGCTTCGCAGGGGACTTTGTACCAGGTGCCTGGGGCCATACACTGCTTTCAGTGCTTCGTAGAAGCCCCTGTAGTCACCATTGTCAGCGCAAAGCTGGGTCCTCTGTGCAAGTCTGGTCCACCACTCATTCTGGAGATCTCTGAGCTTGCGCTGGAGACTGCTGCAGACGAGGCGGAAGGCAGACTTCTTCACAGGGCAGGAAGGCTGGGCTAGGTGGGCCTGATGGGCGGCTCTTTTTTTTTGCTAGGTGTTCCTGGATCTCTACATCGTTTTCGTCAAACCAGTCTTTGTTCTTCTTTCTGGCGAAACCCAAGACTTATGTAGAGGATTTTGCAATAGCAGTTTTCAGTTGTTCCCAAAGTGTTTCAGGGGAGGAGTCTACTGGGTCCGCTGTGTCTTTGAGCCTGCGCTGTAAATCTGTCTGAAAGGCAGCTTCTACATCGTCACGCTGAAGACTGGCAACATAAAGCTTTTTCTTGGGGGGGCCCCATTTCTTGGGTTTTGGCTTGAAGTGGAGCCTGAGTTTGCAGCGGACAAGACGGTGGTCAGTGTGGCACTCTGCGCTGGGCATCACTCTGGTGTGGAGGACGTCACTGCGGTCCCTCTGACGCACTAGGACATAGTCGATAAGGTGCCAGTGTTTGGAGCGAGGATGCATCCAGGTGGTCTTTCGACTGTCCTTTTGCTGAAAAGTAGTGTTGGTGATGACCAGTTGCTGCTCCGCACAGAACTCCAACAGCAGGCGGCCATTGTCATTGCAGTTCCCCACGCCATGCTTGCCGAGGACTCCTTTCCAGGCTTCAGAGTCCTGGCCCACTCTGGCGTTGAAGTCGCCAAGGATGATGACTTTGTCGTCTGCAGGGGTACTCTGTAGGAGGCTGCGCAGGTCAGTGTAAAACTTGTCCTTTTCAGCAGGTTCTGCCAGGAGGGTTGGGGAGTACACACTGAGAAGGGTGACGTGTTGCTGGTGTCTCAGTGGGAGGCGCATGGACATGATGCGGTCTGAGTGGCCCGTTGGTAGGTTTTCCAGCTTAGTCGCAATGGATGTCTTGACCATGAAACCCACGCCTGAGAGCCGTCTTTCTGATGCAGGCTTCACTGGAAGCCGCATCCTCAAACCTGCATGCAGGCGGTTCAGGATATTGGTCGCCTGATGTTGACCTGGGGATGACAACATCACTCGGCACACCCTGAACGACCAAGCAGCCTTCTCTAGGGACAGCACTGCTTGCTCCACACGGAGAGGGGCCTAGAAAAGGTGGCCTAACCAAAGCTCGTCCCCTCGCAACCCCAGTTGGCTAGCCGCGGTCAACGGGCATCTTCTCCTGCGGTCAAAAAACAAGAAAGAATAACGGATCCACTCTCATGACGACCACGACCGGACTCAACGTAGCATGCTGGAACGTCCGAACCATGCTCGACAAAGCAGACAGCGGACGCCCTGAACGTCGCTCCGCCCTCATTGCCCATGAATTGCGGAGGTTAAACATCGACATGGCCGCGCTCAGCGAAGTACGCCTTCCGGACGAAGGCAGCCTCCAAGAACTTGGTGCTGGGTACACCCTCTACTGGTCAGGCAGGTCTAAATTCTAGCATATAATAAAGACACATAAAAGTATGGTATCCCTATCTATGATAGCTCAAAAAGGTACGAGAACATTCACCAAACAAAATAAAAGCTGCTCACTACACGCGCACATGAAAACAAAAAGTAGCGAAAAATTTTGCGATGTCACCTAACCGACGTGACACTTACGAGGCCACTAGACAGTGCGACCCTTCTACAACGTTCCGGACTAAACTTAACAAAACAAAAACGGCTCTACTCACGAACAAAATAAAAACTTACTAAAAAAACACACGTGAATCGTAACCGTGATAGCTCAAATAAACAACATATCATTACCTACGAATAACACATGTACGCTCTCACAGGATAACACAACCACAATCGTAACAGCTTCGGGCGAAAACCTGACTGGAGGGGGTGGATTAATTTGCGTTTTCCCAGGTATTCTAACAGATGTGTATGAATGTGTCGTTCAAGTGGTTTACTTAAGACATACAAAAGTGAAATGGGGCGATAATTGTTAACATCGGACAGATCTTTTGTTTTAGGTAGGGGAATAATTTAGCCTTTTTTAGTTCTTTTGGAAAAACATTTTTCTGTATGCATAAATTGTAGACATAAGTTATTGTTCTACAACATAGAGAAGTGATAGTTTCAGTATTTTGGGGCTTATTTCATCTGGCCCGGAAGATTTTTTTATTCTTCATGGAACTCAACCTCGTGAACTGCCAGAGGTGGAATAGCAAAAGGATGAAATCTCGCAGTTCGCGTTCTACAGAAATCAATCAGGGTCTCAGGACAGTTATAGGGCCGAGAGTTTTTTTTTTTTTTAGAAGGGACCAGGGACTCGGCAATTGAAAGGAAATGATCGTTAAAATTATCGGCAGTCAGGGTAGACGGGATTCCAGGGGATTTCCTACTCTTGCCTCCAGTCACTACGGCCATAGCGCGCCAGAGCGTGGACATATCTTTGTCTTCTTTAATCAAACGATCAATGAAAGATTTTTTAGCCTGCCGCACTAGACATTTGACATGATTGCGCAAAGCGCTTCTGTTTTCTCAGATCATCTCTCACCCTCATGGCCTGAATGATGTCTTGAGTCAGCCACGGCGGGAGTGATGCGTGTTTGACTCGCCTCCGCCGCACATGCGCGTGTTTATTTAAAATAGTAGGAAAAATGCTATACCAGACAGACAGAGCGCTATCAGGGTCAGTTTCACTAAGCACGTCCTCAAAAGATGCGTTATTAAGGTCAGATAAAAAGTCGCTCTCACTAAATGTTTTAAAAGAACGATAAGTGATATACGTATGACATCCTTTCTTTGCTTTTGGGAACTTAGTGGACCACGTACAGCTGATGGGAAAGTGATCACTGATGCCAAGGTTACCGACAGACACATTATGAATAGACTCTGGCTTTAGATGTGGTCTATGAGTGTAGATGTTGTTGGTGTTAATCGTGTCGGCGAAGTGACTAACTGTTTAAGACCCAGCAACGTCATCGTAGAGTAACATGCATGATGAGACTTTAACCTGTCTATGTTAAAATTTCCCATAAGTATGCCATTAGAATTAGGTTTACAGGCGTTATCAAACATTCTAAGAAAATTATCGTACGACTCAAAGTTTGCAGCAGGGTTGCGGTACAGAAAACCGATGAGAAATGATGGTGATTAGGGGGGGGGGGGGGGGCGGGGGCTTTCAGCTCAAGCCACATGCACTCAACTTGCTCAGTTTCAAAGTCATGTCGTCTACGTGTAAGAGCTGGAACAGACGTGTGAATATAAGCAGCGAATCCTGTCTGTCCGTGAGCCTGTTACGTGGTGGAGTCGTAGTCGTAGTATGCTAAACACACCAGACGCACGCACGTAAGGTTCTTTTTAAGTAAACCTCAAACAGCTGCAACCCGTCACACGTGGCTTAAGGATGTAGACAATACTGGAGTAACAGTTCCAACAATATTTTAATTCAGCGATGCGATATCCACACAATGAACTTCCAAGTGCACAAATACTGATACAAAGTCTCTTCTGCGAATGTCCACTCTGGCATCGCAAAGTTTCTCATCCAATGTACACCCTATACGGGCCACGTACCTATGATAAACTGCGTGTCTCTGCCACTGACAATTCAAGACAATGTACGAACGAGCTCCTAGCGCCCTCTTTATATATACTACCAATTTCCAGATTCATCTATGGAAATCATACAACGCAACCAATCAGAACGAAACACGCAACTGAAACTCAAAAATAAGAATTTTCTGGAATCACTAAAATAGGCTACAAAAACTCGGCTGCTCATTTCAGCTCTAAATTCTAATGTATACTCAAGACATATAAAAGTATGGTAACCTCTAACACGACCTTGCATACCCGCTCTAGAAGGTTCCCGACCTTTCACAAAACCAAAAAAAAAAAAAAGGCTGCTCAATTCACGCGCACAGAAAAACAAAATGTTGCGAAGTGTTACGAACTGTCGCCAACTACCCGACGTTACTAGACAGTGCGATACTAGACAGTGCGACCTTTCTAGAACGTTATGGACAAAACTTAACACAAAACGAAATCCGCTCTATGCACGAACAAAAGAAAATCTTACTGAAAAGGCACGTGAATAGTAACCATGATAGCTCAAATAAAAATCAGGTCGTTTCCTACGAATAACACATGCTTGCTCTCACAGGATAACACAACCACAAACGTAACAGAGCCGTTGGACAGAAAAGCCAGGAACCTGAATTAATTCATTAGATACATTAGAACCAAGACGTGTCTCAGAAAATCCCAAAAAAATGAAATGGGTTTGAGTCATTCAGGTAAACAGAAATATCAGCAGGTTTGGCATATAGATGATACACATTTAAATGCCCAATGCGGAGATCATTTACTTTCACGTCAGCTTGATTCATCGTGAGAGATGAATCAACATGGTCGGAGAGCTGATCGGCGGCAGTGGAGGAAATTGCGTGTCGTTACGGGTGTTAGGTGGTGGCCTGATGGCGTGACCGCGCGTGGTTGAGTGGAGAGGGTGATCCTCTTCGCCTCCTCCTGCGGACGGTGACTCGGAGCGACGACGACGATTTACGGCCAGGTGATCGTAACGCCTCGTATCCTGAGAGTCCTCACCTAGGACAAGTGCGATCTGACGAAACGGTTCATGTTCCACTCCAGCGCATGCACGCCAATTTCGCTAGGGTGCAGTTTGTCAAAGTACATAGCCTGCTTTGGAGCGCCTCTAGTTGACAGAAACGATGACGTGTGGTCGATCAGCGTGATCTTTTCCTGTTTGCAAACTGCTTGCAGGGCATTGTTTGACTCGTAGGTAGGTTTGTGGAGAGGGTGGTAGCGGCCGCCGCGAGTTGGGAGGAGGGTGGACATTTGCAGTCTTGGGGAAACACACTACCAGCATGCGGCACAGCTTCGGCAAGGTCTTTTGACTGATAGGCCCATGCCAGCAGCTGTTGATGCCGATGTGAAAAGTGACGGTACGGATGTTGGGGTTGTGGGGCTGTGTGTTCAGCCACTGCGTCAGATGATCCACCCTGAGATCAGAAACCGACAAGTTTTGCATGATCGACTCATCAGTAGACATTCTCTTCTCATCTATGTATTTAGTGACAGAGTCCCCAATGAGAAGAGTGCTGACCTCAGTGCGGATTTTCATGGCGCGGAGTCTCTCCAGCGGTGTCAGGGTTTCATTTTCGCGTCGACTGGCAGGTCTTCCGTGTCTGTTATTGGGGATGGGTAAACAACCAGGAGAGTCAAGTTCTTGCTCCGGGTTTAACGCTTGGTACCTGTTAGTAACAGGAATAGTTGGCCCTACGCTGGTATTGTAAGAGTGGAATCCATATGAATGAGGCGTAGTACCGGATGCTGGCGGAGAAGGGGGTTTATTTTGCGAGGACAGATTGGTGGGTGAATGTTCTCTCGTACTGACTCTCACACTCTTTTTTTTTTGTGATGGGGTCCACGTATATAGCCGCTTGCAGATTTCCTCTAATTTCCCAGCGTGAGAGTCCCTAGAGGAAACAAGCTTGCTGACTTTCTCACTGAACGTTGTTTGACTCTTTCTCAGCGCTTCTGCAGTTTTATCGATGTTTTCTCTCACACTCGTTTCCACAGCCTTGATCTCATTCTTGGCCTTCACCTCGCTGTCCAGGACAAGTGAGGTCAAGGTGTTGTGACCCTGTTTGAGGTCAGCAAATTCATTCTTGACTCCTTGCAGCTCAGCACGGCATTGGCGAAGCTCTGAGTGGAGAGTCAGTGGTGATGGTGGCTAAAGACTCAGCCAGTTGGTGCTGCAGAGCGATGATCAGTCTCATGGCCGTGCTGTCAGATACAGGAACGAGTGAGGTTGACGACGGTGAAGTAGTATTTGGTGTGTTGGGTCTGTCCGCTACAACTGTGTTAACCTCAGCTGAGGACACGCCCTGGGCGAGTTTGCTATCTTGGCAGGGGGGCGTAATCCGGGCTCTGGAGCATTAATGGTTGGCTGGTTCGATGCTGGCTGCAGATATGTTAGTCAGAGTCACGGGTGTTTGAGACGGAGGGTAGGGCGTTGGGGGATTAGGCCAAACGGCAGCTGTGGTGTGGTTGCAGCGCGGGGCACAGAAGGTAGCAGTGCCCGGGGGGGGGGGGGAGGGGAGGGGGCTGAGGTGTGCTTC
Source organism: Semisulcospira habei (assembly GCA_036245525.1). NCBI lineage: Eukaryota > Metazoa > Mollusca > Gastropoda > Semisulcospiridae > Semisulcospira > Semisulcospira habei. The sequence continues at coordinate 98,509,571 of BTPG01000003.1, read as the reverse complement.
ACTGCACATCGTCACGCTCCTCCCATCTGTTGACTCGATGGCCATGAAATGATGATTAACACATGACGTCATCGTGTCAATGAGAGGTTCCGATTCCGGTATGGGCTGGGGACCAGAAAAATCAGCAGAACCGGGAGGGGTGAAGAAGGGGGCAGTGCTATTGGCGATTACAGCTTTTAAGAATGGATGGCCAGACTGAGATGCGATTGGAGACTGGGAGGGTGAAGTTGAGAAGTCAGATGTGGGGGCTTCAATGGCAGATATTAACGTGGTAATCAGGGGGTTTTCAGACGAGGATTTAGATATCAGGGGTTCAATGGCAGGCGTAGTTGTCTCGTCAGACATTGTGCTCACTATTGTTTTCATCTTGTCAAACTCCTCATCCACCTACTGTCGGCAAGCGGTCCCCTGCACAAGCACAGTGCCTGTAGTATGGTAGAGGGTGATATTGATGAGCTTGTTCGATTCGAGGTAGAGTTGGAGAAACGTCTTGTAGAGATTAGGAGGGGAGGTTTGCTGGTTTGCTCGTAGTCGAACCAGTCGGCGGTAATGGCGGCTGGACACCCGGCGACGTACCGTGTGTGGAGTATGTATCTCCACAGCGGGAGTTTATCGCTAGTGAAAGTCTTTTGAATAGGATCCATTGTATGGCGAATTTTATCAATTGAAGTGTCCATGGCGTGCTTGGCATTTGCGGCAGATCGGGTGATAGGGTCCATGGTCGTAGTGGAGGGGTAGGGGAGAGGGGCGGTGGTGGTGGAGGGAATGGGTGGTGGTATGCTACACATGAAATGCCAGCATACAGTTAGCAGCCCATGGTGAAAGGAAGGTGGACTGCGGGGATGGTGTGGTGGTGGAGGTATGCTACACATGAAGTGCCAGCATAGAGCTAGCAGCCCATGGTGAAAGAAAGGTGGACTGAGGGGAGGGTGTGGTGGTGGAGGGAAGATGGTAGGAGAGTCAATCATTTGACGTGGTTGGTGCGGGGGGAGGGGCCCATGGAGGAAGGTGGGTGTGGTTGGCGGATTACACAGCTGATGCCAGCCTCGCGGTCATGCCGACTGCCATGATAGCTCACTGCTGCGCTCAAGAATGACGGCGGCAGCGACTGTCAAGCGGCACTGGGGCTAGCGTCAGTTTAATTTATTAAACATCTGGAATGATAAGCTGGAACGCGAGCTGGCACTAGCAGAGCGGTCTGTTTATACTTGATGTCCACACGTCTAATCAGTACCCGATGGAATGATAAGCTGGAACGTGAGCTCGCACCAGCAGAGCGGTCTGTTTATACTTGATGTCCACACGTCTAATCAGTACCCGATGGAATGATAAGCTGGAACGCGAGCTGGCACTAGCAGAGCGGTCTGTTTATACTTGATGTCCACACGTCTAATCTGTACCCAACGGAATGATAAGCTGGAACGCGAGCTGGCACTAGCAGAGCGGTCTGTTTATACTTGATGTCCACACGTCTAATCTGTACCCGATGGAATGATAAGCTGGAACGCGAGCTGGCACTACCAGAGCGGTCTGTTTATACTTGATGTCCACACGTCTAATCAGTACCCGATGGAATGATAAGCCGGAACGTGAGCTGGCACTAGCAGAGTGGTCTGTTTATACTTGATGTCCACACGTCTAATCAGTACCCGATGGAATGATAAGCTGGAACGTGAGCTCGCAATAGCAGAGCGGTCTGTTTATACTTGATGTCCACACGTCTAATCAGTACCCGATGGAATGATAAGCTGGAAATCGAGCTGGCACTAGCAGAGCGGTCTGTTTATACTTGATGTCCACACGTCTAATCAGTACCCGATGGAATGATAAGCTGGAACGTGAGCTGGCACAAGCAGAGCGGTCTGTTTATACTTGATGTCCACACGTCTAATCAGTACCCGATGGAATGATAAGCTGGAACGTGAGCTGGCACTACCAGAGCGGTCTGTTTATACTTGATGTCCACACGTCTAATCTGTACCCGATGGAATGATAAGGTGGAACGCGAGCTGGCACTAGCAGAGCGGTCTGTTTATACTTGATGTCCACACGTCTAATCAGTACCCGATGGAATGATAAGCTGGAACGTGAGATGGCACTAGCAGAGCGGTCTGTTTATACTTGATGTCCACACGTCTAATCAGTACCCGATGGAATGATAAGCTGGAACGTGAGCTCGCAATAGCAGAGCGGTCTGTTTATACTTGATGTCCACACGTCTAATCAGTACCCGATGGAATGATAAGCTGGAACGTGAGCTGGCACTACCAGAGCGGTCTGTTTATACTTGATGTCCACACGTCTAATCAGTACCCGATGGAATGATAAGCTGGAACGTGAGCTGGCACTAGCAGAGCGGTCTGTTTATACTTGATGTCCACACGTCTAATCAGTACTCGATGGAATGATAAGCTGGAACGTGAGATGGCACTAGCAGAGCGGTCTGTTTATACTTGATGTCCACACGTTTAATCAGTACCCGATGGAATGATAAGCTGGAACGTGAGCTGGCACTAGCAGAGCGGTCTGTTTATACTTGATGTCCACACGTCTAATCAGTACTCGATGGAATGATAAGCTGGAACGTGAGATGGCACTAGCAGAGCGGTCTGTTTATACTTGATGTCCACACGTCTAATCAGTACCCGATGGAATGATAAGCTGGAACGTGAGCTCGCACTAGCAGAGCGGTCTGTTTATACTTGATGTCCACACGTTTAATCAGTACCCGATGGAATGATAAGCTGGAACGTGAGCTGGCACTAGCAGAGCGGTCTGTTTATACTTGATGTCCACACATCTAATCAGTACCCGATGAAATGATAAGCTGGAACGTGAGATGGCACTAGCAGAGCGGTCTGTTTATACTTGATGTCCACACGTTTAATCAGTACCTGATGGAATGATAAGCTGGAACGTGAGCTCGCACTAGCAGAGCGGTCTGTTTATACTTGATGTCCACACGTCTAATCAGTACCCGATTGAATGATAAGCTGGAACGCGAGCTGCCACTAGCAGAGCGGTCTGTTTATACTTGATGTCCACACGTCTAATCAGTACCCGATGGAATGATAAGCTGGAACGTGAGATGGCACTAGCAGAGCGGTCTGTTTATACTTGATGTCCACACGTCTAATCAGTACCCAACGGAATGATAAGCTGGAACGTGAGCTCGCACTAGCAGAGCGGTCTGTTTATACTTGATGTCCACACGTCTAATCTGTACCCAACGGAATGATAAGCTGGAACGCGAGCTGGCACTAGCAGAGCGGTCTGTTTATACTTGATGTCCACACGTCTAATCTGTACCCGATGGAATGATAAGCTGGAACGCGAGCTGGCACTAGCAGATCGGTCTGTTTATACTTGATGTCCACACGTCTAATCTGTACCCGATGGAATGATAAGCTGGAACGTGAGCTGGCACTAGCAGAGCGGTCTGTTTATACTTGATGTCCACACGTCTAATCAGTACCCGATGGAATGATACGCTGGAACGTGAGCTCGCACTAGCAGAGCGGTCTGTTTATACTTGATGTCCACACGTCTAATCAGTACCCGATGGAATGATAAGCTGGAACGTGAGCTCGCACTAGCAGAGCGGTCTGTTTATACTTGATGTCCACACGTCTAATCAGTACCCGATGGAATGATACGCTGGAACGTGAGCTCGCACTAGCAGAGCGGTCTGTTTATACTTGATGTCCACACGTCTAATCAGTACCCGATGGAATGATACGCTGGAACGTGAGCTCGCACTAGCAGAGCGGTCTGTTTATACTTGATGTCCACACGTCTAATCAGTACCCGATAGAATGATAAGCTGGAACGTGAGCTGGCACTAGCAGAGCGGTCTGTTTATACTTGATGTCCACACGTCTAATCAGTACCCGATGGAATGATAAGCTGGAACGTGAGCTGGCACAAGCAGAGCGGTCTGTTTATACTTGATGTCCACACGTCTAATCAGTACCCGATGGAATGATAAGCCGGAACGTGAGCTGGCACTAGCAGAGCGGTCTGTTTATACTTGATGTCCACACGTCTAATCAGTACCCGATGGAATGATAAGCTGGAACGTGTGCTCGCACTAGCAGAGCGGTCTGTTTATACTTGATGTCCACACGTCTAATCAGTACCCGATGGAATGATAAGCTGGAACGTGAGCTCGCACTAGCAGAGCGGTCTGTTTATACTTGATGTCCACACGTCTAATCTGTACCCAACGGAATGATAAGCTGGAACGCGAGCTGGCACTAGCAGAGCGGTCTGTTTATACTTGATGTCCACACGTCTAATCAGTACCCCGTGGAATGATAAGCTGGAACGTGAGCTGGCACTAGCAGAGCGGTCTGTTTATACTTGATGTCCACACGTCTAATCAGTACCCGATGGAATGATACGCTGGAACGTGAGCTCGCACTAGCAGAGCGGTCTGTTTATACTTGATGTCCACACGTCTAATCAGTACCCCATGGAATGATAAGCTGGAACGTGAGCTCGCACTAGCAGAGCGTTCTGTTTATACTTGATGTCCACACGTCTAATCAGTGCCGGATGGAAGCAGTCACTGCATCTACTCGCGCAGCCAGGATTTTCATGAGTTTTCGCATCTGCGGGCACCATAAGGATCTAAGTTCACGGCAGTCTCGTGATTGCTTCACGACTGTACTAGGCACGCCGGGCTGGCGCCAAGCGACCCAGAAAGGAAGATTCTATGTTACAACGCTCGAAATATTCAACAGAACAGTGATGAAAAAAAGAAAAAACGTTAATATCTCTGAAAAAATGAATGTTACACAAATGGAAAAGTCACATTCCAATGGAAGTCACTATCACAAGTCACTGAGGCTAAAAGTCACACATCACAACCAAACACTGCCAACACAATTGTCACTGAAGACGGAGCGATGTGACTATGCGACTTACTCGCACTATAATGTAGCTTGCATTAAAGACGGGCAGGCAGGCAAACAGCGAATGACAGACAGAAAGACTGCTGTGGAAGGATAGAGGCATTGAGAACGAGAGAGGCAGACAGACAGTTAGACAGGTTGACAGACTAGCAGACTGAAAGACAGCAGTGGAAATGAGAGACAGAGACAATGACAGAAAGAGATAGACAGACAGAGTCCCTGAGACAGATAGACAGCAGTGGAAAAGAGAGACAGAGACAGTGACAGAGAGACAGAGAGACACAGAGACCCAGAGACAGATAGACAGACAGACAGATATATAGATAAGCAAACAGACAGACAGACAGCAGTGGAAAGAGACAGACAGTGACAGAGAGACAAACAGAGAGACACAGAGACAGATAGACAGACAGCAGTAGAAAAGAAAGACAGAGAGTGACAGAGACAGACACACCAAGAGGCAGATAAACAGACAGACAGACAGACAGAAAGACAGCAGTGGAAAAGAAAGACAGAGACAGGACAGACAGAAAGACAGACAGACAAACAGACAGTAGTGGAAAAGAGAGACAGAGACAAGGACAGACAGAGAGACATATAGACAGACAGACAGACGGGCAGGCAGGCAATTAGCGAATGACAGATAGAAAGACTGCAGTGGAAGGATAGAGACAGTGAGAACGAGAGAGGAAGAGAGACCTAGATACAGACAGACAGATATAACAGACCTTGGTAGTACTTTCTGGTTGTGGCCAGAATGCCCATGGAGAAGGCCGTGTTGAAGAGGAGCCCAAACAGCATCTTGTTGACGTAATTGTGTTCCAGCGACAAGAACGTGGACGGCACGTAGCTCATGAAAAACGCCATGCCGCTCACCAGCGCCGCTAAGTTGGCTGCAACACGTGTACAAGTCACCAGCGCCGCTAGGTTGGCTGCAACACGTGTACAAGTCACCAGCGCCGCTAGGTTGGCTGCAACACGCGTACAAGTCACCAGCGCCGCTAGATTGGCTGCAACACGTGTACAAGTCACCAGCGCCGCTAGGTTGGCTGCAACACGCGTACAAGTCACCAGCGCCGCTAGATTGGCTGCAACACGCGTACAAGTCACCAGCGCCGCTAGATTGGCTGCAACACGTGTACAAGTCACCAGCGCCGATAGGTTGGCTGCAACACGCGTACAAGTCACCAGCACCGCTAGATTGGCTGCAACACGTGTACAAGTCACCAGCGCCGCTAGGTTGGCTGCAACACGCGGACAAGTCACCAGCGCCCCTAGGATGGCTCCAACACGTGTACAAGTCACCAGCACCGCTAGATTGGCTGCAACACGTGTACAAGTCACCAGAGCCGCTAGATTGCTTGCAACACGCGTACAAGTCACCAGCGCCGCTAGGTTGGCTGCAACACGCGTACAAGTCACCAGCGCCGCTAGGTTGGCTGCAACACGCGTACAAGTCACCAGCGCCGCTAGATTGGCTGCAACACGCGTACAAGTCACCAGCACCGCTAGGTTGGCTGCAGCACGTGTACAAGTCACCAGCACCGCTAGGTTGGCTGCAACACGCGTACAAGTCACCAGCGCCCCTAGGTAGGCTGCAACACGCGTACAAGTCACCAGCGCCCCTAGGTTGGCTGCAACACGCGTACAAGTCACCAGCGCCGCTAGGTTGGCTGCAACACGCGCACAAGTCACCAGCGCCGCTAGATTGGCTGCAACACGCGTACAAGTCACCAGCGCCGCTAGATTGGCTGCAACACGTGTACAAGTCACCAGCGCCGCTAGATTGCCTGCAACACGCGTACAAGTCACCAGCGCCGCTAGGTTGGCTGCAACACGCGTACAAGTCACCAGCGCCGCTAGGTTGGCTGCAACACGCGTACAAGTCACCAGCGCCGCTAGATTGGCTGCAACACGCGTACAAGTCACCAGCGCCGCTAGGTTGGCTGCAACACGCGTACAAGTCACCAGCGCCCCTAGGTTGGCTGCAACACGCGTACAAGTCACCAGCGCCCCTAGGTTGGCTGCAACACGCGTACAAGTCACCAGCGCCCCTAGGTTGGCTGCAACACGTGTACAAGTCACCAGCGCCGCTAGGTTGGCTGCAACACGTGTACAAGTCACCAGCGCCGCTAGGTTGGCTGCAACACGCGTACAAGTCACCAGCGCCCCTAGGTTGGCTGCAACACGTGTACAAGTCACCAGCGCCCCTAGGTTGGCTGCAACACGTGTACAAGTCACCAGCGCCGCTAGGTTGGCTGCAACACGTGTACAAGTCACCAGCGCCGCTAGGTTGGCTGCAACACGCGTACAAGTCACCAGCGCCGCTAGGTTGGCTGCAACACGCGTACAAGTCACCAGCGCCGCTATATTGGCTGCAACACGCGTACAAGTCACCAGCGCCGCTAGGTTGGCTGCAACACGCGTACAAGTCACCAGCGCCGCTATATTGGCTGCAACACGCGTACAAGTCACCAGCGCCGCTAGATTGGCTGCAACACGCGTACAAGTCACCAGCACCGCTAGGTTGGCTGCAGCACGTGTACAAGTCACCAGCACCGCTAGGTTGGCTGCAACACGCGTACAAGTCACCAGCGCCCCTAGGTTGGCTGCAACACGCGTACAAGTCACCAGCGCCCCTAGGTTGGCTGCAACACGCGTACAAGTCACCAGCGCCGCTAGGTTGGCTGCAACACGCGCACAAGTCACCAGCGCCGCTAGATTGGCTGCAACACGCGTACAAGTCACCAGCGCCGCTAGATTGGCTGCAACACGTGTACAAGTCACCAGCGCCGCTAGATTGCCTGCAACACGCGTACAAGTCACCAGCGCCGCTAGGTTGGCTGCAACACGCGTACAAGTCACCAGCGCCGCTAGGTTGGCTGCAACACGCGTACAAGTCACCAGCGCCGCTAGATTGGCTGCAACACGCGTACAAGTCACCAGCGCCGCTAGGTTGGCTGCAACACGCGTACAAGTCACCAGCGCCCCTAGGTTGGCTGCAACACGCGTACAAGTCACCAGCGCCCCTAGGTTGGCTGCAACACGCGTACAAGTCACCAGCGCCCCTATGTTGGCTGCAACACGTGTACAAGTCACCAGCGCCGCTAGGTTGGCTGCAACACGTGTACAAGTCACCAGCGCCGCTAGGTTGGCTGCAACACGCGTACAAGTCACCAGCGCCCCTAGGTTGGCTGCAACACGCGTACAAGTCACCAGCGCCCCTAGGTTGGCTGCAACACGTGTACAAGTCACCAGCGCCGCTAGGTTGGCTGCAACACGTGTACAAGTCACCAGCGCCGCTAGGTTGGCTGCAACACGCGTACAAGTCACCAGCGCCGCTAGGTTGGCTGCAACACGCGTACAAGTCACCAGCGCCGCTATATTGGCTGCAACACGCGTACAAGTCACCAGCGCCGCTAGGTTGGCTGCAACACGCGTACAAGTCACCAGCGCCGCTATATTGGCTGCAACACGCGTACAAGTCACCAGCGCCGCTAGATTGGCTGCAACACGCGTACAAGTCACCAGCGCCGCTAGATTGGCTGCAACACGCGTACAAGTCACCAGCGCCGCTAGATTGGCTGCAACACGTGTACAAGTCACCAGCGCCGCTAGGTTGGCTGCAACACGTGTACAAGTCACCAGCGCCGCTAGATTGGCTGCAACACGCGTGCCGAGAATACGTCATCACGATCCAACTGCAAGAGGCATAGATCCTCATGAGGCCTTACGACTGCGGGGGCTCATGAGGATCTATGCCTCTTGCTGAGACCAGTTTGCGTCCGTGTTTTTTGGGCGATGTTGGTTTTCGGTCGTGGAATGAACCAAAGATTTCAGAGACGTAATGTAGGTGCAGTGGCAGGGCGGTTCAGTGTGAGAAGCAGGAAGGTTGTTGGTCCAGCGTCGGTCAAAGAACTTTTGCGCAATTGAGATTAGCCCAGTAAGCCAAAACCATCGGGCTGCAGTTGGCCGCAGGACGGCCCACACTCAGTCTTAGTCTTGCGCCAGCCACTAAGCAAGGGAAAAAGACAGGCGAGAGGCCCAGAGACGGACAGACAGACAGACAGGTCTAACCCACCTTGCTTAGTGGCTGACGTAGGACTGTGACTATGACGGGGGACCAATGCGACCCACTTCGGTCCGATAATATTTTGCGTATTTGCAACAGCCTTTAGACATTGATAGGTCCTTTTAATGCAACGTGTTCACTGGTGTGCTAAATAATTAGTTGAAAACTATATGGAAGTGTGTTTTTCCGTATTGTTCAAACGAACGGCATCCATGTTCAGAAACTCCGGCCAAGCAGAAGACTGCCAAGCGTGCAAAATGCACAGAACACCCCAACAAAGACAAAGAAATAAGCTTAGAAAAGACACTTCCAACGCAATTGTGTAGTTTCGTGGGATGTTCAGAATAGCTATGATCAGTTAACTGGGGAATCAAACTACGGGACACGCACACACACAATCACACACACACACACACACACACACACACACACACACACACACACACACACACACACACACACACACACACACACACGCACACGCATGAACGCACGCAACCACGCACACACGCACACAAGCAATCACACATAAACACAATTCCATATATCTATGTGTCTGTTTCTTTGCGCGCGCGCGCGCGTGTGTGTGTGTGTGTGTGTCTGTCTGGTTGTGTGGGTGCCTGTGTCTGTGAGTGTTTGTCTATGTGTCTGTGTGTGTGTGTGTGTGTGTTTGTGTGTGTGTATGTCTGTGTGTATATGTGTGTGGGTGTGTCTGTCTGTTCTAACCTCTGTCGAAGAGCGTGCTCATCATGATGCTGTAGGACACAATGGCTGCGGCGTAGCACCAGAGAAAAACGAAGAGCAGGCTTTGGTCCACTTCGCGCAATATCGGCACCTTGAACACGGCGGTGGTCATCATACCCGCGAAGGCAGCCATGACGACTGTGAGGTACAGGAAGTAAGTGAAGAACCACGACATCCAATAGGCAGACGGCAACATGCCCATCAGTTTCATGGACTCCTAAGTCACGACAATAAATAGGTCACGGGTTAGAAAAGCCAAATCACGAGATAATTCTGCCGTCATTTGGTAACCGCCAGAATGTAGGTCCTCCGTAGAGTTCCTCAACAGGTAAGGTAAGCGCGATAACCCTCGTCCTGCTGACATGACGTGCCCGCTAGCTCATGGCTGTTTTATTCTCTTTGTTCCCCGATAGCTCGTGTGTCAACCACTTCACCGCCAGTCGACGCAGATCGTGAATTTCGAAATTACTGTAAACTCAAAAACAACGCTCCTCAGCTTCCAAAGGAAAACGTACACACAGTGGTGTCGGCAAGAGGTATAGATCCTCATAAACCCCCGTGACAGCGGAGGCTCATTAGGATCTATACCGCTTGCAATTGGGTGGTATTTTTGTTCCCCACGGTAGCGAAAGCGTTAATGACGGTGCAGGAGCAATCGTCCTCTCTGACAGCGCTGAGCTGTGTGAAGGCCAAAAGACAGTAGATCCATTTGTGTAAAAAGCGTGATTTTCATTGTAATACAATGAAAATTTCGCTTTTCACAAAAATGTACTTGGTGCCTTTTGTCCTCTCAGGGAAGAACTGCTTTCTGCCGAAAAGAAGTTCAGCTGGCAGGATTCATGTTATTTAGAAACGAAATCACTGATCTGAAAAACTTGCACCACGATATTTTCAAAACTGTTCAATCTCTCCCTTGGTAACCGAAGTGATACACGACAGGAGTAATACACTCTCCATTAAATTATATAACCTTGCAGTACCACTTTTGTATAGCAACTAACCTTACACAACACTTCCTAGTCTTACCGCGCGGTGCTTTCTGGGATCCATAGTACCCCTTTAGGCAGCAAGACAACTCAGGTTTACTCTACACTAAAAACAATGACACCGAGCTCATCACGAAAGCGATCAAAACATCTGAAAGTAAAAATCACTAACCTATATTTACTTGACCTCTGACTTCAACAATTTTCGCTTTGAGTTCCTTCGCGCATCTTAGCCGCGCACTTTTGCATTGCCCTTTCCGGTACCAATGTGAAAAGACACGTCGAAGTACGAGTGCATACGAAGTTATTTGGGCTGTTTTGACTATTTCGGCACGATGTCGAAGTGACAACACGGTGGGAGTCGTTGCAGTTTTAGCAAGTGTGACACGGACAGTCTTTTTTTGTCGTGGTGTGTCTTTTCACGGCTACCCAAAAGCAGGTGTGAGCCTTAATGATCACAGTAGCAATGTTGGTTATATTAAAACTATTGGCGTACATGTCTATAGTCCTATTAATAATATTGACAAGGTTAAAAAATTTAAATCTGATGTGAACTCAAAATTAATTAATCGTGGTATTGATGGTGACTGTCAGACAGTCCACGTTACAAAGAGCCCGGCTAATGATTTTATGTTCTGTGCACAATCTTATGTTTTAGTTTCTGTTCATGGTATGTGTATGAAAAGAAATGTTCTGCCTATGCCTATGGTACCTAAAATAATCAGTTGTGGGTGTGGTGTTTTTAGTGAACTAAATCAGTAAATGATCTAAGGTGTGTTGAGTGTATTGATATGTGAGAGTCATAACACTTCAAAAGCAGGCACTGATGGGTTAGATTATGCTAATTTTCTGCAAAGTGTGCAGTATGGTGAATGTTATCAGTTGATTCCGAACGAGAGTGAACATTCAGTTTTCGTAGGTATTGATGAAGAAATTACAAATACTACTGATATTGCTGTTTGTTTTGTGGGTGATGGTAATAGTGATGTTAACCGCTTTGATGTTTTATATGTTGTGTCGGTGACAGTAATAATCGTTTAAAAAAAAAAAAAGAGGTTTCTATTATATAGCGCACCTATAAGCTCAGAGAGCTTCTCAAGGCGCTGGCCCGAAATATCCAGCAATCACAAAATAGTTTGCAGAAGTCAGGATTCGAACCCACGTCGCCAAAGATACACTCACACAAGTCGTGCGCTCTGACCACTGAGCTACGTGTTGTGGAGACGGTGATTATAAATGCTGTGCTGATTATGACGATGACGGCGATAATAATATGGATTGTAATGGTGAGGATGGTGATTATAATTGCAAACAAGACACATGCATACTGTAATGGTAAATATATAAAATAATAGCACACCACCTAACATAGTATGCTTGAGCCTATGTTTAGTCTTTTATTTTGTTCGCTATTTTCCTGTAAGCTGTAACGTGTGACACCATGACACTTTAAGCAACAACAAAAAATATCTTGATTATCTTTTTCTTACTATAATGACATAATCCACAAAAAGCCAACTCTTTTCTAAAGCAAACTTTATTGGTTTCATCCTTTTATTGTCATTGTCAGCCATATTTGCATTTTCATTGCATTTCTTTAAGCCCCCTTCTAAAAGCTCTGCTCTGCTTCGAGCTGGCCTCTCGACTTCGAAGTCGCTCCATGTAGAGTTTACACTCATGGTGAATCCTCACCCTAAAGTAGTGGCTAACAATGGCTGAAAACAACCTTTCTTTCAAATTGTCTTTGCTGTCCACACCTTGCAAACACTCCTCAAACTTCAACGTTATTTCTTTATCACTGGAGCATAACTGCTGAAAGTCTGTGCTACTAATGGACTGCGCAACTTGGCCAGTATAGTCACGGAACTTCACCTCCAGCATCTCAAACAGTTCTTTCGACATCTGATGTAAATGGGTGAGTCCACCCCTGTCCAGTGTTGTTGTAAGTGAAGGGCTACTTTCCTCCTCACACTGGAAAGCATCAAGACATTCTAGAAATGCTGGGGGAAGTCGCTCTTTCTGTTTCCGCAGAATACATCCACCAATGTATGGGACAACCTTACTGTCAAGCTCAGTTAACTCCGTGTGATGTCTCTGCACAGAAAGCTCACTCGTTCTCGGATATGCCAGACTTATCAAGCGTTCAAAGAGTTTTAAGCACAGAAATGCAGCGTTGGCAGCAGTGGTGTCAATGGCTTTCATGACATCAAGGCGATGTTTGAGGAATTCCTGGTGGTACCGCATCCATGCTTTCTCTCTTGTCGCGCTGTGAAATTTTCCAGCAGGCATCAGGCATGCAGTCATGAAACCCACTGCTGGCAGGACTGGTTCAGCTGTAAAAACACACATAAGCAAAACATCCCAATCACAAATAAGCCCACCAAAAAAAAAAAAAAAAAAAAAAATTGGTAATCTGACCAATCCTATATTTCACTATTCTAAGTACATCTGACCCTAAATTTTTGTGGATCTAATCACATGATTAACACTTGAAAAATAAAGAAGCAAAATAACCAACAACAAATATAAATTTCATAACTGGCAAGAACTGAAGTTCATCTAAACTAACGCAATGTTCAGACTTGGCAACCCAACGAGATCAGGTTGTGCCATATATTCCATCTCCACCTCTAGGCTCTGCTTAAAGATCCCTCTATAAGTCTATTTAGTGTCCTCAGATTTTTGGATGAAGGTTATATGTCATACCAAACTGGACTTAAAATGAAGCAAGAAATGGAGCAACATGCCTTGAATGCTTTCAAAGAAGGATCTGCGAGCAGTTGATAAGTTGTCGTCTACAGCATGCTCTGAACAAATTGAAGCCACAAGGTCGCTAGTGATCTGAAATTTAATGCAGATGAAAAGACAGATGATCACTACAACCCAGATAGCAGTTCATGGATGGGCATGGAATTGCCCAAGGCCAAAAAATTACTTTAAAGAAGGCCCTGTGCTATGTTACGCTTGAAAAGTTTCAAGCTAGAAAATCTCTCCAAATTTGTAAACTTAAGGCTAGAAAACCTGTACATTAGAAATGTCATCTTTAAGAATAAAATAGTAAGCTTCAACGTAAAAATAAAGAAAACAAAAACATATTTGTCTTGGTGAAACAAACTTTGGGGTTTATTTGAATTTTTATTACTGCAGCTAATCTCCAAATTGCTGATAATGTATTGAAATTCTGCACCTATGGAAAAGTTTAGAAGGTACTGGGTAGGTAAAGAGTTTGTTACGAATGAAATAAACCTGAATCCCACTGCAGATAGCTATTAAAATCTATTCTAAGATTTTTGTTAGTAATAAATAAGTGGTGGAGTTAGAGGGAGGAGGCGGGGGGGTGCATTGTGAGGGGTAAGAGAAAAAAACTTTCCTAGTGGGTTTGCTCGTCCCTGAATAATAATAATAATAATAATATATAAAAATAACACTATATTTGAAGTTGAACATTTACACTCACAACTGAAAAATGATTGGCATAACATATGACATTATTTTGTATTATAACTAAAAGCACAATTCACCTTTTTATTGTGTTACAAAAGGCATACGTAACTGTAAACATAAGCTAGCAAATTAATAATTTAAATTAATATTTTAAGCTTTGTACCTGAATTCTGTTTTCCACCGTAGAAGCATATTGGATCGGACCATCAGAAGCTGAACTATCCTCAATTGTCACTTGTCCAACATCAACTGATGTCTTCTGTAAGAAAACAAACCAGCTTATGATTATAAATTTCTTATCAGTATCAGTAGTGCAAAGAAGCATCTACCATTCACAGTTTTGTATTGGTGACAATCTAGCTGAACTTGCAAAAGATGTAGCCGAATAATATGCATTTCAGCAAGTTGGTCATTGTACAAATATAAATAATTTACTCATAAACATGTATGACTAAGCTGAACACCTCTGAATTTTAGCGTTTCTGAAAGACCACTGTTATCTTCTTCCTTTGACCTATTAGGGACTATTGTCAGGAGTCTAATGATAAAAACTACTTACAGTAGTTACTTTATCAGTAAATCTGACCAAAGACTAAAGTACATTTATTCAAATTTCACTCCACCTCTACAAAACAAACAAACATTGACTTAGTGAGTCGGTCACTCCGTCAATCATCGAATGATCAATCAATCAACTATGACCATTTCACTCAACGACTTCTCTTTTATCCTAAACGTTTTTTCGATATGAAACTCTGTTAGATGTCAAACAAGTTCATTTAGCGTTGATATAAAAGAAAACCGAAGACCTTACCTCGACGATTGAATCAAAAATGTCCGTTTCAAACGGGATACACGCATTCTTTTCTCTGTCTTCCATGATAGTAGAAATGCAACCGGAAAAACCTAGGCAAAATCGCAAGCCGGCGCATGCGCACAAACCCGAATCGAACTTCGCAATAGGCTTTGAGAAGGTACACGCGCTCAGTCAGACATCCAGTAATGTAGTATCCATGGTAAAAACAGACTCACATTTACGATTCATCGTCACTGCTATAGATATCCAACGTTTACATTGTTTGCTCTACAAAGCAGAGAAATGCACCAGAATTAGCGATTAGCGGCTCAGACCGGCGCAGCCGACAAACAGGCTAAAGCGAAACTGTGGTCTGCATTGTTTGATTGTTGATGACCGGATTCATGTTGTGAAAGGTTCTATCAAACATAGAAGTGGAGTGTTCGCATACTATCATTTCTAGACAGACCTCGCGATTCCCAATCTCAAACTGTTTGATTCATAGTCACCTGAATCAAACTGTTTAAGAATTGAAGTCGCTCGGTCTGTCCAAAAATGACAGTATACGAACATTCCACTTCTAGGCTATATAATTTTTGAAGTTATCAATCTGGCGTACATGTATATTTACAGCATACTTTTCCTATTGCGACAAATGTTATTTGTTTCAAATTCAAAACAACTTTATTTATCCCTCAAAGTGCATTTACAGTTTCGCCACCTCAGGTGCTGCTCACATTCACTCATTCGTTCATTCCACAAATTACAATAACAGAGCTACAAAATGGACAATGACTCGGGACGAGTGAAGCCCGTCGCCAGAGCATCTAATGGACAGCGCCAGTGGCCTCATCCCGAACCTCCGTGACAAAAACAGAATACTGAGACAGCCATATGTCTCTTGAACACACTATTATATGTTTTTTGTTAAGCTCCTATCTGACTAAAGCTAGTACATGAAAAACAAGTCAACAAGAGGAACACTATACCGTCGATAGAGAAATGATCTCCGATCTAGGCAACTGACATAAAACAACGGTCAAAACTGCACCTGGGGGCCCGTCGTCATAGAACAGCGCCGGTGTTTAGAGGGCACCGCTCCGACAAAATCCGTCAATACTATTATAACACATACATGTTTTGATCTTTCGTGAACGTATTGTCTGCTCCTCTGAATGTACAATTTAGATCCACTCCGATAGAGATGGTGTAAAACTACGATAGTTAAAACACAATTTATAATTAAAGGGTAGTGCCAGATTAGCTTGGCGTCGACAGGCGTCAAGCTAATCTGTCACTACCCCTGAATTATCATGGTCGACCCATCTCCTGCTGTAGTGCGTCAGGGCTGAATTGGTCAATGGGATTGTTACGATTGTGGTTGTGTTATCCTGTGAGAGCATGCATGTGTTAATCGTAGGAAACGATCCGATAATTTATTTGAGCTATCATGGTTACGTTTCACGTACCTTTTCAGTAAGATTCTCTATTGTTCGCGCGTATAGCGGATTTGGTCTTGTTATGATACGCTAAGTTTAGTCGGGAAGTTTCTAGCAAAGTCGCACGGAGAAAAGCGGTCAGTTTGTGTTATGCGTAGATTCGCGGAGAATAGATTAACACTTTCGAGTGAAATCGGGCTGTCTTGTGACCTCGTACGTGTGACGTCAAAGTGCAAGCTCTATTTTTAGTTGTTTTCTGTGCGCGTGAAGTTAGCCGCCGTTCTTTGTGTTTTGTGGGCTAGGTCGTGAACGGTCTACCATACTTTTGTGAGACGTAATTACGGCCGGGATTTTTCGAAATAGGGGCTGAAATGAGCAGTCGAATTTTATAGACCAGTGTAGTTTAGTCTAAAAAGTTCTTCTTTTTAATAATATTTATGAGTTTCAATTACGTGTTCTGTTCTGACTGGTTGCGTTGAGTAAATTCCTTTGATTATTCTAGAAAGTTGTTCTACTATAATTTATTATAAAGAAGGTGCTAGGAAGAACGTGTGTACATTGTCATGCATTGTCAGTTGTAGGGACACACAGTTTATCGTAGGTGCGTGGACCGTATAGGGTGTGCATTGTGAGAATCAGCGTAACGGTGGTGTACATTGTGTGAGAAACTTTGATTCACCAGTGTTGACATTTTCAGAGGAGACATTGTATCGATCAGTGTTGTTGGATTTGGGAATGCATTGTGTGGAGATTGCATCGCTGAATTACAATATTGTTGGAACTGTTACTCCAGTGTAGCCTACATCCTTAAGCCACGTGTGACGGGTTGCAGCTGAATGAAGTTTATTTAAAAGAACCTTACGTCCGTACGCCTGGTGTGTTTATCATACTACGACTACGACTCAACACGCGCGTAACAGGGATTTATTACTGTCTGAGACGATGACGATGTCACTTGTAATGCGCATCCACTTCATGCTAGCAGCATGCTCAGGGAAAACTCAAACAAAACAAAACAAGATGGGATGAACCATAACCCACAAAGTCCCTTATATATGAGAGCTGTCTTCGCTGTCAAGGGTCTCTACCTTTTTGTCTTTGACTTGACTCTGATGTTGAAATGAATCTCTTTCTTAAAAAGCCTCGCAGATGTGCCAATGCGTCATAGTGAACTCTAGGGGCGCGCGCAGTGCACACGCGTCATTAGTTTGTGAAACGTCATTTGCCATGACGTTTTGTTTTTTTTTTTTGTTTTTACGTAATGTTATATTTTATGTGATAGAGATTCCCTTTCGCTTCAAGACTTGGGAAAATGGTGAAAAAAATCGAATTTCACGGTCTTGCTAAAATTTGTGTAAAATCAGGTTGACTTTACCTAGCTACATGCTACGTATAACTGCATGCTCTTCTGAAAGCGCGTCGATGTGTGTGTTTGCGTGTGCTTGAGTGCCTGCTCACACTCCGGGCACATAAAGATCTATGCCTCTTGGAGATGCGCGTATATGTGAGAGAGAGAAAGAGAGAGAGAGAGAGAGAGAGAGAGAGAGAGAGAGAGAGAGAGAGAGACAGAGACAGAGAGAGAGAGAGAGAGAGAGAGAGAGAGAGAGAGAGAGAGAGAGAGAGAGAGAGAGATATGTGTATGTTTACATGCGTCAGTGTGTGGTATGTGTATGTTTACATGTCTATGTCACTTATGTAGTAGATGTAGCAACGGCAAGTTTGAAAACTGGTCCTGTTACCAATAACTTCTACCGTTGGAAAATAAAGGTTCATTGTTCATTGTTCATTGTTCTCTCTCTCTCTCTCTCTCTCTCTCTCTCTCTCTCTCTCTCTCTCTCTCTCTCTCTCTCTCTCTCTCTCTCTCTCTCTCTCGCTCTCTACATTCATAGACACAAGCACATGTATGAGAGAGAGACAGAGAGAGAGAGAGAGAGAGAGAGAGAGAGAGGAGAGAGAGAGAGAGAGAGAGTGAGAGAGAGAGAGAGAGAGAGAGAGAGAGAGAGAGAGAGAGAGAGAGAGAGAGAGAGAGAGAGAGAGAGAGAGAGAGAGAGAGAGAGAGAGAGAGAAATGAAATGAAATGAAAATGAAATGAAACTTTATTTCTCAACGGATGAAGTAATTAGCACGTGTGCCATTTTTCATACTTGCCGTTGCTACTCTACAAACACAGGATAATAATTGTAATACTAATAGTACCAAATTACACAAAGAAAAATTAGGAGACATTAAACATGAAGAGATTTTAAACAAAATTCATTCATTCATTCGGTCATACAAAAAACAAACGAAAAATAGAAAGTACACGCAAAGCGCGCACACTGACACATACACGCTTGCGCTCACAGACAGACACGCGCTAGTGATAACTTGACCTATATACGAAGCAAATCATTTGGATCATAGTGAAAATTCACTTCAGACAGCAAAAATTATTTGGATTATAATAGAAACTTGAATTATGTATTTAGGCGATTATTATTAGTATGCACAAACCATACGGCAGCATGCACTGATTACACGATAAGCACATGTTTGATACGGATACTTGTGGTAGATTATGTATCAGCAGACAAGTACTTGAGGAGGCATTCCTTGAAAGAGGAGAGGGAGCTAGCGTGTGTTATACATGTAGGCAGTTTGTTCCAGAAAGATGCGCCTGAGAAAGATACACTGGTTTTAAATAGATCTATCCTGGGGAGAGGTGTAATAAAGTTTCGTCTTGAAGTAGAATAACCTGAACTTGCCTTGGTAAAGAGCTTACAAAGATATTCTGGGTGAATCTCATTCCAGATTGTATACATAACCACACCCTTGTTTAAGAGGTGATGCTTGCTAAGAGGTAGCATTTACAGTTTTTCAAGTCTTTCATCAGTTGTTAGGGCTGAATCAGGCAGGATATGTTTCGCTGCTCTCCGATGCAGGGAGTTAAGCCTCTTCAAGTGTATGTCACCGCTGCCATCCCATATCGTGGACCCATAATCGATGTGGGATTTGACATGTGCATTGTAAAATAACTTGCGAGCATCAACATCGATAAAGTACTTCAACTTTGAAAGCATAAAAACATTTCTAGCAACAGTTTTACATACAGTATTTATGTGCGATTGCCACTTCATCTGGACATCAACAATTACACCAAGTAATCGGTGTTCCGTGACCTGATTAACGATGTCATTATGGATAGTCAGGCTGAGTGTACGTGGCTTGAGCTGGTGCTTCTGACGGGTTGCTATCGTCATGCATTCCGTTTTGGAAGGATTTAAAATCATTTCATTGCTTGCACACCAAGTGGAAATTTCGCTCAAACCCTGCTGCACACGACCATTTAAAGAATCAATACTCTTGTCCGGGGTGTGAATTGTGGCGTCATCAGCGAATAAATCACATGAAATTTTGTCGCTAGTCAAATGTAGCGGCAGGTCATTTATAAAGAGGCAAAACAGAAGAGGCCCTAGGACTGAACCCTGGGGAACTCCCCGTGTTTCTAATCCGCTTGAGGAGTATGATCCATTGACCATGACGCGCTGCTGTCTGTCGCTAAGATAAGAGGCGAAAAGTGAAGTTGTGCCATGGTGGTAAAGAGATTTCTGGCTGTAGTTAATTGAGGAAGAAATGCATTTATTGCCAAACGAACTACCGAAGTACACATTTAGCTTGGAAAGTAGAAGTTTATGGTCCACAAGATCAAAGGCTTTTCGTAAGTCAATAAATACAGCGCCGGTAAAATCGCCCTGATTTATTTAGCGTAGCCACACATCAGTTAGACGTGCTAGGGCCGTGTGACAGCTGTGCTTTGATCTGAATCCGGACTGAAGGTGGTGGTGTATGATTTTCTAAATATTCTAAGAGATGTTTATGGATATGCCGTTCAAGTGGTTTACTAAGGATGGACAATAGTGAAATGGGGCGATAGTTATTAACATCAGTCATATCTCTTGTTTTCGGGAGGGGTATAACCTTGGCTTTTTTTTTTAAGTTTCTTTGGGAAAATATTCGTTTGAATGCACAAGTTATAAATAACGGTTATTGTTTCAATAACATAAGAAATAGTTAATTTAAGTCTTTTTTGGCTGATTTCATCTGGCCCGGACGATTTCTTATTCTTCATTGAACTAATTGTCCTACCGACTTCGTGCACTGCCAGTGGTGGAATCACGAAAGGATCAGATCCTGCACTTCGCGTTCTACAAAAGTCAACTAGTCTGTCTGAGCAAGAGCAGGGCTGAAAACTTGCTTTTGAAAGGACAAGAGACTCGGCAACTGAGAAAAAATGGTCGTTAAACATGTCTGCAGTCAGATCAGAAGGGATTAAAGAAGATTTATTACACTTGCCTCCAGTCACTACGGCCATAGCGCGCCGGAGCGTGAACATGTCTTTGTATTGTTTAATCAAGCGATCAATGAAAGATTTTTTAGCCTGTCGCACAAGAGATTTTACGCGAGTGCGCTCACGCTTAAATTCAGTGAAGCGCTTCTGCTGTCTCAGACCATCTCTCACCCTCATGGCTTGAATGATGTCTTGAGTAAGCCACGGCGGGAGTGATGCGTGTTTGACGCGTCTCCTCCGCAGGGGCGCATGTTTATTTAAGATCTTAAGGAAGATGCTATACCAAACAGACAGCGCTGTCATTGTCAGATTTACTAAATATTTCATCAAAAGGTGCGCTGTTAAGATCAAACAGAAACTCGCTTTCATTAAAACCTTTAAAGAAGCGATAGGTGATATACGTATGGCATCCTTTCTTTGCTTTAGGGAGTTTAATAGACTACGTACAGCGGATGGAAAAGTGGTCACTGATACTAAGGTCACCGACAGACACATTATGAACAGACTCTGGCTTGGTTGTGTATATATGATCTATGAGTGTGGATGTTGTTTGTGTGATCCGTGTGGGTGAAGTGATTAACTGGAGTCTGTCCAGTGGTGTCATATTGCTGTCCTGCTGCTTGTAAGTTTGCTGTCCCTTTTTCACGACGGTATTTTGGGGCTGGAGGACAGCAGACTGATTATCATCCTGGCCCAACCCCTGGAACCTGTTTGATGTTGACACGTTGGCTAGGAATTCAACGCTGACAATGTCAGCATGATTGTGCTGGAAGGAGGGTGCAGTAGTGGAGGGTGCTGGGGATGGTTGTCGAGCATGAGGGGTTTTTATCGCAATCAACTGGCTAACGAAAGTGTCAAGGCGTTTGTTGATTTCGTCTAGCTTTCCTGCATGACAGTCTCTGAAGGAAACGAGGCTGCTCATCTTTTTGGTGAGTATAGCGTGGTCGTTTTTCATCCCTCCTGTAGTTGTGTTCATCAACTCTCGCAGCCCTGTATCAGTAGCCTTGATTTCCTTTTTGGCCTTTGCCTCGCTGTCGAGGACAAGGGATGTCAAGTTGTCGTGCCCCTGTCTGAGGTCAGCACACTCCTTCCTAACACCCTGCAGCTCGGCACGGCACTGACGCAGCTCTGACTGGAGAGTGGTGATGGCGGCTGTAGACTCGGCCAGTTGATGTTGCAGGGCGATGATCAGTCTCAGTGCCGTACTCTCAGTCAGAGGAACCAGGGCGCATGGTGTTAAATGGGCTGCGATGATCTTGTCCGGGATATTAGTGATTTCAATAGCCACGGGTGTACCAGTTGGTGGGCGGAGCTGTGGGTGATTATTTGCGTTTAAGACTGGATGGCCGGGCTGAGATGCGAGTGGAGACTGGGATGGTGACGTTGCGGAGTCAGATGAGGCGGGTTCAATGGCAGGTATTGACGGGGTAATCAGGGGGTGTTCGGAAGAGGATTTAGATATCGGGGGTTCAATGGCAGGGGTAGTTGTCTCGTCAGACATTGTGCTCACTATTGTTTTCGTCTTGTCAAATTCCTCATCCACCCACTGTCGGCATGTGGACCCATGTACAAGCACAGTGCCTGTAGTATGGTAGAGGGTGACAGTGATGAGCTTGCTCGATTCGAGGTAGAATCGGAGAAATGTGTTGTAGAGATTAGGAGGGGAAGGGTTGCACATTGGAGTGGGAGGGTGATGATGCTGAGCTGATTGCTGGTTTGCTCGTAGTCGAACCAGTCGGCGGTAATGGCGGCTGGACACCCGGCGACGTACCGTGTGTGGAGTATGAATCTCCATAGCGGGAGTCTATCGCTAGTGAAAGTGTTTTGAATAATGGCGAATTTTCTCAATGGAAGTGTCCATGGCGTGCTTGGCATTTGCAGATCGGGTGATAGGGCCCATGGTGGTGGTGGAGGGATAGGGGAGGGGGCGGCGGTGGTAGTTGGACCTGGTGGTATGCTACACATGAAGTGCCAGCATAAATCTAGCAGCCCATGGTGAAATTTAAGGTGGACTGAGGGGAGCGTGTGGTGGTGGAGGGAAGATGGTGGGATAGTTAATTAACTGACGTGGTTGGCGCGCGTGGAGGGGCCCATGGAGGAGAGTGGGTATGGTTGGCAGATTACACAGCTGATGCCAGCCTCATGGTCATGCCGATTGCCATGATATCTCACTGCTGCGCTCAAGAGTGACGCGGCAGCGACTGTCAAGCACTGGGGCTAGCGTCACTTTTTACACACATCTGGAATAGAAGAGAATTCTAACGGCTCAGACTCCGAAATGCCTTACTCATCATACTTGTACTGATCATCAGGTGATAAGCTGGAATGTGAGCTCGCACTAGCAGAGCGGTCTGTTTATAGTTGCTGTCAACACGTCTAATACTCGATGGAAGCAGTCACTGAATCTTCTCGCGCAGCTAGGATTCTCATGCGCTTTCGCATCTGTGGGCACCATAAGGATCTCTGTATAGGTTCACAGCAGACTCGGATCTGGAGACTGACTGATTAATACGACTGTACTAGGCCGCGGCATGCCGGCCACTCTGGCGCCAAGCGACACAGAAACGGAAGAGTCCATGTTCCACCGTCCGAAGTATTCAACAGAACAGTGATGAAGAAGAAGAAGAAAAAAGAAACGTTAATAATTCTGGCAAAATGAATACACAAATGGAAAAATCACATTCCAACATAAGTCACTATCACAAGTCACTGAGGCTAAAAATCGCATATCACAACCAAACACTGCCAACGCAATTGTCACTGGAGACGGAGCCATGTGACTATGCGACTTACTTGCACTCACGCGAGGTGGGGAGAGAGAGAGAGAGAGAGAGACAATGACAATGATTCTTTATTTTACAACAGTGAATGTTTTGGTGAAACCATTTTTCGAACTTGCCGTTGCTAATCTACTTTACATATAATGCACAAATCACAGAATACTATCTTTAAATTGGGAAAAACTAAATATATCACAAACAAAAATTGAAATATAAAGTTTTAAAAAAGAAATCATTGAAGAAGTGGAAATAGACATAGAAAATCTCACACATACACACAGTTGTAAAGGTGTACATATCCATACATACATTCATAGACACAAGCACAAGCACAAAACACACACACACGCGCGCGCGGGCACACACACACACACACACACACACACACACACACACACACACACACACACACACATACACACACACACACACACACTCACACACACACACACACAATACGTGCAGCATTAGCATCTTGTATTAACTGAAGATGTAACTGAATTGAAGAGTTAGAAAAGGGAAAATCGTACACTGCAAGTGTAGGTTGCTGTGAAAATCTTACGATAATGAGGTGAGGTACTTGAAGAGACCGGTTTCAAAAGTCGAAAGCGTTGTTGGTGTAACATTTTTGGGCAATGTGCTAGCACCTGAGAACGCTAAACTTGTCTTTTATAGATCGATTCTAGGTCGTGGCACAGTAATGGACTGCCTTGATCTGGAGTATGTTGATGCCGGGAGGGAAAATGTTTTTTAGATATACTCGGCGAGACTGTTATTCAATACTTTGAACCTCGGTATTCCCTTATTGCATAATAAATGGGGTTTCAAAGAGGGAATTTCTAAGATTTTCAATTTATTATCCGTTGTTGAGTTAGGGTCTGAAAGGATAAGCTTCGCGGCTCTACGATGAAAAGAGTTCAGCTTCTTTAACCCTCGCTTGCGCCATCCCACACCGTAGAAGCATAATCTATATGTGACCTGATGTGGGTGTTGAAGAACAGTTTTCGTGTTTCTACATTAGCAATATGTTTTAACATGGATAAAATAAACAGTTTCTTTGATATTGTCTTACATATATTAATAAGATGGCATTGCCATTTAAACTGGTTATCTAAAGTAACGCCGAGAAGACGATGATGTTCCGTTACCTGGCTGATAGATTTGCCTTGAAGGGACAAGCTGAGTGAGAGAGTGCCGAGCTGGTGCTTTTGGCGGTTACTTACAACCATACATTCAGTCTTTGCAGGGTTTACGATCTTGGAATTGTTACTGCACCAGCTGTCAATGTCCTGTAATGTGTTCAGTCTTTGCAGGGTTTAAGACTGATCATCATGGAATTGTTACTACACCAGCTGTCAATGTCCTGTAATGTGTTCAGTCTTTGCAGAGTTTAAGATCATGGAATTGTTACTACACCAGCTGTTAATGTCCTGTAATGTGTTCAGTCTTTGCAGGGTTTAAGATCATGGAATTGTTACTACACCAGCTGTTAATGTCCTGTAATGTGTTCAGTCTTTGCAGGGTTTAAGATCATGGAATTGTTACTGCACGAGCTGTTAATGTCCTGTAACGTGTTCAGTCTTTCCAGGGTTTAAGATCATGGAATTGTTACTGCACCAGCTGTTAATGTCCTGTAATGTGTTCAGTCTTTGCAGGGTTTAATATCATGGAATTGTTACTGCACCAGCTGTTAATGTCCTGTAATGTGTTTTGTATGCGCGTGTCAATTACTGACAAATCCTTATCGGGAGTGTGTATCGCAGCATCATCAGCGAACATATCGCATGCAACACTATCATCACTAATTGTGAGTCTTGGCTTGACTTCGCGAAAGAAGATTTTATAGGGGTTGCCCACGACGTCTGTAGGTATGCTCGTGACTGCAGAGGCCAATCCGGGACAGGCAGGTTCGACCGCAGTGGCTGCAGGGGAAGGTCTGGTGTCACAATTTATTTTAATCATTATGCTGTATTTTCTTTCGTGGAGAACTTTCGTTCTATGTTGTGTGTTGCGGTCATGGCATGTACTTTTTAGTGACGCCAAGAACATATGACGTAAGATGTGTGTTTGGAACATGTGACGTAAGATGTTGGTTTGAAGATTTACGTCACTGTGAATCGTTTGGAAGACAGTCAGTCAGGAGAGATTTTTGCTCTCGAGTTAAAAGTTGTTTTTTTGTGAGGTGTAGTGGGCAGAGAAATGCCGTGTTATGGTCTATGGTAGAATAGACGATTGAGAGCAGAATGCTCAGTACAGTGGTACGTAAAATTTTGTAGTTTAAGAACTACGACTAGTAACCAGATCGACTGATTAGAGTAACGAGTACCGGACCTTGTCCAACGGCCAAGATGGGCAGACAGGCCTGAAACAGTCGAAGGTTTACTTCACGCATCTTTGGGTATGTATTTGTTTATTATATAGCTGAATCGCGTTTGTTAAGTAGTAGATTCGGAAAGTGTATTAGTTGTTCGGCTCTAGTTCGGAACTGTATGACATTTCTTGCGTGCATCGGCGAGTTTGCGGTGGCGTCTGGCGATCGGCGCGTGGCCGGGGATGTCAGTGTTGAATGATCGCGAATCGTTCGTTGAGCCTGTTAATTTCGTAATGATTCGGATCCGGAATTGAATGGTTATGTGTTGTGCGGAAATATGTCGTATTCGTGTGTGTGCATGGTATTTCGAATTTATTGTTATTACGATATTTTATTCGATGTCGGAAACGATCGGGAATCGGCGACAACGTCCGGAAGCCGTTAACGGTCGTCATCGCTACAGTGTCGTCATTCCGGCGGAAGTAACTTTTTAGCAATGCCGGATTTCTTATGGAGAGATACGTTTTGTATGTGTTATAGATGCTTCCCCCCCCCCCCCCCCCTTATCACCAGCTGAAAAGTTGGACTTGTGTATGCTTCATGTGAAAATGTAATCATCAACGTGGTGTACGAGATAGCAAGTTGATCCTGGCGGTGTGCGTGTGGAGCTTCGACGTGCCATCGCGAGAGACAGTGCGATTATTCGACCAGTGGTGTGACTGAATCAACGAGCAGCGACGCTACATTCATCTTTATCCCAACAAGCAGCGACGCTACATTCACCTTTATTCACGGTCGGAGTAATCAAGCTGTTTAATCGTTCGAGGATCTAAGCATTAATTAGTGTCAGTTATTTTCGTCAGACATTGAGATGTGACATCGTAGTGGAACAATAAGTGTAGGATGTGTGGTTAGTGCTATGAACATTGTGCGAATGGTTGAGGGTGTGCGTATTTTACAGATGCATGTGTGAATTGAGCGAATATTGTGTAGGTTTGTATGCGTCCTGTCTGTTGTTTGTCGTGCGAATGAGAAGATCAAATCATTAAAATCGAAACAAATATCCAAATATTCCGAGTGACTTATATTCTTCCTGCGTGGTGTGACATCTGGCCAGGGATCTGAGTTGCGACATCTCTGTTTTTTTTCTCCTGAGCCGCTTGTCCTTAAGGCTAGCTCTGCGAGAGTCCTCAAAGGAGACGGCTGCCTTGTAAATGGAGAAGCGCCATGTGTCACGGTCTGCAGCAAGCGAAGACCGCTGGCCGTGGTCGATTTGTCAGGCACTAAATAACTTCTTGAGACAGTCTTTGTACCTCTTATTTGGTGCCCTCTCTTTCTCGGTGTCCAGTGGCAAGCTCGCCGAATAGGGTGATCTTGGGTAGGCGATGATCCTCCATCCTGGAGACATGCCCCGCCCAGCGGAGCTGCGTCCTCAGCAGCAAAGCCTCGATGCTCACAGTATCTGCCTGTTCGACCTCGACGTTGGTGACATAGTCACTCCAGTGAATGCCCAGGATGGTACGCAGGCAGCGCTGGTGGAAGCGTTCGAGGAGTCGTAGTTGGCTGCGGTAGAGGGCCCAGGACTCGGAACCATACAGCAGGGTGGTGAGGACGACAGCTCTGTACACGCTGATATTGGTGCCTGTTTTCAGCTGTTGATTGTGCCACACCCGCTTGAATAGTCTCCCGAAAGCGCTGTTCGCTTTTGCCAGCCTGCTGTCAAGCTTCTTGTCCAGCTTGGCGTCCGACGTGATGATGCATCCAAGGTAAGTAAACTGGTGCACTGACTTTAGTTCAGACTCGCCGATGGTGATGTGGGGAGGGCGGTGCTCTACCGTGGGTGCAGGCTGATGGAGGACCTCTGTCTTTTTCAGACTGACCTCGAGTCCAAAGTGCTGGGCAGCGTCTGCGAAGCAGGACGTGAAGTGCTGCAGGGCTCTCTCTGTGTGTGCAAAGAGGGCAGCGTCATCAGCAAAAAGCAGCTCACGAATCAGTTGGTCTAGGGTTTTGGTGTGGGTCTGCAAACGTCTGGGGTTGACCAGGCTGCCATCGAGGCGATACCTGATGTACACTGCATCGTCATCGTCGAGATCGACTGTGACCTGCTTCAACATCATGCTAAATAAAGACGGTGAAGAGGGTCGGTTTCAGCACGCAACCCTGCTTTACACAGTTGAGAATAAGGAATGGTTCTGAGAAGGCATTGTTGAGTCTGACCTGGCCTTGCTGGTCCTCTTGTAGCTGGACTATCATGCTGAGGAACTTTGGGGGACAGCCAAGTCGCTACAGGATCTGCCACATGCCTTGCCTGCTCACAGTGTCAAACGCTTTTGTCAGGTCGACAAACGTCACGTACAGCCCTTTGTTCTGCTCGCGGCACTTCTCCTGAAGCTGTCTCAGCACAACTACCATGTCGGCGGTGCTCATGTGGGCTCTGAAGCCACATTGGCCCTCTGGGAGGTGGTCTTCGGCGATGGCACATACCAGCCGATTCAGGAGCAGCCTTGCGAGAATTTTCCCGCAATGGACAGCACGGTAATTCCACGATAGTTGGCGCAGTCAGACTTCTCGCCTTTGTTCTTGTACAGGGTGATAACGACTGCATCACAGAGATCCTTTGGTAGTGTTCCTTCCCCCCAGCAGCATAGAAATAGGTCGTGGAGCTTGTTGTGCAGTGCTGGGCCTCCATATTTCCAGATTGTGATGAAGCTCTATGCTCGTGCATAGTGCTCACACATTAGGTTAAATACGGTACGGGTTTTGTAACGGTTTGTTTGTGCCGATATTCCGTGAGGCCGAGATCCACGTGAAATCTGTAGGACATGGTTAGCACGGGGAGTTTAGTGAGTTGTAGGCGAAAGTTAGTCTGTCAGAGGTTTAGAAACGGTAGTGCGGGGCTTGACTGTCATTCTGGACAGACGTTATGCGAGATACCTTAGCCCGCATTCCAAGACTCTTAAACCTAGGATTCAGGTATGTTTCTATATATGTATTATTGATAGTTGCTTAAAGACGGTATGCGTTGGTAAGGGTAATTTGGTTGTATAGCGTTGTCTGGGTTGGTTCAGCTATGTCGGGTCGGAACTCAGTGAGGTAACCAGTGTTTTGGTTTACAGTTATTTACCGAGATGGATAACTAAAGGAATGGGAGTTAGTTCATGTACCGAGATGGATTACTAAAAGAATGTAAGGTGTGTATGTCTTAGTCGCTATGAAGATTGTAACGCACGCAGACTTGCCCACAGTCGTACGCACAGACTCTCACGCAACAGACGTATACACCGCCACTGACTCAGACGGACGCATTCATGCGGTAAAACAAACACACGGGCTCCCTTTCTAAAGTAACCTTTATACAGTATAAATGAAAAAGAATGACTTAAATAACTATCAACTATATACAATATTCTACTATCACACCACACACGTATCACAGTATCTTTGCCAGGTTAGGTCTTAGTCTCACATTGCCTCCAACCTGTTTGATGTTGTTGTCTGGTTACGTTGGTCCTTCTCACGTCTAGGCGTGAAAGTCCGTCGTACGCTGATTGCCGTCCTGTCTCTTTGGGCACGGACGTCCTCGTTCTCGTACGGTACTCAGTTTTCACTTGGACTTGGGTGTCTTGGTCCCAGTCAGAATCACTCAGAAGAGCTGGAGGGATGACCTCACGTAGGTCCACTCCTGCGACTCGACGTCTCGGCGTCCGTCTTCCACTCACGTTACAAGAACTCTAAATAGATAACAAAAGTCCCAACGTAACACTTGCTAAACACACAACATATTGGATCAATGAGAAACGTCACGTAACCTGGCTTATACAAATAACTCACACGTTCATTCACACACACACACACACGTGCTTCATAAACTATCTTCGTATCACCCCCATATATCAGTCACTATCTTGAAACAGACTATAGCCTAACTGACACTCTTGCTATACATTACTCTATACACTGGAAAAGACTATGCTTAACCAACCACGTACTATCTTCATAGCGGCTTAGACATACACACTTCATATTCCTTTAGTCATCTAACTCGGTAAACAACTGTATACAAAAACACCGGTTACTTCACCGAATTCTAAACATACTATACCAAACCGGAACACCGCTATACAACCACATTAATCTTACCACGCATACTGTCTTTAACTAAACAACTATCAATACTAAGTTTATAGAAACATACCTGAAATCTAGGCTTCAGAGTCAGGGAATGCGGGCTAGGTAACTCAAAAACAACCGTTCCATACGACAAAACAGCCCGCACTAACCAAACTAGACCTCTGACAAACACAGCTTTTGCCTAAAACTCACTAAACAGAACTCACCAAAACTCCGTGCTAACCATGCCTTACATATTCCACGTGGGCAGCAGGCCCCACGAACTTTCGGCACAAACAAACCGTTAACAAAAACCGTACCGTACTAATCCTACTAAATGAGCACTATGCCCGAGCATAGAGCTTCATAACAAAGATAGTACGAGGTTGGTTAAGTATAGTCTTTTCCAGTGTATATAATAGTGTATAGGGAGAGTGTTAGGCTATAGTCTTAGGCTATAGTCTGTTTCAAGATAGTGACAGTTATGGGGGTGTTATGAAAGTAGTTCGGTTATGAAGCACGTGTGTGTGAATGAACGTGTGGGTTGTTTGTATCGGCCAGGTTACGTAGTGTTTCTCATGTCATCCAATATGTTGTGTGCTTAGCAAGCGTTACGTTTTGGATCCTTGTTGTTGTTGTTTAGAGTGCTTGTAAAGAGGGAGCGACGGACGCCGAGACGTCAGTCACCAGACCTAACGTGAGGTCATCATCCCTCCAGCTCTTCACTAGGGAGTGAAGCGATCGGGACCGAGATACCCGAGTGAAAGCGAGAACTGTGCTACGGTACGAGTACGAGGACGTCCGTGATAAAGAGACAGGACGACAGGAAAGAGCTTACAACGGAGGACTTGCACGCCTAGACGTGAGAAGGACCAACGTAACCAGGCAATAACATCAAACAGGTTGGAGACAGTGAGAAACTAATGCCTATCCTGGCCGTGATAGTGTCTGATGTGTATGTGATGTGGATGCTGGTAGTGGGGAAGTCTGTATAGTTTGATAGTCTTTTAAGCGTTTCTTTTCTTTTATATTGTATAAAAGTCACTTTAGAAAGGGAGCCCGTGTGTTGAGTTTTACCGCATGAATGCGCCCGTCTGAGTCAGTGGCGGTGTATGCGTCTGTTGCGTGAGAGTCTGTACGTGTGACTGTGGGCAAGTCTGCGTGCGTTACACAGATCTCTGGCGGTATTCCATCAATGCCTTCTGCTTTGCCACTCTTGAGCTGGTGGATGGCTGTGAGAGTCTCTTCAGCGGTGGGCGGTTCGTCCAATTCAACCTTTACTGGGAGGTGTGGGATTTGGAGGATGACGGCTTCTTGGACAGTGCGTTTAGCGCGGAAGAGGCTCTGAAAGTACTACGTCCTGAGAAAGCCTTGTTGCTGTCAGGACGTTAAGCAATGTACAATCAATCAATCAATCTGAAAGTACTCCGACCAGCGGTTCAAGATGGCGGTATTATCTGTGAGCAATGCCTGTTCATTAGCGTTTCACAGGGGACTCTGTATTAGTTGCCTGGGGCTATACACTGCTTTGAGTGCTTCGTAAAAGCCCCTGTAGTCACGGTTGTCAGCGCAAAGCTGGGTCCTTGTGCGAGTCTGGTCCACCACTCGTTCTGGAGATCTCCTGAGCTTGCGCTGGAGACTGCTGCAGACGAGGCGGAAGGCATACTTCTTCACAGGGCAGGATGGCTGGGCTAGGTGGGCCTGATGGGCGGCTCTTTTTTTTTTTTTTTTTTTTGCTAGGAGTTCCTGGATCTCTAAATCGATTTCGTCAAACCAGTCTTTGTTTCTCTTTCTAGCGAAACCCAAGACTTTTGCAGAGGATTTTGCAATAGCAGTTTTCAGTTGTTCCCAAAGTGTTTCAGGGAAGGAGTCTGCTGGATCCGCTGTGTCTATGAGCCTGCGCTGTAAATCTGTCTAAAAGGCAGCTTTCACATCGTCACGCTGAAGGCTGGCAAAAAATATGCATAATCTGTTTTTTTTAAGCCATGTTATAAAAAGGTGTGCAAAAATATAAATAATCTGTTTTATTGAAGCTATGTTAAAAAAGAAATTATGGATTGATGTGTTTTTCCTGCATGTGGCAGATTTGTAATAAGCAGTGTACGTTGTATATGATGACTTTTTCCAGGTTGCTTGTAGACCCGTTTGACTATAACAAACAGTTAGTTCCCTTTAAAGTGCATGACTATAGCAAATCGTCAGTGTTTCGGCATGATCGTTCGTATATTTTTGTTGAATTTGTTATTTTTTTTTTTAATGAGCATCACTTAAAGCATGCTTATGCACAGTTTAGGGAGTTTCTTTTCTGCATGTAACTACATTTTAAAATGATTTTGATTTCCTTTTATTAACAAAGTAAACTTGTAACCCACTTGAATGGGTGTATCTTTCTTTCTTATTCTAAATAGTATTACAGACTGTTCATTACTATAGATTCCTCCAAATTCTTGCGCAAGTACCCCCACCGGGTCTGCCCTAGGGGACCTTGGTGGGGTTGTCTACTTTTTAGTTCCTAGGGTCACCTTGTCTAACTCCTGCAAGGTGGGTTCTACTCTTTTGGGGGTTTGTATTTCTGTCTTTCTGGTCCATTCATCTGTATTTTTCTTTGAAATTCTCCCTCCTGTTGCGCTTCTTGCAGTATTTTTCTTCATTTAGCGCAGGCACGTCCTGAGAAGGCCTTTGTCGCTTGCGGGATGTAAAGCAATCTATACTCACTCACTCCACCACGCAGGCTTTAGGAAACGTACACGGACCATGACACCGACCATTCTAAGTCCTGTAGCAACGAGCGAGGGGCGAAACGGCAGGTGAAAGATGTCACTGGAAGCCGCAGTCTCAAACCTGCATTCAGGCGGTTCAGGATATTGGTCGACTGATGTTGACCTGGGGATGACAACATCACTCGGCACACCCTGAACGACCAAGAAGCCATCTCTAGAGACAGCACTGCTTGCTTCACACGGAGAGGGGCCTAGAAAAGGTGGCCTAACCAAAGCTCGTCCCTCGCAACCCCAGTTGCCTAGCCGCGGTCAACAGGCATCTTCTACTGCGGTCATAAAACAAGAAAGAATAATGGATCCACTCTCATGACAACCACGACCGGAATCAAAGTAGCATGCTGTAACATCAGAACCATGCGCGTCTCAGCAGACAGCGGACGCCCTGAACGTCGCTCCGCCCTCATTGCCCGTGAATCGCGGAGGTTAAACATTGACACCGCCGCGCTCAGCGAAGTACGCCTTCCGGACGAAGGCAGCCTCCAAGAACTTGGCGCTGGCTACACCCTCTACTGGTCAGGCAGGCCTGCATCAGAAAGACGGCTCTCAGGCGTGGGTTTCATGGTCAAGACCTCCATTGCGAATAAGCTGGAAAACCTACCAACGGGTCACTCAGACCGCATCATGTCCATGCGCCTCCCGCTGAGACACCAGCAACACGTCACCCTTCTCAGTGTGTACTCCCCAACCCTCCTGGCAGAGCCTGCAGAAAAGGACAAGTTCTACACTAACCTGCGCTGCCTCCTACAGAGCACCCCTGCAGACGACAAAGTCATCATCCTTGGCGACTTCAACGCCAGAGTGGGCAGGACTCTGAAGACTGGAAAGGAGTCCTCGGCAAGCATGGCGTCGGGAACTGCAATGACAATGGCCGCCTACTGTTGGAGTTCTGTGCAGAGCAGCAACTGGTCATCACCAAAACTACTTTTCAGCAAAAGGACAGTCGAAAGATCACCTGGATGCATCCTCGTTCCAAACACTGGCACCTTATCGACTATGTTCTAGTGCGTCAGAGAAACCGCAGCGACGTCATCCTCACCAGAGTAATACCCAGCGCAAGAATTCCACACTGACCACCGCCTTGTCCGCTGCAAACTCAAGATCCACTTCAAGCCAAAACCCAAGAAATGGGCCCCCTCCACCCCCCACCCCCCCCCCCCCCCCAAAAAAAAAAAAAAAAGAAAAAAAAAAAAGAAAAGAAAAAGCTTGATGTTGCCAGCCTTCAGGGTAATTGTGAGTGGAAGGTCGTTAATGAACAAACAGAATAAAAGAGGGCCTAAAATAGAGACCTGGGGCACGCCATGCTTCACGTTACACTGACTAGAATATGTACCATTAGGGATAACTTTGTGTCTTCTGTTTTTTAGGTAGGATTTTACAAACATGGCTGCGCTTTTTGTGTATAAGATATATATATATATATATATATATATATATATATATATATATATATATATATATATATATATATATATATATATATATATATATATATATATATATATATATATATATAAGTATGTCGTGATTTACCATGTCAAAGGCTTTACGGAAGTCTAAGAACACTACACCTGTTAGTTTGAAATCATTAATAGATGATAATCAGGTATCTGTTATCCTTATCAAGGCAGTGTGACAGGAATGGTTCGGTCTGACGCCTGACTGGAGTGAATGGATGAGATTTTGGTTTTCTAAGTATTCAGATAGATGCTTATGGATGTGCCGATCTAAAGGCCGACATAACAGGTAATAGTGATATGGAGCGAAAGTTGTTGATTTCACTCAAATCTTTTGATTTTGGTAGGGGTATCACTTTTGCGTCTTTAAATGCGTCCGGAAAAGAGTTTTGGTTTATACAGAGATTGTAAATATATGTAATACTTTCGACGATATATGGAAGAGATATCTTGAGTATTTTTGAGCTGATCTCATCAGGCCCGGATGACGTCTTATTTTCCATCGAGGAAATTAATTTACCCACTTTGTGGACTGCTATATGCGGTATCGTGAATGGTTGTTTGTCCGTATTTTCCCGGTTACAGTGGTGTACTAGCGCGTTTGGACAAACATCATCACATGAGTTAGTTCCTGTTGCGATTAACGATTCCGCTATAGAGGTAAAGTGGTCGTTAAACTTATTTTTTGTGAGGTGGGGTGATAAAGGCGCACTATTTTTTTAAATTCTTTTTGTACCTCTAGTTACTAAATTAATGGCACGCTATACAGTAGATGAGTCTTTGTTTTGTATCGAAAAGAGATCTCTTTGCATTTAATACCATATATTTAACACGATTACGCTGTCTTTTGTATTCAGTAAACCGCTCCTCGCTTCTCAGCTGGTCTCTATGTTCCATTGCCTCAATCAGATCCGCAGTCAGCCACGGTGGAACGGTAGCGTATTTCACTGTTTTTATGTCTCAGAGGCGCGTGTGTGTTCAGCACACCAAGAAAAATCCGGTAGCAGGTATCTAATGCTTTACTGGGTCACTATCGTTATGCACGTCGATGAATTGTGCTGTGGCTAAATCAGCCAAGAATACACTTTCATTAAAGTTTTAAAACGATCTGTAAGTTATGCAAGTGTGGACTTGCTTTTTTTAGCTTTGCAAGTTTTGACTGCCATGTGCAGCTAACCGGATAGTGTTCACTTAGACTAAGACTATTAACTTGAGTATTGCTAACTGCTTGAGGTTTGTTGGTATAAATATGGTCTATAATAGTGGCTGACGATGGCGTAATTCTGGTGGGCGATGTTACCACTTGGTTGAGACCGACTAGAGTAATAGTACATTCCCATGATGGATGGGGTCTAAGAAAGTCAATATTAAAATCTCCAAGAAGGAGAACATCTTTTTTTTGTGAATGTCTGTTTTATCGATCATGTGTAAAAAAGCTATCGTACCACTCAAAGGTGGCTGCGGGGTTTCGATACAGAAGGGCAGGGATTTAGAGTTTTTGATTTCTACCCAAATACATTCTACATCACCATTTGCTAGGTCTTGTGGCCTGCTGGTTATGTGTAGAATGGATTGATGTATATGTACCGCTACACTTGTCTCACCCTGTACTGACGGGTCTCTCCTGATAATAGAATAATTCGGGATGGCGATGGCTTCATCACTGATGTGGTGGCCAAACGAGTCACAGTTAAACCGAAGAGATGGAAATAGTTGGGGGCATTAACATAAACACAGACATCCTGAACTTTGTTTGCCAAATCAGTGGTAGATATTTAGGTGACCGATACGAAATGTTGGCCGGCTTTTCGAGGGTCTGTTCTTAGTTGTATAAATCATGTTCAGATAATAAGGTAAAGAACCAGGGAACAAAACTAAGGCACAGGTTACAAATAGTAGAAGGTTACGCAGTTAAATCAGGAAAGAAATTACATGTACAAGTAAAATATCACTAGATGAAACAAATAAAGAGTAAGTCGACTTTAGCCTCAGTACATCAGCTGAACGGCGGTTCACGCCAGAAACCGTGTATTACAGCACACGCAAAGAACACAAAAATAAAAACTTGCAGTAAAGAGTAAGAAACGACAAGTGTACGATCTGAGAAAAGCCCGCTATAATGAAAGCGTGTATGTCTGTTACGTGGTAGAATCGTGGTCGTAGTATGATACTACACCAAACGCACTCACGTAGAGTTCTTTTTAAAAAAAAAAACTCGTTCAGCTGCAATCCGTCACACGTGACTTAAGGATGTAGACAACACTGGAGTAACAGTTCAAACAATATTTTATTACAGCGATGCGATCTCCACGAAATGCGTTCACAATTGCACCAACACTGGTAAATTATCTTTCCAGCAAAATGTCCAACTTTGACACAATGTGTCTCTCATATAATGTACATCAGCATTCACTGCGTAACTCCGTCACTGACAATGAAGCACGATATCTTGCGTACTCTCTCGCAATGTCAATACACTCTTCGATACACTGCAATTATACAACTGAACAATGTACACCGGTGCTTCCTAGCACGACTCTTTTATAGAAAAATCAAGCATAATCGTACAACACAACCAATCAAAATAAAACACGTAACTAAAACTCAAAGGTACAATCACACTGGAAATTTATGTAAACATCGGGCTGCTATTTTTAACCTCTATGTTAGGAAAATCCCCGGCGCGCCATGACGTCACACAAAAGTAGGCCAGACAGGTCACGACCTTGCCCGCTCTATTTGGTAAACACGCGATCAGTGCATTAGTACTGAAAGCTAAGCGACACGCGCGCAGTAAACAAATGAATATCCGAGCTGCTTCTAGACTCTTCGTGACTCAACTCCGTGCGGCAACAGATAAACAACACTGCACTATTCGTAAACGAAAGTGAAATTCAGTGAAAATGTATGTGATTCGAAATCATGATAGCTCAAATAAAACATCGGATCATTTCCTAAAATATATGCATGCACGCTCTCACAAAACAACACAACCACAATCGTAACAATGTCAGAGTTCGTGTGTAACGAAGTCCATATGTGATAGCAAGCCACTCGCGATTGATTGAAAATGTAAGACACACGATAATCTCAGTCACCTGAGACCTTAAGTAAGGTTACTAGTCAAAAGAGTTCACACAATGATCGTGCACGGTGAGTCCGGTGTTCCGACTGTCCGACAAATCGATTCCGGTCATTAATAACAAATTACATGTATAGTTTACATGTTGTTCCCTGTACTAGAACACTGTTTCACAGAGCAGTATCGCACTAATGACCAGATGTGGTCGTCGTTTATGCGTCTCTGTCATCAGATGTGGTCATCGTTCATGTGTTTCTGTCACAAAATAAATCGGTTAATCCATAGTAACTATGACAACCTTCAGCAGCTAGCCTGAGTAAGTCGTCGCCAAGTTTATGTAATTTAACAAGCGAGGTTGATGACACCTTCACGCAAATTCATACCATCACACACACACACATGCACACACAGGACACACGGGTTTGTATACACATACCCTTTTTACTTCCAGCGCTAAGTCAGTAGGAGCGACTGATTGACCCTGAAAGCAGAAAGGCAATTCCCGACCAGTTGTGCGCCCTGCAGGGCGAAAACTGATCAGACAAAACCTTAGAGCAGTAAACGTCCATCCATCGCTCTTCGTGTGTACACAGTGCAGGGATGACATTCTAAAGTTTGTACAGCTTGGCCCTGGAAGTAAAAGAGGTAGCGGGATGTCCTTCAGACAAACGGCCTAAAAAATTGCGCCAGCAACTGGAGCAGGTGTTGGTGATCCAGGGCCGTCTTGGTCTCCGCTCCCTGACTGTAACCAGGCGTTGGTGGGAGGTGCGGCCACTGGAGTTCTTGCTGGCACTAGTAGCGGGAAATCTGAAGAGAGGAGCTGGGGGACTTGGAGATTTTGTCGCCTCAACACGTTGCTCCATGGCGGTTGGCTAATCTGGCTGGTCGACGTTTGGCGTGTAGTTGGCGGGGACTGCAGGCGGCCCGGGGCGGCAGACATTAAGGGCTGCGATCCGCCACGGGCTGATGACGAGTCCCCTTGCTGCCCGCTCTCGCCAGGTGACGCGTTACGGCTGATAAGTGGGTTGGACCCGCCCCGTTGACTGTGCCCACCCCCCCCCACCCCCCCCCCACCCCCCCGGGCGTCTCTCTGTTGGTGGTAGAAGCCGCGGGGAGGGCCGCCTTAACGGATCTTGATAGCGATCAGCTTAGTGCCCTCGTCACTAGGGTTGGTCATGGTGTTGTCACGCCTGTACATGACCTGCTTGGAGGCGCCGTTTTTGGTCAAGAAGGTAGAGGTATGGTCAACAAACTGAGTGTTTGTTTGCTGACAGGCCTGTTTTAGGTTGAAGTTGGACAGGCGCGCAGGTCGTGACAGGGCGTGGTGATTGCTGAAGGGAGGGATTATGGAAGAGGCCTGGGTCGTAGCCCTTGTGAAGGCTGCGGACACCAGACGGATTAACTGTAGCCACGTGTCACTTGCAACTTGACCCTGGTTGACACTGCAACTGTTGATTCCTACGTGAAAATCCACGTGCCGGATACGTGGAGTAGGGGGGAGGTGTGTCAGCCATTTGCTCAATGCCTCGACTGAAAGGCCGGATACAGCCAGTTTCTGCACGCTGCAGTCTGGACTCGACATTTTTCACTCGCTCACTCGCTTCATGACGGAGTCACCGAGCAGCAGAACGTTAGAGTCAGGCCTAATGCTCATGTCGCAGAGGTGGTCGCACGGCGTCTTAGCAGGCTGCGCGGGGGTGGCTTTGGGGGATGTCTGCATATCCTCTTGGGATGATCCGCAGGAAGTTTCGTCACTTTCTTCGTCGGTAGCGAGGACTGCGAAGCGATTACGGGTGGCCACAGTAGCCGCTGAGCCGCTTGCTGACGGCACGCGCTGTGCAGTCACTGGAGTGCTAGCGGCTGATGATTCGATCTGCACCCTGGGGTGATTGTTGACACTAGAGGGTGATGGAGGGCGTGGTGGGGACTTGTTTGTACCAGGCGCTTGGACAGGCAGTGAAGGTGACAGCAGAGACTCCACTTGTTTTTTTGTTTTTTTTTCAGCGTATGAAGCTGTGTGTCCTTGCTGAGTGCATGTTTCGTAACTTGTGTGGACAGGGCGCTCTGTTCTCGAGCCAGCTTCTCCACCGCCTTGTCAGTTGAAGTAGCGTAGTCTCGTAGGGATTGGTCCTCAGCTTGGAGGCCGTGCTTGAGTTTGGTTTCGTTTTCCCTGATGTTACAGTCAAGGTTGTCCTATCTGGCGCTGAGGAATGCATTCTGTTGCTTGACAGTAGCCAGCTCCTGTTTGACCGTCTGCAGCTCAGTTCTAAGTTCCTGGATGCAGACGGTGGCTTCCGTTAGCTGTTGTTGCAGGATAGACAACAGTGGGGATGATGCAATCTGAGATGCACAGGGGTGGTGGGTTTGGCCAGAGGGTGACGCTGTACCGTTTATCTCATCAGACGATGCAGGGTCAATTTGTCGACGGAAGCCAAGTTCATCGCTTGTGGTCGTCGTGTTAATCGCTCTAGCCGAAGAGGGATTAGTGTTAGATGGGGCAGGGACAGAAACTGAGTTCTCGCCGCCGGATGTTATGGGCGTGGCTTTCAGCGGGGCAGTTTCCTGGGTGACGTCAGACGAAGGATCTGAGAGGAAGGAGGGGGAAGGGCTAGACGAGACTTGCTGCAAGCAAGGATTTTCGATGTCATACTCAAGACCGACGGTAGTTTGAGTGGACGAGGGCGGAGCATTATCGTTGCTATCGTTGTTGGAAGAGCCGGTGGATAGAGAGAGAGAGAGAAAGAGAGAGAGAGAGAATGAATGAATGAATGAATGAAACTTTATTTTCCAAGGATAAAAGAATAGGTGCGCAGACCTGTTTTCATTCTTGTCCTTGCTACACACTAGCAAGAGAGAGAGAGAGAGAGAGAGAGAGAGAGAGAGAGAGAGAGAGAGAGAGAGAGAGAGAGAGAGAGAGAGAGAGAGAGAGAGAGAGAGAGAGAGAGAGAGAGAGAGACGTCATATTTAGAGTATCATGTCAGTGTCTGCGTGGTGGTGACGGAGTTGCTTCTTTTACGTCACCGCCACTGTCTGACTTTCTCTTGAAGTGCAGGTATTTTACTGCTATAATTATTTTCTGAAAAGAAATATCTTTTACTAAAGAAGTTGAAGGGATATAAAACTGGCTAACGAACTCACCCAAAGTCTTTATCCAAACTAGCTATATGCAAAAGTTCAAATAAATGTGACCCAAATTACAGACTCTAATCTGGGTCAACCGACTTCCAATAAACGGTTGTTTATGTCTTCAATGAGACAGTCAATTACAATATGCTCGGTGGCTCTCTTACCGCCCATGTAAGAAAGTATTTCACCAAGTTTCAAGGCTGTGTGTACAGAAATATCGGAGATTCACTTGTTTACGTACATACGCACACACATACATAATACATACATACATACATACATACATACATACATACATACATACATACATACATACGTACATACGTACATACATACATACATACGCACATAAATACGCCCATAAGACGCTTCG
Organism: Semisulcospira habei; assembly: GCA_036245525.1. NCBI lineage: Eukaryota > Metazoa > Mollusca > Gastropoda > Semisulcospiridae > Semisulcospira > Semisulcospira habei. The sequence continues at coordinate 98,468,831 of BTPG01000003.1, read as the reverse complement.
CGCCAAATGTACTTTCAGCAGCGAGGGTAGCGTAACAAGACATGACGTAATTTTGATCTTGTTACTTCAGTTGTTAGAGGTTTAGCCTGCCCGCCTTTGACATCATGGACATGCTATTAAATTCGACCCACCACGACCCGTCCTAAAAAGTCCCTTCTATAAATAGAAAGAACTTAAAAAAACACAGCTATTTATTCGATTTGCAAATCATTGTCCAATTTTGTAAGGGAAAGATAGATGTGTTATCTGCATGCGGTCTAATTTTCAAGTGTAACAACTCCCTTGTTCGTCGATTTCGATGATACGTTTTCGCCGCCAGTACCGTGAACACTGTGCCAATATTTTTGCAACTGAACTGAACCAAATTACCTTGAGTTTCCTCTCCTTTTCCTGCACGATGGACCTGGTGGTGTGGAACACTGACACTATGAACGTATTGATGAAGAAGAGAGGAAGGTGCCTCTGCAGAACCTCCAGCACCAGGTCAGCATGTACGGCCGGAAAGGGCAGCATGCGCGTGCCCAGGTCCAAGGTCCAGTTCTCCTTGGACCACATGTTGATTAGGGTCTTGCCGATCGCGACCTGCAGGCGCAGCCATTCCACAATGTCGTAATCTGCGGGCATAGAATAGTCAGGCTTCGTTTGCGGCGATGACTGGTAACAAGGAACGAGTCCGATGTCACGGTGGACACCCTGCTTCTACCGTGATCATGCACAACACTCCAAACATTCCCGCCCGGCATACTCATCATGCGGCCACGACTGACCAAAGATCATGCACAACACTCCAAACATTGCCGCCCTGCATAGATCATCATGCGGCCACGACTGTCCAAAGATCATGCACAACACTCCAAACATTTCCGCCAGGCATAGATAATCATGCGGCCACGACTGTCCAAAGAATATGGACACAAAGTGGTCTCATCAAGAGGCATAGATCCTCATGAGCCCCCGCATTCGCGTCGGCTCACGAGGATCTATGCCTCTTGCAGTTAAAACAGTGGAATATCTAACATGCAGGGCAAGGGATACACACTGGAAACTAACATACAAGGGATACACACTGGAAACTAACATACAAGGGATACACACTGGAAACTAACATACAAGGGTTACACACTGGAAACTAACATACAAGGGATACACACTGGAAACTAACATACAAGGGATACACACTGGAAACTAACATACAAGGGATACACACTGGAAACTAACATACAAGGGATACACACTGAAAACTAACATACAAGGGATACACCCTGGAAACTAACATACAAGGGATACACACAAAAAGCTAACAATCAATGGATACACACTGGAAACAAACTAACATATGGAGGATACACGCTGGAAAATAAATCAAATATAATGGAGTTAGTTAGTTAGTTAGTTGGGTTTAACGCCGAGCAGGCAACTAAGGCCATCTCACGGAGGGCAAATTATAATTGATACACACTGGAAAATAACGAACATACAGCGGCTACACACTGAAAAATAAGCCTATCTCTTTTGACACCTTCACCTCTCTCATTCGAGACATGCCGCATACAGATAAGCGGCAAACAGCCCCCGTATCATGATGCGGCATTCCCCAATGTGTTGTAATATACTGACGAGCGAAAGAAAGGCGACATTTTTGGAACCATCGGAAACACTGTAGTGTGTGATGTAGAAACACTGTAGTGTGTGATGTAGAAACACTGTAGTGTGTGATGTAGAAACACTGTAGTGTGTGATGTAGAAACACTGTAGTGTGTGATGTAGAAACACTGTAGTGTGTGATGTAGAGACAATGTAGTGTGTGATGTAGAAACACTGTAGTGTGTGATGTAGAGACACCGTAGTGTGTGATGTAGAGACACTGTAGTGTGTGATGTAGAAACACTGTAGTGTGTGATGTAGAGACATTGTAGTGTGTGATGTAGAGACACTGTAGTGTTTCCGATGGTTCCAAAAAAATGAAATGTCGCGTTTCTTTTGCTCGTCAGTCTACTTGTGCCAATAGGCACCAAGACGTGCTGACGTTACTTGTGATAGACCCATTATGTGGCGTTTCCGGCCCCTCTAGGAAATTGTACTTGAAGGGTTTGTCGCTGTAGCTCCTTATGTTCACTATCCTCGGCCGGATGACGTACTTCACGTGCGGCGGGAGACTAGTGTTGGTCCCGAGTCCTTCAAATACGACAGCCAACCATTGATTGCTTAAGCCCAAACGAAATCGCATATAGTAGTCCGTCGTGCAATTAATCGCGTTTCTATCGGTCCCGTCCAGACTATAGCACTCTTCCAGTTCTTTTTCCGTGTTGTAGCTTTCCAAGAGAACTGCAAAGAAAGAAACCCAATGCGCGAAAGGCCTTCGGGCTTACATCGGCCACCGTTGGGCCGCGCACAGCCGTGCACAGACACACAGACACAGCCGTGCACAGACACACAGACACAGCCGTGCACAGACACACAGACACAGCCGTGCACAGACACACAGACACAGCCGTGCACAGACACACAGACACAGCCGTGCACAGACACACAGACACAGCCGTGCACAGACACACAGACACAGCCGTGCACAGACACACAGACACAGCCGTGCACAGACACACAGACACAACCGTGCACAGACACACAGACACAGCCGTGCACAGACACACAGACACAGCCATGCACAGACACACAGACACAGCCGTGCACAGACACACAGACACAGCCGTGCACAGACACACAGACACAACCGTGCACAGACAGACACAGCCGTGCACAGACACACAGACACAGCCGTGCACAGACACACAGACACAGCCGTGCACAGACACACAGACACAGCCGTGCACAGACACACAGACACAGCCGTGCACAGACACACAGACACAGCCGTGCACAAACACACAGACACAGCCGTGCACAGACACACATACACAGCCGTGCACAGACACACAGACACAGCCGTGCACAGACACACAGACACAGCCGTGCACAGACACACAGACACAGCCGTGCGCGGGCCAACAGCGGCTGACGTCTGCCCTATAGCCTGATTGCGCATTGGAAAGAGAGAAAGAGGAAGGACACAAAGTGCTGATGTCGGCCCGATAGTCTGTGTGCGCATTGGAAAGAGAGAAAGAGGAAGGACACAAAGCGCCGACGAAAAAAAAGAATGAAAGGAAGAAAGAAACGTACGCACACAGACTCACGGGCACGCACACACTCACGCAGGATTGCTAAAAGGTAACCCTTTATCGTGTCGGTAGCGGTTTTAAGAACTCATCGCAACAAAAACCGCTACCCTCACGAAAACGCTGAAGAAAACCTAAGTCTGACACAATACAATCAGAGATAGATCGACCTATTTAACACGTGTGTTCGGGATCTTTGTGCAAAAAAAAAAAAAAAAAAAAAAAAAAAAAAAAAAAAAAAAAAAAAAAACGTTTTGTTGAAACGGCAATTGTGGACATGGAAGTCCAATGTACTATCTCTAACATGGCCACTGATTAGCGCTTGGTAGCAAAAGACGTTCAAAGCTCCAGCTTCAGGGTCTGCTGCATCTCGAGCATGTGCATATGTGTGTGGCTTGGAAGCGCGACCCATGCAACGCAATGAAGTGCAATGTCAACGAAATGTCAAGTAAGGTAAGGCAAGGCAAGGCAAGATAAGGCGAGGCACGGCTGGGCAAGGTAAGGCTAGGCCATTTTAGGCAATGGTAGGCAAGGCGACAATGACAGCCATGCCAGAAAAGCAGAGGCAGTTAAAGGAAGGCAAGCGAAGGCTATGCAAAGCAAGGTAAGACATTGGTAGACAAAGCAAGGCCAGGCTAGGCTAAGCGAGGCAAGGGAGGGAAGGCAAGGCAAGGCGATAGGCCATTAGATATATTTGTCAATCAGACGCAGGACGAAATACTGCTCGCCTTTGAACACAAATACTGGATTAAAAGTCGTATCCCTTTTAGTGCCAAGAAAATTCGAACACCACGCAACCGCAAAAGGTATGGATCCTCATGAGCCCCCGCAATCGCGGGGCTCATGAGGATCTATGCCTCTTGCTGACACCACTGTGTGCACATGTCCCACGAATGATTTCCGAAAAACGCCTATCGATTTTACCCTACCTGGGGAGAAGTTGTGTATTACGTCATCGTCCACAAGTCTCTCCAAAACTTGTGTCATGATCTCCCGTGCCAGCGACGTGTTGGGGACGAATTTGTAAGTCACTAACGGTGCGGGCCATTGGTAGGTCGGGACCACGAAACTGTAACTTTGTGCAGGTCTGTATTGCGCGGAGCGGACGAAGTTGCGCATCCCCATAAGCAAACCAATGGAGACCACCGGCAGAGCGATTTCCACAAAGGTCATGAGAGGGGTCCTGCGTTGGAGGACGAAGTTCTTCCACATAAGCAAGCGAAACTGCGCGTAGAACTTCATGGCTGCGATGATGCGCTCTGCTTGACAGACAAAGAAAAATGATAGTTAGTTATAGTTATTGGGGTTTAACTCATTCGGCCCGACGCACGTATTTCGCAAAGTTTGGAGGCGTCATCTGACGACGATGCACCTGTTGCAGCAGATGAATCGTCCGTGATAATTCAAGGGTAGTGCCAGATTAGCTTGGCGCCGACAGGCGCCAAGCTAATCTGGCACTACCCTTGAATTATCATGGTCGACCCATCTTCTGCTGTAGTGCGTCAGGTCTGAATAGGGTAACGCCGAGCAGGCCACTAAGACCATCTCACGGCGGCAAGAAAAATGATGATGACGAAGATAAGATTAACTAGTTTATTGCCATATGTTTCCATGTAAAAAAACATTGGAATTTGTCTTGTTGTCAGTGACTAAGACTAAAATAACACACACACACACGCACACACATACACACACACACACACACACACACACACACACACACACACACACACACACACCCACACAGAGTAAACTCTAAAATGCGATTTCCATGCTAAATACTAAGCAAATACCGGTATTGAACACGGCGAAAAGGCACGCCTCACCGATTCAGTTGTAAGCTGACTGTACACATTCCGACAAGTTCTCACTCGCCACTCGCGCTCTCTCCAATCAGTCCGGTTGATCAGAGAGAGAGAGAGAGAGAGAGAGAGAGAGAGAGAGAGAGAGAGAGAGAGAGAGAGAGAGAGAGAGAGAGAGAGAGAGAGAGAGAGAGACAGAGACAGAGACAGAGAGAGACAGAGACAGAGAGAGAGAGAGAGAGAGAGAGAGAGAGAGAGAGAGAGAGAGAGAGAGAGAGAGAGAGAGAGAACAGCCAGTAGGGGAAAAAAAACTTTTGCGGAATCTGCTGGTATGATCATCATCATCGTCACCATCAACATCATCATCATCATCATAATCATCATCATCATCATTATCATCATCATCATCATCATCAACAACAACAAAATACAGCAACGACAAAAAGAAATGCTGGTCTGTGATTTCGGACCTTACGGCTTACAGCCCAAATTACAGACCAGCACACACATGGAGTTCGATGGAAGTTGTGATGATCTTACAGCAGGGGCGGATCTGAGTATGGAGTGTGGAGAAAAGGGAGATGGGTGGGTGGGGGGGAGGGGGGACGGCGGGGGGGGGGGGGGGGAGGGGGAGAGGAGGAGGGATTAGTGGTTCCGACCAGAAGTCATTTCAACCTTCAATGCTGGAATCTCAAAAAGGCCCCTACGCGCTCCATCCCACCTCTCAGAAGTCTTCATGGAGCCGGTTCATTTTGGTCTGAATGTCTCGTAATTCTGAACCTTACCCCCCCCCCCCCCCCCCAAAAAAAAAAAAAATAATAAAAATAAAAATAAAAATAAAAAATAATAATAATAATAATAATAAATAAATAAATAAAATAAAAAATTAAAATATATAAATATATATATATATATATGATGAGTAAAATATCCAGAATAAAAAAAAAATTGACTGACAAAAATGTAAAATGCAAGTGAAATAAATATATAATAACCTTCCCCCCCCCCCCCCCCCCCAACCGCGTCGACAATAACAGTCGAATTACCAACCAAAAAACATATTTCGGGACAAAACAGTTCACGAAAGAAAGAAGCACGATTCAAAACAACGAGGACGAAACAGTGCACTATCTTGTTTCAGCTATGATGCGCGTGTCTTGTTTGTTGCTGGTTATTTTAGCGGGCCGGCGCGTAACAGGAAGCAATGTCTGAATGTCCTCGCAATGTTCAGTTCAAAGATGCCATCAACAAAGGAAGAACAACGCTTTGAAAGACAAGCACAAACTGTTTGCGCTTGTCTTACAAAGCCCGCCTGCTTTCATTATACCTTTCCTTGCAAACGCACGTTTTGTTTCTGAAATCTGTTTTCTGAGAGAGTGCAATACTTTTCATAAGATTTGAGCATTCATAGACTATGACAATTCTCTTATTTTGACCTGTTGGAGAGTCTGTAGACGTTTCCTTTAAAGACCTGTGCGACATTTTAGCATGAAATATATTACAGATATATTTACATCTTGTCTAAAGTCCTTTCTTTTAGTCTGGCTGGCCAGATTTTTACCCATCCCGCCGCGAGATGGCCTTAGTTGCCTGCTCGGCGTTAAGCCCAACTAACTAACTAACTAACTCTGAAATCTGTGTTCCCTGAACGACAACAAGACACAACTGCCACAACTGTCTAAAGAACAAGAACACCAGGGGGTCTCATCAAGAGGCATAGATCCTCATGGGCCCCCGCAGTCGCGGGGGCCCATGAGGATCTATGCCTCTTGCTTATCGCGTTAACTTTTTTCTCGGATGGTGAAGGGTTTAAGCCCAACTAACTTGTCTTACAGAGCGTGCTCCTTTTCTTGTTGGGTGTGTCGTTCAAATGTTGTAGGCTGGGCTGTGGCAGTCCCCTTTTCTGGTCCGGGTTTTGGGTTGTTCAGTCCGTCACCGACGCATCAGAGGCGCCTTACACCAACCCGAGACACCGACACTTCGTTCGTCCACGGACTCATTGTTCACATTCACTCAATGTCGGCGGCCGTTTCTTGCCGATGAAGTATTGCACTGAAAATGTGAACAGAATAGCTTACGTGTTCTGTTTTAGATTCACGTTCTTTCTCAATGGTACGTACCTTCAGCGAATGTCCCGTATATGCTGCAAGCATAGATCCTAGCTGTTCGTATTGATTAGGATTTGCTTCTCTGAGGAACCTCATGTGTATCTACGTTCGTCTGGTCGAGAAGACTATTTAGCGTCACTTCTTTGGATAATATGGAAAGTAGGACACTGATGACGCAATGTGTGGATTGCTGACGTGCTAAGAATCTACATACTTTTTTTTCTTCATGTACGTCACATTTCTAAAATCTAATTACTAATGGGTGACAGAACTTCTATTTATAGCCTGTACATTTATTAAGCTGCTGGGTGACACGTTAACTTACCTCCGCCATAGTGATTGACCATTAGGCGGACATGCACACAAGGTTACAAATACATTTCCCTACTCATTTGTCTTAGGCTAGCTGTATAATCCACTAGCTAGCACACCAACCAACCCACCAGCCAACCTACCAACCAACCAACCAACCGACCAGCCCACCAGCCAAACCCACCAACCAACGGACCAGCCAACCAACCCTCCAACACGCAAAAGAAACGAGTCACGAATTATATATATATATATACATACGCACGAGCACACAGCCGCTTTCTTTCTGTTAGCAAAGCCGTTCTCAATTGACCCCTTTGTCGTCAGTGGACGCAGATTTTGTTCATAAACTTTTTTTTAAATTATAAACTCCAATCCCAACAGCCCAAAATGGTGTCAAGATGCATTGAGCGACCAAACGCCACAACTACCCAAAGCCGAAGTGGGCACAAGGTGGTATCGGCAAGAGGCATATTCGCGGGGGCTCTTGAGGATCTACGTCTCTTGCAGTCGGTTCGAGGTTACTTTTTTCGGCAGTGAATTGGTTAAGCCTGACGTGCGCCCTATACATGATTACAAACGAAGTGTTCTTGGTGTGCCATGGCCGCTATACATGATTACAAACGATGTGTTCTTGGTGTGCCCTGGCCGCTATAATACATGATTACAAACGAAGTGTTCTTGGTGTGCCATGGCCGCTATACATGATTACAAACGATGTGTTCTTGGTGTGCCCTGGCCGCTATACATGATTACAAACGATGTGTTCTTGGTGTGCCCTGGCCGTTATACATGATTACAAACGATGTGTTCTTGGTGTGCGCTGGCCGCTATACATGATTACAAACGATGTGTTCTTGGTGTGCCCTGGCCGCTATACATGATTACAAACGATGTGTTCTTGGTGTGCCCTGGCCGCTATACATGATTACAAACGATGTGTTCTTGGTGTGCCCTCGCTAAATGTGTCCAGCTGTCTACACTGTCAGTGAAGGAGTCGAAAGACTGGACGTTTCTTAACAAGCAAACCACGCAAGCTCCGGTCCTCCAGCCGACATGCGCGCGCCAGTTGCGACTTACGGCAGCCCGAGAGTCCATTGGATATTGGGAAGATCCCCGGTCTGTAACCGACCGGAGTTGGAGCACTTGTCGGGTCCCAACCTCGGCGTCGAGCCAACCTCGGTCAGAGTGTGAAATAATGCTAACAAATGTTAAGTTCCATTAACTTTTCAGCTTGAATTACTAAAAGTCCTCATAATGGGAATAATAACGGTTATATCAGTGGTTAGCCATCCCATTGGCCTACAATGTCACAACATTGGTGTGACATATAGTGCTCACAAAAAGTAAAGGTCGTCATAATTTCACCTTAAATTACTAAAAAAAAAACTTACATCTGCAAAACTGCAGTCATCTTTTGGTCTGATTAATGTTTAAACTTTTTGGGACATTTAAATAAATCAAGCTAACAGTAATACATCCTTTTACTTTTTTTTATGAGCAGTATTGTCACACCAAGGTTGTGAAATTGTAGGCCAGTGTGATGACTAATCACTGATAATATACCCCGAGGTTATATCTATTCTGGGAACTTTTAGTAATTCAAGCTGAAAAGTTAAAAATACCTTACTATTTGTGAACAGTATATGTTACTTTGGCCGAGGTTGGGTCGACGCCGACGATGGGACCCAACAGCACTAATCCTTCCGCTGCCAGTGATCAGGAGTTGCGTGTCTGAAACCACCACACACTGGCTGACATTAGCGTGACGAACACAGTTGTAACCGGGGACCAAATTAGGCGTATAGAACGCAGGACTAACTGACGTTAATCTACATGAGCGGGGGCTCGTGTAGGTTTATGTTTCCTGCAGATGGGTGGACCCTCCTTGCCCAGGCAGTTGAAAGCTTAATAGTCAGTGACTGACCAGCGTTGCGCATCTTCCGTGTGAAGCTAATCTGATACGGTGACACGTACATTGTGGTGGGGTTTTTCCATCATCCATTTATGTCCATTAACTCCTTGGAGACGTGACGCCTACGGATACGCGGCGAATCGCCGCGTATCCGTAGTCGTCACGTCTCCAATGAGTTAATAAAGGTTGTAGCCAAAGGCAAGTTTGCAAACAGACCTATTGTTTTGTGTCAAATGTTTCGCCGTTGCCAAATTTTATATTCAAGTGAACAGATCGCGTGTAGCACTAGTTTCAATCAGGACAAATTTCAAGAAGCAGCGAAGTCAATTAATAATCTTCCCAGGTCGAGAACGCAGATGTAAAATGCTGGTCAAGAGGCATAGATGCTGGGGCATGTGCAGGGTCTCATGAGAATCTATGCCTCTTGTTGACATTTTGAGGGTGTTACGATTGCGGTTGTGTTGTCCTGTGATGAGCATGCATGTGTTAATCGTAGGAAACGATCCGTTATTTATTTGAGCTATCATGGTTACGATTCACGTACCTTTTTAATAAGATTTTCTTTTGTTTGCACGTAGAGCGGAACTCGTTTTGTTATGATATGTTAAGTTTAGTCCAGAACGTTCTAGAAAGGTCGCACTGTCTAGTGACCTCGTATGTGTGACATTCGCACTGACCTATATTTACTTGACCTCTGACTTCAACAATTTTCGCTTTGAGTTTCTTCGCGCATCTTAGCCGCGCACTTTTGCATTGCCCTTTCCGGTACCAATGTGAAAAGACACGTCGAAGTACGAGTGCATACGAAGTTAAGGCCCCGCCACACGGGCCGGTTGTGCCCCGATTTTGAAGCCGATTCCGATCCGTTTGCGATCGGATGACGTCAATTATCCGATCCGGTCCCAATCGGCTGGGAATCGGGTAACTAGAACCTGCTCTATATTTCCGTTCGGAATCGGTCCCGATCGTAAGCTTCAACCAATCAGAGCGCGTCTCGCAAAGCATGTCGTTTCTACACGGTTTGCAAATGGCCGAACACGCCTGTTGTAATCAGTACCACCGCCGTTGCCGCTGATGTTTCGCACGCCTCTTCCCGAATATGATCCAAAACTGCTGATAATGCAAGCACATCATCATCACTGTCAAAACTAGCAGTCATTTTGCAAAACAGGTACGACTTTGATCTTCGGTTCAAACCGGTCGGCTAAACTTGACACTAAGTCGAGAAATGTCAGTGTGGCACTGCACACGTTTTTTAGTCCGGCCCGATCACTTACCGATTCGAAAACTGATCGGGAATCGGCCTCAAAACCGGGCTCGTGTAGCGGGGCCTTTATTTGGACTGTTTTGACTATTTCGGCACGATGTCGAAGCGACAACACAGTGGGAGTCGTTGCAAAAACCATCTTTGTTACTATGTTTAATCAAAAGAAGTTAAAATAATGAGACAGCTGACTAAAAGAAGAAAAGAAATAGCTATCAAATTGAAAGAGAAGTGTATTTATTTGCATATGTGGCTTGAAGCATTCTCAGATTATGAATTAAATTTTATAAAATAGTTTGCGCTTTCATTGATGCTTTAAAATTTATTTTTTAATGAAGGAAATTTTAAGCAATTAGTTTAGCAGATAATATATTTTAATTTTCCATTGCACCATTTAGAAACTAATGCATGTATATTATATTTATTACTGATACTATTAAAAAAGAATATCTTAATTTTTAAGTGGTGTAATGGAATGTTGAAATATATTACCTGCTAAAATAAATGCACGTAATTTCCTTCATTAAAAATGAAACATATTCTTTTTCAACACGCTCCATCAGATCTTAATAATAAAAAAAATGCATCAAGTTAGTGCCAATTTCTGATTACAGCTGTGCGGTATGTAATGTAGTCACAGTGACAGTGGTGACACTCTTTCTTGAATTTTAGATCTACGAACGTTGTTTGTATCGAATAATAACATGAAGAATATCCTTTTCCATTAAAAAAACATTTTTTTTGACAGCCCAGGTTTTTTTGTGTGCAATTGGGAAACCCTCCATAATCTGCCCCTGACTGTATCTCAATAATGAATATTTTCCTGGATGGCGAATCTCCAAGGAAAAAACAAAATTAAGTGTTTGTTACAGCTATTATGTCAAGTTAATTTTGGGTACTTTGGTATTTGAATGTGTCTGTTTGGGGGTTTTGTTAATTTTTTTCCTTTTCATTCCTAATTTAAAGCTAAGGTTAGATGATTTGGCCCCAAAAAGCTTGTTTGAGGTTATTCAACCTACCATATTTTTTATTGTGGTCCCTACGCCTTTTTGTGCAGTGGGCTGGAAAGGGTTTTTTTCCCCTTTTTTAAGCCCACATTTTTCCAGTTTCGGAGATGTACAAACATATTTTTCTAAATTTCTGACCTGTACGTACATATTTTCCCAGATATCTGGAGATATACGCATATAGCCCTCATATTTACTTTTCAGCTCAGTGAACATTGTTTTTCTTACTATGTTCTAAGCGCTAACACTGTACCACATAAAAGTTTTTCGATATGAAAACTCTGTTAGATGTCAAACAAGTTCATTTAGCGTTGATATAAAAGAAAACCGAAGACCTTACCTCGACGATTGAATAAAAAGTGCCCGTTTCAAACGGGATACACGCATTCCTTTCTCTGTCTTCCATGATAGTCGAAATGCAACCGGAAAAACCTAGGCAAAATCGCAAGCCGGGGCATGCGCACAAACCCGAAGCGAACTTCGCAATAGGCTTTGAGAAGGTACACGCGCTCAGTCAGACATCCAGTAATGTAGTATCCATGGACATTGGTGAATAGGGAACATTTTGCTACATTGTATAATCATAGTTGTTTACTGTGCGCGTGAAGTTAAAAGCTGTTTTTTTTTTTATGTTTTTTGAAAGATCGTGAAGCTTCCAGAGGGTATAGGCAAGGTCGTTTACGGTCAGCCATACTATTGTGTGATGTCATTATATTATAGAGAACTGATTCATTGTCCTCGGGTCTTGAGAGGAGGAAAACAAACAGACTGCCGTATATATAGAAAACTGATTCATTGTCCTCGGTTCCTGAGAGAAGGAAAACAAAAAGACAGCCGTATATATAGAAAACTGGTTCATTGTCCTCGGTTCCTGAGAGGAGGAAAACAAACAGACTGCAGTATATATAGAAAACTGATTCATTGTCCTCGGGTCCTGCCGTATATATAAAAAACTGATTCATTGTCCTCGAATCCTGAGAGGAGTAAAACAAACAGACTGCCATATATGTAGAAAACTGATTCATTGTCCTCGGGTCCTGAGAGGAGGAAAACAAACAGACTGCCGTATATATTGAAAACTTATTCATTGTCCTCGGGTCCTTAGAGGAGGAAAACAAACAGACAGCGGTATATATAGAAAACTGATTCATTGTCCTCGGGTCCTGAGAGGAGGAAAACAAACAGACTGCCGTATATATAGAAAACTGAGTCATTGTCCTCGGTTCCTGAGAGGAGGAAAACAAAGAGACTGCCATATATATAGAACACTCATTCATTGTCCTCGGGTCCTGAGAAGAATAAAACAAACAGACTGCAGTATATATAGAAAACTGATTCATTGTCCTCGGGTCCTGAGAGGAGGAAAACAAACAGACTGTCGTATATATAGAAAACTGATTCATTGTCCTCGGGTCCAGAGAGGAGGAAAACAAACAGACTACCGTATATATAGAACACTGATTCATTGTCCTGTGGTCCTGAGAGGAGGAAAACAAACAGACAGCCGTATATATAGAACACTGATTCGTTGTCCTCGGGTCCTGAGAGGAGGAAAACAAACAGACAGCCGTATATATAGAAAACTGATTCATTGTCCTCGGGTCCTGAGAGGAGGAAAACAAGCAGACTGCCGTATATATAGAAAACTGATTCATTGTCCTCGGGTCCTGAGAGGAGAAAAACAAACAGACTGCCGTATATATAGAAAACTGATTCATTGACCTCGGGTCCTGAGAGGAGGAAAACAAGCAGACTGCCGTATATATAGAAAACTGATTCATTGTCCTCGGGTCCTGAGATGATGAAAACAAGCAGACTGCCGTATATATAGAAAACTGATTCATTGTCCTCGGGTCCTGAGAGCAGGAAAACAAGCAGACTGCGTATATATAGAAAACTGATTCATTGTCCTCCGTTCCTGAGAGGAGGAAAACAAACAGACTGCCGTATATATAGAAAACTGATTCATTGTCCTCGGGTCCTGAGAGGAGGAAAACAAGCAGACTGCCGTATATATAGAAAACTGATTCATTGTCCTCGGGTCCTGAGAGTAGGAAAACAAGCAGACTGCCGTATATATAGAAAACTGATTAATTGTCCTCGGGTCCTGAGAGGCGGAAAACAAGCAGACTGCCGTATATATAGAAAACTGATTCATTGTCCTCGGGTCCTGAGAGGATGAAAACAAACAGACTACCGTATATATAGAACACTGATTCATTGTCCTTGGGTCCTGAGAGGAGGAAAACAAGCAGACTATCGTATATATAGAAAACTGATTCATTGTCCTCGGGTCCTGAGAGGAGGAAAACAAACAGACTGCCGTATACATAGAAAACTGAGTCATTGTCCTCGGGTCCTGAGAGGAGGAAAACAAGCAGACTGCCGTATATATAGAAAACTGATTCATTGTCCTCGGGTCCTGAGAGGAGGAAAACAAGCAGACTGCCGTATATATAGAAAACTGATTCATTGTCCTCGGTTCCTGAGAGGAGGAAAACAAGCCGACTGCCGTATATATAGAACACTGATTCATTGTCCTCGGGTCCTGAGAGGAGGAAAACAAGCAGACTGCCGTATATATAGAAACCTGATTCATTGTCCTCGGTTCCTGAGAGGAGGAAAACAAGCAGACTGCCGTATATATAGAAAACTGATTCATTGTCCTCGGGTCCTGAGAGGAGGAAAACAAGCAGACTGCCGTAAATATAGAACACTGATTCACTGTCCTCGGTTCCTGAGAGGAGCAAAACAAGCAGACTGCCGTTGAGAGGAGCAAAACAAGCAGACTGTCGTATATATAGAACACTGATTCATTGTCCTCGGTTCCTGAGAGGAGGAAAACAAGCAGACTGCCGTATATATAGAACACAGATTCACTGTCCTCGGTTCCTGAGAGGAGGAAAACAAGCAGACTGCCGTATATATAGAAAACTGATTCATTGTCCTCGGGTCCTGAGAGGAGGACAACAAGCAGACTGCCGTATATATAGAACACTGATTCACTGTCCTCGGTTCCTGAGAGGAGGAAAACAAGCAGACTGCCGTATATATAGAACACTGATTCATTGTCCTCGGTTCCTGAGAGGAGGAAAACAAGCAGACTGCCTTATATATACAACACTAATTCATTGCCCTCGGATCATGAGAGGAGGAAAACAAACAGACTGCCGTATATATAGAACACTAATTCATTGTCCTCGGTTCCTGAGAGGAGGAAAACAAGCAGACTGCCGTATATATAAAACACTGATTCATTGTCCTCGGGTCCTGAGAGGAGGAAAACAAGCAGACTGCCGTATAAGAACACTGATTCACTGTCCTCGGGTCCTGAGATGATGAAAACAAGCAGACTGCCGTATATATAGAACACTGATTCATTGTCCTCGGATCCTGAGAGGAGGAAAACAAGCAGACTGCCGTATATATAGAACACTGATTCATTGTCCTCGGATCCTGAGAGGAGAAAAACAAGCAGACTGCCGTATATATAGAAAACTGAGTCATTGTCCTCGGGTCCTGAGAGGAGGAGAACAAGCAGACTGCCGTATATATAGAAAACTGATTCATTGTCCTCGGGTCCTGAGAGGCGGAAAACAAGCAGACTGCCGTATATATAGAAAACTGATTCATTGTCCTCGGGTCCTGAGAGGATGAAAACAAACAGACTACCGTATATATAGAACACTGATTCATTGTCCTTGGGTCCTGAGAGGAGGAAAACAAGCAGACTGCCGTATATATAGAAAACTGATTCATTGTCCTCGGGTCGTGAGAGGAGGAAAACAAACAGACTGCCGTATACATAGAAAACTGAGTCATTGTCCTCGGGTCCTGAGAGGAGGAAAACAAGCAGACTGCCGTATATATAGAAAACTGATTCATTGTCCTCGGGTCCTGAAAGGAGGAAAACAAGCAGACTGCCGTATATATAGAAAACTGATTCATTGTCCTCGGTTCCTGAGAGGAGGAAAACAAGCCGACTGCCGTATATATAGAACACTGATTCATTGTCCTCGGGTCCTGAGAGGAGGAAAACAAGCAGACTGCCGTATATATAGAACACTGATTCACTGTCCTCGGTTCCTGAGAGGAGGAAAACAAGCAGACTGCCGTATATATAGAACACTGATTCATTGTCCTCGGTTCCTGAGAGGAGGAAAACAAGCAGACTGCGGTATATATAGAACACTGATTCACTGTCCTCGGTTCCTGAGAGGAGGAAAACAAGCAGACTGCCGTATATATAGAACACTAATTCATTGTCCTCGGATTATGAGAGGAGGAAAACAAACAAACTGCCGTATATATAGAACACTAATTCATTGTCCTCGGTTCCTGAGAGGAGGAAAACAAGCAGACTGCCGTATATTTAGAACACTGATTCATTGTCCTCGGGTCCTGAGAGGAGGAAAACAAGCAGACTGCCGTATATATATAGAACACTGATTCACTGTCCTCGGGTCCTGGGATGATGAAAACAAGCAGACTGCCGTATATATAGAACACTGATTCATTGTCCTCGGATCCTGAGAGGAGGAAAACAAGCAGACTGCCGTATACATAGAAAACTGAGTCATTGTCCTCGGGTCCTGAGAGGAGGAAAACAAGCAGACTGCCGTAAATATAGAACACTGATTCACTGTCCTCGGATCATGAGAGGAGGAAAACAAGCAGACTGCCGTATATATAGAAAACTGATTCATTGTCCTCGGGTCCTGAGAGGAGGAAAACAAGCAGACTGCCGTATATATAGAAAACTGATTCATTGTCCTCGGGTCCTGAGAGGAGGAAATCAAGCAGACTGCCGTATATATAGAAAACTGATTCATTGTCCTCGGGTCCTGAGAGGAGGAAAAGAAGCAGACTGCCGTACATATAGAAAACTGATTCATTGTCCTCGGGTCCTGAGAGGAGGAAAACAAGCAGACTGCCGTATATATAGAACACTGATTCATTGTCCTCGGATCCTGAGAGGAGGAAAACAAGCAGACTGCCGTATACATAGAAAACTGAGTCATTGTCCTCGGGTCCTGAGAGGAGGAAAACAAGCAGACTGCCGTATTTATAGAACACTGATTCACTGTCCTCGGATCATGAGAGGAGGAAAACAAGCAGACTGCCGTATATATAGAAAACTGATTCATTGTCCTCGGGTCCTGAGAGGAGGAAAACAAGCAGACTGCCGTATATATAGAAAACTGATTCATTGTCCTCGGGTCCTGAGAGGAGGAAATCAAGCAGACTGCCATATATATAGAAAACTGATTCATTGTCCTCGGGTCCTGAGAGGAGGAAAACAAGCAGACTGCCGTATATATAGAAAACTGATTCATTGTCCTCGGGTCCTGAGAGGAGGAAAACAAGCAGACTGCCGTATATATATAGAAAACTGATTCATTGTCCTTGGGTCCTGAGAGGAGGAAAACAAGCAGACTGCCGTATAAGAACACTGATTCACTGTCCTCGGGTACTGAGATGATGAAAACAAGCAGACTGCCGTATATATAGAACACTGATTCATTGTCCTCGGATCCTGAGAGGAGGGAAACAAGCAGACTGCCGTATATATAGAACACTGATTCATTGTCCTCGGATCCTGAGAGGAGGAAAACAAGCAGACTGCCGTATATATAGAAAACTGAGTCATTGTCCTCGGGTCCTGAGAGGAGGAAAACAAGCAGACTGCCGTATATATAGAAAACTGATTCATTGTCCTCGGGTCCTGAGAGGCGGAAAACAAGCAGACTGCCGTATATATAGAAAACTGATTCATTGTCCTCGGGTCCTGAGAGGATGAAAACAAACAGACTACCGTATATATAGAACACTGATTCATTGTCCTTGAGTCCTGAGAGGAGGAAAACAAGCAGACTGCCGTATATATAGAAAACTGATTCATTGTCCTCGGGTCCTGAGAGGAGGAAAACAAACAGACTGCCGTATACATAGAAAACTGAGTCATTGTCCTCGGGTCCTGAGAGGAGGAAAACAAGCAGACTGCCGTATATATAGAAAACTGATTCATTGTCCTCGGGTCCTGAGAGGAGGAAAACAAGCAGACTGCCGTATATATAGAAAACTGATTCATTGTCCTCGGTTCCTGAGAGGAGGAAAACAAGCCGACTGCCGTATATATAGAACACTGATTCATTGTCCTCGGGTCCTGAGAGGAGGAAAACAAGCAGACTGCCGTATATATAGAACACTGATTCACTGTCCTCGGTTCCTGAGAGGAGGAAAACAAGCAGACTGCCGTATATATAGAACACTGATTCATTGTCCTCGGTTCCTGAGAGGAGGAAAACAAGCAGACTGCCGTATATATAGAACACTGATTCACTGTCCTCGGTTCCTGAGAGGAGGAAAACAAGCAGACTGCCGTATATATAGAACACTGATTCATTGTCCTCGGTTCCTGAGAGGAGGAAAACAAGCAGACTGCCGTATATATAGAACACTGATTCACTGTCCTCGGTTCCTGAGAGGAGGAAAACAAGCAGACTGCCGTATATATAGAACACTAATTCATTGTCCTCGGATCATGAGAGGAGGAAAACAAACAGACTGCCGTATATATAGAACACTAATTCATTGTCCTCGGTTCCTGAGAGGAGGAAAACAAGCAGACTGCCGTATATTTAGAACACTGATTCATTGTCCTCGGGTCCTGAGAGGAGGAAAACAAGCA
The DNA here is from genome assembly GCA_036245525.1 of Semisulcospira habei. Lineage (NCBI taxonomy): Eukaryota > Metazoa > Mollusca > Gastropoda > Semisulcospiridae > Semisulcospira > Semisulcospira habei. The sequence continues at coordinate 98,450,559 of BTPG01000003.1, read as the reverse complement.
GACTGCCGTATATATATAGAACACTGATTCACTGTCCTCGGGTCCTGGGATGATGAAAACAAGCAGACTGCCGTATATATAGAACACTGATTCATTGTCCTCGGATCCTGAGAGGAGGAAAACAAGCAGACTGCGTATATATAGAACACTGATTCATTGTCCTCGGATCCTGAGAGGAGGAAAACAAGCAGACTGCCGTATATATAGAAAACTGATTCACTGTCCTCGGTTCCTGAGAGGAGGAAAACAAGCAGACTGCCGTATATATAGAAAACTGATTCATTGTCCTCGGTTCCTGAGAGGAGGAAAACAAGCAGACTGCCGTATATTTAGAACACTGATTCATTGTCCTCGGGTCCTGAGAGGAGGAAAACAAGCAGACTGCCGTATATATATAGAACACTGATTCACTGTCCTCTGGTCCTGGGATGATGAAAACAAGCAGACTGCCGTATATATAGAACACTGATTCATTGTCCTCGGATCCTGAGAGGAGGAAAACAAGCAGACTGCCGTATATATAGAACACTGATTCATTGTCCTCGGATCCTGAGAGGAGGAAAACAAGCAGACTGCCGTATATATAGAAAACTGATTGACTGTCCTCGGTTCCTGAGAGGAGGAAAACAAGCAGACTGCCGTATATATAGAAAACTGATTCATTGTCCTCGGGTCCTGAGAGGAGGAAAACAAGCAGACTGCCGTATATATAGAACACTGATTCACTGTCCTCGGTTCCTGAGAGGAGGAAAACAAGCAGACTGCCGTATATATAGAACACTAATTCATTGTCCTCGGATCATGAGAGGAGGAAAACAAACAGACTGCCGTATATATAGAACACTAATTCATTGTCCTCGGTTCCTGAGAGGAGGAAAACAAGCAGACTGCCGTATATTTAGAACACTGATTCATTGTCCTCGGGTCCTGAGAGGAGGAAAACAAGCAGACTGCCGTATATATATAGAACACTGATTCACTGTCCTCGGGTCCTGGGATGATGAAAACAAGCAGACTGCCGTATATATAGAACACTGATTCATTGTCCTCGGATCCTGAGAGGAGGAAAACAAGCAGACTGCCGTATATATAGAACACTGATTCATTGTCCTCGGATCCTGAGAGGAGGAAAACAAGCAGACTGCCGTATATATAGAAAACTGATTCACTGTCCTCGGTTCCTGAGAGGAGGAAAACAAGCAGACTGCCGTATATATAGAAAACTGATTCATTGTCCTCGGGTCCTGAGAGGGGGAAATCCATAATCAGTACGAAGCCGACGTCGGCCGCTGTTGGCCCGCGCACAGTAAGTCCTGCACAGGAAGCTATTGGCCCGCGCACAGTAAGTCCTACACAGGAAGCTATTGGCCCGCGCACAGTAAGTCCTACACAGGAAGCTGTTGGCCCGCGCACAGTAAGTCCTGCACAGGAAGCTATTGGCCCGCGCACAGTAAGTCCTACACAGGAAGCTATTGGCCCGCGCACAGTAAGTCCTGCTCAGGAAGCTATTGGCCCGCGCACAGTAAGTCCTGCACAGGAAGCTATTGGCCTGCGCACAGGACGGTAAGTCCTACACAGGAAGCTATTGGCCCGCGCACAGTAAGTCCTACACAGGAAGCTGTTGGCCGGCGCACAGTAAGTCCTGCACAGGAAGCTATTGGCCTGCGCACAGTAAGTCCTACACAGGAAGCTGTTGGCCCGCGCACAGTTAGTCCTGCACAGGAAGCTATTGGCCCGCGCACAGTAAGTCCTGCACAGGAAGCTATTGGCCCGCGCACAGTAAGTCCTGCACAGGAAGCTATTGGCCCGCGCACAGTAAGTCCTGCACAGGAAGCTATTGGCCCGCGCACAGTAAGTCCTGCACAGGAAGCTATTGGCCCGCGCACAGTAAGTCCTGCACAGGAAGCTGTTGGCCCGCGCACAGTAAGTCCTGCACAGGAAGCTATTGGCCCACGCACAGTAAGTCCTGCACAGGAAGCTGTTGGCCCGCGCACAGTAAGTCCTGCACAGGAAGCTATTGGGCCGCGCACAGTAAGTCCTGCACAGGAATCTATTGGCCCACGCACAGTAAGTCCTGCACAGGAAGCTGTTGGCCCGCGCACAGTAAGTCCTGCACAGGAAGCTATTGGGCCGCGCACAGTAAGTCCTACACAGGAAGCTATTGGCCCGCGCACAGTAAGTCCTGCACAGGAAGCTATTGGCCCGCGCACAGTAAGTCCTACACAGGAAGCTATTGGCCCGCGCACAGTAAGTCCTACACAGGAAGCTGTTGGCCCGTGCACAGTAAGTCCTACACAGGAAGCTATTGGCCCGAGCACAGTAAGTCCTGCACAGGAAGCTATTGGCCCGCGCACAGTAAGTCCTACACAGGAAGCTGTTGGCCAGCGCACAGTAAGTCCTGCACAGGAAGCTATTGGCCCGCGCACAGTAAGTCCTACACAGGAAGCTATTGGCCCGCGCACAGTAAGTCCTGCACAGGAAGCTATTGGCCCGCGCACAGTTAGTCCTGCACAGGAAGCTATTGGCCCGCGCACAGTAAGTCCTGCACAGGAAATTATTGGCCCGCGCACAGTAAGTCCTGCACAGGAAGCTATTGGCCCGCGCACAGTAGGTCCTGCACAGGAAGCTATTGGCCCGCGCACAGTAAGTCCTGCACAGGAAGCTATTGGCCCGGGCACAATAAGTCCTGCACAGGAAGCTGTTGGCCCGCGCACAGTAAGTCCTGCACAGAAAGCTATTGGCCCGCGCACAGTAAGTCCTGCACAGGAAGCTATTGGCCCGCGCACAGTAAGTCCTGCACAGGAAGCTATTGGCCCGCGCACAGTAAGTCCTGCACAGGAAGCTATTGACCCGCGCACAGTAAGTCCTACACAGGAAGCTATTGGCCCGCGCACAGTAAGTCCTGCACAGGAAGCTATTGGCCCGCGCACATTAAGTCCTGCACAGGAAGCTATTGGCCCGCGCACAGTAAGTCCTGCACAGGAAGCTATTGGCCCGCGCACAGTAAGTCCTGCACAGGAAGCTATTGGCCCGCGCACAGTAAGTCCTACACAGGAAGCTATTGGCCCACGCACAGTAAGTCCTGCACAGGAAGCTATTGGCCCGCGCACAGTAAGTCCTGCACAGGAAGCTATTGGCCCGCGCACAGTAAGTCCTGCACAGGAAGCTATTGGCCCGCTCACAGTTAGTCCTGCACAGGAAGCTATTGGCCCGCGCACAGTAAGTCCTGCACAGGAAGCTATTGGCCCGCGCACAGTAAGTCCTGCACAGGAAGCTGTTGGCCCGCGCACAGTAAGTCCTGCACAGGAAGCTGTTGGCCCGCGCACAGTAAGTCCTGCACAGGAAGCTATTGGCCCACGCACAGTAAGTCCTGCACAGGAAGCTATTGGCCCGCGCACAGTAAGTCCTGCACAGGAAGCTATTGGCCCGCGCACAGTAAGTCCTGCACAGGAAGCTGTTGGCCCGCGCACAGTAAGTCCTGCACAGGAAGCTGTTGGTTCGCGCACAGTAAGTCCTGCACAGGAAGCTGTTGGCCCGCGCACAGTAAGTCCTGCACAGGAAGCTATTGGCCCGCGCACAGTAAGTCCTGCACAGGAAGTTATTGGCCCGCGCACAGTAAGTCCTGCACAGGAAGCTATCTGCCCGCGCACAGTAAGTCCTGCACAGGAAGCTATCGGCCCGCGCACAGTAAGTCCTACACAGGAAGCTGTTGGCCCGCGCACAGTAAGTCCTACACAGGAAGCTGTTGGCCCGCGCACAGTAAGTCCTGCACAGGAAGCTATTGGCCCGCGCACAGTAAGTCCTGCACAGGAAGCTATTGGCCCGCGCATAGTAAGTCCTGCACTGGAAGCTATTGGCCCGCGCACAGTAAGTCCTGCACAGGAAGCTATTGGCCCGCGCACAGTAAGTCCTACACAGGAAGCTGTTGGCCCGCGCACAGTAAGTCCTACACAGGAAGCTGTTGGCCCGCGCACAGTAAGTCCTGCACAGGAAGCTTTTGGCCCGCGCACAGTAAGTCCTGCACAGGAAGCTGTTGGCCCGCGCACAGTTAGTCCTGCACAGGAAGCTGTTGGCCCGCGCACAGTAAGTCCTGCACAGGAAGCTATTGGCCCGTGCACAGTAAGTCCTGCACAGGAAGCTATTGGCCCGCGCACAGTAAGTCCTGCACAGGAAGCTATTGGCCCGCGCACAGTAAGTCCTGCACAGGAAGCTATTGGCCCGCGCACAGTAAGTCCTACACAGGAAGCTATTGGCCCGCGCACAGTAAGTCCTACACAGGAAGCTATTGGCCCGCGCACAGTAAGTCCTGCACAGGCAGCTATTGGCATATTATAGAGAACTGATTCATTGTCCTCGCCCTCAAGGCGCCAAGCTAATCAGGCTCTACACTTCATTTATCATCCTTTTGCAAATTTTCAACTTTTATAAAAGTTGGGTAAAAATCTGTATTGCCCTTTATATAAACGCGTCAGAAAATAGTATGCGTAAAAGTTAAAAAATATGCATTGGGACAGTTGTCATTGATGATTTCAAAATGGAAGCCTTTTAAAAGTGGGCCTTATGAACGTGAAATTATTAAAGTTTGGTTGAAATATATATATATATATATATATATATATATATATATATATATATATATATATATATATATATATATATATAATATATATATATATATATATATATATATATATATATATATATATATATATATATATATAATTTTTCAATAATTTCTGAGAATGCTGTGCTAATGCCATGGAAATCCAGGCTGGTAAACTTGCATTGTGTCACCAGGACATCAGCTGTCCTTTTGTGACTGCATCGCTTATTAGATCTTTTGAGCCTTCCACTGAACACCTACTACATAAAGTAATAGGGACTACCCCCAGGCGCCCCGCAACCCGCTGGAGAATATCCAGTCCTCCCCTCGAGAGGGGAGGCTAGTGCATGAATATTCCCAAACAGATCTTGGACCTGCTGGATAGATTTAAGATTTTGCCGCCTACGACCGGTTTCGACCCAAGGTGGGTCTCATCAGGTAGGCATACGGCGTAACCTGAAATTGCAAACACAACGCATATACTAGAAGCCGCCTCCAGAATTTGACTGGTAGCAACCACTAGTCCAGCGTGGATTGCATCCCTAAAGCTTTATGGGGTGTTGCAGTGGAAGAAGACTGACTAATTTTGAAAAGGCAACACCTAGGCAATTTTGTGGTACAATTATTCATTACTTATAACAAAGGCGTCGCCCAAGCCAAAACATGCACTCAAGCACAGCGACGCCAGTGTCATTTAAAAGAAGGAACATTTTGAGCTGTCCAGCGATCCACCCAATCAAACATCTCACAGCCGTGGCCATTGACAAGCTGATAAGGGACTTCCTACTATACTGCTCCTACTACTGCTACTGCCCCAGTAGCTACACCTCTTGTGGCCCGACGGCCATTTACAGCTGATAAGGGACTTCCTACTATACTGCTCCTACTACTGCTACTGCCCCTGTTCAGCCCGAGGAGCTTTGCTTACAAGGACTACTATTACTAATATACTACTACTACTACTACACGACTACTCTTGGCTTGACTTCGCGAAAGAAGATACTATAAGAACTAACCCTAACCCTATCCCTAGACCATGAAGCCCACGCCCGAGAGCCTTCTTTCTGATGCAGACTTGCCTGACAGGTAGAGGGTATAGCCAGCGCCAAGTTCTTGGAGGCTGCCTTCGTCCGGGAGGCGTACTTCGCTGAGCGCGGCGATGTCGATGTTTAACCTCCGCAATTCATGGGCAATGAGGGCAGAGCGTAGTTCGGGGCGTCCGCTGTCTGCTGTGTCGAGCATGGTTCGGATGTTCCAGCATGCTACGTTGAGTCCGGTCGTGGTCGTCATTAGAGTGGGTCCGGTTTTTTTTACTCGTTTACACGACTACTACTACTAGTAATACTACTATGCCAAGAAGAAGAGGAAGAAAGGCACGGTCTGCAAATTGTCTCCCCTGTGACGCTCGGCTCTTACCCCTTGTCCGCATTCGGAATGCACCAGTGTGTGCAATAAATTTGACTAAAATAGTTCAAGGGTAGTGCCAGAATAGCTTGGCGCCTCTAGGCGCCAAGCTATTCTGGCACCTCCCTTGAACTAAAGCCTTGGGTCTATATCCTTATCTGTAAGTACTATTATGTAGCTTGCGTAGGGCAGTGCTCCAATTTGAAGTTTTTAGCCTCAGTGTGATATTATGTGTTAAAAACCAACTGCCAGTGCCTTGCTGTACCGGAATGCACAATGCTTTTCCCAAATATCTCCTCAAAGAAACACTCTCTCTGTACCACTTTCACCCATTCTGTCCGAGTTACAAAATACCCACATTTTGGATTTGTCCTCTGTGGACTGCATTACAACTCAGGAGACAGATCGACCATGATAGTTCAAGCGTGGTGCCATAATAGCTTGGCACCTATGACTGTAGGGACTGAATCAGTTCAGAAAAAAAAAATCATTTAATATCAGTGAACTAATATGTAATTTTGGGGGGCAATATGTAATATTTGTCGATTTGGCTGTACATTGAACCAAATGGGTTGAAAGACAAGAACAAGCCATTTTCAATACCCTACATAGAGCCCCGGCAGATTTCAGTATCAAGGTCAAGCGTGCAGACTTCATGTATGCCTGCTCTGTTTCAGTTTGGAAACTTAGTCAATTCACGTGAAAATAGATTTTTCTCATTATGGGCTTAATATATCTGGGGCACAATTAGGGATGTAAAATCAGCCATTTCCTGGACAAATTCAGAATTTTTACGACTCTACAGCAAAACTGACACAGAGTTGGAGTTTCTTAAAAGTAGATCGTATTTGGTCAACTCTCACTGAATTATATTACTTCTAAGTACATCGTATTTGGTCATCTCTCACTGAATTATATTACTTCTAAGTACATCGTATTAGGTCATCTCTCACTGAATTATATTACTTCTAAGTACATCGTATTAGGTCATCTCTCACTGAATTATATTACTTCTAAGTACATCTATTAGGTCATCTCTCACTGAATTATATTACTTCTAAGTAGATCGTATTAGGTCAACTCTCACTGAATTATATTACTTCTAATTAGATTAGGTCAACTCTCACTGATTTATATTACTTCTAAGCAGATCGTATTAGGTCAACTCTCACAGAATTATATTACTTCTAATGAGTAGATCGTATTAGGTCAACTCTCACTGAATTATATTACTTCTAAGTACATCGTATTAGGTCAACTCTCATTGAATTATTTTACTTCTAAGTAGATCGTATGAGGTCAACTCTCACTGAATTATATTACTTCTAAGTAGATCGTATTAGGTCAACTCTCACTGAATTATATTACTTCTAAGTAGATTAGGTCAACTCTCACTGAATTATATTACTTCTAAGTAGATCGTATTTTGTCAATTCTCACTGAATTAGTTTACTTCTAAGTTGCCACGTTCCTTCTGCGATATCGAAGATACATAGCGACTGACCTCTATATTTGTTTGTTTGTCTATTTTGAAAAAGGGTCTTTCCCCGAAATATTAATAAATTGTGTTGTAAATCGCCTTTCTAAGCGTGTTTCTTTCTCCGTTGGGTTCTTCTCCAGTTCTAAGTTTGTATAGAAAAGTGGTTCTTTGCAAAAAAAAAAAACGTTGTCCGCTCCTATGTCAATTGACCTATACGTAGTCTTTGTGTGTCATGATAGCTCTGTCTGCCCTCGTTCAGAAAATCCCACCGATTCGCAAGAGGCATAGACTCTAATGATACCCTGCATTGCAGGGGGTCATGGGAGTCTATGCCTCATGCTGGCCGTCAATATCGGTCTGATCTATGTTTTTGTATCTACATTTTGAGGCTGAATCTTACTCGAGTGTATCATAGGTCTCGTCACCAGCTGGCGGCAGCTGTATTGATCTTCATATATTTTTGTTGTTTACATAAGCGCAATATGGGAACATCAGTTGTGTATAGTGCTGGAATGCCGTTCAGTGTAGTATAATTCAGGTGTAATTCCGTGCTGGTATAAGCCAACGCCTGCTGTGGTGCTGCTAACGTGTTAGCGTCAATCAATCGTTTTAGCAAAGACAGATTGGAAAAGAGGCGTGCCTAATCTCTCAATCCTTTATAAATCACCATAGAGTATCTCTCTCTCTCTCTCTCTCTCTCTCTCTCTCTCTCTCTCTCTCTCTCTCTCTCTCTCTCTCTCTCTCTCTCTCTCTCTTGCGCACGCGCGCGCGCGCGTGTGTGTGTGCCAGAGTGTTTGTGTGTGTGTGTGTGTGTGTGTGTGTGTGTGTGTGTGTGTGTGTGTGTGTGTGTGTGTGCGTGCGTGCGTGTTGGAGTGAGCCGTGTTCATTTTTATGATGAGAACAATAGCGGTTTTATGTACAAAATCATTTATACTCTTTATATTTGCTGTAGTATAGTTTTAAGTGATTGAATGTATGTGTACATGATATACTGATATGTGTGTGTGTGTGTGTGTGTGTGTGTGTCTGTGTGTGTGTGTGTGTGTGTGTGTGTACACGAAACCACTGAAAAGGGTGACTTTCTTTACCATCCTTATGCAAAATGGGTGTGTGTAGAATTCTGGGTGACCAAGTCAGGCATCCATTTTTTTCTGAGGGTTGTTTCTGCATTATCTTTCATTCAAATGTCAGAAAAAAAAATATCAAAATAGGATGTCACCATTTTCTCAGATTTACTTCATGTTGTGTTTTTGCGACCCCCTGGGCCTGTGTGTTCACTCGGAGTCGAGTGTTTTCAGATCATGGTCAATCAGTCTCCTGCTGTAGGGCGTTGGCGTTAACTAGGTTAAAGTCAAACGTTGCAAAATAGACGTACATTCACCTGAGGCACGCGTCTTACTTTACACACACGCATAGCACACGCACATACGCACACCGCGAGTACGAGCGCGCGCGCGCGCACACACACACACACACACACACACACACACACACACACACACACACACACACACACACACACACACACACACACACACACACACACACACACACACACCGAGACCACATTACCTTGCTACGCAAATAAATCGACTCTACTCACCTTCTTCCACAGTACTGTCATGTCTGTGTTGCACACTGTATCACTGATTCTCTTCCGCTGCAGATACTGACTTCGGCCGGAACCTCTATGCACTGTACTCTGATGTGTGTTGATATGCAGTAATACGACACTGATTGTCTCCCTTGATTCTCTACTTGAGATGAGTGTTAGCGAATGGAGGGAGATAACCAGAGTGCTGTCCACGTGTTTCCTAACAATTGAATGAGACGTGTTGACAATTTGGCCGCAGAATTAGCGTAGAAAAGCGTGTCACTGACACAAAAATACTTCAATTAAATAAAGAGAGTAAAGCCAAAACATAAATGGAGTTAAATGAAAAGGGAAATTAAACTACATAAAATAAAGTAAAATAGAATAAAATAAACAGAGAAAGAGGAAAACAAAAAGTAAAATTAAATGCACTGAAAAATAAAATAAAGCAAACAGTTTTACTTTTTGTGGCCGACGGTAAATATGCTTAGTCCCCGATCACTTTGTGCCAGTGGGACATTAAGCTGGATATAACTGACTGACTGATATAACTGACTTTTTGTGGCCGTGAAAGGTTAGCCCCAAAACAGAAATTCATTGGACTCGTGCGCCGTACGATCTCAGCTCGAGGATATTTTGCTGGGCAAAAAACACATTTGTAGGATTTAATCTCTAGACGAGCGGCCGATGTGCGGGCGGTAGACATTTCCCAGTCGCAAAACGTCTTCGGGCCCACTGCGGCCGTCTTTCGTCTGAAGACATTTGCTTACTGGGTCTTGCTGACTGGATCAGCCAACGCGTCGGTGGAAAAGAATGGCGGCACCGGTCAACTCCACAAAAGTGATGTGACTGGCTTTACACCTTTGGCGTAAGTCAGACCGATGTCGACATACTTTTCTCATCAAGTCTATAGCTACAGCTGCAGGAGCTCGACATTTTCGCTTTTCTCATCAGGTCTATAGCTACAGCTGCAGGACGTCGACATACTCACTTTTCTCATCAGGCCTATAGCTACAACTGCAGGACGTCGACATACTCGCTTTTCTCATCAGGCCTATAGCTACAGCTGCAGGACGTCGACATACTGGCTTTTCTCATCAGGTCTATAGCTACAGCTACAGGACGTCGACATACTGGCTTTTCTCATCAGGCCTATAGCTACAGCTGCAGGACGTCGACATACTCACTTTTCTCATCAGGCCTATAGCTACAGCTGCAGGACGTCGACATGCTCGCTTTTCTCATCAGGCCTATAGCGACAGCTACAGGACGTCGACATACTCACTTTTCTCATCAGGCCTATAGCGACAGCTGCAGGACGTCGACATACTGGCTTTTCTCATCAGGTCTATAGCTACAGCTGCAGGACGTCGACATACTGGCTTTTCTCATCAGGCCTATAGCTACAGCTGCAGGACGTCGACATGCTCGCTTTTCTCATCAGGCCTATAGCTACAGCTGCAGGACGTCGACATACTCGCTTTTCTCATCAGGTCTATAGCTACAGCTGCAGGACGTCGACATACTCGCTTTTCTCATCAGGCCTATAGCGACAGCTGCAGGACGTCGACATACTGGCTTTTCTCATCAGGCCTATAGCGACAGCTGCAGGACGTCGACATACTCGCATTTCTCATCAGGCCTATAGCTACAGCTGCAGGACGTCGACATACTGGCTTTTCTCATCAGGCCTATAGCTACAGCTGCAGGACGTCGACATACTCGCTTTTTTCTCATCAGGTCTATAGCTACAGCTGCAGGACGTCGACATACTGGCTTTTCTCATCAGGCCTATAGCGACAGCTGCAGGACGTCGACATTCTGGCTTTTCTCATCAGGCCTATAGCGACAGCTGCAGGACGTCGACATACTGGCTTTTCTCATCAGGCCTATAGCTACAGCTGCAAGAATCATCGTGACACAAAGCGCTGCCGTTAGCCGAATGCTTAACTCGTTCAAGAAGTGTCGTCTCCGAATACGCGGCTTGCGCCGCGTATCCGTAGGCGGCACGTCTTGAATGAGTTAACTCCTTCACTGCCTTGCAACCGACCTCGATCAAAACGGACAGATTCTGTGATTCTTGCTGTGACCAGTTTGTTTCTAAACATTTGTATTTTGATGCACGTCTCCTGGAGGCTTGCGGCTGCTTGTGGTTGCATAAACAACGATTTCTGAAACGAAATATTCGCGACGTTTGCTATAAGCGAAATAATGGACATAGAATGAGTGCAGTCGGGGCCGCTGAAAAAGGCCACAGTACATCGCCGGTGTTTCAGTAGAGGGCACCGCTCCGACAAAGCCTGTCAACACTATTATGACACATAAATGTCATTATGGCAGCAACCATGAGTCATTATGATAGTCGTGTTCACTGGCACGCCGCTTGTTGGGAAAAATCGGTCAGCAACGAAGGTCGGCCGCCCCGGCAGTTCCGTGCAACACAAACACGGCCGGCCCGGCAGTTCCGTGCAACACAAGCACGGCCGGCCCGGCAGTTCCGTGCAACACAAGCACGGCCGGCCGGTCAGTTCCGTGCAACACAAGCACGGCCGGCCCGGCAGTTCCGTGCAACACAAACACGGCCGGCCCGGCAGTTCCGTGCAACACAAACACGGCCGGCCCGGCAGTTCCGTGCAACACAAACACGGCCGGCCCGGCAGTTCCGTGCAACACAAACACGGCCGGCCCGGCAGTTCCGTGCAACACAAGCACGGCCGGCCCGTCAGTTCCGTGCAACACAAGCACGGCCGGCCCGGCAGTTCCGTGCAACACAAACACGGCCGGCCCGGCAGTTCCGTGCAACACAAACACGGCCGGCCCGGCAGTTCCGTGCAACACAAACACGGCCGGCCCGGCAGTTCCGTGCAACACAAACACGGCCGGCCCGGCAGTTCCGTGCAACACAAGCACGGCCGGCCCGGCAGTTCCGTGCAACACAAGCACGGCCGGCCCGGCAGTTCCGTGCAACACAAGCACGGCCGGCCCGGCAGTTCCGTGCAACACAAACACGGCCGGCCCGGCAGTTCCGTGCAACACAAACACGGCCGGCGCGGTGAAACACAGTAAAAATGTAGCAAAGCTCGCTGGTAAATGCTTCTCTGTATGCTTCCAAGCTTTTCTGTGGAGCCGGCCAGAATAAGGAAACATCTGCCAATGCGTTAGTCTGTAAATTGTAGGATGGAGCCGGGAATAGCACATATTTAGTAGTTCAACAGTACATCTGCACGCTCAACTTTGAAAAACATAGGCTGGCACGAAAATAAGCCCAAATTCCGACTATCCACTCAGTAGGCCTACAAGATGAAAAAGATATTCTACTCAATACACCACAACCATCAAATAAAGTTGTCGAAAAAGTACAGAACTTGATGGCACAACACTGCCTGGTATATAACAAAAATAGATGTCACTTCACTGGCACGATTGCCGGATTCTGCCGGAGCGGCCGGCCAGGAGATGGTGTATGGCCGCCATTTTCCCTCATTAAGGACAGACATGTAAAAAGGCCTGCGTACCTACTGTCTTCATCCTTACAAAATAAAGTTTCAATTAGTCAATTCAATTTTCTCTATCTCTCTCTCTCTCTCTCTCTCTCTCTCTCTCTCTCTCTCTCTCTCTCTCTCTCTCTCTCTCTCTCTCTCTCTCTCTCTCTCTCTCTCTCTCTCTCTCTCTCTCTCTCTCTCTCTCTCTCTCTCTCTCTCTCTCTCTTGGGATGAAAAACGACCACGCTATACTCGCCAAAAATATGAGCAACCTCGTTTCCTCCAAAGACTGTCACGCAGGAAAGCTAGACGAAATCAACAAACGCCTTGACACTTTCGTTAGCCAGTCCATTGCGATAAAAAACCCTCAAGCTCGACAACCTTCCCCAGCACCCTCCACTTCTGCACCCTCCTCATTCCAACACAATCATGCTGACATTGTCAGCGTTGAATCCCTAGCCAACGTGTCAACATCAAACAGATTCCAGGGGTTGGGCCAGGATGATAATCAGTCTGCTGTCCTCCAGCCCCAAAATACCGACGGGATAAATGGACAGCAAACTTACAAGCAGCAGGACAGCATTATGACACCACTGGACAGACTCCGCAGAATGAAAATCCGCCCTGAGGTAAACACTCTTCTCATTGGAGATTCTGTCACCAAATTCATCGATGAGAAGAGGATGACGACTGCTGACTCTATGGTGCAGAATCTGTCAGTGTCAGGCCTCAGGGTGGATCACCTGGGTCAGTGGCTGAGTGCACAACCCCTAAACCCTAATATACGGACTGTCACCATCCACGTGGGCATCAACAGCTGCTGGGATGGGGCTGTCAGCCAACAGACCTGGCTCAAACTTTGTGGCCTGCTGTCAGCAAAGTTCCCCAAAGCCAGACTACAGATGTCTTCCCTCCTCCCGACACGTGGCAGCCATCATCCCCTACACCGACCTGCACACGACTCAAACAAAGCCCTCAAAACTGTTTGCAAACAGGAAAAGGTCACTTTTATCGACCACACATCAACTTTCCTGTCAAGCAGAGGTGCACCCAAGCAGGTCATGTATTATGATAAGCTGCACCCCAGCGACCACGGTGTTAGTGCACTGGCCCGGAACATACGACGCGCTGACCTGCCGCCGACGCCCCCGGGTGAGGGCAGACGGGCCGCACAGCCGAGCAGTGGCCACTCATCCGATCCGCGTCCTCTTCCCGGGTCACAGTACACTGGTGAGGACAAGCGTATTACGCAACACCACCAGCAACCCGGGCCTGCCCGCGCCGCTCTTGAGCCAGCCCCTGGTCAGGCCGCTGATAGGCGCGAGTCTTCTGCGACCAACAGCAGTGGCCTGGAGGCTTCTCGCAGGTCTCGAGCACACACCACCACCCCTCTGTGTCAGGAACAGACGCATAGTCGGCCGCTACAACTGTCCGCTGCTACGGAGTACCCTCCCTTACCATCTACTATGACAGCGAGCCATCTTTCAGCGCCTAATACCAGAGGATGGGAGAAGAGGGGATTAGCCCTCACTGCCTCCCCTCTTGATTCACATCAAGTTCAGGCGCTAAGTGTTAGCATTGCACAAGCCATATTGCAATTCTACTCACAGCAGTAACCCCCACCCCACCCCATTACCCTCCACCTCGCCGCACGCCCCCCCCCCCCCTCCGCCCCCCCCCCCCTTTTCGCCCCTCCCCCCTCCCCCGGTGTAATTAGGGAAGTTAGGGATGTTTGTTTGTTGTAGCGCAGACTGCATTATTTTGTTGGTTCGCGTTGTAGGACACTGCAAGCTGAACGTGGACACTCGTGTGTATTCAGTGCCAAGTGCCGTTCACATACATATGAATATATAAAACTGTCGTTTGCAACAGTGTTCGTGACTGCTCGGGTGGACAGAGTTTCTGCGTCATTTGATTTTTATTTTCTTTTAGGTTGTGTGCTATTTTTTCTCATTTGCATCCTCTATCAGGAAATAATAAGATTATGTGTCATTTTTTTTTTTCGTGACACAAAGACGTCAGTGACTTGACCTTTATTGTTGATGAGAAAAAAACAACAACAACCAAACATTACAGGCCTAGCATCGTGTGTTTAGAGCGAGTGCTTACGACGTCCAGTGTAGTTCTTCACCACACAGATTAACCACACTGTATACGGAGTCGCTTGAAGGACTTTCTCTAGCGAGCTCTCAAGTCTCCTTGACGATATTTCCGTCAAAAGTGTGGACTATAGTTTTCAATGCTACTGTCTGTTTGTGTTAATATTCATTAGTTGCACGAATCGCAGCTACACAGACTCTCACTGTTACTTGTGACAATTGCTGAAAACTAATTTTCTCCGGATTTTAATCTTTTGTTGATTCGAGGTGTGTAGACATTGAAGAGTCCCAACGGACGTGTGTAAGCCTTCTGAAGGCCTATTCCCCTGCGTACAGTGATTACGCCTCTAGTCCTTGTTTATTGTGTTTATTGCACTTAGAATAGTTTAGTTAGTGATTTTTTACTTTTTATTTGTGTCATTATTATTATTTTCTATTTTGGCACGTGTTACGGATACATTCTGTTGATTTTCTTCTTTATTTCCCCCACAAACACATTGACTTTGCGTGAAATGAGTGGCGTAAAACTCAAGACGAAAGATCTCCGCATTGGTCATCTCAATATTTACCATCTTTGCAATAAGTTGCCTGACATATGTGTTTATCTAAATGGAGCAGACCCGTTTCATATTTTTGGATTGTCCGAAACACGTCTCAATTCAAATGTATCAGATATATCCATCCAAGTTCCTGGATTTACTGTCATGAGACGTGATCCTACGGCCCATGGACAGACAGGATTAGCTGCTTATGTTCACTCGTCTATTCAAGATTTTATACGTAGACGACATGATTTAGAAACCAAAGATGTTGAGTGTATGTGGCTTGAGCTGAAGGCCCCCCAATCTCCATCATTTCTTATTGGCCTTCTGTACCGCAACCCTGCTGCGAACTTTGAGTGGTATGATGATTTCCTTAGTATGTGTGATAAAGCTTGTAATCCCAACTCCAATGTCATCCTCATGGGAGACTTTAACATAGACATGCTAAAGCCTCACCATGCGTGGGACTCTACGTTAACGTTGTTGGGTCTGCAACAGTTAATCACTTCACCCACACGGATCACACAAACAACATCCACACTCATAGATCATATATACACAACCAAGCCAGAGTCTGTTCATAATGTGTCTGTCGGTAACCTTAGTATCAGCGACCACTTTCCCATCCGCTGTACGTGGTCTACTAAACTCCCTAAAGCAAAGAAAGGATGTCATACGTATATCACCTATCGCTCCTTTAAAAGTTTTAATGAAAGCGAGTTTCTGTTTGATCTTAACAGCGCACCTTTTGATGAAGTATTTAGTAAATCTGACCCTGACAGCGCTCTGTCTGTTTGGTATACCATCTTTCTTAAGATCTTAAATAAACATGCGCCCCTGCGGAGGAGACGCGTCAAACACGCATCACTCCCGCCGTGGCTTACTCAAGACATCATTCAAGCCATGAGGGTGAGAGATGATCTGAGACAGCAGAAGTGCTTCACTGAATTTAAGCGTGAGCGTAATCGCGTAAAATCTCTTGTGCGACAGGCTAAAAAATCTTTCATTGATCGCTTGATTAAACAAGACAAAGACATGTCCACGCTCTGGCGCGCTATGGCCGTAGTGACTGGAGGCAAGTGTAATACATCTCCTTTAATCCCTTCTGATCTGACTGCAGACATGTTTAACGACCATTTCCTCTCAGTTGCAGAGTCTCTTGTCCCTTCAGAAGCAAGTTCTCAGCCCTACTCTTACTCAGACAGACTAGTTGACTTTTGTAGAACGCGAACTGCAGGATCTGATCCTTTCGTGATTCCACCACTGGCAGTGCACGAAGTCGGTAGGACAATTAGTTCAATGAAGAATAAGAAATCGTCCGGGCCAGATGAAATCAGCCCCAAAATACTTAAATTAGCTATTCCTTATGTTATTGAAACAATTACCTTTATTTATAACTTGTGCATTCAAACGAATATTTTCCCAAAGGAACTTAAAAAAGCCAAGGTTATACCCCTCCCGAAAACAAGAGATATGACTGATGTTAATAACTATCGCCCCATCTCACTATTGTCCATCCTTAGTAAACCACTTGAACGGCATATCCATAAACATCTCTTGGAATATTTAGAAAATCATACATTAATCCACCCCCTTCAGTCGGGATTCAGACCAAAGCACAGCTGTCACACGGCCCTAGCACGTCTAACTGATGTGTGGCTACGCTCAATAAATCAGGGCGAATTTACCGGCGCTGTATTTATTGACTTACGAAAAGCCTTTGATCTTGTGGACCATAAACTTCTACTTTCCAAACTAAATGTGTACTTTGGTAGTTCGTTTGGCAATAAATGCATTTCTTCCTCAAATAACTACAGCCAGAAATCTCTTTACCACCATGGCACAACTCCTCTTTTCGCCTCATATCTTAGCGACAGACAGCAGCGCGTCATGGTCAATGGATCATACTCTTCAAGCGGATTAGTAACACGGGGAGTTCCCCAGGGTTCAGTCCTAGGGCCTCTTCTGTTTTGCCTCTTTATAAATGACCTGCCGCTATATTTGACTAGCGACAAAATTTCATGTGATTTATTCGCTGATGACGCCACAATTCACACCCCGGACAAGAATATTGATTCTTTAAATGGCCGTTTGCAGCAGGGTTTGAACGAAATTTCCACTTGGTGCGCAAACAATGAAATGATTTTAAATCCTTCCAAAACGGAATGCATGACGATAGCAACCCGTCAGAAGCACCAGCTCAAGCCACTTACACTCAGCCTGACTATCCATAATGACATCGTTAATCAGGTCACGGAACACCGATTACTTGGTGTAATTGTTAATGACCAGATGAAGTGGCAATCGCACATAAATGCTGTATGTAAAACTGTTGCTAGAAATGTTTTTATGCTTTCAAAGTTGAAGTACTTTATCGATGTTGATGCCCGCAAGTTATTTTACAATGCACATGTCAAATCCCACATCGATTATGCGTCCACGATATGGGATGGCAGCGGTGACATACACTTGAAGAGGCTTAACTCCCTGCATCGGAGAGCAGCGAAACATATCCTGCCTGATTCAGCCCTAACAACTGACGAAAGACTTGAAAAACTGAAAATGCTACCTCTTAGCAAGCATCACCTCTTAAACAAGGGTGTGGTTATGTATAAAATCTGGAATGAGATTCACCCAGAATATCTTTGTAAGCTCTTTACCAAGGCAAGTTCAGGTTATTCTACTTCAAGGCGAAACTTTATTACACCTCGCCCAAGGATAGATCTATTTAAAACCAGTGTATCTTTCTCAGGCGCATCTTTCTGGAACACACTGCCTACATGTATAACACACGCTAGCTTCCTCTCCTCTTTCAAGGAATGCCTCCTCAAGTACTTGTCTGCTGATACATAATCTACCACAAGTATCCGTATCAAACATGTGCTCATCGTATAATCAGTGCATGCTGCCGTATGGTTTGTCCATACTAATAATAATCGCCTAATTACATAATTCAAGTTTCTATTATAATCCAAATAATTTTTGCTGTCTGAAGTGAATTTTCACTATGATCCAAATGATTTGCTTCGTATATAGGTCAAGTTATCATTAGCGCGTGGCTGTGTGTGCGCGCGAGCGAGTGTATGTGTCAGTGTGCGCGCGTTGCGTGTACTTTCTGTTTTTCGTTTGTTTTGTATGACCGAATGAATGAATGAATTTTGTTTAATGTCTCTTCATGTTTCTCCTAATTTTTCTTTGTGTAATTTGGTACTATTAGTATTACAATTATTATCCTGTGTTTGTAGAGTAGCAACGGCAAGTATGAAAAATGGCACACGTGTTAATTACTTCATCCGTTGAGAAATAAAGTTTCATTTCATTTCATTTCATTTCTCTCTCTCTCTCTCTCTCTCTCTCTCTCTCTCTCTCTCTCTCTCTCTCTCTCTCTCTCTCTCTCTCTCTCTCTCTCTCTCTCTCTCTCTCTCACATTCGTGCCAAACTGCCCTCAATCATTTAATTGATAAATGGCTCTCTGCCATAAATGACAATAAAGTATCAGGTACAATCTTTCTTGACTTGAAAAAAACTTTTGATCTTGTCAACCACTTTATCCTACTAAAGAAACTACCATTCTATCACATTGACTCAAATACTATCTCCTTTATATCTTCCTATCTCAGGGACAGAACACAGAAAGTACTGCTAAATGGCAAGTATTCCTCTGATGGTTTAGTAATTTGCGGTGTTCCACAGGGGTCTATTCTAGAGCCCTTATTATTTAATCTTTTTATTAATGATCTGCCACTGTGCATATCTCATTTAGACGCAAACTGCGATCTGTTCGCAGATGACACGACCATACACACATCTGATAAAGATATCACAACCATTAATAAGGTACTCCAACAAAGTCTTGATGAAGTGGCAGGCTGGTGCAGTGATAATCACATGATTATTAGTATTCCAAAGACAAAGAGCATGTTAGTTACTACACGTCAGAAACACCAGCATGGCCTACCACCTTTAACACTTTCCTTAGATAGACAGCTTGTTGAACAAGTAACTAGGCATCGCTTATTAGGCGTTATAGTGGACAACCAATTAAGCTGGGGGCCGCATACTGACTCAACATGCAAAACAATCTCCAAAAATATGTTCCTGTTATCAAAACTACGCCATATAGTTAATACTGATATCCGTAAACTCTTTTTCCATGCGCATATCAAAACGCATTGTGATTACAGTTCTACAGTCTGGGATGGATGCAGCGAAGTTCACATGAAAAAAGTTAATTCCTTGTATCGTCGGGGCATTAAATTAATACTTCCCGGTCCTACTTCGACTGATGAAAAATTAAAATATCTCAAGTTACTAACATTGAAGAAACAGTTTGAATTTAATCGCTGTGTTCTACTGCACAAGATCATGCACGGAAAAGCCCCACCCTATCTAAAAGCTCTATTTTCAGACAATAATAGGAAAAACACGAGAAATAGTTTGATCCACCTTCCAAAAATTAGATTAGACATCTGTAAAACCAGTCTGTCTTTTTCAGGCGCTAAAGCGTGGAATATGTTACCTCCACACCTGAAATCAATTTGTAAAATTAGCGTCTTCAAAAATCGCCTCCATAAATATTTACTTCAGAAGTAATAGTATGTTCGGCTCCCTTATGCTACTATTCGTATAGTTAGTGACAAGTTTCCTATTACCTAATACTCTTCTACTGTTGCTACAGATTATGTAATAGTTCGACTGTCTGCATTAACATGTCAGGTTCATACCTGTGTATATAATTATATATATATTTTTTTTTTTTAATTTCTATTTTTTTCCCCTCTGAGTGGTGGTGGGGGGGGGGGGAGGGGGATTAGTCTTTTTACTTACATATGTTTTATCTTTTGATGTATCGTCTGATGTATTTTTATATGTGTAGAGTAGCAGGACAGTTTGGAAGATAGGCATTGCTATGCCTAAAACTTTTTATCCTAAATAAAAACGTTTCATCATCATCATCATCTCTCTCTCTCTCTCTCTCTCTCTCTCTCTCTCTCTCTCTCTCTCTCTCTCTCTCTCTCTCTCTCTCTCTCTCTCTCTCTCTCTCTCTCTCTCTCTCTCTCGCCAAAAGCACCAGTTAAAACCTTTAAAGCTTAATCTATCACTCGCCGAAGACATCATAGAACAGGTAGCCGAACATCGTCTATTGGGGGTCACAATTGATAATCAGCTGAGGTGGCAGATGCACATTGACAATGTCTGTAAAACGGTCTCTAGAAATGTCTTTATGTTATCGAAATTAAAGTATTACACAGATAGTGAAACCAGAAAATTGTTCAGTAGTGCACACATCATGTCACATATAAACTACGCATCGACGGTGTGGGATTGTTGCAGTGATGTCCACTTAAAAAGACTAAATTCTTTATATAGGAGAATGGCAAAATTAATTCTTCCCGACCCGCACTTGACGACCGAGGAAAAACTCAGTAAAGCTGGATTCCTGCCCCTTCAAAATCATTTTAAATATAACAAAGGGGTACTGATGTTTAAAGTGTGGAACCATAGCGCTCCAGAATATCTAAAAGAGTTGTTTAAAAGATCAGATTCCTGCTATGGGAACATGAGGGGTCTTTATATTGTTCCAAAACCCCGAATAGATATATTTAAAAGAACTTTGTCATTTGCGGGTTCCACACTGTGGAACTCACTCCCACATCACGTTAAAGCCGCTCCGACATTATCTCGTTTCAAGGCAAGTCTTCATAAGTATCTGACATTACTCAAATAATAATATCTAGTTATTCGTAGACACACGAATGTCCGTGTATATTATAACAATCTTGTGTATGTGTGTGTGTGCGTGTGTGTGTGTGTGTGTGTGTGTGTGTGTGTGTGTGTGTGTGTGTGTGTGTGTGTGTGTGTGTGTGTGTGTGCATGTGTGTGTGTGGACGCGTGAGTGCGTTTGTGCGCGGCGTATGCGCTTGTTTGTGTTTAGTGGACTATATATTTTGTATTATTGTGTTTTGATGTCTCTTTTTATGTATATTTTGTGCTTAGTTAGTCATAGTTGTAGCAACTGCAGGTGCGAAAATGACATAGTCACTGACTGTGTTAATATCTTCACCGTTGTAAAATAAAGATTCATTGATTCTCTCTCTCTCTCTCTCTCTCTCTCTCTCTCTCTCTCTCTCTCTCTCTCTCTCTCTCTCTCTCTCTCTCTCTCTCTCTCTCTCTCTCTCTCTGATTTTTCGTTTATTGCTTTACTTTGCATTTTTACTCATTTTATATTTTTGTGCGTACGCGTATGCGGGTAGGTATGTCTGGAGTGCGTGTCAGAGAGCGTGTGTTTGTTTTTGTGCGTATGTGCCTGAGTGCGTGCGTGTGTAAGTGTATATGTGTGTGTGTGTGAGAGAGAGAGAGAGAGTGTTCGTGCGTGTGTGCATGCGTACTGAATTGCGGTGTACATGAGTGTGTGTGTCAGTGTGTGTGTGTGTGTGTGTGTGTGTGTGTGTGTGTGTGTGTGTGTGTGTGTGTGTGTGTGTGTGTGCGTGCGTGCATGCGCGAGTTGTGATGTGCATGCGTGCGTACCTGAGTGCGTGTGTGGGTATGTGTGTGTGTATGTGCGTGGTGCGTGCGTGCGTGAGCGAATGCATGCATGCAGCAGTGTGTGGTATGTGTATGTTTACATGTCTATGTCACTTATGTAGTAGATGTAGCAACGGCAAGTTTGAAAACTGGTCCTGTTACCAATAACTTCTACCGTTGGAAAATAAAGGTTCATTGTTTATTGTTCATTGTTCTCTCTCTCTTTATAGATATCTGAAATCACTCAAATAATAATATCTAGTTATTCGTAGACACACGAATGTACGTGTATATTCTAACAATCATGTGTATGTATGTGTGTGTGTGTGTGTGTGTGTGTGTGTGTGTGTGTGTGTGTTTGTGTGTGTGTGTGGGCGTGAGGCGTTTGTGCGCGTATGCGCATGTTTGTGTTTAGTGGACTATATATTTTGTATCACTGTGCTTTGATGTGTCCCTGTTTTATGTATTCACGACTTTCCCAGGCGTCACTGACTAAACGCATGTGGGCCGCCATTGCCGTTACTATATTTAGGATTATGTGCACAATTTCCAGTGTGCGAGAAAATGGTTACAGCACAAAAGCAAAACACTCGAAGCAGTGGAGCGATCTGTTCCGTGCATGGTTGCCATTACAGCCAAAGAACTTTGAACATCCTTCTTGCACAGCCTTGTTTTGACCACAAGCCTCTAACAAGAAAGGAATGTTCATGTCAGCCGCCGTATCGTCTTCACAGAATGCCACCGAATGATGCAGATTTGCCGAGACAATGGTTAGCAGCTCTCAACAGGAAAAGCCCTCCGAAAAAACGTTTTTGTATGTTCTTTTCATTTCGTGGACCGGGAGCCATCACAAAACAACCCAGTACCTGAACTGAACCTTGGATAAAAGAAGACAACATTCAAGAAAAGACGTGTGCCATACGTACCACAGCTTCAGCGAACATACACGCGATCGAGCTGTCCATTCTCGGAAACAGAAAACGAAAGAGTTCGACAACTGCTGATGCTTCACCAACGAAACAGCTCTGTATAGGTTAGCATTCTTTTTCTAACATCTTTTACCTAGATGACACCCCCCCTCCCCCCCCCCACCCCACCATATGTAAATCTACGTTATACCATGTGTACATATATGTATACATGGTATATAAGTATGTAGTTCACTACTTGCTTATCAAAATGAATCCAGATCAAAATGTTGATTGCCAAGCGTTTAAAACGTAGATAAGAACCCAACGGAGAAAGAAACACACTTAGATAATGTTGACAGTTACAACACTATTAATATTTAGGATGAAAACCCTTTTTCAAAATAGACAAACAAGTGTACAGTCTGTTGCTTCTTATTTGTTTTGTTGAGAGAAGCAAGGGGCCACCATGCCGCTCTCTCAACAAAAAAAAAGATAGGAAAAGACTGACTGCACACTTGGGTTTTGTTTTGTTGTTTTTTTAATTTTGCTATAGGGTTTTCACCCGAAATATTAATATTAATGTGATGAAACTGTCATATCTAAGTGTTTCTTTCTCCGTTGGTTTTTTCTCTTCACCATTTGCTTGTCACAACAATCACAAATTTACTGCAGATTAATTTTGTCAGCCTGAGCCATACTGAAATATGATGAAGCAAGCTGGAGGCTTATTCCTCATGAGCCCCTGTATATGCAGGGCTAGGGACTCGTGAGGATTATCTGCCTCTAGCAATGTAGCAGTTGAATGTTGTTTGCTGTAGCAATGTAGCAATTTAATGTTGTTTGCTGTAGCAATGTAGCAATTTAATGTTGTTTGCTGTAGCAATGTAGCATTTGAATGTTGTTTGCTGTAGCAATGTAGCAGTTGAATGTTGTTTGCTGTAGCAATGTAGCAATTGAATGTTGTTTGCTGTAGGAATGTAGCAATTGAATGTTGTTTGCTGTAGCAATGTAGCAGTTGAATGTTGTTTGCTGTAGCAATGTAGCAATTGAATGTTGTTTGTTGTAGCAATGTAGCAGTTGAATGTTGTTTGCTGTAGCAATGTAGCAATTGAATGTTGTTTGCTGTAGCAATGTAGCAATTGAATGTTGTTTGCTGTAGCAATGTAGCAATTGGATGTTGTTTGCTGTAGCAATGTAGCAGTTGAATGTTGTCTGCTGTAGCAATGTAGCAATTGAATGTTGTTTGCTGTAGCAATGTAGCAATTGAATGTTGTTTGCTGTAGCAATGTAGCAGTTGAATGTTGTTTGCTGTAGCAATGTAGCAGTTGTATGTTGTTTGCTGTAGCAATGTAGCAATTGAATGTTGTTTGCTGTAGCAATGTAGCAGTTGAATGTTGTCTGCTGTAGCAATGTAGCAATTGAATGTTGTTTGCTGTAGCAATGTAGCAATTGAATGTTGTTTGCTGTAGCAATGTAGCAATTGAATGTTTGCTGTAGCAATGTAGCAATTGAATGTTGTTTGCTGTAGCAATGTAGCAATTGAATGTTGTTTGCTGTACTATGGCAAGGGTTAACTTCAGATCTTGGTTTCTAAATACTTCACTACTCCAGACATATTGTGTTTGTGCAGCTGCTGTTGAGTCATCTCATTCTGAAGATGAGGGAGTAATGGAAATGCCCTGCACTTCAGACTCAAGCCTCTTGTCTGCAACAGCAGGTGAAACAACATGCCACAACTATGAAGATTCTACTCAGTGGATTGACATTCATATAGAGTGCCATGACTACAGCAAACCGTGGCTGCAGAATCAAAGGGAATATATGCTGATAAAAACAAAAGCTGAAAATGATGCAAAGAAAACAAAACACAATGATGCAACAATTCAGTGCCAAATTTCTGAAGATCAGGGTGTGGCTGCTACACTTATAAAGACAAACAGTGATGCCAAATTGTATTGCGGCATCCCATTTCTGGTTTTTACAACTTTGGTCACATGCTTACTACCACATGCTGACCGAACGTTCCGCATGCCTGTTGCTGACCAAATTCTCATGACTTTGATGTACCTGAAACTTAATCTGTTGTATGCTGATTTAGCAAGACGCTTTTTTGTGTCTGAAAGTCTTGTCAGCAAGACAGTCTCTTACTGGATTGGCACCATGGCCAGTCATCTTTCTATGCTTATTGTGTGGTGGTCAAAGGAGACAATTAGAGCAACAATGCCGAAGTGTTTCAAACTTCACTATCCCAAGACAACATGTGCGCTAGACTGTGCGGAAACAATTATGCAAAAGGCAAGCAACCTCAGATCACGTTGTGAGTCCTACAATAACTACAAGTCACATAACACTGTGAAATATTGTGTTTCAATCGCACCATGTGGGTTAGTCATGCATACATCTAGGGTGGGCGTGCCAGTGACAAATTCATTGTTCAATGCAGTGGTGTGCTTGACAGACTATTGCCTGGTGATGAGGTAATGGCGGACCGGGGGTTCACAATTCAGGATTTACTGTTTACCCGTAGGGTCAGTCTGAATATTCCAGCTTTTGCACATGGAAAGCAGCTGCCTGACCAAGAAGTTACAAGAACACGTCGCATTGCCCATGTTCACATCCATGTGGGAAGAGCCATCAGGACGATGAAAGTTTTCCGAATCCTCAAGGACACCGTCCCTGTCTCAATGGCTAAAAAGATTGACAACATTTTGCGCATATGTGCAGCTCTAGTGAACCTTGGCAGTGATCTTATCAAAGAAAAGGTTGAGGCAGATGAGTGAGTTTATGTAGCAGCTGCATATTATATATCAAGAGCAAGTATTCGCAATATTCAAATATGTATCTTGAAACTGCATCTAGGATATTATTCAGCTGGTGCTGCTGGTGAATCAAACTGTCATATGACTTGGAACTGTTAGAATGCTGTTGAACATGCAGAATTGAGAGCAGAAAGACATTCATGTATTCATTTTGGTTTTGTGTCACTGTGTTGTGCTAGACATGTACATAGGATATTATACACAGAAATTTAACCACTTGTTCAACAGTTTTAAAAACACAGATGCTGAAAGGGTCAACGTCACTATATATTTCAGCATAACCTACCCAGCGCGAATCGACCCTGCTCAATTTACCTATTCATACATGTATACATATACTCAGTGCAAATTTGTGCTGCCACTGCTCCGATCAGATTTTATAGTGGAGTGGATATGCTGTGTACATTCAGATTATCTCCGAGTGTGTTTACATATAAATATTATTGTAAGACCATTACAGCAAAAAAATTTCCTGGGTTGATACATACACATGCCGGGGAGTGGGTCTAAATAAATATAGCGAAGTTGACCTCTTCAGCAACACTGATGCACTCAGTCTGGCAAGACAACCACAATGGATTCAAATAACGTTTATGCTTTGCAATTTTATTTTAGTTTTGTTTTGTTTTGTTTTGTCTTGTTTTAATTGTGATTTAGCAGATAAAATCACTTCCGAATACATGTATATTTCAACTAAACAGTCAGTGTGCGTACCAGAGATGGTGATGGATCAGCTATGAGTGTTCATGGGTAATCAATGCCTAAATAGCTTGACACCTTAAGGACCAGATTAGTTTCAGTTTAGGCGTCAAGCTAATCTGGAACTACCCTTGAACTTGCATGGTCGATCCATCTACCACAACGGGCGTGTCGTTGTTTGAGTAGAAAATCTGGGAAATTAGGTCCCAGGGTTCAATAAGTAATTATTATAACACTAACAGTAATAAAAGCGATATAAATCCCAACATCTAATCTCCCCCCCCCCCCCCTTCCTTTTTTAATATTTTGCAGTCTTAAACACAGACAACCACCTCCGTCAGAGGATGTATATAAAGATAGTCTCTGCCAGCAGGAGGCATTGATTCTCATGAGTCCCCACAGTTACAGGGGTTCAAGAGGATCTATGTCTCATGCTGTGATGGGTGGAATTCGCTGTGTCCGGGCAGAGAAGGAGTTAGACTAAAATTTCAGTCAAACAATAAATAAGAAAAGCTAGAACTTCACAATTACATTGAAAGTAAACATGTGAATCAAGTACATATACTTGATTTACATGTTTACTATAACTTTAGTAACTGAAAAATCATGACATGGACTGCCGGTATCCTGAATACTCTGAACGAAAATGGATCAAGGGGCTGTCTTCTAGTGTTCTACAAAGTTTACTTTGAGTTTGACACTATTTCGGTGTACTCTCTGCACAGTTTCAAGCGGCCCTCGGCAAAATCATCTGCCAGTCTTGGCAACATTGACGCAAAGTAGAAACCTTTCAACCTGTTCACAACACGACGCACATAGTCCTCATTGTACTCAATCTCCAGAAGCAAGTGACCTATCTCAGTCCAGATGAAGACAAAAAATGCATTTCTGTAAACCTGCGCAAAACATGGTCAGCTGAACTTGCATGTAATAGCCTCTTGGTCCATTTTCCTGCAGAACAGCCTTTCCGTCTTGCAAAATTTCATCGCAAAATCTGGTAGCAAATCTGTCTTCAAAATGTTGTACACGTACATCATTCTTGATGAGCGGACATTTAATTTCTACAAGCATACCGTCATCTGTCACCCCGTCTGGGCTTCCCGACAACCATGGTTCATTCTGGCAGACAATCGTTCCCTTTGGCAATACCTTGAATCATATGTCTTGTAGTGTATGGATGGCCCTGGGTTCACTGACCTTTCCATGTTGTGTTGCAGCATTTCTCCTGAAGGTGGGGTAAAGATGTTCAGGAACAATTTTTTTCAGGATTGGTGGTTGCTCTTAAAGGCACATTTTTGGAAGAGCTACCTGTGATGAGAACACGTCGCGCATCTCGCCACACCACTGATGACGATTGTTCACGTGTGCTGATCTCCAAATCATGAATCTGATCATCATCTACATATACATTATTCATGTAAAATGTCTTACACAAGGTGCATGACAGGTCACTTGAGTGCTCACCGTGGACTGTCTCACAAGCCTGTGCAGACACTTGAGGAAGCTGTGCTGTGAAGCACTTGTTTATGAGTGTACCTTGCAGCTTAAACATGTTAGCCATGCTCGACTGCTCTACTGCGGTAGTAAAGTCTTGCTTCGAAAGGAACACAGGTTGGTCAGCTAGGTCATTCACAGGTGTTCATTGTAGTTGTACAAGTGCATCTTCTCCATGCTTGGATGATCTGTTTTTCCTTTTAAAGGAGATCTCTCCTATCTTCTTTGGCTCCAGGTTGCTGCGCGTGCTACGGTTCCAGCTCTGCTGGGTATCTGTGCAGGCTGCGCCAGATATGCATACTCCAACTGGGAAAAAAGAGCGTTGTTATTATAGCCGCATTACATTTTTTATCGATCAAATCATAAAAGATGGTCATAATTCTTTTATAATATCACATGAACACAGACACGGACACATAATTATTATTATTATTATTATTATTTTATTTATATATATATATATATATATATATATATATATATATATATATATATATATATATATATATATATATATATATATATATATATATATATATATATATATATATATATATATTTAAGTTGGATATTAACTGTTCTTGGAAGAAGAAGATGCATGCACAGACTTCCTGCAAAACACAAATCTGTATTATTACTGATTCATAGCCTTACCTTCCATAAAAATTGCTCCGCGTGGCTGCAACTCTGTCCCCTCCCCGCAATGCGCCCACACCCTGCTGTCTCGACGACGCCAGATAAGGTAAGCAGCACCCAGGCTTTGTATTTTAAGTTGTTTACAGACTGGCTGGGCGTCATGTCTGCGCTGCCTGAACAATGGTCAGTCAATCAGCTGGCGTGAAAACAAAAACTGTTCCAACTTTGCATGAAAATATTGATACGACTCCATGCTTTTGAAGTTTTCCATGCTCTCACCGTCGATGCTCTGAGACAGCACGAAGTAGTTAAATATGTTCTTGTACTCGACCAGCGGCCAAAGTTTCATATCGTCAACCCACAACTTTGACGGAATTTTCGATGGATGCTTGACTTCTAAACCATCGCAGACTCGAGTCAGCAAGTCAGCATTTTCACACCAGCGTTTGGTCACGGTAGACGAAGGAGAAGGCTGCATGATTAATTCGCTAACTGAACACACTTTGCTCGAACTTAAACCGGAAGCAGCGACAATACGCAAATCTGACCTTGACCGAAATGCGCGTCATCGGGGTTCCAAGAGTCAAGGGCGGGAAAGTTGTGAATATTTTGTACCTAGTTAGTCGTAGTTGTAGCAACGCGCAGGTACGAAAAATGACAAAGTCACTGACTGATAATATCTTCACCGTTGTAAACTAAAGATTCATTCATTCATTGCTTCTCTCTCTCTCTCGCTCTCTCTCTCTCTCTCTCTCTCTCTCTCTCTCTCTCTCTCTCTCTCTCTCTCTCTCTCTCTCTCTCTCTCTCTCTCTCTCTCTCTCTCTCTTTCGTGATCCCAGTAAGGATTACCGTTCCTAAGAACAACCCTCCGAGTAGCCAGAAAGAGCAAGCCCCAGGGAGTGCGGTTATTACGGTCAACGTTGCCTCCCCTATCGCAGACAGCCACCGTGAGGGGAGCGGGCCGTCTCAGCCTGGCCAGCGGCAAGGGGGCGGTAATCGGATTGCCGGGAGCCAGCAGCAGCGCAAGGACTTTCTTCCGTGCGAGCGGGTCTTTGATCACAACGTAGAGGTAGACACAACCACGCTCGTCATCGGGGACTCCGTCGTGCGAAACTTCAAGGGAGAGAAGATGACCATGTACCAGGGCGAAAAGGTACAGGTCATCTCAATATCCGGCCTGCAAATCTCCCACTTGACTGACTGGCTCAAGCAGCAGCCGCAGTCACCCCGCGTCCAACTGGTCACCTTCCACGTAGGGGTGAACGATTGCAAGACGCATGAAATCACCAGTCAGCAGTGGGAGAGACTGGTCACTTCTTGCAAAGGCGTGTTCCCCAAAGCAAGCATCCAGGCCTCATCCATCTTGCCTGCTGCCCAGGGGAAAAAACTCTCGCCTTAACCAACGTATTTCCCCCTCCAACGCAAATCTGTGCCACGTGGCAAAGAAGATGCGCGCTATCTTTGTTAACAATGCGGGCGTGTTCCTAGCCCTAAGCGGTCTTCCCCGGAAGGCGCTGTACCGTGTGGACAACAAAGGCCGACTTGACCCCATTCATCCATCCCACGTGGGAACCCGGAGGCTTGCCGGCAATATCAAGTACGGTGGTCCAGCTGTCAACCAGGCTGATGCAATTACTCACCAGCACAGAAGCTCTCAGGCGACCACTAAGACGAAACTCTACTCAGAGGCCTTAGCTGGTGGTAGCTTGAATGTACAGAGTGGCACTTCCACTTCTGACACTATTGTATCCGGTTCTGCTGGTCCCACATCACCAGTACAACTACCTCTACGCCAGGAGCCTCAACCACAGGACCATGAACAACTTCAACAGCAGGAGCAGCTGCAGCTACAACAGGCGCAGCAACAACATTTACAACAGGAGCAGCAACATCTACAACAGATGCCCTTCATGCCGGTTCCTGACTGGCAGCAACTCCAGTACCATCATCTGCTGCAAATACATACCAACTCTTCAACTGCAGCACCCTGGCAACAACCACAGTACCCGGATGGTTGCCATGGTGTGTGGTCGAATCATCGCCCAGCAACCAGTGTATCTGCTTATCCGGTTAATAGTCTGCCACCGTACCACCAGTTATGCCAGGTGCCCACAGCGAATGGTGCCAATGGATACGTCAGCTACTTACGCGGTTGGTAATTCAGTGTCGTGTGATCAGTGATCCTTCACCGTTGTGCTTCGCAGATTTCACCGTGGGTGTGTGAGGCAGTTCATTATTACGTCAGTGTTACGTGTGCTTCTTTATATACGGTTCTTCTGCGTTCGCTTGTGATTTATTCCAAAGCAGTGATTGACTGTGTGCCTCAAATTCTGTGATTTTCTCGCCTGGTTTGATTACCAAAGCTCCGCTAAGTTTTCATTGTGACAGTACGGTTTCAAGTGTTCAGCCTACGATACTTCACATCGCAGGCTACACCATTTGTTCATTTATTTAGACAGCTTGCGCAGCATTAATACGTGGATACACTATTAATCAAAAGCGATCTTCATTTGATAACGCTGTGTTGGACACCATTTGTGACGTTTTGATACGAGGTGCTATAACTTCAGCCGCGCTTTACTGCATTGAAACTTTATTCCCTATTCCCTCTGTTTATATATTTTTTGTATTGTGTTGCACTTCATTTGGGAAAGTTAAAATTCAACATGACCCATAATGCTCAGACACACGGAAGCCTTCAAACTGGTCACTTGAACATCTACCATCTTTTTAACAAGGTGGCCGATTTGAATGTTTTTCTAAACTCGTCTGAACCATTCCACCTGTTTGGTCTTAGTGAGACGCGACTTAACTCCGACATAAGCGATGAAGCCGTTCACATACCTAACTTTAGCATCACTCGACGTGACCCTCGTGTACTTGGTCAGACTGGGCTTGCCGTTTACATCCATAACTCAGTCCAACATTTAGTAAAAAGGCGTGAGGACATAGAAACTCCGGAAGTTGAGTGCATTTGGTTGGAATTTAGGGCTCCAAAAACTAAACCCGTCTTCATCGGCTTTTGTTATCGTAACCCATCAGCCAAGTTTGAATGGTACGACGATTTCTTGCATGCAGTAGAAAAAGTTGGCCTACCTAACTGTGATGCGTTGCTACTAGGCGACTTTAACATAGATATGTTAAAGCCCCATACCGCGTGGGATTGCATCACCACACAAACCGGCTTAGAACAATTAGTTTCGGCCCCTACTAGGATCACAAAAACAACCGCAACACTCATTGATCACATTTACACCAACCGTCCCCTTAGTGTGTTCAATGTTAGTGTTCCTGACCTCAGCATCAGTGATCACTTTCCTACTGTGTGTTCCTGGTCAACAAAACTGCCAGTGCATCGTAAGAACGGGCACACAACTATAACGTACCGCTCATTTAAACAGTTTAATCAGTCTGCTTTTCTAGCAGACCTTGATCAAACACCATTTAATGTCGTTAATAACGAAACTGACCCTGAAAAGGCTCTGACTATTTGGTATCGACTCTTTACAAGAGTACTTAACAAACACGCCCCTTTACGGCAAAAGCGGGTAAAAAACCACACGTTACCGCCTTGGCTAACGCAAGGAATAATTGAAGCTATGAAATTGAGAAATGACTTAAGAAGACACAAGCTATTTAACGAATACAAAAAACAACGTAACCGTGTCAAGTCTATGGTACGCAGGGCTCAAAAGTCTCTCTTTGAACGAATGATTAAAGAAGACAGAGATACTGCCGCACTCTGGCGCGCAGTTAATCTCATCACCCGAGGTAACAGCAAGAAATCGTCAGCCATTCCTTCTAGTATTACTGCAGACATCTTTAACAAACATTTTTTGTCTGTTGCCGAGTCAATCATACCCTCAAGCGGAAAAACGTCTTACACATGCCCGGAGTCCCTGCTTAACTTCTGTAAGCAGAAGACTAAGGACAAACCCCCCTTCTCTATACCGCCTCTAGCTGTGTATGAAGTAGGAAAACTGATCGGGTCACTGAAAAACAAAAAATCATCGGGACCTGACGAGATCAGTCCTAAAATCCTGAAACTGTCCCTTCCCTATACAGTAGAATCGTTAACGTATATTTATAAATTATGCATCCAACAAAATATATTTCCATCAGAACTGAAGCAAGCCAAGGTTATCCCTTTGCCTAAATCAAAAGATCTGTCTGATGTTAATAACTATAGACCCATCTCAATATTATCCAGCCTTTCCAAACCTCTTGAAAGACACGTGCACAAACACCTTTATCAATATTTGGAGAGTCGTAGTCTATTGCACGTATTTCAGTCCGGCTTTCGCCCCAAGCATTCTTGCCACACGGCACTAACAAGACTTATTGATGCGTGGCTAGCATCCATAAATAACTCCCAAATAACTGGGTCGATCTTTATTGATTTTAAGAAAGCTTTTGACCTTGTAAATCATAACATTCTTTTGTCAAAACTTCAAGCATATCTTTGCAATGCAGGTGCTGTCTCATTGTTCACTTCATATTTAAGCGGAAGGAAGCAAAGAGTACTGTTAAATGGATCCTACTCCTCGTATGGTCACGTCAAAAGCGGCGTGCCTCAGGGCTCTGTCCTCGGGCCATTGCTGTTCTGCATATTTATCAATGACCTTCCACTACATATTAGTTGCCGCGATATTTCTTGTGACATGTTTGCTGATGACTGCACACTACACACTCCTCACAAAAATGTAGCTGCAATTAACACGCGTCTGCAGGAAAGCCTGCGCGAGGTCACCGACTGGTGTCATTCCAACTCCATGTCCCTGAATCCGTCAAAAACAGAATGCATGGTTATAACCACACGTCAAAAGCACCAGCTATGCCCGCTCTCTCTTAGTCTGTCTATAAACGGCAGCCCAATTGAGCAAGTATCACACCACCGCCTCTTGGGGGTCACTATAGATGATCAGCTTAAATGGCAACTGCATATTAATAATGTGTGCAAAAGAGTTTCCAGAAGCCTGTATATGTTGTCAAAATTGAAAACAATTACTGACACAGATACGCGTCTTCTTTTCTACAATGCTCATGTCAAGTCGCACATAGACTATGCATCAACAGTGTGGGATGGTTCTAGTGATGTACATTTGAAGAGGCTGAACTCCCTACATAGGAGAGCTGCTAAGCTTATATTTCCCGATCCCGAACTCTCAACTGACGAAAAGCTTAAAACTTTAAAAATTCTCCCTCTATCCCAGCACTTTCAGTTCAATAAAGGTGTATTGATGTACAAGCTGTACAAGCAATCATGTCCACTGTACTTGAGTTCTTTTTTCTCAGAACGGACATCTGTAGCTTCTAGACATGGACAACAATTCAAAGTACCCCTGCCGCGTATTGATTTATTCAAAACCAGCTTGTCATTCTCGGGAAGTTCATTCTGGAATTCTATTCCTGCAGAAATTAGAAACGCAAAGACGCTCACCTCATATAGGGACAGCCTCTTCAAACACCTAGAATCTCTGACGTAATCAAATCATTACAGTATTGGGATAACTTACACGTGTGTTCAGATGTGTACATGTGCGTGCTTGTGTGTGTGTGTGTGTATGTATGTGTGTGTGTATGTGTGTGTGTATGTGTGCGAGAGAGAGAGAGAGAGAGAGAGAGAGAGAGAGAGAGAGAGAGAGAGAGAGAGAGAGAGAGAGAGAGAGAGAGAGAGTCCCTTTTTCCCATAGCCGTACCATAATATTTGAATGCCAAAGAGTACCTTTGAATACTGCATGTACTGTGTATAATGTTTTTGCCTTCATATGTGTGTGCTCGATATGTTGGGCGCGCGCTCGCGTATGTGTGTGTGTGTGTGTGTGTGTGTGTGTGTGTACTGTATGTGTGACTCTGTGTGTGTGTGTGTGTGCGCGTGCGTGCATGCTGTGTGTGTGTGTATGTGTGTGTGTGTGTCGGCGTGAGAGAGAGAGAGAGAGAGAGAGGGGGGGGGGGGAGAGATAGCACCTGCATTCATATTTGCCCTTGCTGTATGAACTTTAATGTACTTAATGATTCTTTGTTTATTGCTTTACTTTGTATTTTTACTCATTTTATACTTTTGTGCGTACGCGTATGCGGGTAGGTATGTCTGGAGTGCGTGTCCGAGAGCGTGTGTTTGTTTTTGTGCGTATGTGCCTCAGTGCGTGCGTGTGTAAGTGTGTGTGTGTGTGTGTGTGTGTGTGTGTGTGTGTGTGTGTGAGTGTTCGTGCGTGTGTGCATGCGTACTGAATTGCGGTGTACATGTGTGTGTGTGTGTGTGTGTGTGTGTGCGTGCGTGCATGCGCGGGTTGCGATGTGCATGCGTGCGTACCTGAGTGCGTGTGTGGGTATGTGTGTGTGTATGTGCGTGGTGCGTGCGTGCGTGAGCGAATGTAGCAGTGCATGCAGCAGTGTGTGGTATGTGTATGTTTACATGTCTATGTCACTTATGTAGTAGATGTAGCAACGGCAAGTTTGAAAACTGGTCCTGTTACCAATAACTTCTACCGTTGGAAAATAAAGGTTCATTGTTCATTGTTCATTGTTCTCTCTCTCTCTCTCTCTCTCTCTCTCTCTCTCTCTCTCTCTCTCTCTCTCTCTCTCTCTCTCTCTCTCTCTCTCTCTCTCTCTCTCTCTCTCTCTCTCTCTCTCTCTCTCTCGGCATATTCACAAGCATCTATCTATTACCTGGAAAGCCGAAAATTAATCTATTCATTGCAGTCGGTCTTCAGATCAGAACACTCATGTCACACTGCGCTGATACGGATGATAGACACCTGGTTATCTTCCATCAACGACTCAAAACTTACAGGAGTCATGTTTCTAGATTTTCGTAAAGCCTTTGATCTAGTAAACCACGAAATACTGATCAAGAAAGTATCCATGTACACCAACAACTCGGCGTCGTTTCTCAAATCCTACCTCGAAGGTAGAAAACAAAAGGTATTACTAAATGGCTCATACTCGAATCAAGGTTTAGTGAAGCATGGCGTACCACAGGGCTCTATTTTTGGTCCCCTTCTATTCTGCTTGTTCATAAATGATCTTCCTCTTGCGATAAAAAATGAAAGCGTTACATGTGATATGTTTGCAGATGATGCTGCTGTACACACGCCAGATAAGGATATATCAAACATCAATTCACGACTGCAAAACACACTGCAAGATATTGATGAATGGTGCCGTCATAATATAATGATTTTAAACCCGGTAAAAACGGAGAGCATGGTAATTAGCACCCGCCAAAAACACCAGCTTGGCTCTCTCTCACTCAGTCTGTCCCTCCAAGGCAAAACCATCAGCCAAGTTACTAACCATCGCCTGCTAGGAGTCACGGTGGACAACCAGCTTAGGTGGCAGCTACACATCAGTAACGTTTGTAAAATTGTCTCCAGAAATCTGTACATCTTAGCAAAACTTAAACACATTACTGATATGGAGACACGCCAACTGTTCTTCAATGCCCATATTAGATCGCATATAGACTATGCTTCTACTGTTTGGGATGGTTCGAGAGATGTCAATTAGAAAAGATTGAACTCTCTACATCGGAGAGCTGCCAAACTAATACTCCCTGATCCCAGCTTAACTACTGACCAAAAATTGGCAGCCTTAAAAATTCTGCCCCTGAAAGATCATCTAATTTACTATAAGGGAACGGTTATGTTCAAGGCATTAAACGATAAGCTACCCTGATATATCACATCGCTATATACCGTCCAGGCATCATCATACTCCAGATCAAGAAAATCCCTTATTGTGCCGCGACCTAGAATTGATCTCTATATAACGAGTTTGACGTTCTCTGGCTCTAGTCTTTGGAATGCCTTACCTAGAAACGTCAAGACATCAGCTACTTTCTCCTCGTTTAAAGTCAGTCTCATCAAGTACTTATTTTTGTCAGCAGCATCCCCGTGACTGTGCACATATTGAAAAATACTATTTCTCATTAGATCATTAATTGCGTGTATCACAGGTTTCGACAGATGACTCATATTAATTTTATTCGGTACAGCTTGTATGTAGCCAGCTATTCATATGACTGACTAGCTTAAGCCGCGTAAGCGTGTGTGTGCACGTGTGTGCGTGTGCGTTGTGCGTGTGTGCGTGTGCGCACGTGTATATTAGAGATAGAGAGTGACGTGCTCAAATGTGCATGCGTTATGTGTGCGTATTAGGTTGTGTGTATTCCTATTATAAGTATTATTTTAATTAAACCTCACAACATGTCATTATGCCCGACCAGTAAAGTTGGTAATTCCTATGTCACTTCCCCCCAAAATTATTATTATTATTATTATTATTATTATTATTTTTCATTCTTGGCTTGTGCTGTGTCATGTAATTTTTTTTTCCTTCTTAGTAGTAGAAAACAATTAGTACGATAGTAACTCTGTAATCAGTAGATTAGCAACGGCAAGTGTTGCATGCGATATGTTCGCTGATGATGCTGCGATACACACTCCCGATAAGGATTTGTCAGTAATTGACACGCGCCTACAAAACACATTACAGGACATTAACAGCTGGTGCAGTAACAATTTCATGATCTTAAACCCTGCAAAGACTGAATGTATGGTTGTAAGTACCCGCCAAAAGCACCAGCTCGGCACTGTCTCACTCAGCTTGTCCCTTCAAGGCAAATCTATCAGCCAGGTAACGGACCATCGTCTTC
>BTPG01000003.1:98408615-98411115 GCA_036245525.1 Semisulcospira habei | reverse complement strand
GTGTGTGCGTGCGTGCGTGCGTGCGTGCGCTCGTGCGTGCGTGCGTGCGTGCCACAGCACGGTTCATCGACGTGTATAACGATAGAGACCCAAATAAACCATTAGATAACTGGTAACGGATTTGTCTTTTTGCCCTGAACAAACAACCGCCTCTGAGACAAAAAAAAAAAAGAGTGAAATACGCTACCGTTCCACCATGGCTGACTGCGGATCTGATTGAGGCAATGGAACAGGGACCAGATAAAACGAGAGAAGCGACTGAATACAAAACACAGTGTAATTGTGTTAAATATATGTTTTTAAATGTAAAGAGATATCTTTTCGATAAAGTAGTTAAACAAAGCAAAGACGCATCTGCTGTATGGCGTGCCATTAATTTAGTAACTAGAGGTACAAATAAAAATAGTGCGCCTGTATCACCCATCACTCTGCAAATAGGTTTAACGACCACTTTACCTCTACAGAAGAATCGTTAATCTCAACAGAAAATAACTCATGTGAGGATGTTTGTCCAAACACGCTAGTACACCACTGTAACCGGAAAAATACGAACAAAGAACCATTTACGATACCGCCTATAACAGTCCACGAAGTGGGTTAATTAATGTCCTCGATGGAAAATAAAAAGGCATCCGGGCCTGATGAGGTCAGCTTAAATATACTCAAGATATCACTTCCATATATCGTCGAAAGTATTACATATATTTACAATTTCTGTATAAACCAAAACTCTTTTCCGGACGCATTTAAAGACGCAAAAGTGATACCCCTACCAAAATCAATAGATCTGAGTGAAATCAACAACTTTCGCCTCATATCACTATTACCTTTTTTGTCGAAGCCTTCAGAGCGGCACACCCATAAGCATCTATCTGAATACTTAGAAAACCAAAATCTCATCCATTCACTGCAGTCAGGCTTCAGACCGAACCATTTCTGTCACACTGCCTTGATAAGGATGGCAGATACCTGGTTATCATCTTTTAATGATTCCAAACTAACAGGTGTAGTGTACTTAGACTT
This sequence comes from Semisulcospira habei, assembly GCA_036245525.1. NCBI lineage: Eukaryota > Metazoa > Mollusca > Gastropoda > Semisulcospiridae > Semisulcospira > Semisulcospira habei. The sequence continues at coordinate 98,410,092 of BTPG01000003.1, read as the reverse complement.
CCGTAAAGCCTTTGACATGGTGAACCACGACATACTTATAAAGAAAATATCTTTATATACTAAAAGCGCAGCCGGGTTTTTTTCAAATCCTACCTAGAAAACAGAAGACAAAAAGTTCTCCTTAATGGTACATATTATAGTCACTGCAAAGTCAAGCATGGCGTGCCCCAGGGCTCTATTTTAGGCCCTCTATTATTCTGTTTGTTTATTAACGGCCTTCCACTCACAATTAGTGATGATAGAGTTGCATCCGATGTGTTCGCTGATGATGCTGCGATACACACTCCCGATAAGGATTTGTCAGTAATTGACACGCGCCTACAAAACACATTACAGAACATTAACTGCTGGTGCAGTAACAATTCCATTATCTTAAAACCTGCAAAGACTGAATGGTATGGTTGTAACTACTCGCCAAAAGCACCAGCTCGGCACTCTCTCACTCAGCTTGTCCCTTAAAGGCAAATCTATCAGCCAGGTAACGGAACATCGTCTTCTCGGCTTTACTGTAGATAACCAGTTTAAATGGCAATGCCATCTTAGTAATATATGTAAGACAATATCAAAGAAACTGTTTATTTTATCCAAGTTAAAACATATAGCTAATGTAGAAACACGAAAACAGTTCTTCAACGCCCACATCAGGTCACATATAGATTATGCTTCTACGGTGTGGGATGGCTCAAGCGAGGTCCAGTTAAAAAGACTTAACTCTCTTCATCGTAGAGTCGCGAAGCTTATCCTTTCAGACCCTAACTCAACAACGGATAATAAACTGAAAACCTTAGAAATTCTCCCCTTGAAAAAAATATTTATTATACAATAAGGGAATAACGATGTTCAAAGTATTGAATAACAGACTCCCCGAGTATATAAAAAAAAATGATTTCCCGCCCGGCATCAACATACTCCAGATCAAGGCAGTCCATTACTGTGCCACGACATTCAATGGATCTCTATAAGACAAGTTTAGCGTTCTCAGGTGCTAGCATGTGGAACACATTGCCCAAACATGTTACAACATCAACAACGCTTTCGTCTTTTAAAACCGCTCTCTTCAAGTACCTCACCTCAGCATCGTAAGATTTTCACAGCAACCTGCACTTGCAGTATACGATTTTCCTTTTCTAACTCTTCAATTCAGTTATATCTTCAGTTAATACAAGATGCTAATGCTGCATGTATTGTGTGTGTGTGTGTGTGTGTGTGTGTGTGTGTGTGTGTGTGTGTGTGTGTGTGTGTGTGTGTGTGTTGTGCTTGTGCTTGTGTTTATGAATGTAAGTATGAAGATTTATACCTTTACAATTTTGTGTATGTGTGAGATTTTCTATGTTTATTTCAGCTTTTTCAATGATTTCTTTTTTAAAAACTTTATATTTCAATTTTTTATTAGTTATATATATAGTTTTTCCCAATTTAATGATAGTATTTTGTGATTTGTGCATTATATGTAAAGTAGATTAGCAACGGCAAGTTC
>BTPG01000003.1:98313615-98398615 GCA_036245525.1 Semisulcospira habei | reverse complement strand
CGCCTACGACCGGTTTCACCCAATGGGGTGTGTTACGTGGTGGATTTGTAGTCGTAGTATGATAAACACACCAGACGCACGCACGTAAGGTTTTTTTCAAATAACCCTCAATCAGCTGCAATCCGTCACACGTGGCTTAAGGATATAGACAATACTAGAGTAACAGTTACAACAATATTTTAATTCAGCGATGCGATATCCACACAGTAATGCACCTTCAAATGCACAAACTGATACAAACTCTCTTCTGCAATGTCCACACTGGCAACTCAAAACTTCTCATACGCAGCGTCTCAAACAATGTACACCCTCTACGGGCCACGTACCTACGATAAACTGCGTGTCTATACACTGACAAAGCAAGACTATGTACACACGCGCTTTCCCAGCGCCCTCCTTATATATACTACCAAATTCCAGAATCATCTACGGAAATAATACAATGCAACCAATCGGAAAGAAATACGCAACTGAAACTCATAAATAAGAATTTTCTAGAATCACTAAAATAGGCTACAAAAACTCGGCTGCTAACTTCAGCTCTGAATCCTAATGTATAATGAAGACACATAAAAGTATGGTAGCCCTATCACCATGTTAATTAAGAATGTACGAGGACTTTCCCAAAACAAAAAAAAGGCTGCTCAATTCACGCGCACAGAAAAACAAAATGTAGCGAACTGTTACGAACAGTTCCGTATTTACCGACGTCATACAAACCGAGGTGACTAGACAGTGCGACCTTTCTAGAGCGTTCTGGACTAAATTAACGTATCAATGAAGTGAAATCCGCTCTGCGCGACTGAAAGAAAATTTTACTATAAAGATACGAGAATCATAATCATGATAGCTCAAACAAACATCGGATCGTTTCCTACGATTAACACATGCAATGCTCTCACAGGACAACACAACCACAATCGTAACAGAGTGGGGGCGGAGGAGAGGGGGAGAGAGATTAGTCAAGTTGGCATATGACGTAACCTGTAAATTTTAAAAGAAAAAAAAAAGCGTGTACTAGTAGCCGCCTCCAGCATTGTCTGGTCGCACCAATAGTACAGTGCGGATTGCATCCTAAAAGCTGTATGTAGTGTTGCAGTGGAAGAAGACAGACTAATTTGGAAAAGGCAACACCCAGGCAATGTTGTGGCGTAACTATTCGTTAATTTTAAACAAAGGCGTCGCACAAAGCCAAAACAATGCATTCAATTAGATTAGTTCCATGGGACGTAATTTTTCATCTCAATTCCGAGAAAGCTTTGTTGTGCTAATGCCAAGAAATTCCAGGCTGGTACGCTTGCATTAGTGTTTCCGATGATTCCCAAAATGTCGCATTTCGTTTGCTTGTCAATATATATAAATATAAATCCACCGACAAAGTTGACAGAAAGAAAGCATGTGCCGTTGGATTAATTCTGTTTCTTGGGGAACGTAACAGCAGAAATGTCAAGGATCAGGCTTCTGGAACAGCGTTTCGTGTAGTGCTTTTGGACGAGGATGCAGACAAAGATGAGGATTTCATCCCATAGTCTACCGTATTGTTTGCAGGTCACATGCGCTTTTCTTTTAGGAACATTCGGAGTTATACATATTTTAATCTTATCATTCTGATCCATTTCCAACCTCTCTAAGCAAACCTCTGATCAACACACACCCCCGCGCACACAAATAAAGACGGTCACACTGCGGTTCCCGCCAATAGTACGCTCTGTGGGCTCGTGTAGCGACAGGAATTCTAAAGAAATATAGCAGAGCAGCTATACGTTTGACGTCATAGCATCGCTAGTCTCACGACGCCGTGTACAAAGAGACGAAATTGATGTATTACTATACTCATCCAAAAGGCAAGCAGCCTCTTCCAGGGCTGAGTGTTTTGTTCCGCACAGCCTCTTCCAGGGTTGAGTGTTTTGTTCCACACAGTCTCTTCCAGGGCTGATTGTTTGATGAGAGTACGTAGTGGATCCAAAATTTGCACAACTGAATTAATTATTATACAAAACTTGAAGAGATACAACTCTGGATTACGAACTTATTGGCTACCTTCCTCTAATCTACCTGCATGCAAAGAACCTAGAAAGGTATATCACAAATTACGGACTCAGAAGCAGATCAACCGTTTGTTATTGTTGTTGTTGTTGTTGTTGTGTGAAAAGGCCATTTTCTTGTAAACGTGTGGACTAAATATGCTGAATAGTATAGCAAACCTATAGCAGCAAGGGTTTCATGTGAAAGGAAAACATAAAATAGAGGTTGAAAACCTTTAAATTAGATACACGGAACACGACGTTTCAGATCAAATATTCTTCTTCTGTTTGACATGGAGACACCGTAGCACAGAAAAGAACACACGATAGAAAGAAAAGACGACATCATGTATAGAAACAAATGACAATGACAAAACAAAACAAAACAAAACAAAAAAGAACACAAATAAACAAGCACACAACACGTAGCACAAAACGTAGTCTACATACATTCACGTCACTGCATACATTCGCATTTCCTGGTGCATGCATACACATATACATACACATAGACATAGACATACACACACACACACACACACACACACACACACACACACACACACACACACACACACACACACACACACACACACACACTAATCAGTGCATCGGTACATCAAGTATCAGCAGTGATGACAAGTCTGGCACCAACCACCCATCAGCCCGAGCATTCATCCCTAGGGGCGAATGTTCAAATCGCGCGGATGGTAAGTGCCAAGCCTGTCCGCGAAAACGCATTCTGTCATTTTGCCGTGGATGAAGTTAGATCTATTTTGCCAAATGATGCGTATGCTGAAATATTTGAGGCCATGAGGAGGTTTGCTGAAATATGACGTCCAACCTGGTTGTTGTATCCGAGGCGAAGCGATCGAGCATGCTCCTCGCAGCGTTCAGAGAGTGGGTGTGTACGTCATGTCTCCCACACATAAGAATAAGAGTATTTTATTATCTCGAAAAGAGAAATTCGGTTGTGGTGCACTTATAACAAATAGTACAAAGAAGACATGAAAACATTATGATCATTTTCTCCCTGCACTTACACAGCTACGAGTTCCAAATGGACAAAAGTAAACACTACAAAATCCTTCCACATAACTCTTACACATCTCAGACATAAACATCTTTTATGAACTGAACTGAGCGGCACTTATACATTCACGCCCACCTCTACATATGCATACATAATACGCGTGTTTCAACCTAGTCCTAACCCTCACTACTTATTATACAAACGTCTCAGTACATTATTACACATTGTTACACAAGCTTCGTAATTAAAAACTACCTTAGTAAAATAATTAGTGGGTAAACGCTCAGTAACAACAATCCCAATATGTCCATGTTCACCACCAAGTAAAACACAATATAATCACTTCTCTAAAATCAACAAGCTCCATTCCTACTAATTGTACAGGTAAAGGAGGATAGGGGGAGGAGTTAGGTTTCGGTATGCGTGGATGTACCTACAGATTGCTTAGAGTGATGGATTTGTGGATGAAAATGTGCTGTAGTCTGAGTGTCCTAGCTTTGTGCGTGCGGAGTCTGCGGCCAGAGCGGAGGAGTTAGTAGAGGTGGGCAAGGACATGGGATCTGTCTGAGGCTATCCGCCTACCCTTTCTCACCACACACTGTTCATACACGGACTCCACACTGGCTTTCCGACTGCCAATCACTTTGCTGCAGATGTTTACCAATCGTGCCAGGGTGTTCTTGTTCTTCACACTCAGACCTCCATACCAGCACACAGAACCGAAAGTGATGACAGACTCAATAAAAGAGCAGTAGAAAGTTTGAAGGACAGAGGGGTTCACATTCAGCTTCCTGAGTTTCTGGAGGCAGCAGATGCGTGACTGACATTTCTTGTGTATGAGGGTGGTGTTTGCGTTAAAGGACAACTTATCATCTATAACTGTTCCAAGATACTCATACTCAGTCACACGCTCAACAGACACATCATCAATCATCAAAACGGGGACAGGGGGCGGGTTTCTTCGAAAGTCTATCAGTAATTGCTTGGTCTTACTCACATTTAGGTCTAGAAAATTATCTTTACACCAAACACTAAAACGTTCTACTTCTGCAATGTAAGTCGCATCATTATTGGAGAGATCTTCTAAGGCAGTGTCATCCGAGTTTATAAGATGGGTAGAGTCAGTGTCACTACAATCATTAGTGTTGAGTGTGAACAGCACAGTGGAGAGAACTGTACCTTGAGGGGCGCCTATGGAAGCGGACCTAAGGGATGAGAGAGTTGTTTGAAAGCGAACTGACTGGGTCCTATTTACAAGGAAGTTGACAATCCATAGAATAAGCCTTGGAGTTACATTGTAACAGATAAGTTTTTGAGCTATGAGATAGGTTGTATAGTGTTGAAGGCTGAAGAAAAGTCTATAAAAAGAATGCGTACAAAAGAGCCAGGTTTTTCTAAATGTGTGTATGAATGGTGCAGGAGTGTGAGTGTGGCGTCGTCTGTACATCTGTTTTGCTTGTATGCAAACTGGAAAGGATCTTGATAGGGCTTGATCTGATCGAAAAGTCTAGAAAGGACAACACGCTCAAAGCACTTCATTACTATAGAGGTGAGAGCTACAGGGCGATAGTAATTGAGTGTCCTGGGCTTGTTGTTCTTGGGGACAGGGCAGACAGTAGATGTTTTCCAGAGCCTAGGTACAGTGCAATCCCTCAGAGACCAGCTAAACAAACGGCTATAAACAACAGACAACTGACTGGCACATACTCTCAAAACTCTACCGCAAATATTATCAGGGCCTACTGCTTTCTTAACATTCAGTTTGCTAAAAAGCTTCCCAACCGCCTTGCCATGGATCTCAAAGTCTTCCTCGACATTGCCTGCCACATTTACTTTAAGCTGGGAAATCAAGCTATCTAATTCATCCTTCAGATCATCTTTCTCAAATCTACAATAGAACGCATTAAGTGTTTCAGAAAATTCAGTTTGTTCTTTCATTGGCATGCTACTGCTACTGCATTTTGATTTAACGTGGCCTGATACAGTTTTAAGTCCTTTCCATGCATCTGCTAAACTACCTGATTCAAACTGTGTCTCTACTTTCTCTTTATACTTTTTCTTAGCGTCTAAAATCTGCTTCCTCAATTTATTCTGTACTGCTTTCCTTTCTACTTTGTCTCCAGTCTGAAATGCAGCCTTTTTTCTCATTCAGTGTGGCTTTGAGAGACTTTGAAATCCATGGTTTTTTGTTGGGATACAATTTCACTGTCTTAAATGGAATAATCATATCTTTACAGAAATTCACATAATCAGAAGTTACTTCAGTAGCTTCGTCTACACTAACACTAGAATCAAGAAACACGTCCCAATCTGTACATTGAAAACACCCCTGCAACTGTTCTACACTATCCTTACACCACACCTTAATTAACTTCTTCACTATGGGCTCTGTCTGGATTTTGGATTTGTATGCTGGGAAAAAGAAAACACACCATTGTGGTGAGAGTTACCTACGGGAGGGAGGACAAACGATCGGTATGCATTGGGGACGTTTCCATACACTAAATTAACGTTTTGTTTTTGCGAGTGGGAACAGTCACGTACTCGTGAAAAGTCGGTAAGCTTGTGCGTAAGTCACAGTCGTTAAAGTCACCTGCAATAAAGTTGGGGGCGTATACAGCATATTTGGGCAGTGTGAACATGAGATGACATAGACAATATCTGATGACTGGCATGTGAATGATCGGTGGACAATGAAAGATGACAGGGGTCCGGTGATGACGGGGGATGTGCTGATGTACGGACATGCTTTGCAGTGTGGTTGCTGACAAGGGTATGTGCCAGGTGGTAAGGTGTTAGATGAGCGAACTGTGAACAAGATGATCGCGTAGGTTTGTGTCACGTTTGTAAGCGACCAGCGGCGGCTCAGGAAATATACCTTTCAATGCTGTGTCATTCTGAATGATGGGGAAGTTTCTGATGAAAATGTTTTTGATGGTGATGTTGTGAGGATGATACGTGATATACGGGACCGGCCGGTCCACTGCAGCACTGTGAGTTTATGTTTTTCCCCCACAAAGCTTTACTTCTGCTTGTGGCCTCAACTTTAGAACGAGCGGTGTTGACGATGTCTTGCGGGTATCCATGGTGTTCCGAGCTTAATATAGAAAGCGTTTTTAAAATATCTTTATCGTTGTTTTTTATTACGAGAAACAGCAAATGGTGTTATTGATTTTACATCTCGGTGAAGCAAACCGGCGTTTAGTTTTGAACTTGAAAAACTAGTAGAAATGAAACAAAACCAAAATAAATTGATGAAGCAGATTATTGACATAAAAAGTATAAAGAGAAATTAGAGACACAGTTTGAATCAGGTAGCATAGCAGCTGAATGGAAAGAACTTAAAACTTTATCAGGACACGTTAAATCAAATTTAGTAGTAGTAACATGCCAGTAAAAGAACAAACTGAATTTTCTGAAAAACATAATGAGTTTTATTGTAGATTTAAGAAAGATAATTTGAAGGATGACTTAGATAGCATGATTTCCCAGCTTAAAGTAAATGTGATGAAACTCTATGCTCACGCATAGGGTTCACACAGTAGGTTTAATACAGTACAGTTTCGTTAGCAGTTTGTATTGTGACAACTATTTTGTGAGGCACGAGACCCACGTGGAATCTTAAAGGATCGTTTAGCACGGGGAGTTTTAATGAGTTAGGCGAGAGCTCATTCTGGCAGAGATGTAGAAACGTTAGTACGGGGCTTTACTGGCAGTGGGGATAGACGTGTGTGAGATACCTTAGCCCGTATTCCAAGACTCTGAAACCTAGAATTGAGGTATGTTTCTATATGTATTATTGATAGTTGCTTAGTTAAAGACGGTATGCTTAGGTAAGCGTAATTTGGTTGTAGAGCGTTGTTCGGTTTGGTTCAGTTATGTTGGTTTGGAATTCATTGAGGTAAACAGTGTTTCGTATATAGTTATTTACCGAGATGGATAACTAATGAATGTGAGGGGTGTATGCCTGAGTCGTTATGGAGATAATACGTGCTTAAGTATAGTCTTTCCCAGCGTATGGGATAACGTATAGCGAGAGTGTTAGGTTATTGTCCGTTTCAAGGTAGTGACAGAGTTATGGGGTGTTACGAAAGTAGTCGGGTTATGGAGCACGTGTGTGTGTGTGTGTGTGTGTGTGTGTGTGTGTGTGTGTGTGTGTGTGTGTGTGTGTGTGTGTGTGTGTGTGTGTGTGTGTGAATGAAAGGGATTCGTATCAACCAGGTAACGTAATGTATGTCATATTATCCAATATGTGTGTGTGTTTAGCAAGCGTTACGAGTTAGGACTTTATTAGTGTTCAGTGTGCTTGTCGGAGTTGGAGCGACGGACGCGGAGACGTCAGAAACCAGGGACCTAATGCGAGGTCATCTCTCCATCTCTTCACTCGGGGAGTGAGCGACCGGTGCCGAGACACTTGGGTCACAGCGAAGATACAGTACGAGTAACGAGGACGTCCACGGTACGAGAGACGGGACGACTCGGGAGCGTACGAAGGACTGGCACGCCTAGACGTGAAAGGACTGAACGTAACCAGGCGAGAACACCAAACAGGTTGGAGTGTGAGAGACTACTACCTAGCCTGGCCTTGATATTGTGTATGTGTATGTGATGTTTGGATGCTGGTAGTGGGGCAGGTGTAGTGTAAATAGTTTGACAGTCTTTTAAGCGTTTCTTCTATTTATTGTGTATAAAAGTTGCGTTAGAAAGGAAGCCCGTGAGTTGTATTTTACCGCATGAATGCGCCCGTCTGAGTCAGTGGCGGTGTATGCGTCTGTTGTGCGAGAGTCTGTGTGTGCCACAGGGGGCAAGTCTGCGTGCGTTACAGTGGTGACTCTGTGTTAGCGGTTGGATAGAGTAGCTGCGGGCGATAATAAGTAGGTTTTAGAATAAGGTTTTATTGCTATGTGCGTTTTGGTTGTTATGTTAGATTCCCCTCTCCGATTCCAGGCGGTAAGATCCGTCGTTTCTGTAGTTTTCTGGATCTTACGAGGAGTTAGTACTTGTTTCTTCCTTTTGTATAGGTAGTATTATTTTTCCTTGCTCTTCTTTCTATCTTTCTTTATTTTTCGATCCATCTGGACGTCTTTAAGTAAGGCACTGTTTCTATTGCGTAAGGTGATATTTTAGTGGACCTTCGTTTTAAGTTTTGCCGTTGATTTGTGTGTGTTTTTGCTTTTTTTTTTTGTTGTTTTTTTGTTTACGTTTTCACATTTTTTGGAAAGTGGTAATTGTATAATGGTAATAATAATAATAATAATAATAATAATAATAATAATAATAATAATAATAATAATGAGTATTTATATAGCGCTTAATCTTACTCAAAAGCTCTAAGCGCTTTACAATCTGTACACAAAAATAAAAATACAATGACATATGCACATAACAAACAAAGCAAATAATGATGGAGTCGGACCAGGTGAATGTATATATTAATCAAGGGGAGAGGCTAGGCCTTAGGGAGGACAAGCTGTTTGAGTACGTTGAGAAATGTAAAATTAGGGAGGACAGGGAGAGAGAAAGAGTCCTTAGGAAGGAGGTATTGGAAATTCAGAGGGAGAGAGAAGAGAAAGAGAGAGTACTTAAGGAAAAGGAACTAGCGTTTCAGAGAGAGAAAAGACGAGAAGTCTCTAGCGTTTCAGAGAGAGAAAGACGAGAGGGAACAAGCTTTAAGAAAGAAATAACTAGAGAATCAGAGAGAGAAAGAAGAGAAAGATAGGGAGTCGAAAGAGAGTGATAGGGAGGTGCAGTTGCAGTTAGCTCGAGATGCGGGGTCTAGAGCAGCTCCAGATAGTGATTCAGTAGGCCGGGGCATACGTAATTTCCCTAGACTGCCAATGTTTAAGTTAGTTAGTTATTTGGGTTTAACGCCGAGCAGGCGACTAAGGCCATCTCACGGCGGGATGGGTAAAAATCTGGTCAGCCAGACTAAAAGCAAGGTCTTAAGACAAGATGTAAATATAGATTAAAAATCTCAGGCTAAAATGTCGCACATGTCTTTAAAAGAAATGTCTACAGACTCTCAAAAAGGGCAAATAAAAAAGATTCACATAGTCTATGAATGCTCAAATCTTGTTAAAAATATTGCATGCTCGCAAGAAATTGAAGATTTTGTCCGGGGGAACATCCCGGAACAAAACCTTCAAGGAGTCTGCTGTAAAGTGTTTATATCTGGTGTCAATTAGGTCAGCACAATACAGCAAAAAGTGTCGAACAGAAAACTGCTCATCACAGGCAAAACACCATGGACGCTCATCCTGTTTAAGTAAGTAAGAGTGCGTAACATACGTGTGCCCGATGTGGAGCCGAGCAAGGACAGTCTCCTCACGGCGGCTGCCGCAGCGGAAAGGTAGACTGTCAGACAACTTAGGAAGAGCTTCATGAAGCTTGTTCCCTTCCTCTTTGTCCCACTCGAACTGCCACTCGCGGGCCACGTACGCACTAATCACAGGTTTAAAATCACTATAGACAGTCTGTGTGTCAGGGACAGGGTCACTGCGGGCACTGTTGGCAGCAGAATCTGCGATTCTGTTGCCTTCGATGCCCACATGGCCTGGGACCCAAATAAAAATGATGTCATAATATTCCTTCATCAAGTCCGCGTAGAGCTCTCTAATCTGCACCAGCAGTGGATGGTCTGTTCCCGCGCCCTGAAGGGCCTGCAGGGCAGAAAGAGTCAGACAGAATCAGGAAGTTCCTTTCCCGAGACTGATAGGCATGCTTGAGTGCTAGCAGAATGGCCTGCAGTTCTGCACTAAATACAGAGAAATGGTCAGGGAGACGGAGCTTAAATGGGCGTCTAGGATGGCGAGAGGACACTGCAGCCGCAGCCACTCTTCCATCCTCAGACTTGGACCCATCCGTGTAAAGACGACAATAACCAGGAAAAATTGAAAGGAGTTCATTGAGGCTCTGTTGGTATATGGCTGGTGGAGTACAATCCTTCTTGTGGGCAGTCAAGTCCAGCAAGATGTCAGGAACTGGTAGTAGCCAGGGTGGAGTGACGTGTTGCAGAGATTCCGAAACTTTGTCCAGGTCCACTCCGGCCGCCTGCAGATGAGGTCGGACACGGAAGGAAAGTGGACGGACAGCTCCCGGATGGGCATCGTAAATCTCTGCAAACGACGGGTTAAAAACACAATCATAGGCAGGATTTTCTGGATGGGCCTTCAGCTTCAGAACGTAGCTGAGCATGAGGCGGATGCGGCGGAGCCTGAGAGAAGGCTCCCCTGCCTCTGCATACAGACTAGGAACTGGAGATGTCCTGAAGGCTCCCAGACATATGCGCAGACCTTGATGGTGAATTGTGTTCAGACGCTGCAGAACAGACTTGGAAGCCGAGCCATATACCACAGAGCCGTAATCCAGTTTGGACCGAACAAGGGCCCGGTACAGTCGAAGTAAGACGATGCGGTCTGCACCCCAGTCAGTACGACCAACGACACGAAGAATGTCGAGGGCCTTCCAACAAGAGGTTCTAAGGTAGTTAACATGGTTGCAGAAGGTCACTCTTTTGTCAAAGATGACCCCCAAAAACTTTGCCTCTTCGGCCACCTTAATTGGCACACCAGCAATGCTCAGGCTAGGTTTTGGAAAAAATTTCGTCTGGTTAGTAAAATGCACACAGACTGTCTTGGAGGGCGAGAATCTGAATCCATTGAGAGACACCCACCCCTGGATTCGATCAACACACAGCTGCAAGCGCCTCTCAAGGGACGCAAGTCCTCGACCTCGTGCACACAAAGCAAAGTCATCCACAAACAAAGAGCATTCAGAATCATCCTTGACGGCCTTTACAATGTTATTTATTTTAATGCTAAATAAAACAGGAGATAGAATACTGCCCTGCGGGACACCCATCTCCTGTTCAAAGGAGTCGGAGAGGGTGGAGCCCACACGGACATGGAACGACCTGTTGGATAAAAAATTGTGAATAAAAACGGGCAGATGCCCTTTAAAACCCATGTCCGACAAATCAGACATTATACCATGCTTCTAGGTAGTGTCATATGCCTTTTCAAGATCAAAGAAAATTGCATAGACATGCTGCTTGTTGACAAAAGCATCTCGGATAAAAGACTCAAAGCGGACTAGATGGTCAGTTGTACTACGGAAGCGCCGGAAACCGCACTGGAGGTCTGTGATGAGACCCTGTGACTCAAGATGCCACACCAGTCGGGCGTTGACCAAGCGTTCCATAGTTTTACATAAACATGATGTCAAAGCTATTGGCCGGTAGTTGCCCGGGTCGGAAGGATCCTTACCCGGCTTGGGAATTGGCACAACCACAGCCTGGCGCCAAGATGGCGGAAAATGACCGGTTATCCAGATATGGTTAAAGGCCTTGAGAAGTACAAGGAGTGAATCCTCAGGCAGATGTGTTATGAGCTGATAATGGATGGTATCTAATCCAGCAGCAGAGTCAGTACATTTCTGCAAGGCTTGCTGCAATTCTGAAAACGTAAAAGGGGCATTATAGTCTTCCAAGTTATCCGATATAAAATCACAAGCACAAGATTCTCGCTTCTCCTTCTCTCTCTGGAAGAAAGGTGAATAATGCTCTGTTGAAGAATTATGGGCAATGGTGGAGGCAAGCAAATTGGCCACAGCCTTTTTATCTGTGACCAAACTGGCACCATCTCTAAGATGGCCGACAGAAGCCGAGCCACCCCTGCCCCTAATTCTTCGAACAGCCTTCCAGACTTTTTGGGACGGAGTCCTAGAAGATAAAGATGAGACGAAGCGTCTCCAGGAAGCACGGCGTTCACGTTTAAAAATGTAACGGGCTTTCGCCCGCTGTCTTTTAAAGGTTAAAATATTTGCTTGCGACGGATTACGAAAAGCACGTCGCTGAGCAGATTTGCGCATTGTTTGGGCCTTGCGGCACTCTTCATTGAACCATGGTACTCTCGGCTTCCGAGGGAGTGATGTGGAAGTTCTAGGGATGGTTTCACCTGCAACCTCCAACAAAATAGAAGTAAAACAAGAAACAGGTTCTTCAGCTGACATGACCACCTCCTCTGTAAGACGAGACTGACAGAGAGAGGCAAACAGAGACCAGTTAGCTTTCTTGAGATTCCAGCGCCCCACCGGCGAATCCTCCTCACAGCTGACCGATGACAGGACTACTGGGAAGTGGTCACTACCACACAGGTCGTCGTGAACCTTCCAGTCAAAGTCCAGCATGAGAGAAGGATCACACACAGTGAGGTCTAGAACAGAACTAGATCCGGAACCTGAGTTAGAGTATGTAGGTGAGCCATCGTTAAAGACACATAGGTTAAGTTGAGAAAAAACATCTTCTAACATCTGACCTCTGCCATCATAGTGGTCACTACCCCAAAGGTGAGCATGACCGTTAAAATCCCCCATGAGAATAAAGGGAGGGGGCAGTTGATCTACTAAGTTAAAAATATCATTGCTACAGACCCGCAGTGATGGTGGCAGGTAAATACTACATATGGTTATGGTCTTTTTTAAGGTAACCCGAGCAGCGACAGCCTGAAGACAGGTGTCGATGCTAACGGGGCTACATAAAATTTGGCTACTAATGAGAAGAGCCGCTCCACCCGAGCCCCTCTCCGAATCAGAGCCTTTATGTATAACATTAAAACCATTAAAAGACACAGGGTCAGAAGTCTTCAGGTAAGTCTCCTGAAGAGATATTACTGAGGGGTTATAGAACTTGACTAAAAGACGTAATTCCTCAAAGTTAGCTCGAAAACCACGACAATTCCACTGAAGCAAAGAGTCCATGATTAAGTCTTATCTGGGGGTAAGGAGTTTTTCCCCCCTTTTTCCTTTACCTTGGAAGGAGTTGAAGAAACAGAGGGGGGCCGGCTTCCGGGCCTCCTCTGGTTCCTCGGAGAAGAAGGGGGTGGAGCTGCCGCAGCATCAGCAACAACAACTTCCACTCCCTCCATCCGCTCCTCCAGTGCAGCATATTTGTTTTGAAGGGGGACATCTGTGTTCCCCTTCTGGGCCCGTGCGCACAGCGGTCCCATAGATTTCTTAGACTTCTGGTCCTGGGCAGCGTTCCTGCCGCTAGAGTTAGCGGCCTTAGAAGGCTGACCAGAGCCAGAAGCCTTTGGAGTTGACTGACTAACAGGTTTGGGTGGGGGCTGAGGCTTAGGGGCAACAGAAGGCGGCACAACCGGACCGGCAGTGTCCGCCTTCTGCGTTCCCTGGCTCCTTGTCACCACCGGAGGAGGGTTACTCTCCAGGGGCGAGAGGAGCCGAGGCTCCGCCCCCAACCAAGAAGTTGGGGTCTGACATAAAAAGTCTTTGGTGGGGCGCTTGCCTGCCACCGCTGCACTAAAAGTATACACTGAGGTGTTAGAGGTTGGGGCAGCCGCAGCTGCACCAGGGCCTTCAACCAGTTTTTTGGCATCCAGAAAGGACAGCCCCTTCTCCACACGCACCTGCTGAATCTTGCACTCGGATATCCAACGAGGGCATTTCTTATCCGAAGCCATATGCGCCCCCTGGCAATTCACACACAGGGGGGTGGCTGTGCAGGACTCAGCAGAGTGTCCGGGCCTAGTCCAACGGGCGCATGAAGCCTCTGCCTGACGGCATGTCTTCTGCCCATGGCCATACTTTTGGCACTTAAAGCACCGGAGGGGAAGAGGGACGTACTTTTTCACTCTCAGGGAGTAGTAACCTCCCCAGATGGTAGTAGGAGGGGTGGGGGTGCCAAACGTCAGGATGATGGTAGGGAGACGGATCTCCCCACCACCTCGCTTGGAAGCGAAGCGCCTGACGCAAGTCACCCCCTGAGACTTAAGGTTCCTTACAAGTTCATCTTCTGACAGTTCTGCCAAAGCTTGATCTTTGATTACGCCTCTTGACGAATTCATAGTTTTGTGGGGTGTGACTTCCACAGAGTGTCTCCGATGGAAGAGAGCCCCAGTAGCCCGCTGGAGTGTGCCCGAGTACGGCACTCCACCAGCAAGTCACCAGACCTGAGGCGCTGGGCGTCAGGCCTGCCAACACGGCTCCTGAGGGTCTCCCCCACCAGAAAAGGATGCAGCTTGGTAACTGGTTTCTCCTTCACCTTGCTATGGACAATGAGGAAGCGAGGCCATACGGCCGACGCCTGAGGTGTCGCTTCCTCACAGTCTGAATCACTGTCGTGTTCAATGTCGGCGTCTATGTGCCGTTTCTGTGCTAGTTTTGGTTTTTTGGTTTTATCCATATTATATTAGTAGAGATATTCATCCCCCGGGGGTCTCCGCCCGCCACCGAGATCAACAAGGGAAAGTGCAACTGTCGGCGGGTCTCCAGCCGACGCACAATGGAGACTGCCCGAAAGATATACTCAAGGGGGTAAGCCCGATTGAACCGTTTGAGCCACCGCCTTCTATCACACCGTTGAATGCAGGGGAATACTGGCGTAAAGCACCTAATCAGCAGCAGAAGCTATAGCATGGTGCTCCGTATAGCAACCCGCATGTCAACAGTGGGATAGGGCTCAACGTGACAAGAGCCGATTGACTAGGCCGGTACGACTAGCCTCCCGTTTAGGTAGAAGTCAAGGCCGAAGTGGAGTGTTGGCACCAGTGAGCCGCAGCCCAAAGGGAACCTCAGCCACCAGGATCCTCTTCTCCCCCGACACGGGTCTCCAAGCACGGCAAACACTTGGGATCCAAAGGACCAAAAAAGTCACGAGTATTTTTAAGGACCAATCCAACATGGTACGACCTAGGTTAGCACAGCTCCTTAAAAACCGGACCAGTGAAAAGGCTGAACAACATATCTGCTGACATCAAGTCCTAATCCTGGACAAAGATGGCACCCGTCCGCTAGCCCACTCAGTCAGGGACTGAGCGGACTACCCACCTACGCCACGTGGAGGCCGGTGCCGGGTAGGCGCCAATGTTTAAGGAGTCTGTGGACTCTATTGACGCTTTTCTGTGTCGTTTCGAGTCTCACGCGCAGGCGTTGTGTTGGCCTTCTGCCAGCTGGCCCGTGTTGCTGTCATTGGTGTTAGAATGTCAGTCTTTGAGTCTTTTCCATAGCCTGAATGTTTCGGGGAACGTAAATTACGAGACTTTGAAGGAGTGTCTCTTACAGAAGTTCCAGTGTACCGCGGAGGGTTTCAGAGAGCGCTTGAGAGCTTGTCGGCCAGAGACAGGGGAATCGTTTGTGTCGTTTGGCAAGCGATTGTCCCATTTGCTCGTGTGTTGGTTCAAACTGTCCAAGATCGACCACACATACGAGGCTTTGTTTGATCTCGTATTGGCGGAACAGTTCTTTGGTAGCGTTTCCAAGAATCTAGCGGTATTCTTGAGGGAGCGTAACCACAAGAGTACAGAAGAGTTTGTTCAAAACGCAGAGGCATTTCGGCTGGCACATCCGACGAAAAACCCAGCGCATAGGACCGAGTTGCCGCCAGTCGGGTTGCTCGCCGCTAACACGACTGGGGAATATGGGGGCGTCAATACTTTGCGTGGAGCCCAACTGTTGAACGGTAGGGGTAGTTTGCGTTTCCGACGGGGGGGGGGGGGGGGGATAGAGGTAACAGCAATGGTGGTCGCGATCCTTACACGAGGCGAAAAATCTGGACGTGGGTACAGACGGGGTCGTATTGCGAATTCGGACACTCAGTGTTTTGCGTGTCATGAGTACATTTTAGTCGTGACTGTCCTAACAGTAGTTCAGGGGCTCAGTGTTTCACCTGTCAGGGGGACGGCCATCTGGCTCATCAATGTCCTAGCGATACTGGTATGGTGGAGGGGGCGGAGCAGCCCACCCACATGGCCAGTTTTGCAGTCCCAGTCGGGGAGGAACCACAGCTAGGCGGAGTGTGTTCAGCTGAGGGAGTTGGTTGCCTACCGCTGGTGGACGGTGTTGTGAATGGATGTCTCGCTTCTATTCTCAGTGACTTAGGTACAACGACCGCAGGGGTCAGACGTAGCCTTGTTAAGAACGATCAGTACACGGGGGAGACGCAAAAAGTAATTTCATTGGGAGGGAAGGTAGAAGTTTTTCCTTTGGATAAGATAGAGATTGACACGGAGTTTTTCTCAGGTGATCTGATTTCTTGTGACATCGACGAGCCAGAAGCTGATTTAGTTCTTGGTAACATGAAGGATGTGCAGCCAGTCCTCGGTAGGGTCGGCGCGATTAAGCGAGCTCACGTTCCTCGCGGTTCAGTCACATGAGGCGCGACGAGAGCTTGAAGCAGGCAAAATTGTTTTCAGAGGGACCGTGTTATTGCCGTCCGGAGTCAGGGGATCGGTCCGCGGGTATGGCCCACCAGTCGGGCTGGCCAGAGATGGCATAGTTCTGTTGCGGACAGAAATGCCGCTTACCGCCTCGTCTTTGGGTAGGTCGGAGACTGTTGAGATTCGCAATAGTGTGGGCCGGCGTTGGATCGTTTTCATTTCTGGTGGTTATTAGCGCGTTAGTTCTGTCTTCACGTTCGCTGTGCAATCCGAGGGTGTACATTGGGGTTTAAGGCTGTGGTTAGTTTTTTGTTTGTGATAGGATAGTGTATTGCGTCCAGTTGTCTTAAAAAGAAACTCGGTCGTTTCTTTTTTTTTTTTTGTCCCCGAGGAAGGGGGAATTGTGGTGAAACTCTATGCTCACGCATAGGGTTCACACAGTAGGTTTAATACGGTACAGTTTCGTTAGCAGTATGTCTTGTGACAACTATTTTGTGAGGCAAGAGATCCACGTGGAATCTTAAAGGAACGTTTAGCACGGGGAGTTTTAGTGAGTTAGGCGAGAGCTCAGTCTAGCAGAGATGTAGAAACATTAGTACGGGGCTTTACTGGCAGTGAGGACAGACGTGTGTGAGATACCTTAGCCCGTATTCCAAGGCTCTGAAACCTAGAATTCAAGTATGTTTCTATACGTATTATTGATGGTTACTGCGTTAAAGATAGTATGCGTTAATAGGAGTTAATTCGGTTGTATAGTGTTGACTGGTTTGGTTCAGTATGTTGGTTTTGAATTCATTGAGGTAACCGGTGTTTTTCATATACAGTTATTTACCGAGATGGATAACTAAGGAATGTGAGCGGTGTATGCCTAATTCGTTATGAAGGTAGTACGCGGTTACGTATATTGTTTTCCAGTGTATAGGAGAACTTATAGCGAGAGTATTAGGTTATAGTATGTTTCATTGTAGTGACAGAGTTATGGGGTGTTAAGAAAGTAGTTCAGGTTTTTAGGCACGTGTGTGTAGATAACGTTTGAGTGATTGGTATCAGCCAGGTTACGTAATGTATCTCATATTATCCAATATGTGTGTATGTGTTTAGCAAGTGTTACGATTTAGGACTTTATTATTGTTCAGAGTGCTTGTCCGAGTTGGAGCGACGGTCGCCGAGACGTCATTAACCAGGGACCTAATGCGAGGTCATCTCTCCATCTCTTCACTCAGAGAGTGAGCGACCGGTGCCGAGACACTTGGGTCACAGAGAGGACTGCGCTATACGGTACGAGCTACGAGTACGTCCACAGTACGAGATACGGGACGACTCGGGAGCGTATGAAGAAGGACTTGCATGCCTAGACGTGAAAAGGACTGAACGTAACCATGCGAGAACACCAAAACAGGTTGGAGTGTGAGAGACTACTACCTAGCCTGGCATTGATATTGTGTATGTCGATGTGATGTTGATTTTAAGGGGTTAGCTCTGTCATTGTTTTAATGGTGTCGCAGTTCTGTCATTATCTCCATCTCTAAAGAATCAATGATTCTAGTTTCGGTGAGACTTTAACCACGATGAACGAACGAACGACACAGAAAATGATGATCGTAACTGTTCTTGGTCATCGCAAAATACATAACATTGGCACATGGATCACCAAAAGTTTGCGTACTGCGCATTGTTAACAAACTAACAAGAGTTCGTGGACAGTCAAAATACACATGTATGAAAAAAAGCCACAGGCACAGTCCCAAACAAATGCTTAGAAGTAAAAATATAGCGGTGTCAAATACACACGTTTATCTAGGAATAGAATCAGAAATGAACTGTCAATCACAAGAATTAATGGCACGACGAAAAACCACCGATCATTGTTGTTGTTTTGTTGTTGTTGTTGTTGTTGTTGTTGTAAACTTGTTGTTTTTTAAACAATGAACTAAAAAAAATGTTTGTTGACTGATATATCCCTGGATAAATGGCTGAAGCAGCTGCGCCAGAACGCGCATTAACCTGCGAGTCGTTGCCTCCGGGGATAGCTGTAGGGGTCTCCAACCCCCTGACAGGGGTACTAGCGGTTTTAGGAGTGGCCAGAGCCTGGAGAGAGCTGTTGATTCTCGAGTTGTCCTGAGGCGGGGGCGGCATGCGTGCAAACTCTTCCTCCGTCACTGTAAATGGCTTGGCGTGACCTGGCTGAGCACAGTACGCAGAGGGATGGCCAGGGTGAGCACGGCTGGACATGGAGTGGCTGGGGCTGGTGTGGTTTGCAGGCAAATGGCTGGCCTGGGAACTAGGTGATAGAGGGTGGCTGGTAGAGGGCAATTTGTCTGTGAGTGGTGTTCGGAAAGGCTGGGTTGGGAGTAGTGGACGTGCGTAAACTTTGGCCCTCTGCCACTGCCCGACTAGTTGTGTGTGTGTGTGTGTGTGTGTGTGTGTGTGTGTGTGTGTGTGTGTGTGTGTGTGTGTGTGTGTGTGTGTGTGTGTGTTGCTGAAACCAGTCATTCTGCTGTTGATGCTGCTGTTTGCAGTGATCTTCGAGATTAAGAGAAAGAGAGAGAGAGAGAGAGAGAGAGAGAGAGAGAGAGAGAGAGAGAGAGAGAGAGAGAGAGAGAGAGAGACTCAGACTCAGACAGTATATTGTTCAGACAAAATGTCCATACAATGGAGTGAGACATTACATAATTTATAATTCAGGTGTATATAAGGCGATGTTTATATCAACACACACACACACACACACACACACACACACACACACACACACACACACACACACACACACACACACACACACACACACATTTCCATTCGATCTACGCCAGCACATAATAGCCACTTTTGACCTACATGTAAAATGCGGTATCCAAATCCAGGCCACAGCCGTGTACTACACAGACTAGGTCGGAGTAAGAACCACAGTTTGCACGTGGAATCATACAAGCATGCTGCTACGGAGTTTAAAAGCATGAAATACGAATCTTGCTAAATCGGCAATAGACTGCGGGTTGGTAGTGTCTAGGATACGCAATTCTTTCTTTTTGAGTTCCATAAGGTCAAACTTACATAGGTATTTTTCACGCAGTTCATCATAGAATGGACAATAAAACATAAAGTGAACTTCACCTTCCACAGCCTTGGCACACAATGGACACACTTTCGTTACAGCATTGGGAGTACTATATCTTTGTTTGTTACTTTGCAATTCGGTTATGCCAAGTCTAAATTTAATGTATAGATTTTTGACATAGGTTGGCTTAACCAGTTCAAAATAATTTTCTTGGGCAAGTGTATGTTTAAAACTACGATACACAGTAAAACGTTCACTCTCAGAAAGCTTAGATGTCCTGTTTTGTTTGGCACAATCAACCATCCTTTGTTTAAACTTGTTTATAAAAGCATTCCTGTTTCCAACACCTTGTGAATTCCATACATGACCAAACCCATTTCGAAAAAGCAAATTCTTTTTCTTTGACACCATGTTTCTTTCCCTTTATCGTCTAAATCCTTAAGCATATGATAAGCCATATTTGAAAATATAGTAACAGGTAAAGCGCACAGTCGAAGCCAGTAGGAAACACATCTTACTGACGTTAATACTGACAGGGGATATCGACCAAGTTCACCATAAACCATCAGGTTCGGTGTGCGGAAGTTAACATTAAGAAAACGTTTACATGCAAATGTATGGACTCTTTCAATTTCGGCACACTCGTTTATACCCCAAATTTCAGAGGCATACAACAGAATTGGGACAACCTGCGCATCAAACAGCTTGAAAAAAAACATCAGGACTAGCGCAGTTAATTTTTCTTCAACATACAGAAAATATCGATTACACATTGTTTTGCCTTAGTCACTAAGTCATCAACGGATGTGTTTAAACTCAAACGTGTGGTAAAGTTTAACCCAAGGTACTTATACATATTGACAACTTCTACCCTCGTTCCCCCGTAAATCCATTGTTCATATTTTGACAAATACCCACCATTTCGAAACACAATTATTTTTGTCTTGTCTAGGTTAACAGACAAACCAAGTTTAGATGCTTCTTTGTATAAATTGTTCAGCTGAGTCTGAAGGCCATTGGGGGTTGATGAAAACAAAGCAATGTCATCTCCAAACACCAACAAAAACAGTTCTGCTGCATCGGCTTTTAGTTGGAAACCATGTTTACCATTTTCAATAACGTACACAGCAAGCTCGTTAATCAAAAAGGAGAACAATGTCGGCGATGCTAAACATCCTTGTTTTAAACCTTGGAAACACTCAAAAAATGCTGTACAATTCAGGCTGTCTCTAACACAAAATGTCACTGAGTCATACATTGCCTTCATAGCTGAAAGCATTTTGCCGCGCACTCCAACCTTCAGCAGAATATTCCAAAGCACACCTCTTTTAACAGTATCAAAGGCTTTGCGGAAGTCAACAAAAGCCACATAAACTTTCTTATTTTGTAGAAGTTGTTTTTGAACAATAGCATAAAGTGTAAATATATGGTCCACAGTAGAATAGAATGTCCTAAACCCGGCTTGTGTTTCAGACAGAATATTGTGTTCCTCAGCCCAGTCTGTTAACCTTCTGTTCAAAATGTAGGTATACAGTTTACTAACACAGCTAATCAGAGCAATACCACGAAGATTATCTGGATTATTTACATCTCCTTTCTTGTGGAGTGGGAAAATAACAGCTTTAGACCATTCGATGGGGAACAACCCTTTGTTGAATAAAGCATTAAAATACTTAGTGAGAAAGGAGATGATAGCTGGGTTGGAGACTTTAAGAACTTCATTTATAATTCCATCAGGCCCGGGGGCCTTTCCTGCTTTGGCATGTTTTAAGCAACAACAACTTCTGCTTCTTCTATGTTGGTATCTAGGTCATGAAATAAGGCTTCGTCAGACTCAAGAGTCTTCTGAAAAACATACATCATCATTATTCTCTTGCTGTGTTATGTTTTCATTTAGAATGCTAGAGAAGTGATCAAACCACTGCTTCTTTGTTATATTGTTTCTTAAACGACGTTTTCTTTTCCATTTCTTTATTTCCTTCCAAAATGCCTGAGAGTTATAATAAAATAAATAATAATTACGGTATTTATAATGCGCTTATCTTATAATAATTATAACTCTAAGCGCGCACTCACAACTCGCACACGCATGCACACGCTTTAGACAATGACTCACGTAACACAAATAGTGAAGATACATTAGGACGGTCAGCTTGGGCTGGGGAGTGTCGTGATATAGTGCTAGAACTGTTGAAAGAGATGAGTTTTGAGGGCAGACTGGAAGGAGGAGAGCGAGTGTTTCTGACGGAGAGAGAGTGGGAGAGTGTTCCAGGTGGTTGGACCGTATACTGAGAAAGAGCGGGGGCCGAAAGTGCTGAGTTTGGTGCGGGGGATGAGGAGGCGGAGAGGGTCAGAGGCGGAGCGGAGGGAGCTGGGAGGAGTGTAGGGGTGAAGTAAGTTGGAGCGTAGTTGTTCAGGGATTTGTAGCAGAGAGACAGAATCTTGTATTGGATGCGTTTTGGGATGGGGAGCCAGTGAAGGAGCTTGAGCAGGGGAGTGATGTGGTCGGAATTTTTCTTTCTGAGGACGAGGCGGGCAGCATTGTTCTGGACGCGCTGGAGAGTGAGAGTGGTGGAGTGAGGAAGGCCAGAAAGGAGAGAGTTGCAGTAGTCGATGCGAGATAAGATGAGAGAGACAGCGAGTTTGGTGGCAGCTTCGGTAGTGAGGTATTTTCTGATCTGACTGATGCGGCGGAGGTGGAAATAACATGCCTGGGCCGTGGCGGAGACGAAGCTGGTCATGGAAAGAGAGGAATCGAGGATAACGCCAAGGTTCTTGACCGAGTCAGAGAGGGAGATGGGGGTGCTGTCGAGTTGAAGGTGGAGAGAGGGAGAGAGCTGGGAAAGTTTCTGGCGAGTGCCTACCAGCATGGCTTCCGTTTTGTCGTCGTTCAGTTTGAGCTTGTTTGCTGTCATCCAGTTTTTCACGTCCTCATAGCAGTCAGCCGTGCGAGTCAGTAGTGTCTGAGTGTTGTCGAGTTTGTCTTTGTCTAGTAGTTGTGAGTCGTCAGCGTATAGGTGGTGGTGTATGTGGTGAGACTGGATGATGTTGGACAGTGGGGAGATGTAGAGTGTAAAAGGACCGGGCCCAGGACGGACCCCTGAGGAACGCCGCAGGAGAGCCTGACTGGGTTGGAGGAGACGCCGTCGATGGTGACGGACTGCTGTCTGTCGGAGAGGTAGGAGAGAAACCAGGAGTGAGCAGAGTCAGTGATGCCAAAGGAGTGGTTGAGGGGGTGGAGGAGGATAGAGTGGTCTATGGTGTCGAAGGCGGCAGAGAGATCGAGTAGCGTAAGAAGGGAGATGTTGCCCGAGTCAGTGGAGAGAAGCAGGTCGTTTAGGATATGTAGAAGGGCAGTTTCAGTGCTGTGATGTTTGCGATAGGCAGACTGGAAGGGACTGAGGAGGTTGTTGTCGGCGAGGTGGAGGTTGAGTTGGTTGAGGACGACCTTCTCAAGAAGCTTGGACAGGAAAGAGAGATTGGAGACTGGGCGGTAGTTCTTGAGTTCGTTTGGGTCGAGGTTGTGTTTTTTGAGGAGAGGACGGACGATGGCGGACTTGAAGATATCGGGGACGGAGCCATTTTCTAGAGATGTGTTGATGATGTCCGTAATGAAGGGCAAAAGTTTTGGGAGGCCGTCCTGGTAGAGGGAAGCTGGGAGGGGGTCTAGTTCGCAGGTTTTGAAAGGCATGGACTTCATCCTGAGAGACGGGGCGGAAGGACGAGAGGGGAGTGCCGGAAAAGGGGGTGTCAGGGAGGCAAGGCGAAGAAGGCAGAGTGTCGAGTGTGTTGCGCAGAGTTTGGATTTTGTCGGAAAAATAGGAGGAAAAGGCGGACGGAAGTTCTTCTTTGCTGTGTGTGTTGGGAAGAGGAGAGTCTTTAGAAGTGCCTAGGAGTGTGTTCATGGTAGCGTAGAGGGTTTTGGAAGAAGTGGATTCCAGGATTTTGTTTTGAAGGTGTTTGCGTTTGGAGTCGGAGATCATTCTGCAGACTTTGGATCTGGTGGTTTGGAAGATCTCTCTGTGAACGGTGAGGTCGGATGAGCGCCAGCGGCGTTCCGCTTGTCGACGCTCGCGCTTGGCCTCGGCTATGTCGTCAGTGAGCCAGGGGGAGGGGAGTCGGTTGGGTATGGAGCAGGTGGTGACAGGGGCATGGGTGTCTAGAAGTTTTCGAAGGGAGGAATCAAAATGGGATGCAAGATCGGGAGAGGAGGCGGGGTCCAAGAGAAGGTCGACAGCTTCGTCGAAAAAGTTCTCTCGGTTGACAGATTTTAGTTTGCGACGAGAGACAAAGAGCTTGGGCTTTTTCGGGGGAGGTAGGTTCAGGGCGACGAGAATAGCGAGGTGGTCGGAGGGAAGCACAGAGGAGGTGTCAAAGTCGAGGAAGAGTTGATCGGAGGTGCGGGTGATGATCCAGTCGAGGGTGTGGCCGAGTCGGTGGGTGGGTTTAGTGATGTGCTGTGTAAGATTGTGGTTAGAAAGTGACGTGCAAAGGCGTTTTGTGTCGTAGTGGTCGGGTTTGTCGAAGTGGAAGTTAAAATCACCAAGAAGGATGTGTTTTCCGGGTCGTGTGCTGTAGTGGTCGAGGAGGAGATCGAACTCGGTGAGGAACATGGAGTTTGTGAGTTTGTTTTGTGAGGTTGGAGGGGGGCGATAGATACATGAGAAGATGAGGGACTGGCCAGGGAGTGTTGCTACGGCCTCGACAGATTCAAAGGAGGGATGAGCAAAAGGGAGAGACTGAGAGAAGGAGAGGTGAGTTGAGAGACAGTCCCTGTAGATGATGGCAATGCCACCCCCTCTGGAAGCACGCGGGAAGGAGGCCAGGCGGTAGCCACTCGGAGTGACGCTGGCGATGATGGGTTCATCGCCAGCTGAGCGGAGCCACGTTTCGGTGATCACGACAACATCTAGGTCATTGTCTAGGATGAAATCTGAAATCACGTCGGCTTTGCCATCTTTGCAGACAGACTGTGCATTGAATAGACACAGTTTTATGTTGGATGAGCCAGAAGAGGAAGATGGAGAAGAAACGGACGAAGAAGAGGACAAAGGAAGAGGAGGGTGGGGAGGGGGGAAAGAGGATGGAGGGGGGAAGGAGGGAGGAGGAGGGGGGAGGAGGAAAAGACGGGGAAGGAGAACCGGCCAAGAGAGAGGATGCGAGAGGAGGGTGAGGGGAAGAGGGAGGAGGAAGAGGAAGGGGAGTAGGAAAAGCTGAGGTAGAGGGAGAGGGAGGGCGAAGGGGAGGAGAAAGGGGCGAGAGGGGACGAGGAGGAAAAAGCAGGCGAAGGAGAAGGGGGTGAGCGGAGGAAGGAAGAGGAGGGCGGGGGAGTGGGCGGCCAAGGAAAGCAGGGAGCAGTAGATGAGCAAGAGAGGAAAGGAAATGGGAGAAGAAGAAAGGGAGGTGGAGAAATCGAGGAGGCAGGGGGAGGCGGAAGGGGTGGGAGGGCATAGGAAAAGGGGAAGAAGTGTGTGGTTGTGTTTGTGGTGGTGAGTCCCGCCTTTTGCTAATTCCGCCTCTGTGGCCTCTCTTTCGCGATCGGATGCCGCGTAAGGCATCTGAAACACTGTCAGCAACACCGGCCGGGCAGTAGGTGGCGTTATGTCTATATTCAAGAATTTTGTCAACAGTTTCCCTTTCGAAATTAACTTCTTTAGTTCTAAGTAATCTCTTGTATAGTTTTCTCTCATTAACAAACGTTGCTTTATTTTCCATGGTTTTATTTTTTGTGTATATACGTAAGGCTTTACGCGTTCGCATTTTTGCATTTCTGCATTTCTGGTCAAAGCAAGGGTGACTAGCGGTGTTTGTTTTGTGTGTGTTGCCTGTGGAGGAATGAAATTGTTTTGTCATGCAACTAGCAGCGTCATTGATAGCACATGTGAAAATGTCTAATGCACTATTAATATCATGATCGATCTCAGCAGTAGCAGCTACTAGAGCATCCTGGAATGCAGGAGTAGTTAAACTGTCGCTGAGCGTTTGGGCCTTAGCAGGTTCCCAGATAATCTTATCAAATGAAAAACACTGCGTATCGTCATCAGAAACATCGTTGTGGGGTGATACACGTACACAAGACACAGTAAGGACCAGCGGCATGTGCACAGACTCTATCCTCTCGCCAACTTCAAGTTTGTCACACAAACAAATAAAGTCAGGAGATGCAACAAAATAATCATTAATGCTACAACCAGTGGGAGAGATAAATGTCAGGCGCTTTGACAGATCAGGGCTACAGAACCCATTCAAAGTCATCAGTTCAAAACATGCACACAAATCTAATAGTTTTCTTCCAAATGTATTTACAGTCATATCTTCAGTAAACCGTGAACGGTCAAATAGAGCGGTATTAGTTAGTAGCGTTTCATCAGGATCAAGCTGAAACAAATATGGATTAGGCTGCAAATCCCCAGATCTACCATTAAAATCACACACATTAGGAAATAAATGTCTCCAAATTGCTCGAGGGCACTAGCAAGACACTGTTCTAATTCTTCTAACAAGCAGTCGTACGGTAATTGTCTATAAAATGGTGAATCCTTGGGCGGAACATAGCACGCGACCAAAAGCACATCGCATTCAGTACCAAACAATGATTTGTCAAGTTTGAGAAAGTCACTTTGAGCGCATGTCATGTTCACTTGGAAAACAAACTTGGCATACACATTTTTTTACTAACACAACAACACCTCCCGAGATTCTTCTTTGACGTGACAGTTTGACTGCAGGTAAGGAAAAACACGTGAAATCAGACCAACAGTCATGCGGGACGAAAGCATTGTCGAAAAATGCTTCAAACAAACACACAATGTCATAATTACTTACATATTGTAAAACGTCTGGGTCAGATAGCTTGCTCCACAGTCCATCAACATTCCATGTAAGTGTATGCAACACACTATCTACTGGCTGCTCTACAACACACGCGCGCATCGGTGACACATCCCGTGCAATTGAGGTAGGAGACACAGCTTGGCCGACATATCACGGGTCACTGAGTTCGTCCCCGACCTCAATTGTAGGGGAACTGTGTGGCCGGCGCCGTTTCGCTGGTTTACGTGAAGGCTGTAGCGGGGATACCGAGTGTGACGCACGTGCCGGTGTTGCGTTGACCTGCTGACCAGTAGCTGCGGCGGCACCGAGTCCTTGGATACGGTTGTCCGGTCTTCTGTTGACGCTGTTGTCTGTCGCATGGCGGCGGCCGAAGTTGTCGGTGTCGTGGTTCCGTTGCTCTAGGGGTCCAGCGACGACCAGCTTGTTCCCCTTGTAGTACGCCCGCAAGCCTTTCTCCCGGTGCAGTCTGATCTGTTCGTGTTGCCGGTTGGTTAAGTCACCAGCAACGTTAACCCCCTTTTACTTGAGTGCAGCACGACCCTTGGTCAGGACGTCCATCTTGTCGCTCCATCTCGCGGACTTCACGATCATGGGGCGGGGCTTGTTGTTGGCTCTAGCACGGTTGGCTGCTACAGAAGCAAAGTCCGGTATGTTCCGGTGTGCGCGTACCAAATCGTCCTCAGTCCAGGTTTTATTTGGCACTGTGCCCTGCAGACATTCCAGTACTTTGGTGGCACATGAATCGAAGGTCTCGCCTGGCGTTTCCACGATTCCAAAAAGTCGCAGATTGTCCCTACGTGAGAACGCCTCTAGCTTGTCTAGTTCTTCCTCGTAGCGTTTCCGCATATCTTCCATGTCCTCCTGCAAGTCTTCTACAGACTAGGAAACCTCCTCCTGCTTCTCAGTCAGTCCCTTGCAGGTGTCCTCCAGGCTGCGAGCGCGTTGCTTCAAGTCAGCAATGTCGGTGCCAATCGCCTGTATAGAGGTCGGCACATCACAAAGGTCAGCACGAAGAGACCCCAGTTTCTCGTCAATCACATGTGTCTGCTTGTCGATTATACGCTGAATGTCACTGACAGTAACTAAAGGTGATGTAGTTCCAGAGACCTCGAGTGGATTTGCGGATAGAGCTTCTTTGTCTGCCATCTTAGCACAGTTCGATTGACACAACAGTGCTACACAGTAATACCCAGTACTACACAGGGGAGAGAGAGAGAGAGAGAGAGAGAGAGAGAGAGAGAGAGAGAGAGAGAGAGAGAGAGAGAGAGAGAGAGAGAGAGAGAGAGAGAGAGAGAGACTGACTGACTGAATGACTGAAACTTTATTTATCAAGGATTGAGATATTAGGCGCACAGGCCTTTCTTCCAATCTGTCCTTGCTACATCTACTGACATATAATAACAGGCAAAGCTACATTACACTCACAAACAACATGGAAAGTAAATGCGAATTACAACAACACTACAAACAGCAACAATGATTTAACAAAACACACAGGTACCCATACAAAGTTTTTAGCACGTGTCATAATATCCGTTTGTGGGAGCCCTTCCCAGAAACTCCCACCCGGGGGAGGGGGGGGGGGGGGCACGCCACAAGTATACTTTCAATCGAATGACATGCTAAGCACATCGTTTGAATAAACTGTGCACCGGCACTGCATCCCCTGACCAGGTCTATACGGGAAGCACCCCTACAAACGGCACGTGAGCGTAAATGGTATGATTAAAATAATAATAATAATAATAATAATAATAATAATAATAATAAAATAATAATAATAGTTGCATAAAAAGAAATTAAAATATATTATGTTTTGACAACACGAGAAAATTAAATTTACGTTGCCTTGGATAAGTGCTTGTACAGTTTTGCTTTGAACGCAGCTAGGGAATTAACTTGTTGTAGATGCAGAGGAAGTGAATTCCACTGGAAACCACCTGAGTATGACAAACTGGATTTATACAAATCAATGCGGGGCCGTTTTATGCTCAGGTTGCTCCGAGAGGTGATGTATCTCTTCTCAGTAAGAGTAAAGAGTTTTGATAAGTAGCCAAGGGCCTTACCGTTAAGAGCTTTGTGCTCTAGTACGCACTTGTTAAATAGTAAGTGTTTGTCAAGAGAGAGAGAGAGAGAGAGAGAAAAAAGAGAGACAGACAGACAGACAGACAGACAGACAGACAGAGAATTGAATTGAAAATTTATTTTCCAAGGATAAAGACAGTAGGCACGCAAGCCTTTTTACATGTCTGTCCTTAATCACATTTTAAATAAATATAACATCAGAAACTGTATCATGACAAATAAATAAAATAAAAAGAAGATATAATAATAATAATAATAATAATAATAATAATAATAATAATAATAATAATAATAATAATAATAATAATAATAATAATAATAAAAATAATAATAATCATGGCTTGACTTCGCGAACGAAGATTCTATAGGGCTTACCCACGTCGTCTGCAGGCATTTTCGTGACTGCGGAGGCCAATCCGGGACAGGCAGGTTCGACCGCAGTGGCTGCAGGGGAAGGTCTGGTCAGGGTTCTGAGTTACGACAACTCTGTTTTTTCTCCTGAGCCGCTTGTCCTTGAGGTTAGCTCTGCGAGAGTCCTCAAAGGAGACGGCTGCCTTGTGAATGGTGGAGCGCCAGGTGTCACGGTCCGCAGCAAGCGAAGACCACTGGCGGAGGTCGATTTGGCAGGCAATAAGTGACTTCTTGAGACCGTCTTTGTATCTCTTCTTTGGTGCCCCTCTGTCTCGGTGTCCAGTGGCGAGCTCGCCGAACAGAGTGATCTTTGGTAGGCGATGATCCTCCATCCTGGAGACGTGCCCGCCCAGCGAAGCTGTGTCCGCAGCAGCAAAGCCTCGATGCTCAAAGTTTCCGCATGTTCAAGGACCTCGACGTTGGTGACATAGTCACTCCAGTGAATGCTGAGGATGGTACGCAGGCAGCGCTGGTGAAAGAGTTCGAGGAGTCGTAGTTGGCTGCGGTAGAGGGCTCAGGACTCGGAACCGTACAGCAGGATGGTGAGGACGACAGCTCTGTACACGCTGATCTTGGTGCCTTTTTCAGCTGTTGATTGTGCCACACCCGCTTGAATAGTCGCCCGAAAGCACTGTTCGCTTTTGCCACCCTGTTGTCCAGCTCCTTGTCCAGCTTGGCGTCTGACGTGATGATGCAGCCGAGGTAGGTAAACTGATGTACAGACTTCAGTTCGGACTCGCCGATGGTGATGTGGGGAGGGCGATGCTCTTCCTTGAGTGCTGGCTGATGAAGGACCTCTGTCTTTTTCAGACTGACCTCAAGTCCAAAGAGCTGGGCGGCATCTGTGAAGCAGGACGTAATGCGCTGCAAGGTTCTCTCTGTGTGTGCAACGAGGGCAGCGTCATCAGCAAAGAGCAGCTCACGAATCAGTTGGTCTAGGGTTTTTGTGTGGGCCTGCAGTCGTCTGAGGTTGAACAGGCTGCCATCGAGACGATACCTGATGTACACTGCGCCGTCATCGTCGAGGTCCACTGTGGCCTGCTTGAACATCATGCTGAAGAAGATGGTGAAGAGGGTCGGTGCCAGCAAGCAGCCTTGCTTCACGCCGTTGCGAATGGGAAATGGTTCTGAGAGGTCACTGTTTGGTCTGACCTGGCCTTGCGGCTCCTCGTGGATCTGGACGATCATGTTGAGGAACTTTGGGGGACAGCCTAGTCGCTCCAGGATCTGCCACATACCTTGCCTGCTCACAGTGTCAAACGCTTTTGTTAGGTCGACAAACGTTACGTACAGCCCTTTGTTCTGCTCGCGGCACTTCTCCTGAAGCTGTCTCAGCACAAAGACCATGTCGGTGGTACTCCTGTTGGCTCTGAAGCCACACTGGCCCTCTGGGAGGTGGTCTTCAGCGATGGCAGGTACAAGCCGATTCAGGAGCAACCTTGCGAGAATTTTCCCGACAATGGACAGCAGGGTAATTCCACGATAATTAGAGCAGGCAGACTTCTCTCCTTTGTTCTTTTACAGGGTGATGATGACGGCATCACGGGGATCCTTTGGTAGTGTTCCTTTTTCCCAGCAGCAGAGAAAGAGGTCGTGGAGCTTGTTGTGCAGTGCTGGGCCTCCATGCCTGCTGCTTTGCCACTCTTGAGCTGGTGGATGGCTGTGAGGGTCTCTTCGGCGGTGGGCGGTTATTCCAATTCATCCTTTAGTGGAAGGTGTGGGATTTGGAGGATGACTGTTTCTTGAACAGTGCGCTCAGCGCTGAAGAGGTTCTGAAAGTATTCCGACCAGCGGTTCAAGATGGAGGTATTATCTGTGGGGAGTGCCTGTCCATCAGCGCTTCGCAGGGCACTTTGTACCAGGTGCCTAGGGCCATACATTGCTTTCAGTGCTTCGTAGAAGCCCCTGTATTCACCGTTGTCAGCGCAGAGCTGGGTCCTCTGTGCGAGTATTGACCACCACTCGTTCTGGAGTTCTCTAAGCTTGAGCTGGAGACTGCTGAAGATGAGGCGGAAGGCAGACTTCTTCACAGGGCAGGAAGGCTGGGCTAGGTGGGCCTGGTGGGCGGCTCTTTTTTTTTTTTTTTTTTTGCTTGAAGTTCCTGAATCTCTACGTCGTTTTCGTCAAACCAGTCTTTGTTCCTCTTTGTAGCAAAGCCCTAGACTTCCACAGAAGATTTTACAATAGCAGTTTTAAGTTGTTCCCAGAGTGTTTCAGGGGAGGAGTCTGCTGGATCAACTGTGTCTTTGAGCATGCGCTGTAAATCGGCCTGAAGGGCAGCTTTCTTGTCGTCACGCTGAAGGCTGGCAACATCAAGCTTTTTCTTGGGTTTCAGCTTGAGGCGGAGCCTGAGTTTGCAGCGAACAAGGTGGTGGTCAGTGTGGCACTCTGCGCTGGGCATCACTCTGGTGAGGAGGACGTCACTGCGGTCCCTCTGACGCACTAGGACATAGTCGATAAGGTGCCAGTGCTTGGAGCGAGGATGCATCCAGGTGGTCTTTCGACTGTCCTTTTGCTGGAAATTAGTGTTGGTGATGACAAGTTGCTGCTCTGCACAGAGCTCCAACAGTAGGCGACCATTGTCATTGCAGTTCCCAACGCCATGCTTGCCGAGGACTCCTTTCCAGGCTTCAGAGTCTTTACCCACTCTGGCGTTGAAGTCGCCAAGGATGATGACTTTGTCGTCTGCAGGGGTGCTCTGCAGGAGGCTGCGCAGGTCATAGTAGAAATTGTCTTTTTCTGCAGGCTCTGCCAGGAGGGTTGGGGAGTACACACTGAGAAGGGTGACATATTGCTGGTGTCTCAGTGGGAGGCGCATGGACATGATGCGGTCGGAGTGACCCGTTGGTAGGTTTTCCAACTTAGTCGCAATGGGGGTCTTCACCATGAAGCCCACGCCTGAGAGCCGTCTTTCTAATGCAGGCCTGCCTGACCAGTAGAGGGTGTAGCCAGCACCAAGTTCTTGGAGGCTGCCTTCCTCCGGGAGGCGTACTTCGCTGAGCGCGGCGATGTCGATGTTTAACCTCCGCAACTCATGGGCAATGAAGGCGGAGCGACGCTCAGGGCGTCCGCTGTCTGCTGTGTCGAGCATGGTTCGGATGTTTCAGCATGCTACGTTGAGTCCGGTCGTGGTCATCATGAGAGTGGATCCATTGTTTTTTCTTGTTTTCTGACCGCATGAGAAGATGCCCGTTGACCGCAGCTAGCCAACTGGGGTTACGAGGGGATGAGCTTTGGTTAGGCCACCTTTTCTAGGCCCCTCTCCGTATGGAGCAAGCAGTGCTGTCCCTAGAGAAGGCTGCTTGGTCGTTCAGGGTGTGCCGAGTGACGTTGTCATCCCCAGGTCAACATCAGGCGACCAATATCCTGAACCGCCTGCATGCAGGTTTGAGACTGCGGCTTCCAGTGACATCTTTCACCTGCCGTTTTGCACCTTGCCCATCGCTACAGGACTTGGAAATTTCAGTGTCATAGTCCGTGGGCGTTTCCTAAAGCCTGCGCGGTGAAGCTTTTTGGTGGAGTGCAGTGTGCGCAGTACTGGCCCCACCCTTTAAACCCTTGGTTCGTTTGCCATGGCCTAGCAAGCTGGGACGGTGGCATCGAGATCCTCAGGTCGTAGGTTTTATATCAGACTGTCCTTGTCTTAGTCTCTGGCTCAAAAGCCTTCCCCGGAGACACGGGGGCTTTGATGTCAGGGGTTTCCTCCCTTAGCCTTTCCGCAGCCAAGCGGCCAGGCCTGCAAGGCAGCAGGGGACTCGTGGGGGCCGGGGTCGTCTATGTCCCGTGCAGATGTGAACATCTGCCCACTGCCCAGACGGTGACACCAGAGGAGAAAAATCCAACGCCGGAACCCGGTATCGAACCTCGCACCTTTGGCATTGGAGGCAGACGCCTTAACCACTGCGCCACTTCCCCGCCATTGAATTGAAACTTTATTTTCCAACGATAAAGACAGTAGGCACGCAGGCCTTTTTACATGTCTGTCCTTAATCACACTTTAAATAAATATAACATCAGAAAATGTATCATGACAAATAAATAAAAAAAGAAGAGATAATAATAATAATAATAATAATAATAATAATAATAATAATAATAATAATAATAATAATAACAACAAAAATATTTCGCACACGCGTGCATGTATGCACCACACACACACACACACACACACACACACACACACACACACACACACACACACACACACACACACACACACACACACACACACACACACACATACACGTTTAGTCAGATGTATAGGGCTGGCTTAACTGGGCGAGACAAACCCGAACCTCGTCTCGGCGAGACACCGGAGACAATCTCGGCGAGACACCCGACCCACCCCTATATTAGGTTCGGCGAACTCTCCGAGACAAGATCAGACGTGCTGAACCTAATAAATGGGTGGTACGGGTGTCTCGCCAAGACTGTCTCGGGTGTTTCGCCGAGACAAGGTTCGGGTTTGTCTCGACCATTTAAGCCAGCACTTGCAGCACGCATGGTGCCTGTTACTCGAGTGATGCGCGTTACAATCACGCACGCACCCACACAAACATACTCACGCGTGCGCATACATTAGATTTAAATAAACGTAAAAGTGATCATATGAAAGAATATTAACTCTAAGATTTTAACTGAAAACTAAATGAGTAAAGTTAAAACTTCAAAAGTAAACTATTTACAACTAACCATCAACTGTAACTATTGAGGAATTGAAAAAATCACACATACACACACACTCACACAGACACACACACACATACTGACACACGCACATGCGCACACCTGTGCTAGTTGTAAGGCAGCACAAGAATTATGTAAAACACCCATTACTCGAGTGATGCGTTACACACACACGCACACACACATGCACGCACGCACGCACACACACATACACACACTCACACACACATTCAGTCAGTCTTAGGCAGCACAAGGGTAACGCATTGTGCCTGTTACTCGTGTCATGCGTTACAATTAGTCCATAAGCTAGCGAGGTCTACCGTGCACCACCTCCATCCCCCAGTTCTCAATAAGATGGATTTCAAATTGTACCTTAGTATGTCCCTAGATGATTAACTCTAAATTTTTTCTAAGTAATTATTTTCCTCTAAATAAGTCAGAATTCATTCCATAAGACCAAATCAGCAATATTATGTTACGACACACCTTCTGCATCCTCTAAAAAAAACAAACAAACAAAAAACAGAATGAAAAAAATTGAATCTCTGGCTCACAGTGAAGGTATTTATGCACCCAGTAAACGGCCATTTCAGCGAAATAGCATAAAAAAGATATAAATAATGTGCCAGATGCCTTCAGACATTTTCTAGCACTGACAGTCCATTTTCAAAGCTTACATCATTAAAACAGGGTGTCACTATTATAATGATGCTGTGATCACTGTGAGTGCCACAGTGGTTGATTTTGTATCCCTACCCCGAAGTTGTAAACATTCTCAAAATTAATTAGAAAAAAATACTAAAGTTATTCCATTTTATTTTGACCTCTCCTTAACTATTAAGTTTAAATAATGTGAGCATAAAGTGCAAAAAAAGTAGGAAAGTCGGCATCCTTTACGGTAGGTTCGTGGTGAATGATAGCTTTTTCCCATTTAAAATTTGCCAAAATTAGAAAAAGTACGTTGTTTCCCATGTCCTCAGAAATTGTGTATACAACTGATAGATATTTTAAGGTTTTATTGGCTAGGATAGAGTACCACAGTTACTCTCAACCACGAGTTATGATGCTGTGATGCATTTAGGGGCCACAGTGGCTGATTCTGCTGCCCTACCCCTATTTTACCAGTACCCAAAGGAATACAAAATGATCATAACAATTGATTATGTGATACTCCTCTCTTTAAATATTTTTGTTGCCAGTTTTCTTAACAAAATATGTATGTTGAGCATAAGCATTTGTGATCACTTCATTAATTCCAGTGTGATCCATCAATTTAATTGTAATTCTTTTTAGTTAAGGCATGCTTAACAGAGGCTGCTGCTGAATCTTCTACCGTCTGCACATTCAGCAGTCTTGTCAAACTCGGGGAAGGTGTACCTCAGGGAGATGTTGTGTCTAAAGCTGTTCTTGGTCTACAACAGTACTAAGGTTCGTTTCGAACATCCTCCATGCGGATGACTTTGCGGTGTGGAGCGCAGCAGTGCATAAAGAATAGCATCCTGCAGAATCCAAGATGCTGCCAATAGAGTCAGCAGCTGGACTGAAAGAGGCCACTCAAAATGAGTTAGACCATCTCTTTCAATAAGATGGAAGAGGTCATCTTAAAACTCGAGACCTTCCAGTACCAAAGACAGACAGGCCAACTTTACTGGCGACAAATAAATTACTGGATTCACGTGGAGGCCTCACATGGAAGCCATGGATCTAGAGCTGCCAAAAAACAAGTCTCTAATGAAGAAACTGGTGGGGACCACATTGGCACAAATTACAGCATCCTGGCACAAGCAAAAAACTGCTCGGTCAGACCAGTAGTGCGGTACCAAGATACATCGACAACATGAAACACTGCCTGCAAAAACCCAAAAAGCCAGGCTTGACAAGATGCAGAACATGGGTCATTCTCATGATACAGTGACATTCTTAGAGCCATCTGGAGCACCCCAGTTTAGGAAATGGAGGAGATTGGAGCCACTGGAATGCATAACAGCACACACGATAAAGAGACTTAATAAACACGGACATCATGGGAGACTACCGGAGCAGACCAAGAACCGTCAGAAACGCCCAAGTCTGAACCGCCAACTGAAGATTCTGCAAAGGGCTAAAACCGATGTCCTGGAACCAAGCCCAAAGATGTGTGAAGAGCTCTCCTCAGATACCTGAACATCTCGAAAGAGCCATCTCGACAACATAAACAATGTTCCAGGATTCTTTGTTAAAGATCGCGGCACTGCACAAAGTCATCTCGCTGGTGATTATGCACAAGCGCTACCCTCACAGCAGCTGTGGTAACGCACAAGACACCGTGTGGAATGAACGAAGTGCCGTATACATCTGTTGTGCAGACCTTACTACTACCTCCCTCTCCTTACCAGCTGGCGGCAGGAGCTCCAACTATCGTACTGGTCTGCAGGTGCTCAACAAAGCAGCAAAGCACTAGCTAGGGAAAGGCAGCAAATTGATCCGCTGATCTCACCAGGAAGCTTCAAGATATACTGGATGCCCTGTCCACAAATAGTGCTGCAGGGGATGCCGGTGCATTCTGGAGTAGGTGAGAATGGAGAGGCTGACAGCCTGACCAAAGCAGGCGCCAGACTACCTCAAGATCACAACCTCATGTAAAGAAACCAAGACACTACAGCAACAAAGTGATTGGCAACAGCAAAATGGCGGCTGCAGCCCGGGGGCAGACGACATCAACAAGCTGAACAGGGAGAGCCAGGCCACCATCTTTCATCTATGCACTGATTACTCTAGACTGCGTCCGTACAGAAAAGCATGGACGAAGTTCACAAACTTTTCATAAATGTTTCACAAACACAAACTGAAGCCTGAAGGTTTACACACTTTAATTAGATCATTCTGTATCAGCAGCTCGTTTGAAGCTTTTGTGCCTAATGAATGAAGAGATAACAAAATAAAAGAACGCTTAGCGAATGGCGGAGCTCGGTAGAAGCGTAAACAACCAACCATAATGTTCGGCAGAAAGGCCTTGCAGTCACTTTATGATCGGACCTAAATATAGATCACTTGCAACAAGCGTCAGCATGATCGTTTGCAATGAAATAGTCACAAATTGGGGTAGAATAAAAAAAAAAAAAAAGTAGTCAAAAGTTTGATAGCACTTTGTCATTTTTACAAAATATCACTGACTTTATGGAAAAGGACTGAAATTGATACAGACTTTCCAGGGACCAGAAAAGCCTTGTCATATTTTAACAACTTTAACAAATTTTCACAGACTGTATGGACCCTGCTGGACTCACCTCATGAGACTCGGTCATGCGGAAACAGCCCTATACAAATTTGGCGTAGGAAATCAGTCTCCTTAGCACATTAGATATATAATATGTGGGGTTCCCAGTCCACCCTTCCCATAAACGAAAGATTATTCTAATTAACTCAGTAATTAGACTATCAAACTCCAATAATTGCAATCATCTCTTGGATTGTCTAACTTCATTAGTACTATTTCGGAAATAACTGAAGCAACATTTTTTGATCAGCTGTCAACCCGTGATTATTAAGGCAGATTCCCCACCCCACCTAAAATTATGATACCATTGTCT
Organism: Semisulcospira habei; assembly: GCA_036245525.1. Taxonomy (NCBI): domain Eukaryota; kingdom Metazoa; phylum Mollusca; class Gastropoda; family Semisulcospiridae; genus Semisulcospira; species Semisulcospira habei. The sequence continues at coordinate 98,361,743 of BTPG01000003.1, read as the reverse complement.
TTTAAAGACAAAGACTAATTAATCTATTAACATTTACAATGGGATTAATTATAGCATGGAACATATACTACATTATAAAGTGAATCAAGACGAATTATTTCTTCTAAGTGATATCTGTTGTCACGGACTGACGGAAAGATGGTGGTTTAATTGTTTGTGATGTGGGTGTAGGTTGTATAATATAGTTAACAGGGGGATCTCCACTCACACTCTCATACTCTCATCATCGTAGCTATCAATCAAAATCTCGTCCATCACATTTCTCTCACTCTGGAGAGGGACGTCTCGCATGCGTTCTCCACACACGCATACATATCACTGATTACTACGAACTCAGTTGCTGACTTGCTAACTATGTTAATCATTTACATATAAACAATCAAACATGTCGCACTTAACTAATGTCTAAAGTATCTCAAATTACACTTTCTTCATCTTCAATCTACCTAGTTCTGTTATTCCACTGTCTAGTTCTGTTATTTCACTGTCTAGTTCTGTTATTTCACTGTCTAGTTCTGTTATTTCACTGTCTAGTTCTGTTATTTCACTGTCTAGTTCTTTTATTGTCTAGTTCTGTTATTTCACTGTTATTTCACTGTCTAGTTCTGTTATTTCACTGTCTAGTTCTGTTATTTCACTGTCTAGTTCTGTTATTTCACTGTCTAGTTCTGTTATTTCACTGTCTAGTTCTGTTATTTCACTGTTACTTCACTGTCTAGTTCTGTTATTTCACTGTTTAGTTCTGTTATTTCACTGTCTAGTTCTGTAGTTCTGTTATTTCACTGTCTATTTCTGTTATTTCACGGTCTAGTTCTGTTATTTCACTGTCTAGTTCTGTTATTTCACTGTCTAGTTCTGTTATTCCACTGTCTAGTTCTGTTATTTCACTGTCTGGTTATGTTATTTCACTGTCTAGTTCTGTTATTTCACTGTTATTTCACTGTCTAGTTCTGTTATTTCACTGTCTAGTTCTGTTATTTCACTGTTATTTCACTGTCTAGTTCTGTTATTTCATTGTCTAGTTCTGTTATTTCACTGTCTAGTTCTGTTATTTCACTGTTATTTCACTGTCTAGTTCTGTTATTTCACTGTCTAGTTCTGTTATTTCACTGTCTAGTTCTGTTATTTCACTGTTATTTCACTGTCTAGTTCTGTTATTTCACTGTCTAGTTCTGTTATTTCACTGTTATTTCACTGTCTAGTTCTGTTATTTCACTGTCTAGTTCTGTTATTTCACTGTCTAGTTCTGTTATTTCACTGTCTAGTTCTGTTATTTCACTGTCTAGTTCTGTTATTTCACTGTCTAGTTCTGTTATTTCACTGTCTAGTTCTGTTATTTCATGGTCTAGTTCTGTTATTTCACGGTCTAGTTCTGTTATTTCACTGTTTAGTTCTGTTATTTCACTGTCTAGTTCTGTTACTTCACTGTCTAGTTCTGTTATTTCACTATCTAGTTCTGTTATTTCACTGTCTAGTTCTGTGCACAGAAACATAAAAGTCACCTTACCTGGCCAGGTTTTCTATACTCTACTTATGCGGTGGCTATTTTAGTGGTCCTTGGCGTCGGCGCTGCGTCCGCCGACCCGCTCTGTCTGGTCCTCGTTGCCGCTGCGTCACAGTGTTGACCTCTGGCCCCGGTGATCTTTAATGTTCTCTCTCGGCACATTCACAATTGTCACTGCTGTACTTTTGAACCCAGCACATATCACGCTTGGGCTAATCCGATCACTGTAGTAGAAACATCAAGTTCTTCTCCGCGGCTTTGCTTACACTATAATAGTCCACCCGGTTTCCTGTTATCTCCTTCTCTTGGGTGCAGCTAATCATCTCCACTGACTCTGCAGTGACCGGTTATCTTCGACCACACAAGTTCAGTCACACCACTTTCCATCTCCGACCTCACGGTCTCTCCCTGGCTCTCTCAGCGCCAAGTCTCTAAGTGCTAGTCTTTTCTCTCTCAGCCCATGTCTCCAAGTGTCGCCGTCCTTTTTCTTCCCGCTTCGCTTCGTATATATACCCTTCCTCACTTTGTATTATTACGCGATGTCATGAAGATTCAGTCATTCACATCTCTTCATCAATTTCAACTAATTTCGATAACTATATAAAATATACTAAACATGCATTTCACATCCAATCCATGCATAAAATGTAGCCTAACACCCGTATCACAACATTAATATACTTATTTTGTGTACGGACTATTTCTTTTCCAAATTCTGGAATTACATCAGACACTACTGAGTAGGTGGATTCTTTGGTGGGAAGGAGAAACCTGTATGACGGCCCCATCCACCTGTCAGAACCTGTATGACGGCCCCATCCACCTGTCAGAACCTGTATGACGGCCCCATCCACCTGTCAGAACCTGTATGACGGCCCCATCCACCTGTCAGAAAGTGGGGCCAACATCGGGCCGCCACCTCAAGTCCCGGCTCCGGAACACCCCGACATCGGGCCGCCACCTCAAGTCCCGGCTCCGGAACACCCCGACATCGGGCCGCCACCTCAAGTCCCGGCTCCGAAACACCCCGACATCGGGCCGCCACCTCAAGTCCCGGCTCCGGAACACCCCGAAAGAGATGCGACGCCGCAGCAGGAACCACCAGCCAGTCAGCAGCAGCAGGAAGAGCACAAGAAATAGAACCAGCACAAAGAGCGACACCAGCCCCACAACGACCGACAACACTACACCAAGCCACGACACTGGGGACCACGAAACTACAGGCCCCTTCCACGCCACAACCGCTACAACAGCTACTACAAACAGGACGAGCTGCGCTACAACCACAGAGATCGCGACTACGACGGCCGTTGGGCCGAGACCACCTACCATGAACGACCGTGACAGCACTACGCAGACGACCGGCAGAACTCCGGGTACCAGCAGCCTCCAGGACGCATCGGCTACTGAGGCCGGCGGGACGACCGAAAGAGTTTCTACAGGCGATAGACAATCAACCTGCCAGGACTGTATAGATACATGCTCCATCTCACGTTGTTTACCGCTACCATTTCATCTTGGCATAATAACCTACTAATGCTTACTAACCTACTGAGGAGTATGATCATTATATATAGGAGAGGCGCTACGCTGCTTTTTGCTGATGACGCTGCCCTCGTTCCACACATAGAGAGACCCTTGCAGCGCATCACGTCATGCTTCGCAGACGCTGCCCAGCTGTTTGGACTCGAGGTCAGTCTGAAAAAGACAGAGGTCCTCTATCAGCCGGCACCCACGGTAGATCATCGCCATCCCCACATCACCATCGGCGAGTCTGAACTAAATTCAGTGCACCAGTTTACTTATCTTGGCTGCATCATCACGTCGGACGCCAAGCTGGACAAGGAGCTTGACAGCAGGCTGGTAAAAGCAAACAGCGCTTTCGGGCGACTATTCAAGTGGGTGTGGCACAATCAGCAGCTAAAAACAGCCACCAAGATCAGCGTGTACAGAGCTGTCGTCCTCACCACACTGCTGTACGGTTCCGAGTCCTGGGCCCTCTACCGCAGCCAACTACGACTCCTCGAACGCTTCCACCAGCGCTGCCTGCATACCATCCTGGGCATTCACTGGCGTGACAGTGTCACCAACGTCGAGGTCCTTGAACAGGCAGAAACTGTGAGCATCGAGGCTTTGCTGCTGGGTTGGGCATGTCTCCAGGATGAAGGATCATCGCCTACCAAAGATCACCCTGTTCGGCGAGCTTGCCACTGGACACCGAGACAGAGGGGCACCAAAGAAGAGATACAAAGACTGTCTCAAGAAGTCACTTAGTGCCTGCCAAATCGACCACCGCCAGTGGTCTTCGCTTGCTGCGGATCGTGACACTTGGCGTTCCACCATTTACAAGGCTGTTGTCTCCTTTGAGGACTCTCGCAGAGCTAGCCTTAAGGACAAGCGGCTCAGGAGAAAAAACAGAGATGCCGCAACTCAGAACCCTGACCAGACCTTCTCCTGCAGCCACTGCAGTCGAACCTGCCTGTCCCGAAATTGGCCTCCGCAGTCTCGAGCAGGCCTGCAGACGTCGTGGGAAACCTCTATAAAATCTTCGTTCGCGAAGTCAAGCCAAGAGACTACAGCGAACATCTTTGTTTAATTTGCATATTACCAATGTTTCACTTACTTGCTTACTCACTGTAACACACATAATTATATTACTTAATTTCATACCATATTCTACGAATGTCTCTGTGACCCGTTTTGTAAGCTACTATGAGAATGTTTCGCTTTAAGTCCCTTCGATTACTTGTAGATGCGCTGCAAGATGCATAGGATATATGACAAAAAGAGTACCTTCAGATTCTGTCGTGGAACATCAAGGGGCTAAAGGAGACAATAGACGGACTAAGAATAAACAAACTCGTAGAACCCGAAGTAACCAGAAGACTTAAAAGATATGACATAATATTCCAACAAGAAACCCATCAGACGATAGTTGTGAAACGTCCGTTCCGGGATTTTCGAGCGCTATATCATTCCGCATACAGAAAAGGGGAAGATGACACAAAGCCTCGGGCAGCATACTAGTAGTGATCAAAGAAAGCCTACGGGAGAGCGTCAAATGCCTGCCCTGTAGCAGAAGCGACATTGTTTGGCTTCAAACTAAAACGGACGAAACACGCGAGACACTATACATCGGCAGTGTGTACATCCCCCCCCCCCCTTCCCCCGAAAACTCCACATACGGCAGAGACCACACCGCGGGTATCTGGGATAAACTACAGCATGATATTGATTACGTCTCGTCATCCGGCAACATTATACTCTGCGGAGCTTTTAACGCCATGACAGGTTCGCATGCCGACTTCATCCACCTAGACAGCGTAGGAAACCAAAACCATCTGCCGGAATACTACCCGTTTGATAACATACATGCCAGAACATCCATGGACGCCACGGTCCACAAATACGGCAGGCGGCTAACGAATATATGTCTGGATAGCAACCTCTTCCTCCTAAACGGCGGGACCCTTGGCGACCTGACAGGTAGATTCACCTGTCACACGCCACATGGGAGTAGCGTTGTCGACTACTTTGTTTGCAGCCTGCAGCTCTCGGTGGACGTAGTAAAGCTCACTGTTAAAGACCTAACACCGTACTCAGACTACTGCCCGTTAGAACTGGGGATATATGTGACGTTGAAAAACAAAAACAAGCGCGATAGAAACATAGCACGAACCCCCAGCAACTAAGCGGCACAAACAAACACGCTAAACAATACACATGGGATAAAGACTCAGCGGATAATTATGCGCGAGGGTTCCTGTCAGCCGAGGTACAAGCACTGCTAGACGACGTCACAAACATAACAGGTCACTCTAACCAAAACGCGGATAAAGTAGAGGTTATGGTACAATGTCTCTCAAAGGCGTTGATCGGGGCAGCGGAGATGTCACTGAGACAGAAACCGCGGCACAGTTCTCTCCGTAAACATAGGAGGACAAAGACAACAAAGAAATGATTCAGTCAAGACTGCATAGGAATGAAAAAGGACCTAAAATCTCCGTTCAACACAGTAAATAGAAATGCAGGCAACTTCGAACTAAAATCCAAATATTTCAGTAGGAGAAAACCCTGTAATAAATTCATCAAGAAGACAAAAGCCGAGTGCAAAACAAAACAAAACAAAACAATAAATAAATAAATAAATAAATAAATAAATAAATAAATAAGTAAATACATTTTTAAAATAGTGGATACCCTTAGCGAAGCAATAGAAAAAGACCCAAATGCAATCTTGGCAGCAGCAAGACAACTAAACAATGTAGATACCCCAGAAGGTGCAGGAAAAACGACAGTTAGCACTGCAAAATGGCTAAGCCACCTAGAGATTATAGTAGCTAGAGAGGCTGACGTTGAAGAGGAGAGAACGAGAGGTAGAAGCTAAACCGGAGCTCAAAGAAAAAGAACCATGTTTCAATAGCTTAGATTTCCTAATCACCAACAAAGAAATAGAAACAGCTGTCAAACATCTAAAAGTGAAAAAGGCAGGAGGCAAGGGCGGCATCTCCAACGAAATGATAAAAACCAGCCTGCCCCACACTATCAACAGCCTGAGAGCTTGCTTCAACGGTATCCTAACTTCGGGGCACTACCCTCCCTCGTGGAAAACATGTGTCAATATCCCACTCCATAAAGGCGGAGAAGCGACTGTCCCAAATAACTACCGAGGCATAACTGTCACAAGCGCACTCAGTAAGCTGTTTTGCCAGGTCATCAACGAGAGAATAGTCAACTACCTCGAACAAAATAAACGTTACGCCCCAGAACATGCTGCATTCAGAAAAACGCAAAAGACCACCATCAAATATTCGTGCTCAAACACATAGTCGATAAATACCTTAAGTCCCAAACGGCAAACTATACTGCTGCTTTGTGGATATGCAAAAAGCTTTCGACAGTGTGTGGCATGAAGCTATGTTATTAAAACTCCTAGACCTAGATTTTGGTGGACTTTGCTACAACGTAACCAGAAACATGTATAGTCTGTGAAATGTGTGCACGAAAGTACTCGGCTGGTACACACAAGACATACCTTAAAGAAGGGGGTGCAACAAGGAAATAATATAAGCCCGACTCTGTTCAATATTTTCATCAACGACCTCCCACATTGCTTAAAGGATGAAGACTCCATAACCGTTAACAACACGACACGTACTGAAAACCCGTGCTTACTGTATGCAGACGATCTAGCGGTTCTGTCCACTACAGAAGCTGGCCTCCGGAACAAATTAAATAAACTACATAAAAACTGTGAAGACTGGGGCCTGACTGTCAATAAAAACAAAACAAAGATAATCGTATTCGCACGAGCAGCACTAAAAGTACCCACCGTATTTAGTTATGGAAACGATGTAATAGAATCAGTGGATACATACAAGTACCTAGGGGTAATGTTCAATAACAAAGGTAGCTTTACATCAGCACAAGACCACCTAGGAAGACAAGCCAGCAAAGCCGCTCATACCCTTAAACGTTCACTATACAAACAAAACCTATATACTAAAACGATAATGGAACTATTTGACTCTCTAGTGGTCCCTGTCGCAACATATGCATCACACCCTTTCACACTAAAGCCAAATAGTATTGACAGTGACCTGATTCACCTGTTCGATGACTGCACGAAGGGACAAATGCCTCACGAGTGCATTCAACTGAAATTTGCTAAGTCTATCTTAGGCATCCACAAAAAAGCTATGAATATTCCGGCCCAAGCTGAGCGGGCACTTCCCTGTGAGCATCAGTGTATCGGTCCAAGTGATATGTTTCTGGCTTCACATTCAAAACTCTGATAGCACCTCCTACCTCAAACAGGCGTATCACAAACAGCTCGAAACCACCTCCTCGTGGGTCGCTTTTACAAGACAAATTCTTTGCTCACTGGGCTTTCGCTACGTGTGGGATAACCAGTGTGCATTCAGGGGATTCTCACTTAAAACAGCCCTCCATAGGAAACTAAACGAGCAATACTGGAATAGAATTAAACGGCGCAACACATCTAGACTGACATTCTATAACAAAACAACTGATAAATACGAAATACAAAAGCTACCTTATGCACACAAAAATACAAGAACACAAACAATCCCTCACGAAGTTACGAGTAAGTGCCCACATGCTAGAAGTAGAAAGAGGCAGGTATACAGAAACACCCTGGGAACATAGACTATGTCGCGCGTGTGGAGTAGTAGAGAACGAAATTCACATGCTAGACGATTGAAGCTTATACAATCAGCTCAGAACTCAACTAGGTTCAAGTACAGACTGTCATAAGCCAAGCCAACTACTAGTCAGGGAGGATGCACAATACACTAGAGAAAAGTTCGCATTTGACTGCTTCTCCATAAGGGAGAGAAACGTAAAAACCATACAGCATTGATACTGCGTACCCTCCTCTATCTTTTTTTCACGCACCGGACCGTCGGAGACGCTACAAGACCGGACGGAACCACGGACCACGCGAAACTCACCGGCGGTCACAGGAATAATACAGACGGGACTCCAGGAACAAAAACGACGCGCTATGAACACCAATGAACTGACTTACTGCCGACAGAAAAGTACAAAATTCTGTGTGGACTGAAAGAGGTTAAAGAATGATATAAAGTAATGTACATGATAGATAAGTCCTATCTATCTGTGTCCTTTGGCCCCAATGGGCCCCACGACAATAAACGTTGTTCTTGTTCTTGTTCTTGTTTTAGCGAGGGAAACAGCTGATCAGTCATATGGATAGCACGGCGACAAAGGGTAACATTAACAACGGGCGCTCAAAAGACATCGATGTCAATAGTCTGTTGAGGAAGATGGCAGGGGAGTGTGTGAGAATGAACTGCAGTGTGTCAGCGATGCACGTGGCTGGCAGTGTGAATGTATTTGCCTAACGAATTGGCACCCACCTTCTGAAGCATATGTCTAGGTGCCGGGTCTAGGCTGAGACACGTGGCACAATACCTCAACATTGTTCGCCTTTTGCATTTAAAATGCGGTGAACCACACCCATACCAAGACTGTGGATGGTGACAAGCACACTGCGGGAACCACACCCATACCAAGACTGTGAATGGTGACAAGCACACTGCGGGAACCACACCCATACCAAGACTGTGGATGGTGACAAGCACACTGCGGGAACCACACCCATACCAACACTCTAGATGGTGACACGCACACTGCGGGAACCACACCCATACCAACACTCTAGATGGTGACAAGCACACTGCGGGAACCACACCCATACCAACACTCTAGATGGTGACAAGCACACTGCGGGAACCACACCCATACCAAGACTGTGGATGGTGACAAGCACACTGCGGGAACCACACCCATACCAAGACTGTGGATGGTGACAAGCACACTGCGGAAACCACACCCATACCAAGACTGTGGATGGTGACAAGCACACTGCGGGAACCACACCCATACCAAGACTGTGGATGGTGACAAGCACACTGCGGGAACCACACCCATACCAAGACTGTGGATGGTGACAAGCACACTGCGGGAACCACACCCATACCAAGACTGTGGATGGTGACAAGCACACTGCGGGAACCACACCCATACCAACACTCTAGATGGTGACAAGCACACTGCGGGAACCACACCCATACCAAGACTGTGGATGGTGACAAGCACACTGCGGGAACCACACCCATACCAAGACTGTGGATGGTGACAAGCACACTGCGGGAACCACACCCATACCAAGACTGTGGATGGTGACAAGCACACTGCGGGAACCACACCCATACCAAGACTGTGGATGGTGACAAGCACACTGCGGGAACCACACCCATACCAAGACTGTGGATGGTGACAAGCACACTGCGGGAACCACACCCATACCAAGACTGTGGATGGTGACAAGCACACTGCGGGAACCACACCCATACCAAGACTGTGGATGGTGACAAGCACACTGCGGGAAATTGAGCGATCTAAAGGCTGCACCCATAACCGCAAGACGCCGATGACCCCGCAACGTCTACTTCTGATTAAACAAAAACTTGATTTGTGCAACTCTAGGACTGTGCCTTATGGGCACCGATAGTGGTTATTTCTTCGGACTGGCTTCGGCGATCCAATCTTTTCCAATATGGTCGGTGCTGGCTTCGATCCTGGAAAGCAACTCACTAGAGACTGTTGTGTTGTGAGTGACAACAGTAGTGTCAAAATACTGGTTAGGTGGGGCAAGACAATACAGAAACGCGGAAAGAATCTTTAGTGATCGCTGTACCGATCATGTTGCGTCACCCTCTGTGCCCGGTGACGGCAGTGATCACTATATTTAGAGCGCTAGGCCCAGCGCTGCCTAAGGCATTGGCCTTCCCAATGCGGGGATCAGAGTTCAACAAACGGTTGCGAGAATTGGCCTCTGCTGCTGAAGCCATAGCTTGCGGCGTGGCCCTGTTGTAGAGTGCCTGGCAAGGTGGTGAAATGCTTGGGGGACTGGAAAAGCACTGCATACCTATCATACTTTGGCCAAACACCTCAAAACATTCAACATTTCTACAGAAGTGTCCTTCTTCAAAATATTCCGACACCTTAAACCCACAACTTTTCTCTCAGTTGGGTGGTGGTGGGGGGGGGGGGGGGGGGAATGGCGCTTTTTCCGTGAGGTTTGGGCAGGAAACAACCAGTAAACCTACTGGTTGGGTTAGATGTTGTCTTACATGTTTGACAAGTGAGAGTCGCGGGAATAAAACGCCTCCGTTATTTTGCCCATCTGCCAGGAAAGTGTCGTTCAGTGTATAAGCGTGAGGGAGTAGTGTGGAGTTGAGCGTGAGATTGAGGTGTGATAGTGAGAGCCGGAATGGTGAGCTGTTCTCATCTATCCTCGCCCAAGTACCGGTCCGGAACTCTGGCCTGCAATTAATTGGCCGAGAGGGGCGATGATGTCAGAACAGGGTTGCACCGGTGTGAAGGAGAGAGCGAGTTCGGGAAAAGAGGAGGGGGGGGGGGGGGTGAGTGACTGGAATTTAAACGTTGTGAAAAAGTAATAGACGTATTATGTGCGGAAAAGAGTTTTACACATGTTATTTGATATTATATGAGAAGATAAATTATCATGTTACTTTACAATCAATGAATTCCATCAGCAGGCGGTGTAATAATTAATCTGCCCCGTGAAAGTAAAAAACAGCATGTCCTATTTCGTGAGAAAAGAAGAGAAGGATTTTCATTGAATTACATTGACAATTTCAATACCCCCCTCCCACTCTCCAACTCCCCTTCTCCCCTCACCCTTACCATAAAATAAACTATAATAACAAGCACAAAACAAAAAAAAAACCGCGACATTTTTAAATCCGATGATTAAAAAAATATTGGATATCTTTTGCTCCTCAGTGTATAACGAGTGAAATAACAGAACCACAGGGTGCAGGAAATGGCAAGTGTTTCAGTAAAAGCAAGATAATTTCATTTTATGCATCTGAAAAGAAAAAGTATTTTGAAAACAATTTTTGAAAACCTCGGATTATTTTCATGTACATTTACAAAAATATACGATCTAATCTTTACAATAACACAAGAAAAAATCGCTCAGCAGACGTAATGCATAGAATGCACGATATATCAATTTCATTTAGATGAAAAAAGAAAAACATATTCAGATTTTTTTTTTTACCAGTATTCATGGCAATGAATAGTTAAGTATTGTTTGTTTGTTTTTTTCTCACAGAAAAGAACGACAGCATGCGAGAAGAAAAAAAAATAAAATATCTACTATCTAATATTTGGTGTTATTTTTAATAAAATAGTTTATAATCCGCTCAGCATGCTTCATAAATATTATATGATACAACTCGATCGACTAAAGCACAACATAAAATATTGTTTCATTACTATATATAAACTAACTACGCGCCCGCGGTTACTGTACAAACTTGTATATTGAATTCCGGGAATAACTGCATGTTTCACTCACGGACAGATTAATGAAGATCCCTGACTTGTTGTTTAGCCCAACAGGGGCCTTTATGTGAGATCGCCAGCTACACTCTGTTTTGCTCGATATCCTGGAATTTGGAGCTATAGATTGCTTTTACCTCGGCTGTGGCTCTTGGTGGTAAAACAGACACAAAGCGATGTAATCTCGCAGTTATGAACCAAATAACAACCGTAGCCACTGGTTTAGAGGCACTGTAACACATTTTATATATTTCAGGTGTTGATATTACTCAAGCAGTTTTATGAAATGTTAAGAATGTGCCGGTAGCGCCTAGGGCCTTTAATCTCGCTCATGCAACTGGCCTCTGAAGACGTTCATACAGCTTAGACTAGAGCTTACTATATAATGGGTTTGTAAAAAATATCTTTCTCAATTTTTGGAAACATGAATGTTGTTATTGACTTTACTTCTCCGTGAATCATACCGGCGTTTATGTTTAAACTTCAAAACTTTTAACAATCTACATCAGTGTAAATGTATAAATATATGTATTCCCGTCAGTATATATAATGTGTGTTTTCTTCCACAAAGCCTCTTCCAGCGCTTACTGTTTGATGGGAGTATGTAGAAGATCCAAAACGTGCAAAAATGAATTAATTATTATTCAAAAATGTGAAGAGGAACAACTCCGGACTATGCACGTATTCACTAACTGCCTTGAACTGGCTGTGTGCAAAGTACCTAGAAAGAAATAATAATACTGACGGACTCAAATGGAGATCAACCGTGTTTTGTGAAACGGACATTTTTTCGTGTCAACGTGTAAACTAATTAATAAAACAGAAAAATGCTTCAGGAGAATTCACGTAGGGAAAATATCCTAAAGTTTCAAGCTTGCCCTACCTCAAATGCTGGCTTTATAATCGCTGTACTATTGGTACCTCGAATGTCCATGAGACAACTCATTGCTGGCAAGAAGCCGATACTATTTTTACTAGCCCCTGCGGCTTGAGAGGCCCATGAGGATGCACGCGTTTTGCTGATAGAGCGGTCTGCGTGGTCTGCGGGAATCCAGGGCAGATTTTAAATCCGTGCAATTCTCGACCTACTTCTAATTTAACAATAACAGTGAGACTACGTTTACACCGAACGATCCACAACAACAAACGAGAGCGGAGTCTAAACATATACACGAGACATAGATCCTCATGCTCCCGAGGGCGGAGTGTAAACATATACACGAGACATAGATCCTCATGCTCCCGAGGGCGGCGTGTAAACATATACACGAGACATAGATCCTCATGCTCCCGAGGGCGGAGTGTAAACATATACACGAGACATAGATCCTCATGCTCCCGAGGGCGGCGTGTAAACATATACACGAGACATAGATCCTCATGCTCCCGAGGGCGGAGTGTAAACATATACACGAGACATAGATCCTCATGCTCCCGAGGGCGGAGTGTAAACATATACACGAGACATAGATCCTCATGCTCCCGAGGGCGCATGTGGATCTATTTTTGGTAACAAGGTGTCTGTACATAGCACACCACTATGTGATGGCTTGGTGTGACCAGCCGTATACCCTTATGACATTTCACAAATCATTCACGTTTTGTGTTTGTTGTTTGAGGTGTGTTACGGGCATGTTTAAACCTTTATTGCCTAAGGGCTGCCTTCATCAGCGTGCTGACCCTTTTGTTTTTGTTGAGTAAACCGTTGTTAGGTTTTTATGGTACGGTTTGTTTTTGGTTTATTCTGTATTGTTCAAGTAGTTGGTGTATTCTCGCTACCGTCACTGCCGATTAAAAGGGCTAGTGCTGAGTAGAAGATAATCGGTATCGCCAGTCGGGGCTCAACCACTGCTAATTGTATGAGCTAGTGGGAGCGTAGATGGTTTCTTGGTTCAGTGTAGTTCAGTTTGGTTTCCACCACTGCCAATTGGTAGGGCTAGTGGGGAGTAGAAGGGCTGCTCTGTCGTGCCGCTACCACTGTTAATAGTGAGAGCTAGTGGAGACTGAGTGCGGTTGTTGCGTTTTGGTTCTTTCTCTTCCCGCAGTGCTGGTGGACGCTGCTCGAACATGGCCTGCCGGTTCACTTTTGAAAGCTGGTGCCGTCAACTGTATTAGCTTGATGCGAGTTCGTCACGTGACTCCTCTTTTCTCTAGTTCGATTCGTGGCTGGCTGCAACCTGGGATGCGTCTTCTCGCTCTGAGCGCGCCGCCCGGCTTGGTCCAGAGGTGGCGTTGTGTGCAGTAATGGTTAGTTCGGGTTTAACGTCCACAGCACCGAGTTGATCATGGACGGACCTGACGGGCGGGTTATGGGGGACAGGGAAATCTTTTGCCTATGGAGTACGACCTGAACACTGAGCAACTCAGGCGCACTCCAACCGTGCCATTTTGATTTAACAAGACCTTTCAACGGACATGCTATTGAAGAAATCCGTTTTTTCCCCCTGGTTTGTGAGTCCAGCTACCGAGGCCGGGACGGGATTCTAACCCACGACCCGGCGATTCCCTTCGCTCTCCTGCTCCAACGTTTAACCGCCTGAGCTATTTCGGACTCTGTGTGCAGAATCCCGCCGTATACTGTCTTATGTTGTGCCATCATAAGGACCCGTAGGTTCCTTATGTGTCGACCAGCCTTGTCTTTATCATCATAAGGACCTGTAGGTCAGCCTTCCTTATGTGTCGACCAGCCTTGTCTTTACCATCATAAGGACCTGTAGGTCTGCCTTCCTTATGTGTCGACCAGCCTTGTCTTTACCATCATAAGGACCTGTAGGTCTGCCTTCCTTATGTGTCGACCAGCCGTATACTGTCTTATGTTGTACCATCATAAGGACCTGTAGGTCTGCCTTCCTTATGTGTCGACCAGCCTTGTCTTTACCATCATAAGGACCTGTAGGTCTGCCTTCCTTATGTGTAGACCAGCCTTGTCTTTACCATCATAAGGACCTGTAGGTCTGCCTTCCTTATGTGTCGACCAGCCTTGTCTTTACCATCATAAGGACCTGTAGGTCTGCCTTCCTTATGTGTCGACCAGCCTTGTCTTTACCATCATAAGGACCTGTAGGTCTGCCTTCCTTATGTGTAGACCAGCCTTGTCTTTACCATCATAAGGACCTGTAGGTCTGCCTTCCTTATGTGTCGACCAGCCTTGTCTTTACCATCATAAGGACCTGTAGGTCTGCCTTCCTTATGTGTAGACCAGCCTTGTCTTTACCATCATAAGGACCTGTAGGTCTGCCTTCCTTATGTGTCGACCAGCCTTGTCTTTACCATCATAAGGACCTGTAGGTCTGCCTTCCTTATGTGTAGACCAGCCTTGTCTTTACCATCATAAGGACCTGTAAGTCTGCCTTCCTTATGTGTCGACCAGCCTTGTCTTTACCATCATAAGGACCTGTAGGTCTGCCTTCCTTATGTGTCGACCAGCCTTGTCTTTACCATCATAAGGACCTGTAGGTCTGCCTTCCTTATGTGTCGACCAGCCTTGTCTTTACCATCATAAGGACCTGTAGGTCTGCCTTCCTTATGTGTAGACCAGCCTTGTCTTTACCATCATAAGGACCTGTAGGTCTGCCTTCCTTATGTGTCGACCAGCCTTGTCTTTACCATCATAAGGACCTGTAGGTCTGCCTTCCTTATGTGTCGACCAGCCTTGTCTTTACCATCATAAGGAACTGTAGGTCTGCCTTCCTTATGTGTCGACCAGCCTTGTCTTTACCATCATAAGGACCTGTAGGTCTGCCTTCCTTATGTGTAGACCAGTCTTGTCTTTACCATCATAAGGACCTGTAGGTCTGCCTTCCTTATGTGTAGACCAGCCGTATACTGTCTTATGTTGTACCATCATAAGGACCTGTAGGTCTGCCTTCTTTATGTGTAGACCAGCCGTATACTGTCTTATGTTGTACCATCATAAGGACCTGTAGGTCTGCCTTCCTTATGTGTAGACCAGCCTTGTCTTTACCATCATAAGGACCCGTAGGTCTGCCTTCCTTATGTGTAGACCAGCCTTGTCTTTACCATCATAAGGACCTGTAGGTCTGCCTTCCTTATGTGTAGACCAGCCTTGTCTTTACCATCATAAGGACCTGTAGGTCTGCCTTCCTTATGTGTAGACCAGCCGTATACTGTCTTATGTTGTACCATCATAAGGACCTGTAGGTCTGCCTTCCTTATGTGTAGACCAGCCGTATACTGTCTTATGTTGTACCATCATAAGGACCTGTAGGTCTGCCTTCCTTATGTGTAGACCAGCCTTGTCTTTACCATCATAAGGACCCGTAGGTCTGCCTTCCTTATGTGTAGACCAGCCTTGTCTTTACCATCATAAGGACCTGTAGGTCTGCCTTCCTTATGTGTAGACCAGCCTTGTCTTTACCATCATAAGGACCTGTAGGTCTGCCTTCCTTGTGTGTCGACCAGCCTTGTCTTTACCATCATAAGGACCTGTAGGTCTGCCTTCCTTATGTGTAGACCAGCCTTGTCTTTACCATCATAAGGACCTGTAGGTCTGCCTTCCTTATGTGTCGACCAGCCTTGTCTTTACCATCATAAGGACCTGTAGGTCTGCCTTCCTTATGTGTCGACCAGCCTTGTCTTTACCATCATAAGGACCTGTAGGTCTGCCTTCCTTATGTGTCGACCAGCCTTGTCTTTACCATCATAAGGACCTGTAGGTCTGCCTTCCTTATGTGTCGACCAGCCTTGTCTTTACCATCACAAGGACCTGTAGGTCTGCCTTCCTTATGTGTCGACCAGCCTTGTCTTTACCATCATAAGGACCTGTAGGTCCGCCTTCCTTATGTGTCGACCAGCCTTGTCTTTACCATCATAAGGACCTGTAGGTCTGCCTTCCTTATGTGTCGACCAGCCTTGTCTTTACCATCATAAGGACCTGTAGGTCTGCCTTCCTTATGTGTCGACCAGCCTTGTCTTTACCATCATAAGGACCTGTAGGTCTGCCTTCCTTATGTGTCGACCAGCCTTGTCTTTGCAAAGGCCCATGAGGTCGACCCATTCAAAGAATAACGTAGTGTTCAGTCCATTGGAGAAGATAAATGCGGCTCGTAGGATTCTTTGAGAGTGTGGGAGGTGTTTCGTCCACATGTATTTTCTTATTCTTTTCGGCCATGTGTGTGCTGGTCCTATGATTTCTTGGATGTTGGTCCATAGTACAAAGGTCTGGCGGTTTTTATGTTTCTGGTTCATTCCGTTTTGTTGTTGTTGTTGTTGTTTTTGTTTGTTTGTTTGTTGTTGTTGTTTTGTTTGTTTGTTTGTTGTTCTTTTTTTCTTCCTTTTCCCCGTTGTTTGGGGGGACTTTGTATTAGTTTCGGTGTGGCATGTGGGAATCAGATATATTGAATGCCAGTTGGTTTCTTATTGGGGGGTCGTTCTGCTTTGTTTAATGTGATTGTTCCCGTTTGGAGTCGGAGTGAGGCTTTTTCCACTGCTAATTTGATTGAGCTAGTGGTGTCTACTGTTCTGAATTCCATCAGCAGGCGGTATAAGAATTAATCTGCCCCATGAAAGTAAAATACAGTATGTCCTATTTCATGAGAAAAGAAGAGAAAGATTTTCATTGAATTACACTGACAATTTCAATACCCCCCCCCCCCCCCCTCTCCAACTCCCCTTCTCCCCTCAACCTTACCATAAAATAAACTAGAATGACGAGCCAAAAAAAAAAAAAACCCCAAAAAACACGAGATTTTTTAATCATCAGAAACACTTTAGTGATTGCGATGATTTAAAAAATGTTGGATTTCTTTTGCTCCTCAGTGTATAAAGAGTGAAATAAAAAAATAAAAAAAAAAAAAAAAACACCGGGTGCAGGAAATGGCAAGTGTTCCGGTAAAAGCAAGATAATTTCTTTTAAGCATCTGAAAAGAAAAAAGTACTTTGAAAACATTTTTGGAAAAGCTCTGATTATTTTCATGTAAGTTTACAGAAATATACGATCTAATGTTTTGTTTCTTTACAATACACAAGAATAAAATCGCTCAGCATACGTAATGCATATAATGCAAGATATATAATAATTTAATTTAGATGAAAATAGAAAAACATATTCAGATTTATTTTTTTAACCAGTATTCATGGCAATGAATCGTTAAATATTGTATTTTTTTCTCACAGAAAAGTACGACAGCATGCGAGAAGAGAAAATATAAAATATCTACTCTTCGCACAACACATATCTAATATTTGGTGTTATTGTTAATAAAATAGTTTATAATCCGTTTAGCATGCTTCATAAATATTATCTGATACCACTCGATCGACTAAAGCACAACATAAAATATTGTTTCATTACTATATATAAACTAACTACGCGCCCGCGGTGACTGTACAAACCTGTATATTGAATTCCGGGAATAACTGCATGTTTCACTCACGGACAGATTAAAGGTCCTGGTTCAGCAATTAGTCAGTTGAGGACAGCGAAAAAAAATTTCGAAGTCCCTACCTGACTTGAAGTGCAACCCTGACAGGGCCTCATCAGATGGGATCCCCGAACATTCACGTTACTATAGCTGCTGTAGAGTGTCAGACGTCCTTGACGGCTGTCACAGTTCATGCAAACAGGTATACGCCACTCAGCTGCCAAAGGTCACTTCCAGTTGCATCTGTCCGTACACGGTAACACCCACAATTCTCGTGCAACAACAACGAAAGATGACTATCCAACGAGTTTCACTTCACTGGCCCGGTACTGGGAAGCACTGAGCGACGTCCACAGCGTCCAAAAATGGCCCAGGGAATGGTGACGGTACGTCGAACATGCTATATCGTGGTCTTCTCATTTCTTATGTCCTCGCATTTATCCAAAACAAGGTTTCCTCGAAAGCGTTTGCAAACAACAAGTCTTTATGGTAGTCGCCATTTTTACGAAGGGAAGCTACTAGATAATGTGTGTGTAAGGGACAGCACTCCCGTGCTAAGCAACGCGCAAACGCCCACCTCAAAACGATTTTATTTTTCACAAAAGCCTGGGAGATAATTTACAGGTCATCATGCAACAATGTGATGTGCATGGGTGACAGTGCGAGAATATGAAATGAATGTAAACGGGACATAAATATGCCCCATAAATCCATGGCCAGCAAGCGAGATACATTCCCATGAGCTCCTGCGGATGCAGGGGCTCATGAGAATGTATGACTTTTGCATTTGGAACAGGCTGGCTGAAGGCCTGTTCTGTCTGAACCAAACAGCTGAAATTCAGCTTTTCGGGATTTTGAAAAGCTGAATCAGCTTCTAGGAGTGAAGACGGTCACCCATTGATGTGATTGTGCCTGTTCGTGTGTGTTACACGGACATAAAATTTGATTCCATTATAAGAATCTAAGCACTAGGTAATATTTTGCTTTGTCGTTTACTTCTCATCTTTTTTTTTTTTTTTTTTTTTGTATCACAAAAGATAATTACCGTCTGCAAACTTGATGAGTTCAATGATAATATTTTCTCCCCAGACCAACTGCTGTCTATGCACACGCAATGCACCCTGCCCAATGCATACCTCATGCAGGTGCCTGACAGCAAACACCGATACACCAACTACAAGCTAAAGGGTGCACGAGCAAACGAGAGGCAAGTTTCAAAATAATTAGATACAGGGCCGCAGCAGATGGTTCCGGCCTTCGCCATACCAATAATGTATACATTTTTTTGACAAGACCATATAATTATGTCTGTTTATGCCCTCGACCCAAATTAATTTAAATGTTACTAATTTTTCCATTTTTGGGGGGTTGTGCGAATTCTTCCCCCCCCCCCCCCCCCCCCCCTGCCCGATTGACTTTAGGAAGCAGATGAAAGCAAGCTGGCATCATGCAGGCATGCACCCCTTCGGCTGGAGCATTAGGTTTCTTTCACCTCGTGCTATGGTTATGAGATATGAAATAAATGTTAGGAAACAGATATATATATATTATGTAATTGGTATTCTAACCACAATATATTTCATTCATAGTTTATCTATGTTTGCACTGACAGCAAACCATGTGGGATTTATTTCTGATTACTCCATATAGCAATGTTCTCTATCAGAAAACTGAAATGACTCAACCCGCAAAAATAAATATCAAGGAAATATATCAGTTCACAACAGCAAGAGGTATATCTCACTTGATCTTCATTTTGTGACAAAAACATTGTTTTCAAATACACTTCAACGTATGGTTTATTTGTTTATATCTGTACTGAGTGAAACTGTTAAAAATGCCTTTCATTGTGAGGCTTCTCTTATGAGTTTACCAAAACCGTCAAGTACATCAATAAGTGTCTCTTGGCTTGACTTCACGAACGAAGATTCTATAGGGCTTGCCCACGTCGTCTGCAGGCATTTTCGTGGCTGCGGAGGCCAATCCGGGACAGGCAGGTTTACATCAATAAGTGTATACATAAATAAAACACAATTACCATGATTGTCATAATTCCTAAAAATACAGCTGATTTTTTTTATGAAATGAGTATGTCTATCCTCAACAAGACCAAGTAGTCTATGTACCCTACAGAACCACATAGTCCAGATCAAAATGGTGACTGCGAAGCGTGTGTAATGCTGAGACGAACTCAACGAAAAAAAGAAAGACGCTTAGAAAAGACAGCTACAACACAATTTTATTCATATTATCTAGTAATAAATTGTGTTGTAACTGTCATTTCTAAGCGACGTTCTTTCCTCATAGGGTTCTTCTCTACAGAACAACATACATGTGCACTTTTACTTCCTGCACCATATATAACTGTAATAATACATGAGGCAAAAACACAAACAGAACAGAGACAACCATTTTAATTATAAAGAAACAATTTCAGTGATGTCATTGAATTATATGCATGGTATATTTTGCTTATGATGCTGTCATTCAAACTTGGTCACTGTGTTTTGGTAAGTGAGGGAGAGAGGGAGAGGGGGGGGGGGGCTGGAGGGGGCGGGTACACATGCAGGTATATATATATATATATATGTTTGACACTGGCCAGTCTGTTGTCTCTTCACTGGTTGGACCTGTCCATGAAGGCTGTCTGTCTGCTGTGGAATCATGGCAATATTAGCATTTTGGTGGATAGCAAAATTTAGCATATGATGATAGAACTATATTGCCATATGTAACATTACATTAGGAAATCGTTGCGGTATATATATATATATATAATATATATATATATATATATATATATATATATATATATATATATATATATATATATATATAATATATATATATATATATATATATATTATATATATATATATATATATATATAATATATATTATATATATAATATAATATATACCGCAACGATTTCCTAATGTAATGTTACATATGGCAATATAGTTCTATCATCATATGCTAAATTTTGCTATCCACCAAAATGCTAATATTGCCATGATTCCACAGCAGACAGACAGCCTTCATGGACAGGTCCAACCAGTGAAGAGACAACAGACTGGCCAGTGTCAAACATGTCACCAAACTGCAGGGGCGTTAGCAGCAATGTCACACAGAAACTTTGGAACAGCAAACAGCCTGATGCAGTGCAGTGTGCCCCAACTTGCTCTCAGCAGGCAGCTGCAAGACAAGAACAAAGGTCAGTTAGTACATGTGAAGATGTACTGCAAACACTGTTCTAGATGAGTTTACTTGGCTACCGGGTATCAGCCAGTATAATCTACTCAACATGAAACCAACCGTAATGAATCAATCACAGCCAGTGTAATCAATAAACTCCATACAAGACAGATTTGCAAAATAACTTTTACAAACAATTTCTTTGTCTCGGTGATGGTCAAACGATTTATACAGTTTTGTTCTAATAATAAAAGACATTGTAGCTTTGCAATGCTGCTTGGTAACATGATATTATATGAATATGTTTTCAGGCCAACATAACCAACTTTTCCCTGGGGGAGACTAAAGATGCACTCAACCGATGAGCAGCCCCTGGTGACCATATCGGATGTGGGAGTAGAGGCGACACCTTATCAGCGCGTGACCAGTGAAGACAATCCGGCCTACTGTTTGTGTGGGAATCATCTAATAATAATGGACAACAAGAACTACTGAATTTGATCCAGCTGATCGAGTTAACAGAAGAACCAACTTTTCTAGATATTTGTAAGAAGCAGACCGAAGTCAAATTTTGCAGCGTCAAAAATTATAGCATCACATTTGCAAATAAAATTCCCACATTGTAATAGCAATCAAACATCACCAACACTCTACATACAGATTTTTTTCAGTTGTGGCATGAGAGCCATATGGGGCTTGGCAACAGCAAACACTGTTGCTCTTGTCAGGTGGCCATAATCAGATGGCAGTTTCTAAGCCCCAATCACCAAACCCACCATCAAGCTGCCCACGCAAGGAATAACTATCGGAACTTGGAACGTTCGCACACTCTACCAGTGCGGCAAAGTGAAGGAACTCACCCATGAGTTAAAGCGCTATCGCTGGGACATTGTAGGACTTGCAGAAGTTCGATGGACAGGCTTCGGAGAAACAACAACAGATGAAGGCCATAAAATCTGGTTCAGCGGAAAAGACACCAAGCACGAACATGGCGTAGCTTTTATCGTAAGGAAAGAGGTGGCTGGAACTGTCATCAGCTGCACCCCCGTGTCAAGCAGACTAATCTCCATCCGCATCTCCGCCCGACCACACAACATCACTATCATACAAGTATACGCTCCAACAGCAGATCATGATGATGAGGAATTAGAAGAATTCTACGAACAACTGGACAACATCATCAAGAAAACACCTAAGAAAGACATTCTGACCGTCCTCGGTGACTGGAATGCAAAGATCGGCCCTGACGCTTACCAACAATGGGCAGGAACAGCTGGCAAGTTTGGCCTTGGAGAAACAAACGACAGAGGCCTGCGACTTTTAGAGTTCGCACAGAGTCACCGTCTTACCGTTGCTAATACCCTCCATCCACACAAGAAGTCAAGAACAGTGACATGGCAATCGCCAGGAGGCCTGGTCCATAACCAGATTGACTTCATCTTGCTGCCTCGACGATTCAAATCCAGCGTTAACAAAGCACAAACGAGGTCCTTTCCTGGCGCTGATATTGGCAGCGACCACAACCTCGTCCTTACTAGCCTCAAGTTGAAGCTGGCATTGAAACGAGACAGCAAGAGCCCTCGCATCCGATTCGACCTCGAGAAGCTAAAAGACCCGGAAGTAGAAGAGGTCTTCCAAGCCCAGGTGGGAGGCAGATTTGCAGCCTTGGCTACTTTGGATTGGGACGTAGACACCCTTGCTGGAAATATAAAAGAGGTGTTACTTTCTACAGCAGAAGAAGTGCTGGGGAAGCAGAAGAAGCGCAAACAGCCCTGGGTCACCGATGACATCCTTGATCTCTGTGATGAGAGGAGAGCCTGGAAGAAAAAGAGAGGCCAAGACCTCACATCAGCAAACAAGTACAGACTTGTCAACAAGAAGATCAGGAAGAGGATGAAAGAAGCCAAAGAAGATTGGATTGAAGACCAGTGTCGTAGCGTGGAAGAGGGCATGGCAAACGGCAACAGCAAGAAGGCTTATGAAACGCTAAGGACCCTCACCAAGACTCAACAGCGAACAGCCACAGTCATCGAAGACAGCAGCGGCCAACTCCTTACGGAAAACACTGCTGTACTAAACAGATGGACTGAGTACTGCCGAGACTTGTATAACTACAAGCCTGAGCCAGACACCAGCATCCTCCAAAACAACCAGGCTGGGGCCAGGAAGGCCGAAGACCTGCCAGTGTTAGCTGAAGAGGTGGAAACAGCTGTACGCGGCCTGAAGGGAGGAAAGTCTCCAGGTGTAGACAACGTACCTGCTGAACTGTTGAAACATGGAGGAGAAGTAACAACGAAGGTCCTCACTACACTCTGTCAAAAGATCTGGGAGCAAAAGAAATGGCCAGTAGAATGGACACAGTCTCTAGTGATCCCGCTCCCCAAGAAAGGAAACCTGAAACAGTGCCAGAACTACAGAACTATCAGTCTGATAAGTCACCCTAGCAAAGTAATGCTTAGGATCATTCTCAACCGCCTCAAAACTTTCGCCGAGGAACTGCTGGCAGAAGAACAGGCTGGCTTCAGAGTTGGAAGAAGCACTGTAGAGCAGATTTTCAACTGCCGCGTCCTGATTGAGAAACATCTGCAGCATCAGCGCGAACTCTACCACAACTTCATTGATTTCAGGAAAGCATTTGATCGCGTCTGGCACGACGGACTCTGGCAAGTCATGAGATCGTTCAACATAGAGGAGGGACTGATCCAAATGATAGAAGCGCTTTACAAGAACGCCTGCAGCGCGGTTCTACTTAACAATCAGTCAGGCGTGTTCTTCAGGACGACGATCGGTGTCCGTCAAGGATGCCTGCTCTCTCCTGTCCTTTTCAACATATTCCTGGAGAAGATCATGCAGGAAACCCTCCACGACCACCATACTTCAATCTCTATTGGTGGCAGATCCCTGTGCAATCTTCGATTCGCAGACGACATTGACCTCATGGCAGGCAGCAATAGTGAGCTTCAAAACCTGACAGACAAACTTTCAAGTAGCGCAGGGTCTTATGGCATGGAGATCAGTACGGATAAAAGCAAAGTGATGATCAACACCACAAGCGACAGCAGCAGCAACATTCACATGAACGGCCAGAAGCTAGAAGAGGTCAATAGCTTCAAGTACTTGGGAGCCACCCTGTCCAAAGACGGTAGTTGCATAGCAGAGATCCGTATCAGGATAGGTACAGCAACATCCGCAATGGCCAGGCTGGACAGGATATGGCGAAGTAACTCCATCAGCTTCACCATCAAGTACAGGCTTTACAAGTCCCTCGTAGTGTCTAT
This sequence comes from Semisulcospira habei, assembly GCA_036245525.1. Lineage (NCBI taxonomy): Eukaryota > Metazoa > Mollusca > Gastropoda > Semisulcospiridae > Semisulcospira > Semisulcospira habei. The sequence goes on along the minus strand of BTPG01000003.1, from coordinate 98,337,461 downwards.
TCTACTCTACGGCTGTGAGACTTGGACACTGCTTGCAGACTCAGAAAAGAAAATCCAGGCCTTTGAGAACAAGTGCCTGAGGAAGTTGCTCCGCATCTCGTACCGCGAGCACAAGACCAACGAATATGTACGGAGCATCGTCACTTCCCTGGTGGGCCCACATGAACCCCTTCTGGCAACCGTGAAACGGCGCAAGCTTGCTTGGTTTGGCCACGTGACCCGACACAACACCTTGTCCAAGACTATCCTCCAAGGCACTCTCGAAGGAAGTCGTCGGCGAGGTCGTCAGAGAAAGAGTTGGGTCGCAAACATAAAAGAATGGACCGAACTCGAGATGCCAGACTTGCTTGCCACCGCCCAAAATAGAACTCAGTGGAGAGCACTGTCTGTTGCTGCTGCCTTTCAGTCCCCCCAACGCCCAGTTCGGGCAAGGGACTGATGATGATGATGATGATGATGAAGCCCCAATCTAAACTACCTGAGGGCACTATCTGGTTGTGTATGTGTGTGAAACCAACCTCCAAGTCTTTACTTCTGCTGAAAAACCACATCCACTCGTCGCTCAATCTTGTCATCTGTACTGCGTAGGTAATGTAACAAACTGGAGAGCTTCTCATCAGTGAGGCATTGGGGATACAAGGCCACGGAGCACATTCCTTGATGAGAAAAAACAGAATGAAGAGAACATTTTCATTAACTTTTAAAATTTACTTTCTGTCATGGAGATTGTTTACATCTGTTTGTACAAGTAGTTGGGACATGAATAAATGGACACATGCATGTAATATATACTCCATATTGTGCACTTTGTACTCTCTATACAAGAAAGTATTAAAGTTGAATGTAAAAGCAAAATGTTGGACATTTTTTGTTTTCAATACATTTGGACATTCTTCTTCATAAATTGCATACATGTCTGCTTTCATTTTTCATCCTTGTTATAACTACATACTGTAAACAGTGCACATGAACAGGAATTCTGCACCTGACTTGCCATAAGAAAGAATTAGTTTTCATGGTCAGTGTCACAATCCTAAATAGTATATTTCTACAAATACATGTACTGTAATGATACTGATAATGACATGTACAATACTGCACTTGTACCAGAAATTGCACAAGTGTTTAACATACATGTACTATGCATATTTCTGCTGTGCTACCTGGTATGCCACAGAGTGCCTGTTGCTAATCTTGGTATACTGCTTGCATACTTGGTGGTTGAAGTCAAGGATGGTAAGCCTGTTGCGCATTGTGTAGCCTTTGTAGCCAATGAAAGTTTTTTGGGGGGCCATTTCATTTTCAGCCACATAGATACATCCCCTTGACTAACACTCAAAACACTCAATGATGAGACTGAAACATATCTAAACTCTAAGTCAAAATAAGTGCATAAATAAGACATGATACCTTGATCATGCCTGGCAAGGACACTCGTAATGTGTGGTGATGGTTGATAACAGGCTTTATCCCTTGTTTCAAGTGGTGTTTAGCCTTTGGCAGCAGCAAAGAAACTGAAAACAGATGGCCAATATAATAGATAAAGCAAAACCTGAAAGTAAAAAAAGCACAAAAGTGAAAATGTACCAGCAGCAGTTTATACTGAGTAGGTTATTTCGATGACAGGACAGTTTCGTGTGTTTTTGTTCTGCATACACTCAAGGATATAATCCTCCATGTAAACACACAGCTCAACTCTAACCTTTTATGCAATTCGCTTGCCTTTGTGCCACACATCAAAGTAATGATCCAGATGTTTCAGTGGCTGCGATCAAGTCAGTAATAATATACAAATCTATTTCATACTGGAAAAAAGATACATGCATTACAGAGTGGCAAACTGACCGGTAGCTAGCACTAGCTGTTATGAAGACTTGGGAGAAAAACCACCATGGCACCATGATAATAATGTTTACTGTCAACTTGTAAATATACTTACAGTGTGGAGGTAGCAGTCATATGTAAATCATAACTTAGTGTTGTGACAGCAATATTTCCAGGACACTATAAGCTACTTTATGTGTGATGTGATAACACTTTTACAAACAAAAATGATTTTGTGCAAGCGCACGGGTGTACCATACTTCAAAATCAAATGCCACCAAACTGATAATTACCTGAAAGTAGCAGGAGATTACAGTAGAACTCTGTCGGTGACAACTTATCGGACAGGTCTTGCTGTCTTCAGAAACTCGATGCCATGCTGTGCATTCACCAGTTTCAAGTCACCTGACCTTGTGACAGCCCTGCTGTCTAGAAACAAACCATAAACACAGTCATGGATGGACAAAACCTGTTGAAAAAGAAATAAATACAGAAAATAGGCATGTGTGCCCATACGCATGTACGTGTGGCTTTCTAAAAATGGCTTAGTCACAAAATAGCAGCACATTTGAGTGTTATGATATGGAGCAATATATACATACATGTATTTACATGATTCACAGAAAAACTAGCAATAAAATATTTTGGTATACAAGAATGATAGTATAAGTTTTTGTCACTCATATTTCTCCTGTTCATAAGCTTGTGGTTTCAGGAAAATATGAGAAATACATTGTATCAGTGGCAAGCCAACTTACAATAGACCACTTATATACCTGATAGTGAGTTTCATAATGAATTATGCACATACATGTATTGCTCTATTTCATCACACTGAAATGTGCTGTTATTTTGTGAACAAATATATTTTAGGTTGATTATAGTGGTATAATTATTTTATCCTTACCTAGACCTGTTGATTATATTCTCATCCAGACAATTGCTGATGTTGTTTTCATACAGCGAGCAGCTGTACATTTGTTTTCATTCAGACAGCTGAACATTTTGTCTGTGTTCAGACAACTGCAGGTATATTTTGTTTTTTATTCAGACAGCTGTATATTTAATTCTATTCAGACAGCTGTATATTTTGTTCTAAATATAAGCCAGCTGTACATTTTGTCCCAAGCATACACACACACACACACACACACACACACACACACACACACACACACACACATTTTAGGTTCACAACTTACCTTGCCACTGCGATTATCTGTTATGTATTGTGATGAGATTGGGCGTTGTTCCATTACTGATGCACCTTCACTTTGTACTAGCTTCACAAATGTATCCACAGAAATAACACATTAGCTGCTTGCTGCTCTGTGAGCTCATTTGGTGTGGCACTGAAAAAGAATCAAATGACTGGTATTTGTATAGTTATGTAATGCACACACGGGTCTTGTACTAGAAAATGGCGTGGCGTTCTGAAGATATTTACACAAAAACTTGACAACCACCACGAACCCCCAAAACAAATCCAACTAAAAGTGGAAACTTCTAAATGTACATCAGACCAGAGCTCAGAATATATCGCATATTTCATTATGTATATAACACAAATATGTGTAATAGAAAATTGCCCAGAAACTATTACACTTATTTATAAAGGAGAGAAAATTTAAAAACAAAGTTTCAGGCTGTTACTATAGTGACGTATATATAGTAACTACAGAAGAGACGAACAGTGAGGCTAAGATTTCCAATCTATTCTTCGTCTTGTTCATCGATGTATTCTGCCTACTTCTCACCACTGTCGTCTGCTGTTATTTCCTCAGTCATCATTTCCCCCGAAATTAGTGTCCTGTACACCAGAACACACATAACATTACGATCGCTAGGGCTTCTTGTTGTTGACAAGGAAGTGGTCATTAGAGTGGTGTCCCCTGATAATACATATTTACGAGTACCTTCCCTTTGTAAACACGACGTCAGCTACACGCGCATAGGTGTTTGTTGTTGTTGGAAATATACTTACCATCAAAAGTAATATTTGTACCACAAAAAGTGAAAAGACCACACCATATCATGTTGGACTTACCGCCACCATTCGCTGGACCTTTTTTGGACGCTCTGGACGTCGCGGCTCGGTGCAGGCTTCACACCAGTGCGGCAAAATGAAAGTTGGATATTTTTCAGTCGTAGTTGCACGGGAATTGGATGTTACCGCGCACGGACAGATGCAACTGGAAGTGACCTTAGGCAGCTGGATGGTCTATACCTGTTTTCGTGAACTGTGACAGCCGTCAAGGACGTCTGACACTCTACAGCAGCTATAGTAACGTGCGTGCTCGGGGATCCTATCACACGGGGCCCTATCAGGGTTGCACTTTCTGTGTCAGGTAGGGACTTTGAAATTTTTTTTCGATGTCCTCTACTGACTAATTGCTGAACCCGGACCTTTAATGAAGACCCCTGACTGTTGTTTAGCCCAACAGGGGCCTTTATGTGAGATCGCCAGCTACACTCTGTTTTGCTCGATATCCTGGAATTTGGAGCTATAGATTGCTTTTACCTCGGCTGTGGCTCTTGGTGGTAAAACAGACACAAAGCGATGTAATCTCGCAGTTATGAACCAAATAACAACCGTAGCCACTGGTTTAGAGGCATTGTAACACATTTTATATATTTCAGGTGTTGATATTACTCAAGCAGTTTTATGCAATGTTAAGAATGTGCCGGTAGCACTTAGGGCCTTTAATCTCGCTCATGCAACTGGCCTCTGAAGACATTCATACAGCTTAGACTAGAGCTTACTATATAATGGGTTTGTAAAAAATATCTTTCTCAATCTTTTGAAACATGAATGTTGTTATTGACTTTACTTCTCCGTGAATCATACCGGCGTTTATGTTTAAACTTCAAAACTTTTAACAATCTACATCAGTGTAAATGTATAAATATATGTATTCCCGTCAGTATATATAATGTGTGTTTTCTTCCACAAAGCGCTTACTGTTTGATGGGAGTATGTAGAAGATCCAAAACGTGCAAAAATGAATTAATTATTATTCAAAAATGTGAAGAGGAACAACTCCGGACTATGCACGTATTCACTAACTGCCTTGAACTGGCTGTGTGCAAAGTACCTAGAAAGAAATAATAATACTGACGGACTCAAATGGAGATCAACCGTGTTTTGTGAAACGGACATTTTTTCGTGTCAATGTGTAAACTAATTAATAAAACAGAAAAATGCTTCAGGAGAATTCACATAGGGAACATATCCTAAAGTTTCAAGCTTGCCCTACCTCAAATACTGGCTTTATAATCGCTGTACTATTGGTATCTCGAATGTCCATGAGACAACTCATTGCTGGCAAGAAGCCGATACTATTTTTAACTAGCCCCTGCGGCTTGAGAGGCCCATGAGGATGCACGCGTTTTGCTGATAGAGCGGTCTGCGTGAATCCAGGGCAGATTTTAAATCCGAGCAATTCTCGACCTACTTCTAATTTAACAATAACAGTGAGACTACGTTTACACTGAACGATCCACAACAACGAACGAGAGCGGAGTCTAAACATATACAAGAGACACAGATCATCATGCTTCCGAGGCGCATGTGGATCTATGCCTCTTGGAGATATTTGGAGCGGGTTCAAATCCAGCTGGGGTCGAAATTTGTTAAGAACCGTTTCGGTGCTGGTCTTTGAAATCACTTTTGTGGTGAACAGAAGACGTTAAGCTCTAAACGTTTAACATTATTTAATTTAACCTGATGTTGAATTGCGAATAACGCCGCAAATTGTTTTGGACAGAGTTAGCTGCGAGCACGATGGTTACATACAAGAGACTTATCATATTCATGTCATATCTCGTTTACAAATTCAATGCTACAGACATTTTAAAAGGAAAAAATGACGTCTCCGTGAGAGTCGTCAGCAAACATGACACTATGAGCGGCGTCAGTGAAAGCGAAAATTTTAAAATTGTCGTGAATACGCCACATAATACCAATAATAATGCCGTGACCACACAACATCTTATCAACAATAACGACGCGTCGTCGCGGCATATTATCAACAATGATGACGTGACAACACCACATATCAAAAATAAACGCGTGACTGTGCAACATTTTATCAACCATGATGATGACAACAATGTGATAAAACTACATCTTATCAACATTGGTGACGTAACGTCACCACATCTTATCAACAATGACGTGGTGACGTCACATTCTATCAACAATGACCTGATCACTCCATATATCAACAATAATGGTTACTCTGGGAATTACAGACACCCCACTACTGCAGGTTTGATCATAACCATTTAGCATTATGTTTGTTTCATATTATTCAGTTTACTATCACAGATGATAATGACGAAAAATGACGATGATCATTATCATATAGCATTATCAACATCATCATTATAACATGTGTGCAGATAACCTGAGGCCTGACGAGGTTTATTTCAACGCCAACCTTTCCCTCACTACTGACGATTTTACTCCTTGTTTTATCTCCGGCTACTTACCCCCGTTTCGAGCAACAGCTGGGAGTTTGTTCCTTGACTGGAAAGCAGATTTGGAGCTTTACGACAGTGGGAAACTTATGTAAGAACGTTATTGCATTATTATTATTATTATTATTATTATTATTATTATTATTATTATTATTATTATTATTATTATTATTATTATTATTATTATTATTATTATTATTATTATTATGTAATCTCTCGGCCAAATGTTCCCCCCAAAATGGATACTACACAAACTTGCTCGATTAAGATCGACCATGATAATTCACGGATAGTACGCGAGGCTCATCTTTCACCAGCGCTACCTGCGTACCATCCTCAGCATTCACTGGAGTGACTATGTCACCAACGTCGAGGTCCTTGAGCAGGCGGAAACTTTGAGCATCGAGGCTTTGCTGCTGCGGACACAGCTTCGCTGGGCGGGGCACGTCTCCAGGATGGAGGATCATCGCCTACCCAAGATCACTCTGTTCGGCGAGCTCGCCACTGGACACCGAGACAGAGGGGCACCAAAGAAGAGATACAAAGACGGTCTCAAGAAGTCACTTAGTGCCTGCCAAATCGACCACCGCCAGTGGTCTTCGCTTGCTGCGGACCGTGACACCTGGCGCTCCACCATTCACAAGGCAGCCGTCTTTTTGGAGGACTCTCGCAGAGCTAACCTTAAGGACAAGCGGCTCAGGAGAAAAAACAGAGTTGTCGTAACTCAGAGCCCTGACCACACCTTCCCCTGCATCCACTGCGGTCGAACCTGCCTGTCCCGGATTGGCCTCCGCAGTCACGAAAATGCCTGCAGACGACGTGGGCAAGCCCTATATAATCTTCGTTCGCGAAGTCAAACCATGAAAAACGCGAGGCTCATCTAGCACTATCCTTTAATTATCATGGCCATCCCACGTCCTGCTGTAGGGCGTCATGGCTAAATTCAACTTCCATGTGGACCGTGTTCGCTTTTTTGTGGCAGTCAATGGATTAATCTTTATATAAAATGCGTAAAATTTATTATTGTCCTGCTGCCTTGCAGGCCAGGCCGCTTGGCTGCGGAAAGGCTAAGGGAGGAAAACCCTGACATCAAAGGCCCTGTGTCTCTGGGGAAGGGTTTTGAGCCAGACACTATGACAAGGACTATCTATCTGTCTGTCTGTCTGTCTGTCTGTCTGTCTGTCTGTCTGTCTGTCTGCCTGCCTGCCTGCCTGCCTGCCTGCCTGCCAGCCTGCCTGCCTGCCTGCCTGCCTGCCTGCCTGTCTGTCTGTCTGTCTGTCTATCTATCTATATATATCCCGTAGTCTTGCCGACCGTTGGGGCACCACTGATGACTTGACAACCAGCTCCCTCCATTCCTCTCTGTTCTCTGCCATTCTCAGCGTATCGCCCAGCTTCAGTCCTGTCCACTGTGAGATATTGTCCTCCCATCTTTTCCTCAGTCTTCCTCTCCTGCGTCCTCCTTGCACAGTGCCTTGCAGGATTGGTTTGGAAAGCTCTGCTGAACGCGTGACATACCCATACCACTTCACTTTGCGTTTTCTCACAATGGTTAATAAGTCTTTATAGGGCCCGATGGCTTGCCTGATTCTGCTTCCCACTTCCTCGTTTGTGGTGTGCTCTCTGTATGAAATGCCAAGCAGCCTTCGAAAACCTCAGTGGCTTGTATCCTCCTTTCAAGGTCTGCTGTGAGGGTCCATGACTCGCAGGCATACAAGAACACTGAGATGACTAAGGAGCGCATCAGTCCGATCTTGGAGCAGAGTGTGATGTTTCTGTCCTTCCATATGGTCTTCAATCTTGTCAGTGCTGTTTTGTCTGCGCAATCCTGGACAGTATTTCTGGTTTTGATCCCTCATCTGTCACAATGGCTCCTAAGTATTTGAATTTTTTAAACTGTTTCCAGTTTTTGGCCTCCAACCATGATTTTAGTGCCAATGCCACTGGTATTATTGGTCATCAGTTTGGGCTTCTCTGCACTGATTTCCATCCCATATGCAATAGCTGTACTATCCAGCTTTTCCATCAGCTGAGCTAGCTCCTTCTCTGTTCCTGCAAGGCCATCAATGTCGTCCGCAAAGCGCAAGTTCGTGATTGTTCTGCCTCCAATACTGACAGTTCCTTCATGACCTTCCAGAGCGTCCGTCATGGATGTTGAAAAGAGTAGGTGAGAGCAAGCAGCCTTGTCTGACTCCAACTGTAGTCCTAAACCAGTTTCATATTTTGCCGTTGAAGCAGACTTGCTCTAGTGGCCTTGTTGTAAAGGTTTGTTATGACTTTGATCAGGTTGGCATGGATGTTGTATAGCTTCATGGTGGACCAAAGGGCTGCATGCCACACCCTGTCAAACGCTTTCTTAAAATTCAGAAATACATGATAGAGGTCCTGCTGGTGCATGAGATATCTCTCACATAGAATTTTCAGAAAGAGAGAGTTCTATGTGAGAGTTCTATGACAAGGACAGTCTGATATAAAACCTACGACCCGAGGACCTCGATGCCACCGACCCAGCTTGCTAGGCCATGGCAGTCGAACCACTGCACTCCATGAAAAAGCGCCACCGCGCAGGCTTTAGGAAACATCCACGGACCATGACACTGACCATTCCAAGTCCTGTAGCGACGGGCGAGGGGCGAAACGGCAGGTGAAGGATGTCACTGGAAGCCGCAGTCTCAAACCTGCATGCAGGCGGTTCACCATATTGGTCGCCTGATGTTGACCTGGGGATGACAACGTCACTCGGCACACCCTGAAAGACCAAGCAACCTTCTCTAGGGACAGCACTGCTTGCTCCGCACGGAGAGGTGCCTAGAAAAGGTGGCCTCACCAAAGCTCGTCACCTCGCAACCTCCGATGGCTTGCCGCGGACAACGGGCATTTTCTCTAGTGGTCAAAAAACAAAAAAGAACAACGGATTCACTCTCATGGCGACCACGACCGGACTTAACGTAGCATGCTGGAACATCCGAACCATGCTCAACACAGCAGACAGCAGACGCCCAGAACGTCGCTCCGCCCTCATTGCCCATGTATTGCGGAGGTTTAACATCGACATCGCCGCGCTCAGCATAGTACGCCTCCCGGACAAACCCCTGCAGACGACAAAGTCATAATCCTTGGCGACTTCAACGCCAGAGTGGGCCAGTACTTTGAAGCCTGGAAAGGAGTCCTCGGCAAGCATGGCGTCGGGAACTGCAATGACAATACCCGCCTACTGTTTGAGTTCTGTGCAGAACAGCAACTTGTCACCACCAACACTCCTTTCAAGCAAAAGGACAATCGAAATACTACCTGGGTGCATCCTCGTTCCAAGCACTGGCATCGTATCGACTATGTCGTAGTGCGTGACCAGAGTGATGCCCAACGCAGAGTGTCACACTGACCGCTGCAAACTCAGGCCCCACTTCAAGCCAAAATCCAAGAAAGCCACCCCCCCCCCCTCCCCCAAGAAAAAGCCTGATGTTGGCACACTTCAGCGTGATGACGTAAACTGCCTTTCAGACAGATTTACAGAGCAGGCGCAAAGACATAGCTGTCCCAGCAGACTCCTCTCTTGAAACACTCTGGGAACAACTGAAAGCTGCTACTGCAAAATCTTCTGCAGTCTTGGGTTTCGCTAGAAAGAGTAACAAAGACTGGTTTGACGAAAACGACGTAGAGACCCAGGAACTCCTAGCAACAACAACAACAAAAAAAGAGCCGCCCATCAGGCCCACCTAGCCCAGCCTTCCTGCCCTGTGAAGAAGTATGCCTTCCTGCTCGTCTGCAGCAGACTCCAGCGCAAGCTCAGACATTTTCAGAAGGAGTGGTGGACCACACTCACACAGAGGACCCAGCTTTGCGCTGACAACGGTGACTTTAGGGGCTTCTACGAAGCACTTAAAACAGTGTATGGCCTCAGGCATCTGGTACAAAGTCCCATGCGAAGCGCTGATGGACAGGCCCTCCTCACAGATCTTGAACAGCTGGTCGGAATACTTTCAGGACCTCTTCAGCGCTGAGCGCTCTGTTCACGAAACAGTCATCCTCCAAATCCCACACCTCCCAATATAAATTGAATTGGAAGAACCTCCCACCTCACAGCAGTCCACCAGCTCAAGAGTGGCAAAGAAAAGCAGGCATTGACGGAATCCCGTCAGAAATCTGGAAGGATGGAGGCCCAGTCCTGCACAACAAGCTCCACGACCTCTTTCTCTGCTACAGGTAGGAAGGAACGCTACCAAAGGATCTCCGTCATGCAGTCGTCATCACCCTGTACAAGAACAAACGGGAGAAGACGGCCTGCTCCAACTATCGTGGAATTAACCTGCTGTCCATTGCCGGGAAAATTCTCGCAAGGCTTATCCTGAATCGGCTGGTACCTGCCATCGCCGAAGACCACCTCCCAGTGGGCCAGTGTGGCTTCAGAGCAAACAGGAGCACCACCGATATGGTCTTTTGTGCTGAGACAGCTTCAGGAGAAGTGCCGCGCGCAGAACAAAGGACTGTACGTAACGTTTGTCGACCTAACAAAAGCGTTCGACACTGTGAGCAGGAAAGGCGTGTGGCAGATCCTCGAGGAACTTGGCTGTCCCCCAGAGTTCAACAACATGATCGTCCAGCTACACGAGGACCAGCAAGGCCAGGTCAGACTCAACAATGACCTGTCAGAACCCTTCCCCATTCCCAACGGTGTGATGCAGGGCTGCGTGCTGGCACCGACCCTCTGCACCACCTACTTTAGCATCATGTTAAAGCAGGCCAAAGTGTACCTCGACGACGACGACGCAGTGTACATCAGGTATCGTCTCGATGGCAGCCTGTTCAACCTCAGACAACTGCAGGCCCACACCAAAGCCCTAGATCAACTGATTCGTGAACTGCTCTTGCTGATGAAGCTGCATTCGTTGTTTAGGGCTTAACGTCTTTTGTCCACCACGAATGTGATTTCAAAGACGGGGCACGATAAAGGGTCTGAACAAATTTTGACCCAAGCTGGATTCGAACCCGGGACCTTTCGTTCGAGAGGCGAACACTTGTACCACCGAGCCACCCAGCTCCCCCGAAAGAGAGAGAGAGAGAGAGAGAGAGAGAGAGAGAGAGAGAGAGAGAGAGAGAGAGAGAGAGAGAGAGAGAGAGAGAGAGAGAGAGAGAGAGAGAGAGAGAGAGAATTGAATTGAATTGAAACTATATTTTCTAAGGATGAAGACAGTAGGCACGCAGGCCTTTTTACACGTCTGTCCTTAATAACATTTTAAATAAATATAACAGCAGAAAAGATAACATGACAAATAAATAAAAAATAAAAAGAAGGGGATAATAATAATAATAATAATAATAATAATAATAATAATAATAATAATAATAATAATAATAAACAGAAATATTTCGCGCGCGCACACAAACACACACACACACACACACATACACACACACACACACACATACACACACACACACACACACACACACACACACATTCAGTCAGATGTAAGGCAGCACAAGGGTAATGCATGGTGCCTATTACTCAAGTGATGCGTTACAATCACGCACGCACCCACATACACAGACGCACACATACTCACGCATGCGCATACATTAGATTTAAATAAACCTAAAAGTAACCTTAGATTATATGAAAGAATATTAACTCTAAGATTTCAACTAAAAACTGAATGAGTAAAGTTAAAACTTCAAAAGTAAACTATTGAACACTAAACATCAACTGTAACTATTGCGGAATTGAAAATATCACACATACACACACAGACACACACACAAACTTACTGACATACGGCGGCCGATGCGCACACGTATGCTAATTGTAAGGCAGCACAAGAATAAAGTAAAACACCCGTTACTCGAGTTATGCGTTACACACACACACACACACACACACACACACACACACACACACACACACACACACACACACATACACACACACACACACACACACACGCACGCACGCACTCACACACACATTCAGTCAGATGTAAGGCAGCACAAGGGTAACGCATGGTGACTGTTACTCAAGTGATGCGTTACAATCACGCACGCACGCATACACACACGCACACATACTCACACGTGCACATACAATAGATTTAAATAAACATAAAGATGATCATAGATTATATGAAAAAATATTAACTCTAAGATTTCAACTAAAAACTGAAGGAGTAAAGATAAAACTTCAAAAGTAAACTATTCAACACTAACCTTCAACTGTAACTATTGAGGAATTGAAACACACACACACACACACACACACACACACACACACACACACACACACACACACACACACAGACACACACACACACACACACACACAGTGAGTCAGATGTAAGGCAGCACAAGCGAGAGAGAGAGAGAGAGAGAGAGAGAGAGAGAGAGAGAGAGAGAGAGAGAGAGAGAGAGAGAGAGAGAGAGAGAGAGAGAGAGAAAGCCATGCAGCGCATCACATCCTGCTGCGCAGACGCTCCCCGGCTCTTTGGACTCGAGGTCAGTCTGAAAATACAGAGGTCTTCCCTCAGCCGGCACCCAAGGAAGAGCATCGCCCTCACCACATCGCCATCGGCGAGTCTGAACTGGTCAGTGCACCAGTTTATCTACCTTGGCTCTTGGCTGCATCATCACGTCAGACGCCAAGCTAGACAAGGAGTTGGACAGCAGGCTGGAAAAGCGAAAATCGCGTTCGGGCGATTATTCAAGCGGGTGTGACACTGTTACGATTGTGGTTGTGTTATCCTGTGAGAGCGTGCGTGTGTTGATCGTAGGTAACGATCCGTTGTTTATTTGAGCTATCACGGTTACGTTTCACGTGCTTTTTTTTAGTTTCTTTTGTTCGTGAGTAGAATCGATTTCGTTTTGTTAAGTTTAGTCCGGAACGTTCTAGAAAGGTCGCACTGTCTAGTGACATCGTAAGTGTCACGTCGGTTATTTGGCATCGCAACATTTTCGCTACTTTTTTGTTTTCCTGTGCGCGTGAATTGAGCAGCTTTTATTTTGTTTTGGGAATGTTCTCGTACCTTTTTGAGCTATCATGGAACGTGGTGATAGGGATACCATACTTTTATGTGACTTAATTATACGCTAGAATTTAGAGCTGAAGTGAGCAGCCGAGTTTTTGTAGCCTGTTATAGTTTTTTTGGAAAGTTTATTTTAATGAGCTTCGGCTGCGTGTTTCGTTCTGATTGGTTGCGTTGTATGATTTCCGTAGACGAATCTAGATGTTCGTAGTATTTATAAGGAGGACGCTGGGAAAGCCCGTTCGTACATTGTCTTGCTTTGTCAGTTGTAGAGACACGTAGTTTATTGGGAGAGACGCTGTGTATGAGAAACTTTGTGTCGCAGTGTGGACATTGCAAAATAGACTTTGTATCAGTAGTTTGTACATTTGAAAGTGCATTACTGTGTGGATATCGCATCGCTGAATTAAATATTGTTGGAACTGTTACTCCAGTATTGTCTACATCCTTAAGCCACGTGTGACGGATTGCAGCTGAACGAGGTTTATTTTAAAGAACTCTACGTGTGTGTCTCTTGTGTTTATCATACTTCGACTACAACTCCACCACGTAACAGACACAATCAACAACTGAAAACAGGCACCAAGTTCGCGTGTACAGAGCTGTCGTTCTCACCACCCTGCTGTATGGTTCCGAGTCCTGGGCCCTCTACCGCAGCCAACTACGACTCCTCGAACGCTTCCACCAGTGTTGCCTGCGTGCCATCCTCGGCATTCACTGGAGTGACTATGTCACCAACGTCATGGTCCTTGAATAGGCAGAAACTGTGGGCGTCGAGGTTTTGTTGATGCGGACACAGCTTCGCTGGGCGGGGCACGTCTCCAGGACGGAGGATCATCGCCTACCAAAGATCACTCTGTTCGGTGAGCTCGCCACAGGACACCGAGACACTGTGGTACCAAAGAAGAGATACAAAGTTGTCTCAAGAAGTCACTTAGTGCCTTCCAAATCGACCACCGCCAGTGGTCTTCGCTTGCTGCGGACCGCGACACCTGGCGCTCCACCATTTACAAGGCAGCCGTCTCATTTGAGGACTCGCGCAGAGCTAGCCTTAAAGCTGAGAAACAGTAAAAAAAAAAAAAAAAAAAAAAAAAAAAAAAAACTCTGCCCCGCACGTGTTTAAAAAAAAAAAAAAAAAAGTTACAGAACCCACCGAGGGCCCTGTCATGAACGTTCGGCTACCTTGCCCCTAACTCGGCAAACCGGTTTGCAACTCAGTTGACTGAGTTTTCAACTGCGTTTGTCGTGCTGGCAAAACTCCCGTGAAAAAGAAGGCCACTTCCTGTATGCAGTGAGTGGGCACGCGATCACTGATGTAAATCAGCGATATTTCTACTGATAGCAACAGTAGCAGACGACACTTGACCACCCGACGGACAGAGCAGGCCATTGTGTCTTGCCTGGACGCAAACTGGATATGGACCAGGCCGTGCTATCCGTAAGTTACACAGTATAGCCTGAAGCTTTATTTTATTTCTGAAGGGTAAGGAAGGAGGGGTTATTTGTCGTTTTGTGTTTGTTATTATATATTTTCATCTCGAGTCGCCTACACTGAGCAAATATGTTTCCCTAGGAAGAGCAGCTACTATAAATCAGCTTGACCCTTGTATCTTTTGACAACTATGTAAACAGTCGATTCTCTCTCTCTCATCCAATTTTCTGTGCTGTCTGTATATAACAATGCTTCTTTATTTATTCATATTAGCATACCGATATTAGACGTTGTGTCATCAACGAAGGTTATATTTATAATGATTATAAATCCTAAAAGATTCTGGTGCAGCAATTGTTGTTGTGTCCTTGTTGGTTCCCCCTTGTTTTTTGTTGTTGTTTTATTGCTTTTTGTGTGTTTTATTTTTGTTTTTGGGGAGTTTTGTTTGGTGGGGGGGGGGGGTCGATTGGGGGGGGGGGGGGAGTTGATGCAATATATGTCTCCGAAATACCAAACCCAAAAATGAATAAATAATATGAATAATATGAATAAATAAAGAAGCTTTGTGCAGCCTTTCATGATCTTGCGACCTGCTGTGTCTTTCACACACACACACACACACACACACACACACACACACACACACACACACACACACACACACACACACACACACACTGGTTTTGTGGGTACAAATGTGCCTCCAGTGTGTGTGTGTGTGTGTGTGTGTGTGTGTGTGTGTGTGTGTGTGTGTGTGTGTGTGTGTGTGCTTGTGTGTCGATAAGCCCCCCAAAAAAACATGCTTAGAATAGACACTCACAAAACAATTTATTCAATCCACATATCTGGACCACCAAAATGTTATAATTTGCTGGGAATAGTCTTTCTAAAAGTGGTTCTTTCCCAAGAATTTTACATTGTTTTTTTGTGTGTGTCCATGTATGTTAGTCGCTGTGTGTATTTGGGTTTCAGAGCTTATGCACATTTGCATAGACCATACATTTGGACTCAGATTTGATGAGGGCACAAACAGCAACAAGTGAGACTATCTGGACATGGTGGGGGCACAACAGAGGGCCAATTGAGGTGCCTGGAAAGTCTTCATGCAACAGAAGTGACGAGGAGAAATGAAAGGTAAAAATATAATGTGCTCCACCAACGTGAAAACACCAGGACACTTATTCAATACAGAACACACCAAAGATCCATTGTGGCTTGTACTGCATTCACTGACATGAATTGTTTGGTGATTTGCACTGTTGTCTTTTTTCAGACAGTTTACACTTGTTCATATTGGCCTAGCTCCATTCACCTTTTTTTCCCTTCAAGGCAAGTGGAGGCTGTGTATCACATATTACCTCGTCAACTTGTGATAAATAGTTTCAACTTAGCACATTTTCCAAAGATGTAATTATTGAGAAAAAGCAATGTTCCCCCAATATGTCTTTGGCCAGTCATATTGTTTTGTATGAACAAACCCTAATCTCCATGATTCAAACTGTCAGGCACCAACATGCAGTGAAATAAGCAACATCGCGTCTTTATTTTGTCCATGGATGGTGTCATGGGGCAAACAACTGTATGCAGTTGTTATGCAATCCCGTTGATAAAAATAATAAAAATAATAATTGAAAAAGACATTCCGTTGGATAACATCATGCACCAAATATACGAAGCACAGAAGCAATCTTTGTAAGCTACATCAGCATAACTGAAAGAGATGCAACCACGCAAAGCCAGCTAAATAAAAAGTGACAGGTTTTATGCAACAAAATATCTATGTGCATGTCTTGCGTACGACTTATGGTACCAGTTCCAGTTCCATACAATGAAATAAATCCATTTGATAATACCTGTTGGAGCAATTTCTAAGTGTATGGCTAGTTGGCTGACAGTCGAAAACATTGAGATTTTTGTCCCTGATTATCTAGGTCAAACGTACTAAGCATGGGTTCTTTGATGTGGATACTTGATGCTTACACATTCTTATTGTTGTATTATGCTGTATTATTTGTATTCATTATATTATGAGTTATACTTTGCCATTGGTTCTTGTCATCTAGAGGGTCTGACCAGGGAGTGCAATGTCAGAGGTACCTCTGACATTGAACTCCTTGATTGGATCCTAGAAATGACAAGAACCAAAGGCAAAGCCTAATTTGGAATACAGCTGATAATATCACCTTCTGAGGAAATGTGGCTGCTAGTAAGTTACGTAACAGCTAGGGCAGGCTATACTAATCATGCAGTGCTTACATAATGGAAGTTCTAAGAGGACTGATAGCCAGCGTAGGCGTTATCCTCAGTTCGAAATCTGAAACTTATTTTCGCCCGCACACATGAAGGTGGGCATTGTTATATCCCAGGCCCCCTGACACCTTCCATCAACAAAATTAAAAAAAAAAAAAAAAAAAAAAAAAAAAAAGCTTGACTGCGGAATTTATCATTTGAGTATTCAGCAGATGCTCCATCAAATTTATACGCATAGTTGGCCACACCAGCAATTTGAAAAGCACTTTGAGTCAAACACAACTCACTAAATGTGGGTTCATTTGTGACACTGACAGCATATTTGGTGCCTATGTTCTGCCTCAAATACACAGTGGTCACATTCGCACCAACCTGGTACTGGCTCGGCCTGCTCATGTCCAATGCTGTTGGTGATAAACGGTATCATGTACGGCTGTGTTAAAAAGATGTTCCATAGATGTTATCTCAACTCATTCTCTCCATGTTGTTCAACTTGTTCTGATAAATAAATACAACAGGACAATTTTATATATATTTACTTTTCAGCTGGTAAACAATACAGTGGTTGGTGAATATGGCCAACATAACATTCACCCAAATTTACTCAAAGGTGAAAAGGCAATGTTAGAAAGAGGGCCCTACAATTTACACACAAATAATTATGCACAATCAACAAGGGAGACAATTATTTCATTTGAGAATATTATAAATGTTCAAGGCATTGAAATACAGAATACGGATGTATACCTTGAAACCATTGCTCATTGGAAAAGACAAAAGTCAAGATGGTCATCCATTCTAAAGAAATTCAAACTTAGAAGTCAACATACATATGACCTTTCCCTCTCCAATAATGGGATGTTATGGGCCACTATATTTGAAAGGCAGTAATCTTAACTTTACTTTGGGAAGACACATTGGCAGAATTCCTCTTTGATAGACAATATGCACTAACCTCTGCATCTCGTATTTTATCGCTGCTTTGCTCCTGTCTGCAGCAGACTCCACCTCCAGCAAGAGGTTTACACCTGATAGTGTCCCAATGTGAACCAGCCCCAAACCTGCCCTGAGATGCTTTCTCAGTGGACTGGGAAGGACGTGAGATGGAGGCCTGAAGTGCTTATATGCTTGCCTGCTCCTCATTGGATTCTACACGTTCATCCTGTACAAATCAAAAACATTCGTGACATGACACATATGGCACAGTGGAGTCTGCTTTGTGTGTAATAAGCTGAATATTTGCACTTACATACCATAAGGTGTTTGTTTTTTATGAGTTTAACAAAATAATATACTTTACATATATAAAGATAGACATAAATTGCATGGGATATGCCTCTGTGTGTTATACATGATGCCCTAGTGACTTACTGATATTATTCTCTATCACATGGCAGTTTTTGTGTTGATTTGTGTTTTTTTGGTTTGTTTGTTTTGTTTTTTTTTTTTTTTTTTTTCAGGTGTTTTGGTTTTCTTCTGTTTTGGTTGGAAGGGGGGCGCTGGGGGGCTGGGGGGCTGGGGGGGGGGGGTGGGGCTGGGGGGTGGGGGGTGGGGGTAGGGAGTAACCTTGGTCTGTGCAGCTTTGGCTGTAACTAATGTTCAAACTGTAGTTGAATTCACTAGTGTATACAATGCAAGTGGAGCACAAAGTATGTGTGTTCAATTTCCATAATATGTGAAAAATAATTAAAGATGCCGTGTTCATTTATCGTTTGTTGTTTCGACTAGAATGTGTATATGCTCAGTTATTGGACATCACAAAGTGCTTGTCAGGCCATAATTAAATTGTTTAAATATATATACAGGTAGTAATGTTCCAGTATAAGGTATTGACAGAGTACCTGTGGAGGGTATGTGCCAAGTTTATCAGAAGCAAAGTAAATTACTTTGAGTACAGTCAGGTTGGTCAACAAAGTGTTATTGCGTGCACATTTTGTAACATAAATTATGTGGGATTGATATATACAAGAATTTTAGTGTATGTAACAGATTCAGGAACAGAAGTGTAATCATTTGAATGTACACAAGGATCACCCTTGACCCCAAGGGGTCAAGGGGTCTCTGCCTGCCTCAATGGGTGGGGGCCTCAGGGGACGAGTTGCGTTGGTGGTGCGGGTTGTGGGGAACTCTTACAGCGCCTTCCCCGGGATCACCCTAGTCTAGAGCCTCTTGGCCTTTGTGAGGCACCATCGTGTGTAATCCCTCCGGACTAGCATAGCATCCCTCTATCCCAAGACCTCCCGTGCGTGGTCCCTGGCCACATCCTCTCCGAGGTGACCCCACAAACTGGGCAGCACGAGCCCCCAGGATAAACACGGCGGATCTAGAGGAGAGAACCTCGAAAATTAATCATTGTCCTGCTGCCTTGTAGGCTTGGCCGCTTGGCTGCGCAAAGGCTAAGGGCGGAAAACCCTGACTTCAAAGCCCCCGTATCTCCGGGGAAGGTTTTTGAGCCAGAGACTAGGACAAGGACAGCCTGATATAAAACCTACGACCCGAGGACCTCGATGCCATCGTCCCAGCTTGCTAGTCCATGGCAGACGAACCAAGGGTGTAAAGGGTGGGGCCAGTACTGCGCACACTGTACTCTGCCAAAAAGCTCCACCGCGCAGGCTTTAGGAAAAGTCCAAGGACCATGACACTGACCATTCCAAGACCTGTAGCGATGGGCATGAGGCGAAACGGCAGGTGAAAAATGTCACTGGTAGCCGCAGTCTGAAACCTGCATGGAGGCGGTTCAGGATATTGGTCGCCTGATGGTGGCCTTGGGATGACAACGTCACTCGGCACAACCTAAACGACCAAGCAGCCTTCTCTAGGGACAGCACTGCTTGCTCCACACGGAGAGGGGCCTAGAAAAGGTGGCCTAACTAACGCTCATCCCCTTGCACCCCAGTTGGCTAACCGCGGTCAACGGGCATCTTCTCCTGCGGTCAGAAAACAAGAAAAAACAACGGATCCACTCTCATAACGACCGCGACCGGAATCAACTTAGCATGCTGGAACATCCGAACCATGCTCAACACAGCAGACAGCAGACGCCCTGAACGTCGCTCCGCCATCATTGCCCATGAATTGCGGAGGTTAAACTTCGACTTCGCCGCCCTTAGCGAAGTACGCCTCCTGGACGAAGGCAGCCTCCAAGAACATGGCGCTGGATACACCCTCTACTGGTCAGGCAGGCCTGCACCAGAAAGACGTCTCTCAGGCGTGGGCTTCATGGTCAAGACCTCCATTGTGACTAAGCTGGAAAACCTACCAACGGGTCACTCTGACCGCATCATGTCCATGCACCTCCCACTGTGACACCAGCAATACATCACCCTTCTCAGTGTGTACTCCCCAACCCTCCTGGCAGAGCCTGCAGACAAAGACAAGTTCTACACTGACCTGCGCAGCCTCCTACAAAGCACCCTAGCAGACGACAAAGTCATCATCCTTGGCGACTTCAATGCCAGAGTGGGCCAGGACTCTGAAGCCTGGAATGGAGTCCTCGGCAAGCATGGTGTTGGGAACTGCAATGACAATGGCCGCCTACTGTTGGAGTTCTGTGCAGAGCAGCAACTTGTCATCACCAACACTACTTTCCAGCAAAAGGACAGTCGAAAGACCACCTGGATGCATCCTCGCTCCAAGCACTGGCACCCTATCGACTATGTCCTAGTGCGTCAGAAGGATCGCAGTGACGTCCTCCTCACGAGAGTGATGCCCAGCGCAGAGTGCCACACCGACCACCGCCTTGTCCTCTGCAAACTCAGCTCAGGCTCCGCCTCAAGCTGAAACCCAAGACTCCCCCCCCCCCCCCCCCCAAGAAAAAGCTTGATGTTGCCAGCCTTCAGCGTGACGACGTGAAAGCTGCCTTTCAGACAGATCTGCAGCACATGCTCAAAGACACAGCTGATCCAGCAGACTCCTCCCCTGAAACACACTGGAAACAACTGAAAACTGCTGTTGCAAAATCCTCTTGTGGAAGTCTTGGGCTTTCCTAGAAAGAGGAACAAAGTCTGGTTTGACGAAAACGACATAGAGACCCAGGAACTCCTAGCAACAACAACAACAAAAAAGAGCCACCCATCAGGCCCACCTAGCCCAGCCTTCCTGCCCTGTGAAGAAGTATGCCTTCCGCCTCATCCGCAGCAGTCTCCAATGCAAGCTGAGAGAGCTCCAGAACGAGTGGTGGTCCAGACTGGCACAGAGGACCCAGCCTTGCGCTGACAACGGTGACTACAGGGGCTTCTACAAAGCACTGAAAGCAGTGTGTGGCCCCAGATACCTGGTTCAAAGTCCCATGTGAAGCGCTGATGGACAGGCACTCCTCACAGATAGTACGTCCATCTTGAACGGCTGGTCGGAATACTTTCAGGACCTCTTCAGTGCTGAGCGCACTGTTCAAGAAGCAGTCATTTTCCAAATCCAACACCTCCCAGTAAAGGTTGAATTGGATGAACCGCCCACCACTGAAGAGACCCTCAAGGCCATCCACCAGCTCAATAGTGGCAAAGCAGCAGGCATTGACGGAATCCCGCCAAAGATCTGGAAACATGGAGGTCCAGCACTGCACAACAAGCTCCACGACCTCTTTCTCTGCTGCTGGGAGAAAGGAACACTAACAAAGGATCTCCGTGATGCAGTCATCATCACCTTGTACAAGAACAAAGGAGAGAAGTCTGCCTGCTTTAATTATCGTGGAATTACCTTGCTGTCCATCGCTCGGGAAATTTCTTGCAAGGCTGCTCCTGAAACGGCTGGTACCTGACATCGCTGAAGACCACCTCCCAGAGGGCCAGTGTGGCTTCAGAGCCAACAGGAGTACCACCGACATAGTCTTTGTGCTGATACAGCTTTAGGAGAAGTGCCGCGAGCAGAACAAAGGGCTGTATGTAACGTTTGTCGACATTACAAAAGCGTTTGACACTGTGAGCAGGCAAGGCATGTGGCAGATCCTCCACGAAGACCAGCAAGGCCAGGTCAGACTCAACTGTGACTTCTCAGAACCATTCCCCATTCTCAACGACGTGAAGCAGGGCTGCGTGCTGGCACCGACCCTCTTTACCATCTTTTTTAGCATGATGTTGAAGCAGGTCACAGTGGACCTCGACGATGACAACGCAGTGTACATCAGGTATCGTCTCGATGGCAGCCTGTTCAACCTCAGACGACTGCAGGCCCACACCAAAACCCTAGACCGACTGATTAGTGAGCTGCTCTTTGCTGATGACGCTGTCCTTGTTGCACACACAGAGAGAGCCTTGCCGCGCATCACGTCCTGCTTCGCAGATGCTGTCCAGCTCTTTGGACTTGACGTCAGTCTGAAAAAGACAGAGGTCTTTCATAAGCCGGCACCCAAGAAAGAGCATTACACTCCCCACATCACAATCGGCGAAACCGAACTGAAGATTGTACACCAATTTGCCTACCTTGGCTGCATCATCACGTCAGACGTCAAGCTGGACAAGGAACTGGACAGCAGGCTGGCAAAATCGAACAGAGCTTTCGGGCCACTATTCAAGCGGGTGTGACACAATCAACAGCTACAAAATGGCACCAAGATCAGCGTGTACAGAGCTGTCGTCCTCACCACACTGTTGTAAAGTTCCGAGTCCTGGGCCCTCTACCGCAGCCAAATACGACTCCTCGAACGCTTCAACCAGCGCTGCCTGCGTACCATTCTCGGCATTCACTGGAGTGACTATGTCACCAACGTCTAGGTCCTTGAACAGGCGGAAACTCTGAGCATCGAGGCTTTGTTGCTGCGGACACAGCTTCGCTGGGCGGGGCACGTCTCCAGGATGGAGGTTCATCGCCAACCCAAGACCACCCTGTTCGGCGAGCTCGCCACTGGACACCGAGACAGAGGGGCACCTAAGAAGAGATACAAAGACGGTCTCAAGAAGTCACTTAGTGCCAGCCGAATCGACCACCACCAGTGGTCTTCGCTTGCTGCGGACTGCGACACCTGGCGCTCCACTATTTACAAGGCAGCAGTCTCCGTTGAGTACTCTCGCAGAGCTAGCCTTACGGACAAGCAACTCAGGAGAAAAAACAATGATGTCGAAACTCAGAACCCTGGCCAGACCTTCCCCTGCAGCCTCTGCGGTCGAACCTGCCTGTCCCGGATTGGCCTCCGCATCCACGAACATGCCTGCAGACGTCGTGAGCAACCCCTATAAAATCTTCTTTCGCGAAGTCAAGCCAAGAGAAGAGACACAAAATCAAGCTTAGCAGCTGAATTCACATAATTGTTGTTACTAATGCTTTCATTACAACAGACAAACAAACTAGCACCAAAAATACTAAATGGCAACAAGCTAAGAAATACACTTTATTTACCATTCCGGTATTTACACAGGCCCATGTGTGCAGGCAGACAGTCTGTGCATTGTGTTTTGTGCTGCTTGCAGACACCGCTGAGAACAGGTAGACCTTTTGTGGCATAGACAACATTTCGACCCCTGTTGAAAAAAAAATGAACACAAAGTAACATGATGCTAACAAGGCTGCGATGTAATACAAAAGGGTTGTGTTTTGCCCCTGATTCAGTTTCCCACAATGCCTCGTTGGCGATAGCGACTAGCGGCTGCGTGTATGGTAACTGCTAACATTGTACACCTGCACTATATGTACAATATCATGTACTGGATGTACGTGTTGAAAACATTCGTTTACAACTGCAAAGTGTCAGGAGTCATACTTACAGCTTGAACAGACGTACATTCTGCCATCATTCCAAGCGCGTAAAAATCCGTGGCTGCCGGTCAGTTTCAAAGTGTCACAGAATCGTCTGCTGTTGTCCGATCTGCTAATCGCGATGATTTCCGTGCAACAGGAAGTGGCCTGTCGTTTCC